>CM027832.1:22359109-22959109 GCA_016097485.1 Eucalyptus sideroxylon x Eucalyptus melliodora
GCAGCCGGCGATCTCAAGGCTCGAATATCCTAAGATTAAAGTCTCCCTTCTTAGGATACCAAAGACCCATGCTTGAAGATGAAGCAACGTATTTAATGATACGTTTTGCAGCACTGAGATGAGATTCTTTAGGATCTGATTGAAACCTAGCACAGATGCAAACACTCAACAAAATGTCAGGTCTAGAAGCAGTAAGATAAAGAAGTGAACCGATGATACTCCTGTACAGCTTTTGATCAACTTTCTTCCCTTCCTCATCTTTGTCTATCTTCAAAGAACTTGACATTGGTATATCAGTCTTCTTGCAATTTTCCAATCCAAATCTTTTGACAAGATCATTAGCATATTTTTCTTGGTAAATG
Organism: Eucalyptus sideroxylon x Eucalyptus melliodora; assembly: GCA_016097485.1. Classification (NCBI taxonomy): domain Eukaryota; kingdom Viridiplantae; phylum Streptophyta; class Magnoliopsida; order Myrtales; family Myrtaceae; genus Eucalyptus; species Eucalyptus sideroxylon x Eucalyptus melliodora. The sequence goes on from CM027832.1 coordinate 22,359,472, forward strand.
AAAGTTCCTTCCTTCAATTGCTTTATTTGAAGGCCAAGAAAGAATGTTAATTCTCCCATCATACTCATTTCAAACTCATCCTGCATAGACTTAGAAAATTTCTTGCATAGACTTTCATTAGGAGATCCAAAAATAATATCATCCACATATATTTGAACGAGTAAAAAGCTTTTGTTTTCCTTTTTGATAAATAAGGTAGTATCTACTTTACCTTTGACAAAACCATTCTGTAATAAAAACTTACTTAGTCTGTCGTACCAAGCTCGAGGTGCTTGCTTTAGACCATACAGGGCCTTTTTCAGTCTGAAGACTGAGTCTGGCTTCTTTGGATCTTCAAATCCAGGCGGTTGTTCCACATAAACTTCCTCTTGGATAAATCCATTTAGGAAAGCACTTTTGACATCCATTTGGAATAACCTGAAATTTTTGAAACAAGCAAACGCAAGTAATAGACGAATAGCTTCTAACCTTGCTACAGGAGCGTAAGTCTCATCATAGTCTATTCCTTCTTCTTGCGTGTATCCCTTGGCCACGAGTCTTGCTTTATTCCGTACGACTTTTCCCTTTTCGTTCATCTTGTTTCTGAACACCCATTTGGCTCCAATAACAGTTTTACCTTTTGGTTTAGACGTCAATTCCCAGACATCGTTAATGTTGAACTGTCTGAGCTCCTCTTGCATAGCTTCGATCCAGCTTTCATCAGATAAAGCTTCTTCTATGCTTTTTGGTTCAATTTCGAGATGAGAGCAACAAAGACTAGACTCTTCACGTCTTTTGGATCTGTGCGAATTCCTTCATTAATTTCGCCGATAATGAGATCTTCATGATGACTGGACTTGTGCTTCCAGTTACTGGTTGATTTTTCTGGATGATGATCTCTTTCTTTATTTGAATCTTCATGAACATCTTGACGCTGGTCTTCCAGAGTCTGAGATACTTTTTCAGTTGTAAGCTTAGGAAGGTCTGGAGCAGGTTCAGACTCTTCATATTGAGTCTGATTGGATTCATCTTGCGTAGAGTCTTGAAATTTGACATTCATTGACTCCTCCACCGTCTGGCTTTTCTTGTTATAGACTCTGTAGGCTTTGCTTGATGTAGAATATCCAAGAAAGATGCCTTCATCTGATCTTTCTTCAAACTTACCAACTCGATCTTTTGCATTTTTCAATATAAAGCATTTGCAACCAAACACATGAAAGTATGAAACAATAGGCTTCTTACCTTTGAATAATTCATAAGGGGTTTTCTCAAGAATAGGTCTTAGGAAGACTCTGTTGATAATATAGCATGCTGTTGAAACAACTTCAGCCCAAAACCGTGAAGAAATTTTGCTTTCAATTAAAAGAGTTCTAGCCATTTCTTGAAGAGATCTATTCTTTCTTTCCACAACTCCATTTTGCTGAGGAGTGTATGGAGAGGAGAATACGTGCTTAAAACCAGATTCATCACACAATTTTGTGAAATCTTGATTTTCAAATTCACCTCCATGATCTGTTTTTATACTTGAGATAACACATCCTTTTTCATTTTGAACCTTTTTAGCAAATTTTTCAAAATACGAAAAGGTTTCGATTTACTTGCAAGGAAATATACCCAAGTAAAGCGAGAGAAATCATCCACAATTACTAGGCAGTATTTCTTACCTCCAATACTCTGAGTTCTAGTTGGTCCGAAGAGATCCATATGCAGCAACTGTAGTACATGATTAGTAGAGACATGATTTATTTGCTTAAATGAATTTCTTACCTGTTTTCCCAGAATACAGGGTGTGCATGGATCGGACTTTTGATATGGTAATTTGGGTAGACCTCGAACAAGCTGCTTTGATGAGATTTTGGCTAATTGCTTCATATTGACATGGCCAAGCTTTCTGTGCCATAAGCTTGCTTCATCTTGAATTGAGATTAGACATTGTGATTCATTTAATTTCATGTCTAAGAGGTAGATGTTCCCATGTCTTCGACCCATGAAAGACTGAGTAGAGTCTTTACTAATTCCATAGCAAATTCCTTCTTGAAAGGAGATCTTGAAACCAGTATCACACAGTTGGCTAATGCTGAGGAGATTATAGTTGAGTCCTTCCACTAAAGAAACATTGCTTATTGTGAGATTTCCAATTTTCACAGTTCCAAATCCCACAATGCTTCCTTTGCCGTTTCCTCCAAATGAAACATTTCCGCCGTTTACTTGAACTAGCTTTACAAAGCACTTTGAGTCTCCTGTCATGTGTCTTGAACATCCGCTGTCAAGATACCATTTTATCTTTTTCTTGACGGAGACCTGCATTTAAAAGAGAGTCTCAAGTTTTCTTTGGTACCCAAATTTTCTTGGGTCCTTTGGTGTTAGTAGGATAAGCATTATTAGGCCATACTTTCTTAACAGGCTTCCAAACCATGGGACACTCTTTTTCAAAGTGATCCTTACTGTTACACTTTGAACACCTTAGAGCATTTCGACCAACAGATTTTACAAAAACTTTCTTGAAATGATTTTTGTAAGCCTCTCTCGACGGTCTTTTCTTAATTCTTTCTTTAACTTTAGGAAAATCAATCAAGGGAATTGTTTCCGCTGTCATGCCTAGACCAGACTTATTGAAGTAAGGTCTTTGAACAGAAAGAACTTTTTCAAGTTTTTCAGATCCTATTGAAAACTTCTTTGAAATATTTGATAAGTCCGTTTTTAAGAAAACATTTTCTTTCAAAAGATCATCTTCTTTTTCTTTAAGAGCAGAAACATTTAGGTCTAGACTTTTAACTCTTTCTTCTAAAATGACTTCCTTTTGTTTTAGAGCTGAGTTTTCCTTTTTAAGTTCGGAAATCCTTTTGAGAGAAGTCTTAAGACTCGAAACACAGCTTCATCAATATATTTAGAGACTTTGACAGAATTTTAAAATCACTTACCTCAAATTCACTGTTCGAGTCCGATCCAGAATCTGAGTCTGAGTCTGAATGTGCCATCAAACATATGTTGGCATATTCATTATCACTTTCTTCACATTCTGTATCACTCTAGGTTTCGGCTTTGAGAGCTTTTCGAAACTTCTCAGCTTTTCCTCTTTTCTTCTTCAGAAGAGGACAGTTGGGTCTGATGTGTCCCTTCTTCTTACATTCGGCGTAGACTACATCTTTATTTGGTTCTCATCATCAACGACTTGGTCTCTGTCTCTCGGAAACTTTGTTTCTTTGAGTTGAACCTTCGCCTTTTCTATTCAGTTTTCTGAATCTTCTTATCATGAGGGCGAGCTCCTCATCGTCCATATCATCTTCGAATCTGCATCATCGAGTCATCATTTGATTTTAATGCAATAGATTTCTTACCTCTTGGATCTTCGTCTTCATTAATTCGTTCCACTTCATAAGACTCAAGGGTTCCAATCAGCTCGTCGACGTATAGAGAGGCATGATTCTTTGCGTCTCTCTTATTGAAGTCTTTATGTGATTCCAGTCCTTGGAGAGTCCACGTAGTAGCTTGTTCACCTTCATGGGATCAGAAATTTTTTGTCCTTGGTTCTCAAGACCATTGACAATATCTCGTAAAACGACTAAACATGTCGCTATAGATTCTCCTGGTTTCATTTTGAAGGCTTCATATTGACCGAGGAGAATATTAATTCTGGTCTCCTTCACTCGATCTGTCCCTTCATAGGTGATATGTAATCTATCCCATACTTCTTTTGCTGTAACACAAGAAGATATTCTGTTATATTCAGTTGGAGATAAGGCACAATATAAAGAGTAAATTGCTTTTGCATCGAGTGCTTGTCTCTTGTTTGTCTCTTCCTGAGTCATTCCGCTGGCATCAACGCTTTCTTTTCCTCTTTCGTAGATTGATGCAGCAAGAGGAGTGATTCCTCTTTCCACAACATCCCATTCCGAGGGATCCTTGGATCGTAGGAAAGCTTTCATCTTGTTCTTCCAGATGTTGTAATCCTTTCCGTCAAAGTAGGGTGGTCTTGTATTGCTTTGCCCTTCCATCAGCCCTGGTGCTAGCATACTAGCCATGGATCTTTTACTCTGAAGTAAAACACTTCAAACAAAGTAAGAACACGAGCTCTGATACCAATTGATGTTGCTAGTACGAGTACCTAGAGGGGGTGAATAGGTATACAAAGATTTTTCTTGATAATTTCTGTATACTTGCGCAATACTTAGACAGTTCAAGGATTAGCGAAAGATAACAATCAACGTAAGACTGAGTAAGGAAAGAGAGAATTAAACACGCGGTTTATAGTGGTTCGGCTTGATTCAAGCCTACGTCCACTCTTCTGCACTGACAGCCAATTTGGCTGGATTCCACTATGAACAAAGAGATGTTACAATGTTGTTCTTCCTTGATTTCTCTGTGTAGATGATCTACCACACTCACTCAAGGTATCACCAAGTATAAACACTCTCTGTGTATACAATTTCGCTCGGACTGTATCGACTAATAATCAAGGTGCTTCAGACTCTGGAATTTTTCTATCAAATCACGTTCTTAAAACAACTAGAATGTCTTCCTTTTTATACTCCTTTATGCCATCATACCGTTGGCACTTACCAAAGGAATTCCTCCAATCTACCCGTTGGACGGAATCAATCAAGAAGATCATTCGAGCTATAAAAGGAACCTGACGATAGCCCATCAATCCTATTCGCCCATACAATCGATCTTGGTTTCCATGAATAGAACATTCCAAGAATACTTCGGATCGACCATCGGATCTTCGAATGATTTAGATCAAAAGAATCCGTTATATTCATCCAGCCAAAAAGATCTTCTCATTTATAGGATTTAAATCCTCAACCATATACTTCGGGGATCTCCTTGGATTTCCTTCAACAGTCACTATCCACACAAGGATCTTGAAAGACTGTCAATGAGAATAGTCTTGAGTCTTGAGTCTCGAACCTTGAGTCTTGAATCTTGAGTCTCACAAACCACACACTTACTCAAGGGACTAGTCGAGTCTTCGACTTTAAACTAGACGATCCGCTATACCTACAAACTTTGCTATAGACTCTTGTCAAGGAAACGTTTTGTCATAGTCTAAGTCATCAGAACTATGTGTCTTTGCAAGAAGATGTTATGTTAGAACGATTTCTCCAACAATTAGACCTTGTGATCACCCGTCAGAAATGAACGATCGTTGCTTTTATACACCGTCTCCCATCAAGACGGTTACCAAAATGGGCGGTTGTCATGAAAAGGTATGAAGTGTGGAAACACTACATGTTGAATAACCGCCACTTTAAAGAGAAAATGTGGGTCTGAAAATGTGGGATCACAAAAAATAAATAACATTCTCTCACTTGATCCCATCATTTTCATCATGCGGGTTATCCAACCAAATCCATGAAAAACTTTATACTTAAAGAAAAGAAACAAAATACATGGATCATTGCGACATATCCTCTAAGAGTGAGTAATATTTTTCATGTATCACAATGCATCTTATTTCTTTAATGTCAGCCTATATGTGATAACACATTTTAATGAATAAACCCTATGTTTATTCTAGAACCAAGGATAAAATGTTAGTCTCATAAATAAACAACAAAATGTGTACACTAAAATTGAGAATCAACATTACAACATAATATGAGTTTCATACAACAAAAATCGTCTATATGATGACAAATTACATGATGGGACCTATTCCCGTACTATTTACATGATCCTTATACTTTATTGGTGGTATGCCTTTAGTTAAATGATCAGCTATCATCAATTCAGTGCTAACGTGTTCTATGACCACTTTGCACTCTTTAACATGTTACCTAATGGCTAAATACTTGATGTCGATATGCTTACTTCGACTGCCACTTTTGGCATTTTTAGCCATAAAAAACCACAACTGAATTGTCACAATATATTCTTAATGGCCTAGAGATAGAATTAACAATCCTAAACCTAGTAATGAAACTCTTCAACATACATCATGCGAGGTAGCCTTAAAACAAGAAACGAACTCAGTCTCCATAGTAGAAGTAGCAGTCAAAGTTTTCTTCGCACTTCTCCATGACATAGCTCTGCCAGCTAACATAAAAAATGTATTCAGATGTTGATTTTCCAGGTTGTCAGTCCGTGTATATATAAGTATGTAGCCTTTGGTACCTTGAAGGTACTTGGATTACTTTGATATCTTCCTATCATTCCCAACATTCCCATAGCAAAAGTGATGTCAGATCGAGTGCAAACCTGAGCATACATTAAGCTTTCGATAGCAAAAGCATATGTAATGTTATTCATTTGTTCCATTTCTAGATCGTTCTTCGGGCATTGGTTCACATTGAACCTATCACCCTTTACAATGGGTGCTATACTTGGTGAACAATCTTTCATCCGAAATCTCTCTAGGACCTTATTGATATAGATTTCTTGAGATAGTCCTAAAATTCCTCGAGGTCTATCTCTATGGATCTTAATGCCAATGACATAAGATACTTCACCTATATCCTTCATGTCAAAACTCTTAGAGAGAAATTGTTTCATCTTATGTAGCAACCTCTTATCATTGGTTGCAAGTAAAATATTATCTACATATAGTACAAGGAAACAAATTTTGCTCCCACTAACCTTCTGGTATATATATTGATCCATGACATTTTCTACAAAACCAAGTGAAAAGATGACATTTTGGAACTTTAAGTACCATTGGCGAGATGTTTGTTTCAAGCCATATATAGATTTCTAAAGCTTGCACACCAAATGCTCACCTTTACTATAGGAGAATCCTTCAGGTTGTTTCATATAAATCTCCTCATTTAGTTTTCCATTGAGAAATATGCCGTTTTCACATCCATCTGATGAAATTCCATATCAAAATGGGCAACCAATACCAAAACAATACGAAGAGAATCTTTCTTAGATACAGAAAGCCGGCTGAATAGAAGGGGCATTATGAGCAACAACCAACCTTAAACTTGAGGTGGAAGATTGAGTGTATGAATGATCTTTTTTAGGAACAAGGCCCTTCGATCGATCGCTTCCATTAATCAAGTCATTTTTAAGAAATTTAGTGTTTATTGTTCCACGATCCTAGTGGTGTGAGATGGACAATAAAACCTGTATCCCTTAGACCTTTCGGCATATCCAATGAAATACCCACTTATGGTCCTTGGGTCAAACTTCTTTTCTTGTGGATTGTAAACTCTCACTTCAGACGGGCATCCCCAAACGTGTACATGTTGCAAACTCAGTTTCCAACCTTTAAATAACTCAAAAGGTGTCTTTGGAATAGCCTTGGTCGGAACTTGGTTTAATATGTACACAGCCGTCTTAAGTGCTTCAGTTCACAAGGACTTAGAAAGTTAGGACTGCTAAGCATTGTCCAATAAAGTTTGGTTTCTTCTTTTCACTACACCGTTTTGGTCTGGAGAACTAGGCATAGTATATTGGACAACTATTCCATGCTCTTGAAGAAATTTTGCAAATGGACTAGGTGCCTGTCCATCTTCAGTGTATCTACTATAGAATTTTTCACCTCTATCTGATCTCACGATCTTAATTTGTTTACCGCATTGTTTCTTTACTTCCAGTTTAAATACCTTAAATGCATCTAACGCTTCATGTTTATTATGAATCAAGTAGAGATACATGTAACGTGAATAATCATCTATGAAAGAAATGAAGTATTTTTGACCATACGAGTTCATATGCGAACTATAAATATCCGTATGTATGATTTCTAATTCTGTACTTCTCTTGGCACATTTCTTTGTCTTATTAGTCTGCTTTCCCTTTATGCAGTCCACACAAGTATCACAATCACTAAAATATAAAGTACTAAGTACTCCATTATTTACCAATCGCTTAATTCTTTCTATGGAGATATGTTATAATCTCCGGTACCACAACATAGAGGAATGTTCTTTCACGGCATATCGTTTTATATCAGTGTTATCATGAACATGCATTGCATTATAATAGGCATTGTTTTGTAAATTAATTCGAAAAAAGACCATCAGACAAAGTACCACTCCCAAACAATTTCAAATTTAAACAATAAACAAAAGTTTGAATCTAAAAAGTTAAAAGAGTAACCTAAAGGTACAAGTCTTGAAACTGAAATTAAGTTTATAGAGAAACTAGGAACATAAAATGTTTTTTCCAAATTCAAAACAAAACCACTATTGAGAACTAGTCTATATGTACTAATAGCTTCCACATGCGAACGCATCTTGTTTTTTGAATATATGCTTTATTCACTTCTCACTGACTTCCTGTGGTTTTGAAAACCTTGCAAGGAATTCGAAATATGGATTGTAGATTCAGAATCAATCCACCAAGTGTTGTGACTAACATCAGCTATATTAGATTCATAACAAACACAAGAAATTGGATTACCTTTCTTCTCTAGTCAGGCCTTAAATTTGACGCAATCATTCCTTATATGCCCATTCTTTTTACAGAAGAAACATTTGGATTATTTCTTAATATTAGTTTGGGGAGGTATTTTACCTTTTCCCTTATGCTTGCCATGGCCCTTATTCTTTCCTTGCATTGCCAAACGAGCACTTTCTCCCAATTCCATAATTAGTCTTTCTTTCTCTTGAATACACATGGTCATGAGTTCATTAATTGACCATTTATTCTTATGTGTGTTGTAAGAGATCTTGAAAGGTGCATACTCTGTATGGGAGAGTGTTTAGAATATAATATACAAGAAATGATTCAGATATCTCAACCTCAAGGTTCTTAAGCTGATCTGCAATATCCCTCATTTGCATGATGTGCTCACGCACACCTCTAACATTAGTGAGTTTTAACGATGAAATTTTATAATCAGGGTCATGGCATGCGCCTTCTCAAAAGTCTCAAACTGCGCATCTATGACCTCCAATAAAGCTTTAGCATTGCTACACTGAGTAACCGAACCACGAATACTAGGATATATTTTAGCCCTTATAAACATCGCATAAACGCGGTTGGACCACTTTCATTGGTTATAAAGAGCTATCTCAGCTGCAGTGCTCAAATCAGTAGGAGCAGGTGGTTCGTTTTTCCTTTAAGCATAGTCAATGTTCATACACCCCAATTGAAGAAGATTTAACTCATTCCAAATTTTATAGTTCTCACCATTCAGTATGGGAACATCATACTTAAATTCAGAGAAATTCACAGGTTGCAAAACTGCATATTAAACAATCATGCTTATGTCACAAAATTTGAGACAAAATATACATAAATCATGTTTTACCAATGTAAACATGTCACAAATATGAATTACATAATATAAAAACTGCATGTGGGCTGAGTTTTTAATTTAAATAGATTCATAATTACATTATGAAGAAACTACCATATTATCTACATTTTCTTAATCCCTGTGAGTAAATTAAGAAAAATAATATGATTTTATCATAATTAATCATATTAATATAATGAAAATTCCTGTGGGATAAATTCATCATATTAATATAATTAATTACAATTAATGTCCATTTCTAAATATGATTCGGAAGCTCTTAATATATAATTTAATTAATTAAAGATGATGTGGCCACTCTCTAATTATTTAAATATATGGATTATTGGACATTTAATTTCATATACAAAATATTCATAAAATGCATGAAATGACAAAATAATAAATAAATGTACCAAGAGGCAGAATGGTAAATAAATTGGCCAAGGGCAGGATTGTAAAAATGTTAAAAGAGAGGGGCAAAAGCGTAAAGGGGAGTCACGGGGATGTCGGGCGCTGTAATCGCAACGGGTGCGTGGTCCGCATGCTCCTCTTCCAACATGCAGGCATGTACAACACATGCGCCTGGCAACTACCGGGCAGTTTTGCGCGCTAGCGGTTGGCGCAGGCGTGGATCCCACGTGCGCGCATGTGGCCACGCGTGGCGCATGGGTTTCACGCGCCTGCAACTGCAACAACGCGCATGTGAAGCCCACGCGCCTTCTCCCTTGCGCACATAATGCTTTTCTTTGCAATTTCGCCGACCATTTCTTCTCCAGCAGCCCATCTAAGACCGAAATAAATAATGGGTTTTGGAGAGCATGCCGGCACGACCACATGGGTCCAAGTTTCGGCAAAAATGAGCAAGAAATTGGCCCCAAATCAAACGAAAATTTCCCAAAAATGCAAATCCTCAACCATTGCGACTTCCGCCGCCTGATTAGCCTCCGGTGAACACTGATATGTCAAAATAACTCATGGCTAATGTTCCTCATGGTGGTGCGACCGTACGGGTCCGAAATCAAGAGGTGGGTTGTAGGATTTTACCCGGAATTGGTGAGTTTCTCTCTGGCCTTAAAATTTTGAATTACTATTCATCTTCAAAAAGGCTTGAAAATACACCAAAAATTCGACAAAAACAAGGCAGAGGCACTAAATAAGCTCTAATACCAAATGTTAGACATAAAAATCAAATGCGGAAACCAAAATCGATTATAGACAAATCTCCAGCCATTGTTTGTATTTCATTCGTCAGAAAATCCTGAAAATTCAAAGAAATATTGTGCACACTCTACTAACCCAATTCCCTCACATATACTGATGGTGTATTCCAAAAGAGAGGGTTTGTATTAGACCTTGTGATCATCCGTCAGAAATGAAATATCGTTTCTTTTATACATCGTCTCCCATCAAGATAGTTACCAAAATGAGCGGTTGTTATGAAAAGGTAAGAAATGTGGAAAAACTACATGTCGAATAACCGCAACTTTAAATAGAAAATGTGGGTCTGAAAATGTGGGATCAAAATAATAAATAACATTGTCCCACTTGATCCCATCATTTTTATCATACAGATTATCCAACCAAATCCATGAAAAACTTTATGCTTAAAGAAAAAAAAAACAAAACACATGGATCATTGCGACATGTCCTCTAAAAGTGAGTAATACTTTCCATGTATCATAAGGCATCTTATTTCTTTAATGTTAGCCTACATGTGACAACACATCTTAATGAATAAATCTTATTTTTATTCTAGAATCAAGGATAAAATGTTATTCTCATAAATAAACAACAAAATGTGTACACTAAAATTGAGAATCAACATTACAGTAAAATAAGAGTTTTATATAACAAAAATTGTCACAAATTACATGATGGGACCTATTCCCATACAAATGTCATTGATCATAGGAGTCTTGTGAGAGAGGGCCCCTCATTGGGCACAATGGTCTTGAGATGACTGTATAAGATCATTTGTGTTTGTCATTTCTTGCTCATGTGATGGAAGTGTCCTTACTTGCTCGAAATCTTTGAGTACTTCTTTGGCTTTTGGTGCAAGACTATAATGATCCCATGCAGTAGGTATATTGTAATTCCATACGTCTTCAGAAATGATCTTATTTTCCTGGCATAAGATTCTTTGAAGTTCTTGGTACTAGTGCTCATAGCAACCAACATAGCTGGGAAATGACTTATAAACATGGCATCCTTAAGGTGTGGTTGAATTTTATAGGATGTAGTTCCTATACCCTGTGGTGCATTGGTAATGGTGCCATTGTTTTGTACAAAAGCCCATGGTTGACAAAGAAATGCAACAGTGTGGATCTCCAGTGTCTGGTTGGATAGTTCTTAGCTCTTGCCATAAAATGTGCTTTTAGTGAGTGGGAGGATAAAACTAGTTGAGGAAATACAAGATGTTCTTCTTACTTTCCTTTTCAATGTTTTGTCCAAGCACAGATATCCTAGTTAGATTGGCAATGAACCTTCTGGTTGGAATCTCAATAACTATTAAGTATTTATTGGTTAAGTACCATAACAACCATCAGAGTTTATCAGGGAAGTCATCTTCCTTCTAGATTAGAGGATTGGGAGTTTAGTCCAAAATGATAAAGAATCGAACCTCCATGGAGCCTGAATAGATCCATGTGGCATTGCCACATGAGATTGTCAAGATTTTCTGTGAGGCTGTCATTCTGGACTTGTTCAATAATCTCTTAGGGGTATTCCCAGCTTGGCCAATCTTGTATCCTCTCGATCTTATACTTTTCGTTGTGATGAAAAGTATGGAAAGCATGTCTCATGATATACATGTTGAGTTCTGCAAGTGCCTTTGGTATGGATAGAAAGTCAACAATCACATTTTTTTTCCAATAATGTGTGACATCCTAAATTTCAGGTTTTGTTTTCAATTGAATGAGTCAGGTTTTTCATCGATGCACCTATAATTCTTTTCTCTGAGCTGATCTCTCATATGATAACTAGTCTATTAGGTAAAACCGTTAAGGGATTTTAACACAATAGACTTGAGAATTCAATTAGAAATCGACTGCTCGATTGTGCTAATCTGCAAGGGTCAATACACCACTGTTAAAATCGATCAGAGATCGGAAATAGGCTGATTCGACAGAGATATGTGATTAAATTGTGGGTGATTTAACCTAATTGCAAAATTTTCGTCGAATGACACTAAACTGATTCTTCTATCGTTTATATACCCTATGTCCGTATTTGAAATATCATGATTTTCATGACAATCGAGAGTCGCCAATGAGTCGAAGATGTACAGTGTGGCTAAAAAATAATCGATCATGGGTCAATTGTACTAAAAATTCTTAAAAGCTACCTCGGTAGGTTAGGTCACGCTAAAATCGCGCTCGGTTGAAATTAACCGTGAATTTAAACCCGATTTCAGAAATTGAAAGTTCTGTCATGTCACACTTCATTTTAGGAACGTTGACTCATCCTTTGAAGATTTTTCTGCAAACCCAAGATTTCGGCGAAAATTCAAAGTAAGGTTATTTTGGACCGGGAAAATTAGATGACCGTTTTTTATTGCATTTTTTTGCCGTCAAGTGGGATCTTTGGACAAGGAAAAATGTGGATTTAAGTGTGGACATTTTGGCTGAATTTATGGGCTTCAATTGGACTCAATTTGATGAGGATTTGAATGAAATTGAAGAGGGAAATGTGCAAACTTGTAGCCTTGGAGGGGTGCAACATTTCAGCCATGTTGGGAAGCTTCCTAAGGAAGATTGAGGAGAGAGAAGTGGCTATGGACAAGGGCTGAGCAAGTGGGGCAAGTGCCTGAGTGTTTTGGACAAGTGTTAAAGCCTTGAAAGCCTTGAGGTCCCCTTCTCTTCAACAGCCTTCTTCTTCCTTCAGCAGCTCCTTTCTCCATTGTTGAGGGCCTTGGAAAGCTCGAGGGAACCAGAAAACCGAGCCAGCAGCCCCCTCCTCCGTCGGATTGCCAGCATGTCGCCCGTCACATGCTTGAGCTCCTACGCTTGCCATCCCTCTCGCGCGCCTGTCCGCGCGTCCCTGCCGCCTGCGCTCGCCATCCCTAGTCGTCCAGTCGTGCCACCACCGCCGTGATTCACTATCCAAGACACCGGAGCCCCGCCTAGACCGCCGCCGTTCTCCTTGTTATTTCAAATTTCTAACTAGCCGCCGATTCAGCCCCCGCAGCCCAAGAGCAAAAGCATAAGAGCAAAAGCCCAGTTGAGACTTCGTGAGGCTTTTCTGAGCCCTTCCTTGCCTCGCTTGGTGTCGTCGTGGGCTTGTTTGTCACCCGCCTTTGCGTTGCCGTCGCCGTGGACTCACCGGATCACAAAACCAGTGAGTTTACTGACTAAAACCTTGCTTATGAGGTTAATTATACTAAATGGTTGATTAGTTTAGCTTAAGATGATTTAGTGCTAATCTAGAATGGTTATATTAACCTTAGAATGGATTAGTGTTAATCTAATTAGTCCAATGGAGTGGATTTCTCCTGGATTTGGATTCTGGACCCTCGCCATTTGCCATTTTTGTGAATCGAAATAGATTGCGAATTTGAGATCAATTCCTTCTTGAGAAATGTTTTAGACATCTTTATCTACAACATATATTTTACTCAAGATTTTTAGAGATTTCAAAGTATGAGATTTTAGCTCCGTCATTTGCAAATAGAATCTCAAACTATGCTGGAATTTGTAACATTTTGGGATTCTAGGGGTTTTTATCAACTCTCAGGTTCGAATTTTAAAATGGTTTCTTCATAAAAGTTGTTTTTCACATATTCTAGTTTAATATAGTCAAATTTCAGATCAAATGGACATGTTTTAGGTCTTGAACCAAACTGATTTCGGAAAATAGACTTTTTGGAAACAGACATAGTTTCTGTACTGGGTTGAGCGATTTACTGAGCTTAATCTAGAAGGATTTGGGTTAAGGTGTCTCATAAAAAATGTTCTTTTATGTGTCATTTACAACATGTTCAAATTTGGGAATTTTCCGAACTTGTTTGATTAGATTTCTGAATTTAAACTCAGAGACGCGCGAGTGGACTGTTTCTACCGGTTAGGACCGGTAGTAGCTTGTGATAGTTTTTGATGCTTTGATTGCTAGAAATTGCATATTTGGTGATGTGGTTGACTTGTGATATGCTTGGAACTTGTACGTGATGAGATGTGAATGGTTGTGCTATGGTAATGGTTTATGGTCATGGCAAAGGATGGCCATTGATGCGGGATATGTGATATTGATTGCTTAATTGTACAATTGGTTGATAATTTATGCAATTGAGTGCAAAGCACAGTGTTCTTGGCCAAATATGAGTGTGCATGTATGGGTTGTAAGCAGGTAATTGACTAAGTACTACACGAGGATAAAATTTCGTGTGGGTCATCTCTAAAGCCTTATACTATTGCTTATTGTAATCAATGGCTAAATGTTATATGACGATTTGAGTCGCATGAGAACTACCTCTAGAGTCTTGTAGTATTGTCATACATAGGGAAGGGCTAAGTGCTGCACGATATTGAAACTCGTGTGAGCCACCTCTAGTGCTTTGTACTATTGCTATATGTGGTCAAGGACTAAGTACTACACGATGGCGGGACTTTGTGTGAGTCGCTTCTAAAGCCTTATATTATCGCTTATTGTAATCAAGGACTGAGTGTTACATGGTGACTGGAGTCGCATGGGAACTACCTCTAGAGCCTTGAATTTATTTATTGAGTTTGATATTGAGTTTGAATTTGGAGTTTAAATATTGAGAGTGAATATCGGGTGTGGATTAAACCATCGATATGAGTTACCCGCGCCTGATTATGGGACGAAATTATGTGACACGGAATGTGACGTGTCATAACGGTTTGGCCTTATAATCGGGACTCCTGTGTTTGATTGGTTTGATAGTGAGATGTTCCAATTGATGAGTGCATTGAGTATATGCATATGTTTTACAAACTGTACTGATGTGTAGGAAGGAATTGAGGTGAGGTAAGTCTCATTGGTTGTGCATGTAGGCTGCCTCTAGGTGAATTATCTTTCTAATCGGGGTTTAAGGCGTCAACTCATTGAAATTTATATTTCATCCCGTCGTGAGTTCCCATTTTCAGGTCCCTAGTGTGAAGAACCCGGAGCTTGAGGCGGAAGGGTCAGGAGCATGGGTGGTTTAGTAGTTCCTTTTGGAGATAGACCTCTTATACTTAGACCATAGAATCGGCATTTGTATATAAACTCGTTTGTTTATAAAAGTGTTGTTTGTTTTATATGTTGTCCTGCTTTTCTATCCCATGTTGTTTGTTGTCAGGGGATTAGTTAATCTGCTTCCGCATGTGCAACAAAAATGATTGGATCGGCGACGCATCCTAGAATGTCGCAAATTTTATCGACCACCAAGGGATGCGTGCGCGCTAGAGGTTCGGGTGTGACACAATGTGTTTGGTCTCAAATGAATATTTTGAAAACTATTTGGCCCATTGTAACAATTGAGAATGTAAAATTTGCTTCTGTTGGAACTTGGTCATCTGGAGAAAAGATGCCATGTCCAGTTCCACCAAGAAGTGATGGCCAATGAGATGGAATTCAAACTTTTTTATTCCATTTTTTACCGCCTAGATTTTTTTGAAAGTTGAATGATAATGCATTTCAGCCTAAGAAAACTTTCCACTTTTGTAAGGGAAATTGTCACAAACAGTCCCCAAACTTCTACTTAATGTGCAATCTCGTCCTTAGACTTTTAATTTGTCCAATTTGGTTTTTGAATTATCAATAAATATTCGATCTAGTCTCTGACTATTTGAAAATTGACTAATTTCGTCCTTCCATCAGTTAAAGTTAACGGAATTGGGCATTCAGGTCTTTTTATCTTTTTAATATTTTTCTTCTTTTTCTTCTTCTTCTCTCTTCCCTCCACTGGCCATGGCGAAGGAAAGTCGGCGTTTGGCGAGGGTCGCCCTTGCCTAGGCTGGCTAGGGCCGCCCTCCCCGGCGTTAGGCGAGGGCCGTCCTCGCTTGATGTATGTGAGGGCAGCCTTTGTCGGCGTCAGGCGAGGGCTCGCCCGAGTCTCGGCGGTTTGGTGAGGGCTTGTCGCGACCCGATCTCGCCGCCCCCTCGAAAAGTATCTAAGGTGGGGAAATGTCGGGTTTAGAGGTACTTTGATCACGAGAGTTTCCTCACGAGATCATGAGCTCTCCCAAGCTCATACCCCGCGTGACAGTGGATTTATTTAAACGATCTAAGTATTTAACAACTTAAAAAAAATATATAGGAGTCGCCACTAGCCTCATTTTGGGGGTCAGGTAGAAACCCAACCGAGGGTCAGGAGTGTTCCCTTGATTCCTACGTAACCGATATCTAGGTTCGGGGACTTGGGTTACGCTAATATTGCTATTAGCGCCCTTTCGGTACCTAAATAGTATGTTGTGTTTTTCCTAATATGTCCATGCATTTCTTTTTTTATATTTTCAAGATCATCAATTCCTAGACTAAGTGATCATGCGTGGTTGATCGTTTTCATGTTATTCTATTTCTAAAAAAGAGAAAGGAAAACAACCAATGAAATTGAAATTACAAGACATTAAGTAAGCAATCAAGGAAAAGCAGTAAATTTATCAGGCAGTCCTAAAAAGATAAAAGAGAAAACAATTAAAAAGGAAAGAAAGAAAACCCGCAACTCGTCGGGTTTTATACAATGCATGGAACCCGAGACATATGTCGGGAAAATGGGTATTACATGAAAATGGTCGGAATGGACATCGACCTCCACCATCTTCACGCCTTCTCCATCTTCAAGGTCCTAATCTTAAACCTAATCTAAGAAATTTATGACTAGGTGCATACAAGTGAAAGAAACAATCATCACAACTAAGATCAAAGCAATTGGGGTAGAACCCATGTATGATTGGCTCTAAGAAAAAAGCGCAGAAATCAAGCACTTTATAAAGAGCAACTTTCATGAATGGAATTTCTTGAGGCGTATCAAGTTCAAGTAAAGTCAAATTCATGGCCGAAAAACAATCGCTAAAGCATGCAAATCAATCATAAGTAAATCGGAGAATGATGCATGATAACTGATTTGTTAAGCTACCTAATCAATGCATGAAAATCATGAAATTTGAACATGACACAGGGTTAAATGTGAAGAAAAAGTTTGATTTAGACATTTAACCCTAAATCCATGTGCAAAAGGCCACACAAATCCATTAACATTGACACGTGACTTGTCATTAGGAGCAAAATGCATAATAATTTAAATTGCTACATGTCAACTTGAATTCTAAGGTTACTTGACCTTAAAAATTCTCAAATTTTAGCATGGGATGGATATGGATATTATGGACAGCTTTCATTGAGAATTTATCCTCAAGATCATTATGTATAAGATCACACAAAATTGGTAGACAGTCAGGTTCATAGAGACAAGACAGCACTGCAGGTCAAGACAAATTCAGACTTCAAAACTTGATCTATAAAAGAAGAAAAGCAAGGCAAATGATAGGCAAATTGGACAAACTAGGCATCGTTAGAAAGCTCAAGGTGTCCTTTACGAATTCCTATTAGGTGACAATTGCAAATTAGGTCTTTTTCTAGCTCAAACAAAGCCATTTGTATAAGTGGTTAGATCAGATCATAACAAGCAGAACACATTAGCAGAGCTCTTTGCAAGAAGCATCAGGCAGGGCAAATGATGGCCAAATCCCACATATAATATGTCTATGGAAAGCTTGAGAAGTCTATTACAAATCTCTAGAAGATATTAAGTCCTAATAACATCACCTACCAGCTCATTTCAAGTGATTTACACAGAAGGTCATCCGAAACAGAGAGCAAGTCAGAACACCAAAATTTTCCAGAAAACTGGTACTAAATGCCGAGCTATTTTCAGGTAGTAAACGACATCGGATCAAAACGTTCTATGGGTCGATGGAAAGATAATCAAACCATCTTCAACCTCCATGAAGATTCCGAACACAGAAAACCATAACAAACAGCTCATATTAAGTCATTTGCACAGAATGCCATTCAGAACACAGAGACAAATATTTGGCAGATTCTGGACCAGACTTCGGACAGACAAAAACCATATTAAATGAAGTCCGATTAGGGCATTCTATAGCTCATTGAAAAGATAATCGAACCATCTTCAACCTCCATGAAGACTTCGAACGCAGAAAACCACAAAAACCAGCTCGTATCAGTTGAAATAGAAAAGGTCGATCAGCAAAAGAAACAGAAAATCAGCAAGTAATGCAGGTCACTGAGGAGCGGAATAAAGACATAATGAGTTTCCCAAATGTCTACAATCACTGATGAAAACTTGAGCAGGACTAATTTGATTTTAATCTAGAACATGTTGTTTTATTTACCTTTCTTTATCAAAACAGGACGTAACAAAACATGTTCAGACGACAAACAAATAGGCACGAAGATCCATATGACTCTCCTCGATCATGGCAAAACTTATTTCATCAATGATTCAGTTTCAGACATGAATCAATTACATCTACCGATCAACGGTCAAAAGACATTCGAAAGCCAACTCTGATCTAACTTGAGCATTTCATCGAGCAGAAAGTAGGCATCTCGGCCATGAGTCCAAAATGCAACAGCCAAATAGGAAAGCACAACCAAACTATCACAACAACAATATTACAGGCTCAGATTACCCAATGAACTTCGATAGTAGGTAAGTTTCTCATAAACAAATCGAAACCTCGACCACTTTTCAACCCAATGAACATCCGGATATGGAAGATGAATTTATGTTCAACGTACCTTGAATGAAGCGGCGAAGGATCGTAAGTCGTCACTACCGTCGACGCTGTCTGCACTCTAAACTCCAAACTCCTCAATCGGCCATTCGAGCAAGTCAAATCCGGCGCACAAGACAGAGCCGAGAGAAAATGTGCGAGGTCAGAGAGAGAACGGGAGAGAGAACCAGATCCTAAAAACTTAATTGGATCAAGAGAGAAAGAGAGGGGAAGAGCTCACCGTCGAGCAAACGACAGAGCCGAGAGAGAAATGGTTAAACGTCCTATCATCACCATTGTTGCTGTCACCGCCGATGTCGTCGATCGGTCTTGAAGCTCAATCCTTAGAGCTGAACCGGAACCCCAGATCTAGAGAGAGAATGAACGATCGAGAGAGAGTTCGATCCGACGAGCTCCCGCACCTCCGATCGCGCCAATAAAGGAAAACCCTAACTGATTGAGCTCCAACTGAGAGAAAGCACTAATCTCCAACCGCCGATGTCACCGCCTTCGGATCCTTACCCTCGGAACCGAACTGATATCTTCGACAGCTTGGTGCGATTTCCAGTCTCGCACCACAAGTTCCTCGATCAACAGTTGTTTCGTCTTCTAGAGTTGATCGGGAGAGAGAGAGTCTCTGATCGTGAGGATGCCGGATCCGGCGCGCTACTTCTCAAGAGGAGCACCGCGAGACTTGGAGGTGATTGTCGAGGGAGGGAGCGGAGCCATGGCCGGCGCCGGAGGGTTCTTCGTCGGCCTCCGAGATCGGGAAGAAATCAAGAGAGAGAGGAGGTTGTTACGGCGAAGAGAGGGAGTGTGCGAGTCCGTTCGGCCAAAAAAAATTTCCCCAGCGAGAGACCCACCGAGCGAGACCAAGGAAAGGGAGAGAGAGACGTTTTTGAGAGAGAGAGAGAGCGTGCCTCTAGAGAGAGAGAGCCAGCCCAAACCAAAAAAGAACCCCCCTGGCGAATCGTCCATCTCCTTTCTTTTTGTTTTTTTTTTCATTCTTTTTCTTTCTTTCTTTTCACTCCTTTTTCTTTATTTCTCTCTTTTTCTTTCTTTTATTGATTCCTTTATTTCTTTTTTTTTTTCTTTTCATTTCATTTTTTTTTGTTTTCTTTTGTTTTCTTTTTCTTTTTTATGTTTTCATTCATTCATTCATCATTTTTTAAAAATCTTTTTGGCTCTTTATTCTTTTTCTCTCTTTTCTCCCTCTTCTTCTTTTTTTTTTTTTAATTTTCATTTCAATTTTTTTATTTTTGCAAATTATTTATTTAAAATGTCAACGAAAATTTCGGGTGTCAACGGGCCGCCCCTGCCGATGCCGGGCGAGGGGTGCCCTCGTCGGATCTGCGAGGGCCACCCTCGCTAAGTTGCTGGGTTTGCAGGTCGTGCCACAGGGGAGTGTAGGGCTTGGCGCAAAGGTTGGAGGAGATCGTGGTGGTGCCGACGGAGGGAGGCCGAGGTTCGAAGTGGGTGTAGGGGGATTGGGTGCTGGCGTCACTGAAGCTATGGTGAGGAAGAGAAGAGGGAGGCCGAGGAAGTATAGACTTGGTGGCGGAGCCATGCGGTCGGCATCCTCATCTCGTGGCCTCGTGCGGCGGGGCTCAGTGAGCCGCGGCAGGGGGAGGCATAGGGTGAGGGCCTCCCTCACTAGATCTGTGAGGGAAGTCCTCGCCCGACACCGGATGCAGGCTTCCTTTCTTCGGCTTCGCCATGGCCGTGGAGGGAAGAGAGAAGAAGAAGAAGAAGAAGAAAAAAAGGAAAAACAGTAGTCTATTGATGGTTTGAACAGAAGGACTAAATTGAACCTTTGTTAATAGTTCAAGGACCAAATTGGGCTAATCGAAAGTTCGGGGACGAAATTGAACATTACATAAAATTTCAAGGACTATTTATGACATTGTCCCTTTTTGTAAGCACAAAGATTCTGCTTACCATTAATTTCTTCAAATAGTATGGCTGCCCGATTATTCATCGGTATCGGTTTGAAGGACTCTTTTTCCCGTGAATGGGATTTGCAATGGAGGAAGAGTCTGCATAAGTTCTTTCAGCTCTGCTATAACCTTGCATAAGAGGGGGTTTTTCTTCAGCATTGATTGTAACAAGATCAGTAGTTTGGCAATATTGGGAACAAAATTTCTGAGATAATTAATTATCCCTAGGAATTGCTGAACTTGCTTTATTATGAAAATTCTCTGTTGGGAATTTCAACAGTTCCTGAGCAATGTGTGGTCCTAGATAGTACGTACCTTTGTTAAGGTGCATACTAAGAAATTCAATTTTTGTTTGGGCAATATTCATCTTTCTCTGAGAAAACATAATCCTATACTTCTTTATGATGTATGCAAACTGCTCAAGAAGTTGGCAGTGGGATTCCTCATTAGAGTTATAGAGCAAGATATCATCAATGTATACTACTGCACTTGATAGGATTGGTCAGAAAATTTGACACATGGCCTTTTGGAATAAGGATGGGGCCACCTTCAGGCTAAAATGAAGAAGTTTCCATTGAAAATGCTGATTCGGAATACAAAAACCTGTCTTGGGTCTATCTTCAGGATGAATGTCCAATTGCCAAAATCCAGCTTTGAGATCGAATTTGGAATAAATATGGGCTTTGGATAATCTCGTACAAAGGGAACTTGTCATCTTGGAGAAAGATTTTAAGAGGCTGGTAGCTTATTAGGGCGCGCATGACAAAATTTATATTCCAGAAATTGATTTCTCAATTTCTATTCCCCGGACAAGTTTCTGAGCAAAGAAACCCATTTGATAACAACTCAAAATTTCTATTTCTGGAACAGAAATCCGTTTGATAACAGAATAAAATTTCTATTTCTAGGAATAGAAATTGATTAGATAACAACATAGGAAATTCTCAAATATAAAATAATAGCCGAAATAATACTAAAACAATATAGAAAATCCTCAAATACAAAAATAGTCGAAATAATACTAATACATTAGAAAAGTTGAAAATACAATTTCATGGAATTTATATTACATGTGCTTACGTTTCCTATTACGTAATATTTTCTTTCGAAAAATAAACAACGTGGCAAAAAAAAATTGAAATTCAATTGTAGTGAATATGTCATTATGTTTTTGCCGAAATTGATTTCACATTAATCAAATAAGTCTAATGATAGCCATGATTATAATAGTCTAATCTCCTAAAAAAATCATAACTTCAAGTCTAATTCCAATTTTTTTTCCAAATTTTGTTAAAAATATCCTCACCGTGTTCAAAAATCGTCACCGATTTTTTTCAAAATTATCAACACTAGGATTATTTAAAAAATTATTATCAAAATCTATATTTTCATCAACACTCTTACAAGAACAACATATTTCTTATTAGATCTCTTTTCCTTATAAAAGAAAAATCGGATGAAACCCTAATGATTTGACCCCTTTTTACCGCCTTAATATGAAATTTATGATTAAAAAAATAGTTAGCCAAATAGAGTCGTTGGCTGGCATACACGGAAGAGTAGGTGAAGAAAGACTCGTTAGATATGAATATGACCAATTGACTATTACCATGCATAAAATCTCTTACGTGCAACAAATGAAGTCTTGTTCATTCAATGCTCATCATCTAGTCCAATGGTTAAGATTTTCAATCAATATTGATTAGAATGATTATATTAAAAAATCATTAAAATATTTTGGACTAAATTAACTATTTCTATTTCTATTTCAATATTAGTGATCTAAAATATTTTGGACTAAATTGAAAAGTTGAGAATTTTTTTTTTATATTTCTATTTCTATTTCAGAAACTGAGAAGTTAAAAATTTCAGCTTCTGATTTCTACGATTTCTCTATTTCTGGAATAGAAATCTGTTTCAGAAATAGAGAAATCAAATTGCGTTAACAAACGGATTGCTCCAAACTGTTCCGGAACGAGAAAACAGAGAAATTGAGAAATAGAAATTTTATCATGCGCGCCCTTACTAACCTCATTTTTCCTCTGTTTTGCTCAGCTCGTTTGTTGACATAAAAAACTTCACAAGCTCATAAAGAATCTGCAATTTCAATAAGACTTTGTTGCAGTAATTCTGAGCATTCCTTCTGAGCAGAAGCAAGATGTTCCGGGTTCATTCCCATGTGGCTCGCCTTGGTAGGATTTATATCTTTGTTTTTTTGAAAGGAAGACAGAGAAAAAACTCTGGATTTTTCCACAAAGGATGATGACATTTCTAAGAGAATTTAGTATGGGATTCTAAATAGGATTCTAATAGTTTTTACATGATTGGATCCAACAAACTCATCTGGATGGAGAAGAGCCTTTGAATATTGACAAATTTAAAAAATCGATCTTTATACTTAAGGCCCTTTTCAGGAATGATTCGGAGTTACGAAATTTGAGTCATGATGTCCCAACCAATAATCAAATTTTTATTGAGAAGACTAGATCCAAGGACTTTGGTGGTTATTGAACATTGGGGGGAAAACTTGGATGGTTATTGGCGTAGTTCGCACGCTTGTGGAAAAAATATCTCCTGAGACAGAATTGAAATATCAAACCCAAGAAGTCCAGTATTCTTCAGGAAGAACTTTGGTATCTAAAATTGATGAACAAGCACCAGTATCAATAAAGGCAATAACGTGATACGTTTAACAAATTTGAAAGTGTAGATTTTAACAGGAAAATGAGGACAATGAAGTTGATGAAAATATATACTAGGTTCCTATTCTAAAGAAGTGATGGATATATGGAAAAGATCTTCGCATATCCGAATCGAATTAATTTCGTTGGGGGTTTGATAACAAGGAATAACATAGAGGGTTTGTTCAGATGGATTTTCATCAGCCGAGAACAATGATTCAACATCATCATTTTCAAGAGAAACACCAGTTTCAATTTCAATGTGATGTATTAGGGATTTTTGACATTTTTTGGCCTGGGAGCAATTCTTGGCAAAATGGCCCTTTTTGTTGCAAATGAAGCATCGGGTTGATTTCTTCTGATCTAGAACAGTCTTTCCATCTTCGCAAAAGTCTCTATTTTTCTTTCTTCAGAGATGCTTGGATCCGTGGTGCATGGATCTTTCACCTCTGTATTTCTTGAAATGTTTCTTTTTTCTGAGTATTTTCCGTAAGAGCCATCACAATCTTTTTTTGAGCATTTGATCTTCAAATTCTGGCAGGAGCAAGCTCCATCAAGTTCTCGATTGTCTTTGAGATAAGTCTTGATCATTTGGCGCTTTAGACACAAATCATTGAGACATAAATGGATTTCTTGTTGTATTTCTCCCAAAGGAATATCCATAATTCTTCTTTGCTTGTTGAGAAAGGATCTCTCAACCTGCTGGGATAGCTCTCTATGAATAGAGGCTAGGAATACTTGTTTCAAGTTTGCATCGACTCCAACGGCATAGAAGAGTTTGAGCATTTCTCTATAGTGCTTATCGAGATGCCCTTTTTGGAGTGAACAACATTTTCTCTCAAAGAACTCTCTTCTTTTGAGTTCATGAAGGTCAGCAAGTTTGCCTATGAAGAAATGGTAGATAAGAGCAACAGCTTGGCCAAAGTCTGCTGCAAACATTAGTTACAGTTGGTCTTGTTCAATAACCGATTGCCACCAGTGTTTAAGGCTTCCTATAAACCTGGTGACAAAGTTAAAAAGAACATCATACTTTTCATGATTTGTAAGGGCTTGAGTGTTTAGTCAAGTGTGAAAATTTTCAAATCTTTCTGGCCATTTCGAATATGGAATGTTATCAACAGTGAAAAACTATTTAAAGAAAGTGGGAGCTTGGGATGGATTGTTTGGTTGAATAATCTCTAGTTTTGAAAGATTTGATTATATTTCTTGATCTGGCAGTTGATTCATAAGTATCGAAGAAGTGGGTGGTATAATAGGAAAAGATTCAACAGGAGGAATTTCGAATGAGGAGCATGAGAAAGATACAAAGTCTGGATTCGATTCGTAGTCTAAATTGATAAGAAAGAGAGCATTTGAGGGAGTTTGATCATGGTCTTTCTAGATGACTGATTTAGGCTGTATTTCTTGATTGCCCAGATCTCTCAGGAATGACTCCAATGGATTAGAGAGCATCATTTGGTCTGGTTTCTCCTTTGTAGAAGTCGAGGATTCTTCAAGGATTTTTTCTTTCCCTTTTCCTTTCTCAGTCGATCCATCTCTTTGAGTCGATTTCTCATTTCCACTACATTAGTGCCGTGCCCGGTAGACATATCTATAATCACAACAAAGATTGAAGTATTTGGAGTTGAGAAAGAATACGCTATCCTTGGCAAGGTAGGAAATGGATTAGAAGGTTTGAATCTTCCTTCTTTAAGGAGTTGGATTTGTCTTTTGAGCTTCTTTATTTCGGCTTTTGGACTCTTCAGATGATGATAACCCAAATGTTGCCTAGATTCCAAAGTGTGAAGCCTTTTCTGGAAATCTGAAAGCATCTTCTTGGTGGTTTTATTATACCTTTTGAAGATCCTTTTGCACATTGATGATTTTGGAATCAATTGTATTGAAAGCATTGTCGTGTGTTAAAAGAGTTTCCGATTGTCAATTTAGGATAGCTTCAAGCAACCAGGGTTCTTTTTTGCCTTCTATATTCGTCCACATTAGTGGGAGCAGAGATATTTAGAACATGACAGTATCTCCCTTGTAGGTCAATAAATTCCTCGTAGCTGGAAAGGAAAGTCTAGAGCTTTCTCGGACTAGAGAAGGAAAGTCTGCTTCTTGAAACATGGAGATAGAAGGATTAACTTCCTTCTTTTTCTGGCTGGGTGTTTTCTCATTTGGAGAGTCAAATGGGTACGAATGCTTCTTTACGTACTTAAGAATTAGCTTGTAGAATGGAGAAACAACACATTTTTTACAAGGTGGAGACGAAGGAGGCGAAGGTGGTAAGGTTGAAGGTGACGATGGTGGTTCTTTATAAGAAGGTGGTGGTGATGGAGTTTAAGAAACCATAAATTGGAACTTATCACATTCACCAAGAGTGTCAACGGCTCTGTTCAAATACCTTTGGTACATGCTATCTTTAGCCATGCAAGTCTTTCACCTGGTCATTGTTTTTGGGATCCTTTCTGCTAGTGTTCCTACTGTACAAATGCTCTATTAAAGTTGTGAAGTATTTGGTTGGATTAAGATGTCTTTCCTTGGATTAAGACGTCTTTCGACAAAAGAACAGCACAAGTGCCAAAAATTGACATGGGGACACTTAAGTGTCAAAAGTCACAAAAGGCACACTTAAGTACTATATATATATATTTTTTTTGTTAAATTAGGATACCTAAGTGTCAAGTTTGGTGACATTGGCCGAAAATCTTATGTGGTAATTTTTTAATAATATAACTAGCCTATGTGACTCACTGGAGAGCCGAGTCGGCAAAGAAAAATAAAAACGATGTTGTTTTGCCTTTTTTTTTTAAATTTAAATATTAATTAAACTAAATTATTTGTAATTTAAAAAAAAAATAGATGAAGATTGCGGAAATCAAGGCTCAACCCTCGCCACGCCTCCCCATCGTTATCGGGAAGGGCCAACAATGGTTGGGGAAGGGGTTGCGCAATTTAGGAGAGGGTTGACAACCCTTGCCCTAGATTTGGGTGAGGGCTTGTAAGCCCTCATCGCCAGTCGGCCAAGGCCCTTCCCTTGTTGTCGTTGACCCTTCCCGGTGATGGTGGGGAGACGTTGGTGAGGGTGACCCCTTGCCTTCTGTAACCTACATATGTTTTTATTTATTTATTTAGTTTTAAATTTAATTTAATTAATACTCATATTAATTATCTAGCCATGTCAGTAAAACAACGTCGTATTTTACTTGTCTAGCCATATTAGCGTGCAAAACGACGTCATTTTGCACTTGTCTTGTCGGAAAAATGCCACGCCAACATTTTGGCTAGATTTTCTTGCCGTTGACACTTAATTAATCCATTTTGCTCCAATTTTGACACTCAAGTGTATATTTCCTAACTTTGACACTTAAGTGTCCCTCTGTGTCAAGTTTTAGCACTCAAGGGTTTGGTCTCGATGTCTTTCTTTCTTTCTTTCTTGAAATTTTTACTCCCACAATCATTCTTTAATGTTGTTGTTTC
Organism: Eucalyptus sideroxylon x Eucalyptus melliodora; assembly: GCA_016097485.1. NCBI lineage: Eukaryota > Viridiplantae > Streptophyta > Magnoliopsida > Myrtales > Myrtaceae > Eucalyptus > Eucalyptus sideroxylon x Eucalyptus melliodora. The sequence continues at coordinate 22,386,455 of CM027832.1, forward strand.
TTCGATTGAAGTCTCTACTCAGTCTCTGAATGGAAACTGGACAAGAACTAACTAATTACTAAGATAACGGCAACATGTTTTACAAGAAGATGAGATGGATCTATCTAACCACTCGCATATTTTAGGTCGCAGTTTAACTTTTTTATTACCAGGAATTACCTACATTTTCAACCAGAAATAATCAAATCAACTATAGTTTCTTCAACTTATGTTGCGATAATAAATTAATAACATGTGGGTCAGGCGTGCTAACCTTTTCGATGCGATTTATTCTATCTTTTTTTGCACCTTTTCTTTTTTCTTTTTCTGTGCGTATTTTTGATATTAGAGCTAAATCGTCCTCAACAAAATATGATAAACAAACGTACGCTCTTCCAAGTTCCAAGTGATTTGGCAAAAGAAGAAAAAACTAACTAGCCACAAAGTCAATCCGTGATTAGTTGTTGTAATTAGTTATGTACGTGTTCGAGTCTTGCAATTGCCGCCAGTAGTCAATTCTTTCATCTACCAATTTTAAGTGCATATACAGCAATTTGTCAAAAAAAAAAATTATTTATTCATTGTTCTGAAAGATGCAGTGCTCATGGTCATGGACAAATCCCAAAACCAAGTTAATCTTTCACACCAATATGCGTTTTTCTCCCCACAACTTGGCTCCATTGGACAAGATAGTGGGACAAGAATGGCACTGTTATTGTCATGCCCCGAACCCCGAGCATGCGAACAACCCGCCATAGTCATGCAAATGCGACATTTCTAGGTGGTGTCGCCGACCCCATTCATTTTATATGCGCAAGCGGAACATATTATAAATTGCTGAAGATAACATATATGGCAATTAAGGGTTATTTTAGAAAAAAAAAGATTGAGTAGATTAGGTAGAGGGGTTTTTGGCATTTTAAAACCCTAAACTTGACAAAAATTTTAAAGAAGATGTTAATGCGCAAAGCTTAAAATGGGGAAAAACTTGATTGAGAGAGAAAGCTAAATATTGTGAAAGGTCAGAGAAAGACAAAAGGATCAGCAAAACAAAGAAGAAAAAAGGAGAAAAAGCAATAGTGGCCAAGAAGAGATCTAGGCGGAGTAAGGGGCTGTTTGGTAACCATCCAAACAAAGCACGATTCTGATTTTTTGCTCCTGGGAGTAGTTTTCGAATAGAATCGAGTTTGGTAAAATTTTTGTTTCAGAAACAAATTTCTATTTTTTTGTTCTTAGAAGTAGATTTGAAACAGAATCAAGAATAAAAAAAAAAAAATTGATTCTTGTTCCGAGAATAAATCTAAAAATCAAAACCAACTTTTCTTCTTCCTTATTCTCTTCTTCTTCTTCTCTTTTCTTCTTCTTCATTGACCGCCATCTCGTAGTTGCTATCTGCCGCCGTCCACCACTGTCCGCCTTTCTCTTCATCGACGGTCATCCCGCGGTTGTTGTCCGTCGCCGTCCGCCACCGTCCGCCGCCGTCGGTCGCCGGCAACTGGTCCGGCTAGCTCGCCGGAAGCTCACCAAGCCGGGGCAAGGTCCAGCAAGTTCACCGTAGGCAAGCCCAGCCACCGGCAAGGCTTGCCTAGCCCCGCCGATGGCCCGCCTAGCCACCCGGCGAGGCCGAGCCTCGGCGGGGCTGGGCCGGGTGAGCCTCACCTAGCTGCCGGCGAGGCTCGGCTGACGAGGGCTGGCGACGCTCCGTGGCAATCGGCCACTTGAAGAAGAAGAAGAAGAAGAATATGAGAAAAAGGAAAAAAATAAAATAAAAAAAAGGAAAAAAGTAAAATTATTTAAAAATTAAAAGAAATTGATTGGTAACAGAATCAATGAATACAGTACCAAACACAATTCTATTCTAGAATAAAAAATTTTGGACAATTACCAAACGACTTAAAATGTTTAGAAATTGTTCTTGGGAACATAATAAAAAAGAATCATTTCTGATCAAAATCTGTTCCCAGGAACATAATCGTTACCAAACACGCTCTAAGATGCTGGTGATTTTACGGTACGCCAAACGTGGCGTCGCCATCACCTTCAACTTCTTTTCTATTTGCAAGATTGCAGGGACCATGGTGATTCATGTCTTGAACCCGATAATTCATTTGCGATTTGTCCAAATCAAGCGCAACTTCTAGCGCTACGTTGTTAGATTGATCACCATCTCAACCCCGCTAAAGTCGATTTTTTTTTTTAGATCGATATTACTCTACTCCTATTCTAACTCTCGCTTTCACACTTTTGCCCTGGCTCATTGCAGGGCGTGGGAGTCGAAACTCACACTTGAAACTAAATCGTCCCCACCCCCTCTTGAGAAGATAGGGATTCGAACCCCTCACCTCCCCCTTCCATCTTGGAAGGTTGGCGGCAAACTAAAGCTAGCTAAAGTCGATTTGGTTGGCTTTCTTTTTGTTATATGTAAATACAAATCTCTCCACTACTTATCTCAAGCTCGAACCTCTCCATTGCTCAAGCTTCGCAGAAGAGCATCCCCTCTCAAGAATTTAGGCTTTCATTTTGAAATGAATTTTGGGAATAAAAGGGCCATAACAAAGATTATTCATGTTGGAACTAAGTTTCTTATAGAAAAGTTACGTTGCAATCCAAATTTAATGTATAAAGCAACATGGAGATTCGTTGAAATAAGCATTTAAGCGAATGATTTTTCATTGATGGGGCACTCAAGACTTTATGATGTCTTTATCCCCTCTTAACTTAAAATATATGTACTTTAGGATGAATAGAGTGTCATGATTTTTCGAAAAGTCGCATATGCAGTGAGAAGCATGATATTTGTGTTAGCACCAACGGTAAAACGCTTTCTCAACACCAAGACTTAAAAGCCCTTCTGTTACAAAATAAGGGCACGGGGACAAGAATCGCAGAGAGTACTGCCAACTCTCTCTGGCAGCCAAAGAGCATGATAATCTTCATTCAACTTGCCAACTGTAACAAAACAACTATCATATTTGAAACTTGAACACATTGCGGATGTATCCAAAAATGGTTTCGATATCAAGCCATGAATATTATAATATGCCGAAGGAATGGGATTGGGATAATGACGAGGGACGGAGGTTTTGTCACTACATAAGCAAGGTCTTTCTTTTTCTAGAACTCGGAGAATTTATCTTTTTATTAAAATCTATCAAAAAAAGGTTATTAATTCATTTCTTAACTCATATTTGATGGCTGAGTTGTTATACAAATTAATTATATTTAGTAAATGGGTCACAAATAAGTTTAAAATAATATAGTCCAAAATAATATGGGTTCAATAAATCGGTTATATTCAGTAAGAATCGTCGTGAGATTGTATTATATCCGTTTCCATGTTAGATTAATAAAATTTAATCGATAGATATCTTACATTGTCGCTAAATTACAATTACATACATGGCATGCTTCCATCGACAAAAGTTCTTGAAAACCTCCGGTATCAAAGGCACCGGCTAAGCTTATTCCTCAAAAGCTTTGCAAAACATATATCCAATAAAGCGGTTATCCATCTACACGTCTCGGCAATACTTACAAACTATTTTAAAACACTATGCTTTCGTGGAATCAATTGCCCAGCATGTTAGGAGTGGCAAAATGTGCCAATGACCCATATTTTAACCCACATTTAATGGACTAAGTTGAAAATGGGTTAACTTAAGCTTTAGTATGGGTTTAAAATGGGGTTTTTTTTTTTTTTTTATAATAAAGCCCAATAGATAAATATGTCATAAATGAGTCTATCCCAAATCCATTTATAATCCATTAATAATTCAACTTAGACCCACTACCGTTTAGTTTCATTTTCTTTTTTCTTTTTCTTCTTCATTGGCCGACCGTTGGCCACAAAGCGAGCTTGAGCCTCGTCGGCTTGTGGTGGCTCACTCGACACTGGCGAGCTCAAGCCCCACCCAATCCAACAAACTAGGCAAGGCTCACCAAGCTCATTGGATTTGACAAGGCCTGAGTTCACCGGATCCGGTAAGGCTAAAGCTTGCCAACGTCGGGCGAGCTCGGCCTTGCCATAGGTCGATGAGGTTAGAGCTCGCCTACGATCAAGTTGTCGGTAGCCAATCGCCACCATGGCCGACAACCGGCCAATGAGGAAGAAAACCAAAAAGAAAGAAAAGTAAAAAAATAGAAAAGAAAAGAAAAAGAATATAAATAAAATAATTAAAAAATTGATTTTCAAAAAATATAATAATAAAAAAATTATTGATAGGAGCGCACGAGTAAAATATTTTCCTTATTGAATAAAGGAAAATATTTTCTAATTTATTTTAGATTTTAGCCGAACACCAAAAAATATGATTATTTTCCTAGAAAATGGTTTTCCTAGAATATTAATATGTTTTGATAATACGGTCAGGTCAGGTGGGGTTAAGTATGGATCATTAAATTTACATTGTATGAAAATAAGTCAAAAAAAATTAAATGGATTAATGTGAGTCGGATCATTTTTGACTCAACCTAATTCCAACCCGACTCACCCGTTTGACGGCTCTTGATTTGGGTTAGGCCGAAAAAAAACCGACCTAAATTGATTCATTAAATCTGTTTTGACCCATTTATACTCAATACAAATTTAACAACTCATATCTAATCCGATCTGCACCCGACACACATATTTAGTACCGTGTCTCATAATTACGATTATTTTCAAAATATAAATTTTAGGATTGTGTGCCATTGAGCCTAGTACGCTAAGCCTGCTCGAAAAGCTCATCCGAGTGTTACAAGCACGAAGCTTGTCAAACCCAACACCCGAACACTATCAGAAAGACAAATCATAGTAATTGATGTTGACAAATCATTTTAATTGATGTTACTTATTTCCACAAGGAGGAACAAATTTTTGGTCAAAATAAGTGGGAATGCCTGCTCTGTTGAGCAATTTATCAAACAGACGGGGTTGGTAAGGTAGTCCAATCCTAATAATGACACAATCTCGAATAGCACATTAACACCATCATCGAACCCAACCAAAATTAACAGCAATTTCTAAAACACTAGACCTTGAAACACTAGCAACTACCAAGCTAACAAGTCAATTCGTCTTCAACCTTGAAACTTCACCGGACCTTGAATACATCACGGAACCCCAATAAGGTCCCACCCAGCCTCCGAACCCGTACAGAGTTAAAGGATAACTTCGTTGGAGAAGGAGAGTACGGCCACGTCTACAGGGGCCGGCTCAAAGATGGTCAAAGATTGCGGTGAAGTTGCGGAAGGAGGCCAACGCCCATGGGTTCACGGAGTTCAATTCCGAGATACCCGTGCTGAGTTTCGCACGAGTACGGTCGGTGGAGGCGCATCAGCCAAAAGTCAGGAAACGCTTTCTCGGCAAAGAAGAAAGAAACGACGAGGAGTTCGAAGCGAAGACAAAGAAACCCTAATTTGAGTGGATGCAGCTTCAGCCATGGATGCAGTCGGCAGTGGCGAGTACAGTTGGCGGATGCGCGTTGGCCATGGACGCAGCAGCTTTCTCGGCTGGAGGGGAGGCGACGATGGCAGGAGAGGCGGCGACCACTGTGGAAGAGAAGGACAAAGTGGAAGAAGAAGAGGAGTAGTGGATGAAGGAGTGCTTGGGGGCAAAGGTGTGGACGAGGATTTGCAGATAGGTTGGATTGGGTAAAAATGGAGAACCATTTAGAACCACAATAGTTTATATCCAGAACAACCCATTCATTGAAATTATGACAACCCATTTCTAGCCCATTTCATCAAAGATGGGTTAAAAAAATGGGTCATCAACATATTTTGACACCTAGCATAGGAGCATGTGTAAGAGTTTTCCTAATGTGGACTACATTAATTGATATTTAATTTATTGTTTTTACGGCTACCGTAAAACAGGATTGGTCTAAGGTGAGATAGAAGGTTTCTTAATTAGTCTAATATGGGGCTGGCTAGTGTGGGCCGAGTTGAGCCTAGCCCATAATGAGGGGGCCTGGCTGGAAACTCTATAAATAGTGCTCAAGTCTCTCCTCTAACCCTAATTCTCACATTATCCTCACCTAAGGGGCGTTTACCTAACGCTACACGTGAGGGGGCTGCCTCATTGAGCCAGTGATACGGAGGGCAATAGAGGAGAAGGACTTGCGTGTGGAACATTGTGTTTCCGCTTCCGCTTCAAGAACAATGGATCCCAAAACAGGTGCGTTAATCTTTCTACTCAATTATGCATGTCTTGTTCTAGTTATGGAGATCTTGGGGTCGCGCAATTTGCTCCAACATGTGGTATCAGAGCCTCCATAACCCTAGAACTCGAACGCATAGTATTTTGCCCTAATTTTGTGATTTTCAAGATTTTTAAGTACAGTAAAAATAAAATTAAATCACAAATTCGGACTGGGCTCGACGAGGCGAGCAAAACCGTGGGAGGCGCGTCGCCGGGGGAGGCCCCACGCGCCCCCACGCGCGGCCACGCGCCGCCGGGCGTCGAAGACGCGCGCCCACGCCGTCCACGCGCCCTCACGCGCTCCCACGCGGGGCGCATGCGCATGCGTGCGGTGCACACGGGCACGACGTCACAATGACGTCAGCGACCCGGACTCGGATTCGATCCGATTGGACCCGACCCAACCCGAATGGCGACCGACCCAACCCAACCCGTTGACCCGACCCGACTCGACCCGGTCACCTGTTGACCGGACCGGGTGGCTGGACCGGAAGGTCGGACCGGGAACCGGTCGGACCGGTTTTGACCAGCCTTTGACGCCCGCCTTTGACGCGCACGTGGGCTCCACGCGCCGCTCACTCGGGCGGCGTGTCCGGGCGCGTGGAGGCTCCGATTCGCGCGTGGCTGGCGGCGATGGACTCATATGAATATTCCCTATGTCATGGTGTATTTATTTTACATTTTTGATGATCTTATGGATGTGAAAATACATACGGAATCCTAAATACGTGCTTTTTTAGTGTATTTTCTGCGTATTTTTTCTTGTATTTTTCTGTGATTTTGAAAATACAGGTGCCGGGATACAGGTATGTTATCACATGAACTTTATGAGTGTTATTCATTAATAATATATGATAAAGTTTATTTTTATTAATGAATGAAGTAATGTAATTAGCATGATATGTGATTTTAGTGATTTACTGCCCCTATCACTAAAGTTAAAATCACATATGTATGGTTTATGTGAGATGAAAATTTTATATCCCTGATATGAGAGAATTTCAAGGATTCAATTGAGTTGTGACCACCAAAGTGGCACACTTGATTGGGTTTGAGAAATTTCGATCTCGTATATTTGATTGGGATGTCTCCTGATCTAATGCATAGTTATACTCCCAAAGGAGGTGATTGTGTATTAGTTCATGGAGGGATACATGATAGTGTGGTGGAGGAGTGACCGATCCTAATGGTTCATATGCCCAAAGGTGATGAATTCACGAAGATTGGAATATATTCTCATAACCTTATCATGTGGGGAGTGTACAATTGCATGTCATGTATTCTGCCCAAAGGTGATTATGTGATTTTGCATGTAACTCTCTGGATGTGTACTTGTACGTTAAGTTACACAATGCTCACATGATGCTAATTATATACATTGCTTGTTTTTTAATCACCTTTTCTGTAAATGGTAACTCCGTCACCATTGAGGTTCTTGCTGGTTCGAATTTTAAGAGATGGAGAGAGGATTTTCTGTTTGCTATGGAGATGGCAGATGTTCATATGGCTCTTATTGCTGATCGGCCGGCAGATTTGAATGCCGAGAGTACAAAGGCTCAAAAAGCAAATTTTGCTGCATGGGAAAAGAGCAATAGAATTTGCTTGCTGTCCATGAAGCGTTCCATTCAGGAACACTTGAAAAGTGGTTTGCCTGCAGACTGCAATGCTAGGCAAATGATGGAAGCTTTGATGGCTAGAAACCGTGTGTCACCTAATGCTGAGATAGGGACACATATGCAAACACTTTTTACTATGAAGTATGATGGTTTTGGTGGAGTTAGAGATTATGTTATGAGGATGGTTGATTTGCAAACAAAGCTTCAGGCTCTCAATGTTGAAATTCCTACTGCTTGCATTGTCCATCAAGCTCTAAATACTCTTCCTCTTGATTTTGGGATTATCAAGACCAATTATAGTTCCCAAGATGAAACCTGGTCAATTAATGACCTGATTGCAAGGGTGGTGGCAGAGGAAGAGAAATTGAAGAAAGATAAATGACATATTGCTCTTTATGCTTCTAGTTCTGCTAGTGACAAGGGTAAGAAGTTGAAAAACTATACCCATAAAGGCAATTCAAAAGTTGCTGGTCCTTCCAACAACAAAGGAAATTCTGAAGGTGCAGGTCCTTCTAACACTCTAGGTCCTAAGAAAGCATTCACCAAGAAGGATGGTGTTCTTTGCTACTTTTGTAGGGAGAGAGGACACGTGAAGAAACGCTGCAGCAAGTTTAAGGCTTGGTTGTCTAAGAGAAATAAGAGTGAGCCTAAAGGTAATGATTCTTTGGCATTTGTTTATGAATCCAATCTATCTGAAGTTCCGACCAATTCTTGGTGGCTAGATAGTGGTGCAACTAATCATGTTGCATTTACCATTTAGGGGTTCATAAACCGAAGGACGCCAAATCAGGATGAATCAAAGCTCATTGTTGGAAACAGCGTTGGAGTTGACGTTGAGTTCGTGGGAGATGTTATTTTGATTTTAGATTCTGGTTTTCGGATGGTGTTAAGAAACACTTTTTACATACCTTCTTTTAGGCGGAATTTAGTTTCCGTGTCTTGTTTGGACATGTGTGGATACTCTTTTGAAATAAAGAGTAATACTATTTCCATGTTTTATGATTCAAATAAGATTGGGTGTTGCAATTTATCCGATGGATTATATCGATTGAGTTTATCTCCCAACGACATGTACGTTGCTTATTCAGCTGAAAAAGTTGTTTCCAAAAGACCTCTACCTAAGGAACAATCTTATGCATTGTGGCATAAACGTCTTGGTCACATCTCTAAAGAAAGAGTAGAAAGGCTTATAAAGGCTGATATCTTGCCTACTCTTAAAGGTGATCAAGAGACTTGCGTAGACTATTGTAGAGGTAAGATGACTAAGATAAAGAAGAAATCTGTTGTACGAAGTTCAGACTTGTTGGAGGTTATTCACACTGATATTAGTGGACCATACACAGCTACTTTGTGCAGAAATTTTTATTTCATCACATTTATTGACGACTATTCTCGATATGGATACTTATACTTGATTAAAGAAAAGTCCGAGTCTCTTGACAAATTCAAGATTTTTCGGACTGAAGTGGAGAAACAGTTGGGAAAAGTTATTAAGATTGTCAGATCTGATCGTGGTGGTGAGTATTTTGGTAGGCACGGTGATGCTGGACAACTTAAAGGGCCGTTTGCCAAATACTTAGAGGATTCTGGGATAATAGGTCAGTTTACTATGCCCGGAAGTCCTGAACAAAATGGTGTAGTTGAAAGGCGCAATCGTACTCTTATGGACATGATGAGAAGTATGATTAGTAAGACCAATTTACCTAATTTTCTATGGGGTGAAGCTTTGAAAACAGCTCTTTATATTTTAAATCGCGTTCCTACTAAAGCGGTTCCATTGACTCCTTTTGAGTTGTGGACTGGACGTAAACCTAGCTTGAATCATCTTAAAGTTTGGGGATGTCCAGCAGAAGTGAAGTTATATAATCCAACATTGAGTAAGCTGGATTCCAAAACTACTCGGTGTTACTTTGTGTCTTACCCAAATCACTCAAAGGGGTATCGGTTTTATAACCCTAATGGAGGTACAAGAATTGTGGAATCTCAGGCTGCAAAATTTCTGGAATTTGATGTAGCCGAAAAGGGTAGCTGCTCACAAGCTATCAAAGATGATAGTATGGTGGGAATTACTAGATCACTGTCTCATCCTGTGCAAACAATTATGGAGCCTCCTGTGCCACAAATTGAGCTTATTGTGGCCCAGGATCCTATTGTTGAGATAGTTCCTGAAGAAATTCCACAAGCTCCTCAGATTCAAAATGAGGATGAAGTAGCTCCACTCAGAAGATCAACTAGGGAAAGACGTTCAGCTATACCACCAGACTATCTAGTCTACCTGGGAGAGCATGATTATGATATAGGCTGTATTGTTGATCCCGTGACTTATACTGATGCCATCTCATGTCCTCAATCAGATTTGTGGTTAGATGCAATGAAAGATGAGATGCAATCTATGAAACACAATGGTGTTTGGGAGCTTGTTGAATTGCCCGAAGGTAGTAAACCTATTGGTTGCAAATGGGTATTCAAGACTAAAAGGGATTCCAAAGGAAATATTGAAAAGTTTAAAGCCAGACTGGTAGCTAAGGGTTTCACTCAAAGAGAATGAATAAATTATGAAGCAACATTTTCTCCAGTTTCATCTAAAGATTCCTTTAGAGTGATTTTGGCATTGGTAGCTCATTTCGATATGGAGTTACACCAGATGGATGTTAAGACTGCTTTTCTAAATGGAGACCTTGATGAGGAGATTTATATGGTGCAGCCTAAAGGTTTTGCAGCAGATGACTCAAGTAAGCTTGTTTGTAAATTGAAAAAGTCTATTTATGGCCTTAAACAAGCTTCTAGACAATGGTATTTGAAGTTTCATAGCATTGTTACTTCATTCGGATTTATTGAGAACAAAGTAGATCAGTGTATATACACCAAGGTCAGTGGGAGGAAATATATTTTTCTCATACTTTATGTAGATGATATCTTGCTTGCTAGTAGTGATATTGGTTTACTATATGAGACGAAGCGGATGTTATCGAAAATTTTTGACATGAAAGACCTTGGTGAGGCGTCTTTTGTTCTTGGCATTGAGATTCATAGGGATCGCTCACGCCGTTCATTGGGTTTGTCTCAGAGGGCATATATTGATCGCATTTTAGAAAGATTCAATATGCAAGATTGCAAACCAGGAATTGCTCCCGTTGTTAAGGGTGATAAATTGAGTCTTTCACAATGCCCTAATTCAGATTTTGAGAAAGCTCAAATGAAGAATGTACCTTATGCTAGTGCACTTGGAAGTATCATGTATGCTCAAGTTTGCACTAGGCCAGATATTGCTTTTGCAACAGGGCTTCTAGGCAGATATCAGTCTAATCCAGGACGCGATCACTAGGTTGCTGCCAAGAAGGTTTTAAGGTACTTAAAGAGAACAAAAGATTATATGCTGATTTATAGACATGTTCCAGACTTGCAACTAGCAGGGTATTCAGATGCAGATTTTGCTGGTTGTCAAGATGATAAGAAATCGACAACTGGATACATATTTATGTTGGCAGGAGGTGCAATATCATGGAAGAGCGAGAAACAAAAATCCATATCTTCTTCAACCATGCAAGCGGAGTTTGTAGCATGTTTTTCAGTTGCTACTCAAGCTATTTGGCTCTGGAACCTCATTAGGGAGTTATCGGTTTATGATTTTGTGGATAGGCCCATACAGCTATATTGTGACAATAACTCTGCAGTGTTGTTTATTAATAACAACAGAAGTCTCAAAGGGTCTAAACACATGGAGGTCAAGTTTTTGACTATAAAGGAATCAGTGCAAAATGGTGACGTTGCAGTAGATTATATTCCTACAGATGATATGGTTGCAGATCCACTAACTAAAGGCCTACGCCCATGTGTTTTTGATCGACATGTCATTAGTATGGGCCTAGGAGCGTCTTGGGATGCTATTATTTAGTGGGAGCTGTGTTTTATTTTTCTTTGAATAAAGTTTACATCTGTTTTGTTACAATTTAGTAACACTTTGATATATATATGTCAACTTTTGCATTCAATAAAATATTTTTTGAATGGATTGTTATTATGTTGAATATATATATATATATATATATTGTTAAAAGTCTCAAGGTATTGCTTAAACCTTGAGTGAAGGCTAGGGGCATCCGGGCATCCGGTTATTAGCCTTGTGCATATGTCTTGTGATACATAAAGAAAGGTTAACCGTAAGGACAAGATATATGTGGGTTCATTGGAACCATAAAGCATTCTCTAGTGGCACAAGTTTTTTGTGTCGCCTAAGGTAAGAGAATGGTGACTAACAAATGGGATCTCTCTATGAGAGATGTTATCCATTTGCCACACTACCATATTGAATCCATATCAATAAAGTTGAGAGCACTCGTGACCATGGAAGGCTCTGTGTGTATACATGCAGTTACCGCCATGATTCGGTGTTTGAGACTTTATGGGATAGGATTGACTATTAAGAATTATCTCTAGACCAATGTGCGCACATAAGGTACGATTTCAATTAATATAGTCCAAATGGGAGAATGTAAGAGTTTTCCTAATGTGGACTACATTAATTGATATTGTAATTTACTGTTTTTACGGCTACCGTAAAACATGGCTGGTCTAAGGTGAGATAGAAGGTTTCTTAATTAGTCTAATATGGGGCTGGCTAGTGTGGGCCGAGTTGAGCCTAGCCCGTAATGAGGGGGCCTGGTTGGAAACTCTATAAATAGTGCTCAAGTCTCTCCTCTAACCCTAATTCTCACATTATCCTCACCTAAGGGGCGTTTACCTAACGCTACACGTGAGGGGGCCGCCTCATTGAGCCAGTGATACGGAAGGCAATAGAGGAGAAGGACTTGCGCGTGGAACATTGTGTTTCCGCTTCCGCTTCAAGAACAATGGATCCCAAAACATGTGCGTTAATCTTTCTACTCAATTATGCATGTCCTTGTTCTAGTTATGGAGATCTTGGGGTCGCGCAATTTGCTCCCAACAAATTTCATAGAGTCAAACGCATGAGCCATAAGCTTCGAATGTTGAACGAGTCAATGTTTCTAGTTTGTTTTTTTTCTTTTTTTATGTGTTAATAGTCTATTAAGCACTTCTATTATGTGGATTGGTTGCTGTACGTGTGAAGTTAGTGGGTTGTGGTGGTTATTTGTTTGTGTAAAGCCTATATAAAGGCTATGGCGTCAGTTTTTATGGGTGTGGTTTTGCAAACGGTTCCTCTGTTTTTGTGTATATCAGTATCTCCTCTGTTCTCCTCTGCTTTTAATGCTGCTCTTGTGCATATCTGCATCTACTCTGTTTTTTAACATTGGTATCAGAGCCCTCCGTTGGGCAGAAACCCTAAGTGGGTTGTCGTCGTTGGGACGGATCTTTGCGCAAATTGTCGAGTTTCACGACGACATTTTACGAGGAGATCTTTCTCCTAGTGTGGTGAGCGTAGAGATTGCAGAGAGCAGAGAGAAAGATATTTCGCAGAGGCCGGGAGAGAGGAAGTTGGTATATCGAGGTTCTCAAGCAAAGGGGAGCCTCGTCGCCGGAGTTTTATCCCGGATTCCGGAGCTTCGATCAAGGGCAAATCCAGAGTCGTTCTTCACCGCTTCGACGAGCCTGCTACCACAGAAGGATAGGAACGGCCAGATGACCTCTAGCCAGCGTTGACGATCAGGATCCCAAACCGCCGAGCAAAGCAGAGCCACCAGTTGCATCCTCCCCACTTCTCTGCAACGAGCAGTAGCGATGGCCTCAGAAACATTTGTACAACCTGCTATTCCACACTTTGATGGTCACTATGATCATTGGAGCATGCTAATGGAGAATTTTCTCAAGTCCAAGGAGTATTGGGATGTTGTTTCTTCGGGAGTTGCCGAACCTGATGAAGGAGCTGTGTTAATGGCAGCGCAAAGAACGGCTTTGGATGCATTAAAATTGAAGGATCTCAAGGCCAAAAACTACCTTTTCCAAGCAATTGACAGATCCATTTTGGAGACAATTCTTTGCAATGATACCTCCAAGCAAATATGGGATTCCATGAAGAGAAAGTATCAAGGCTCAGCAAGAGCAAAGAGGCAGTAGCTTCAAACATTTCGTTCGGAGTTTGAAATGCTATGAATAAAGTCAGGAGAGACAATCACAGATTTCTTCTCTCGGACAATGGCAATAGTTAATAAGATGCAGATTCATGGCAACAAGATGGAGGATGTCACCATCGTTGAAAAGATTCTTCGATCTTTAACACCAAAGTTCAACTTTATTGTTTGTTCCATAGAAGAAGCCAAGGACATTGAAGAACTTTCCATTAATGAGTTGTAAGGATCCTTGTCAGTTCATGAACAAAAACTCCTACAGCAAGAGACGTAAGAGCAAGCTTTGAAGGTCTCAACTGGAGATCATTCTTCATCAGTAGCAAGGGTGAACAAAGGAAGAGGCAGAGGAAGAGGGAACAACGATTGCAGCAGCTTCAGCTTTGATCAAAAGTCTGAAAGCTATTCCTATCATGATTTCCAAGGGAGAGGAAGAGGTCGTGGAGGACGACATTCAATTGGTTTTAGGCCAAGGTCAGTAGACAAATCCAAAGTGGGAGTGTTTTAGATGCCATAAATATGGACATTACAAATCTGAATGTCGAACTAATTTGAATAAACAAAGAATTGAAAGAACTAACTTTGCTGAAAAAGAAGAAGAAGTATCTCTTTTGATAGTGTGCCATGAGAAGGAAGAAACTCAACCAAACATGTGGTATATCGACACTGGTTGTAGCAATCACATGTGTGGAGACAAGAAAATGTTTTTTGATCTAGACGAAACGTACAACAACACCGTAAAGTTTGGTGACAATTCCATTGTGTCGGTGATGGGGAAAAGAACAGTGGCAATTCATCCAAAAGGGACTTTAGTACAAACCATCTCAAATGTATTGTATGTCCCTGAATTGAAGACTAATCTGTTAAGTGCTGGTCAGTTGCAAGAGAAGGGATATGAAATCTCTATTAAAGGTGGGATTTGCAGAATCCAAGATAAGAAGTTGGGTTTAATTGCCGAAGTCAAAATGACGGGCAATCGGATGTTTTCACTGTATCTCCACGACACTACAAATTCATGTTTCTCTACAAGATTGAAGGAGGAAGCTTGGTTATGGCATTTTCGCTATGGGCATCTTAATTTCAGTGGGTTGCGAACACTATATAAAAAAGAGATGGTGGAGGGTCTTCCTTAAATCTCTGCTCCTTTGGAAATTTGTGAAGATTGCGTTGTTAAAAAGCAACATCGTGCTCAGTATCCACAAAGAAAATCGTGGAGAGCAAAAAGCCCATAGGCGTTGGTTCATTCAGATATTTGCGGACCAATATCTCCAATTTCCAATGGAGGTAAACGGTATATCATTACCTTCATCGATGATTTTAGCCGAAAGATTTGGGTGTATTTTTTGCAAGAAAAATCTGAAGCTTTTGTAGCTTTCAAGAACTTCAAAGCACTTGTTGAAAAGGATGGAGGAAATCAAATAAAGGTCCTTCGCACGGATCATGGTGGAGAGTACAACTCACTTGAGTTTATAGATTTTTGTGTGAAGCATGGCATCAAGAGACAATTTACAGCAGCCTCTACACCACAGCAAAATGGCGTATGTGAGAGGAAGAATCGTACCATTTTGAATATGGTGCGGAGTCTCTTGAGGGGAAGTGGAATTCCAAAAAGTTTCTAGCTTGAAGTGGTCAATTGGAGAATTCATATTTTAAATAGAAGTCCCACTCTAGTTGTTCAAAATATGACACCGGAAGAAGCATGGAGCAGCCAAACACCTGCAGTAGATCACTTTAGAATTTTTGGGTGTATTGCCAACGCCCATGTTCCTGACCAAAAGAGGAAGAAGCTAGATGACAAGGGAGTCAAATGTGTTTTTCTTGGCATTAGTGATCAATCAAAAGCCTATAAACTTTATGATCCTATGACCAAGAAAATCATTATTAGCCGTGATGTGATTTTTGATGAAGAACAAACTTGGCCGTGGGGTGAGCAAGGTGTTGATAAGCAAATTCCAACGAATTTTGAAGAATAAGATGAGTTGGTGCAGCAACCCACAACAACCCAAATCGCCACAGGTAATGTCCAAAGTACAGCAATAGCTGCAGAACCTGAAGATCAACCTCATCGTGTTCGACGGAGGCCTGTATGGATGAGTGACTATGAAGTAACAGGAGATGATCAATATGAAGATCCACTTACCCATTTTGCTTTGTTTTCAGATTGTGATCCAACAACCTTTGATGAAGCAGTACAAAAAGAAAATTGGAGGATAGCAATGGATGAAGAAATTGCAGCTATTGAGAGAAATAACACTTGGGAGTTGATAGATCTTCCAAAAGGACACAAAACAATCGGAGTCAAGTGGGTGTACAAGACAAAATTGAACAAGAATGGTGAAGTTGACAAGTATAAGGCGTGCTTGGTGGCGAAAGGCTACAAGCAAAAATTTGGAGTGGATTACAAAGAAGTATTTGCACCTGTAGCAAGACTTGACACATTGGTAATTGCATTAGTAGCGCAGAATTCATGGCCTATCTTCCAATTGGATGTGAAGTCAGCATTCTTGCATGGTGATCTTCAAGAAAAGGTATTTGTTGATCAACCTTCTTGTTATGTGAAGCTCGGTAGTGAACATAAAGTTTATAAATTAAAAAAGGTATATGGGTTAAAACAAGCTCCCCGAGCTTGGTATAGTCGCATTGATGCCTATTTTTTGAAGAAATGTTTTAGAAAATGTCCATATGAGCATACACTCTTTATTAAAATTGGTGATGGTGGAAAGTTGCTTCTTGTATGCTTATATGTGGATGATCTTATTTTTACTGGGAGTGATAGTGCCATGTTTTAAAAATTCAAGGAGTCTATGATGAATGAATTTGAGATGACTGATCTTGGATTGATGCATTATTTTCTGGGCATAGAAGTAATTCAATTTACAGCTAAAATCTTTATGTCTCAAAAGAAGTATGTTCAAGAGATTTTGGACAGGTTTCAAATGAATAATTGTAACCTCGTGACTACTCCAACTGAAGTTGGATTGAAGCTCTTGAAAGATCCTAATGGAAGCAAGGTGGATAGCACTCTCTACAAGCAAATTGTTGGAAGCCTGATGTATTTCACGGGGACAAGACTAGATATCATGCATGTTGTGAGCCTTATAAGGAGGTATATGGAGCACCCAACAGAGTTACATTAACAAGCTGCAAAAAGGATTTTTTGCTATTTGCAAGGAACTAAAAATTTTGGGCTGTTCTATAAAAAGGGAGAAAAGTCAGATTTGTTTGGGTTTACAAATAGCGATTATACTGGAGATGTTGATGATAGAAGAAGTACTTCAGGGTATGTATTCATGCTTGGTTCAGGGGCGATTTCATGGTCTTCAAAGAAGCAATCAATTGTTACTTTATCAACAACTGAAGCAGAATTTGTTGCTGCAACTTCATGCGCCTGTCAAGCCATATGGTTACGGAAGATTCTTGGAGAGCTTCAGTTCAAATAGCAAGAAGCAACTACAATCTATTGTGACAACAGCTCAGCTATCAAGCTGTCCAAAAATCCAGTTCTACATGGGAGGAGCAAGCATATAGATGTGAAGTACCACTTCTTAAGAGATCTTACAAAGGATGAAGTAGTTGAGCTAGTTTTCTGTAGAAGTGAAGATCAAGTGGCTGATATATTCACCAAGCCCCTAAAGTTGTCCATGTTTCAGAAGCTAAGAAAGCTCCTTGGTGTTCGTTTGTTGGATATTCCAAATTGAGAGAAGGTCCTTTAAACTGATTGTTTGCAACATCAGTTTAAGGGAGGGAATGTTGAACGAGTCAATGTTTCTGGTTTGTTTTTTTATGTGTTAATAGTCTATTAAGCACTTCTATTATGTGGATTGGTTGCTGTACGTGTGAAGTTAGTGGGCTGTGGTGGTTATTTGTTTGTGTAAAGCCTATATAAAGGCTATGGCGTCAATTTTTGTGAGTGTGGTTCTGCAAACAGTTCCTCTAGTTTTGTGTATATCAGTATCTCCTCTGTTCTCCTCTATTTTTAACGTTGCTCTTGTGCATATCTGCATCTCCTCTATTTTTTAACATCAAATACATATCAAAATCGATATCCTTAGAGATTAACTCTGAAGCCAATGGATTTATCCAACCTACGAATCAATGAGGCGGAAAAGATGTTTTCACTCAAATCTAAGTCTATGTTCATACTAATGTGGTTCGGCATTTCAAATAACAGATAATATGCACTCGATCCGAGAGAACAAACCCTCGGCAAAATAGTGAGGATCGCAGCCGCCAAGCTCGCAAGAACTAGCTTCCCGGCCGCTTTCATTCTCATACATCTAAAGCAAAGGATATGGTTCTATCTAGCAAACGGTGATTACCTACAACGATGACCGATCGCATTGAACAAAACAGTCGCGTAATCCATTTCGAGGGCTGGAATCATGAAGGAGTCAATCATGGCCAGGCGCCCGAAAAACAAGGGGTTGCGGGGCAAACTTGGAGTGGCAATGGAAGTGACAGAAACCAGCGATGGCGATGTTTCTCTGGCAATTAAGGACGATAGCCTCTGAAAATACCGAGGAAAAAAATCAACGCAATTAATTGAGTCAAAATCGGAAACTAAGGGCATGTTTGGCAACGTGCCAACAAAGGCTCGATTCTAATTTTTTGTTCCCAAAATCGATCCGGAACGAGAATCGCGTTTGGTAAAATTTTTGTTCCCGGAAAGTTGGGAAAAGAATTGAGAATAAAAAAAATATGATTCTTTGTCCGAGAATCAAAAAAAGAATCAAAACCATAAACTCTCATTCTTCCCTTCCGTCATCCCACGATTGTTGTTCGCCACCGCCCACCACCGCCCGCCGCCGCCGCCGCCGTCCGCCGCCGTCGCCGGTCTTGGCCACCGGCGAGGCTCGGCCGGCGATGCTCCAGTGAGCGTGGCCGGCCCTCGTCGGCGGTCGCCGGTCTGGCGACCGGCCACATGAAGAAGAAGGAGAATAGGAAAAAAGGGAAAAAAAAAAGCGAAAAGAAAAAAAAGGAAAAAAGTAACAAAATTATTTAAAAATTATTTAAAAATCAAAAGAAATTAATTTGGAACAGAATCAATTAGCACGATATCAAACGCAATTCTATTCCAGAATCAAAAATTTTGGATAGTTACCAAACGCGTTTTTTTACTCGAATCGGTTCTCGAACGAATAAAAATAATCGTTTCTAGTCGAATCGCCTCCTAACGAATCGTTATCAAACGCGCCCTAAGGAAAGAGAAAGGACTCAGCTTAGAATCAGTAGCAGCGATCAAGTGATGCAGAGCGGGAATTTGGAATCCGAGTTTGGCCAAACTCTACTTGAAGCTGTTCTCAATTCTTATTCAATTCTTTCTATGATCAAAGCTCTAAGAAATTCACTCAACTTCTTCCTCAATCAGACGAACCAATAGTATTAGGTTTGCTGAAACCGTCGAGATGAAGATTCGATCGTCGAAATCCTTGAGCGAGGAAGAGCCAAAGATCAGCTTCGATTCTGCAAAGGTCGAGTCGAGAAGAAGGAGATGCGTAGGACTGCTTTAGAGAATACTCTAGGTTCAGAGCAGGCTATGGAGGAGAAGAACAGCGCCTCCAACGACTTCAGCAATGGCATCTGAAAGACGGAGCGTAACAGAGCACCACAACTCGGAGTCAGGAAGCGGCCAACGGCGGCGGTTGGCAGTCGCTAGCGAATCCTTTGCGTTACCTCATCCAGATGGGCCCTCTGTTTCACGGACTTAATTATTCTTACAGGCTTTTGGGCTGCTGGGCTTAAATTGTTGGGTTCATTGATGGACTGAAGTAAATGGTTTTGAACTTTGGGCCGCATGCGAATCTGGGCTGTGCGAACTGGGCTTGAACGATTTGGTTTAGTGGGCTGACGTCTGATGGGCTTAGTTTGAATGAACTGGACAGCACGAATGGGCTTCACTGCTGGTTGTGGATCTGGGCCGCAGTCCAGATATCTAATAAGCCTTTCCTTTTTTCCTTTTCTTTTTTTTTTTGGGTATTTCGCAAAATATGTGTATTTCGCATATCAACAAAAATTCACGTGTCAAAAATACAAAACTATGTCTGCAAAAGGTCGTGGAATGTCGTCTTCTGAAGTCGTGATTTATTCTGTTTGCCTATATGTTCTCCATTTTTGTTCATTGAGAAGGGTTGCTCATCTAGCGTAAATTTTTTTATGACCATCATTTGCTAGGCTCTCTGCTACAGGCAGTTGCTGCCCAATATGGCCAGACGGCCTTCTTAAATCACATTATTACAGGAGGTATCATGCTAATTATGATGCACCAGATCACGATGGAAGGAGTCCTCTACATTGGTGTGTCAAAATTGCTCTATATGTTTAGTCGCACAAACGTCATGAAACTGCTTTCACAAAGTTGGCGGAACTCATCCCTAATTTTCTATACGATTTAAATCTTAATATTTAACCAAAATTTAGGTGTCAATAGATATGGTTAATGATTATTGTTTCAGTCCATTCCTATAAAATTATCATGAGCATTGCTTTTTTTTTTTTTTAAATTTAATCATGAGCGTTGCTTCGCATTGCAATGGTTGGTTGAATTTAACAGTGTCCAACCTAATGTCCCCCATGAAGCAAAAGAAAAAAAAAAGTGATTCCCCTGTTCCTTTTTATTTGCTTGCTCTGCGCATCTCGAATTATTTCCCATAATCACTTTAGAAAACTATACCTTGTAATGTAAGAAAAGCATAAATGACTAGAATATGTTCTTGAAGTTTCATTTTTCCCCTTCACTTTAGTTTGATAGTAAAAAGATGAGATTGTAGAGAACACTTTCACTTTTTCTTTTCTCTCATTTTCTGGGTTTCAGTTCTTTTCTTCCATCAATGAGGTTTCTTGTTCCAAGTGTTTTTTTTTACCCTGGCCAATAAAACTTGACATGCTCCTCAGCTTGGCCTATGCTTTCTACGGCAAGCCTGCTTTCACTTTAGACCAAAATCGCCATGTTTTTTCCTCGGGATAGAAACTTTTGAAGAAAATCTGTCTTCCTCTTAGTGTTCAGTGCTAAAAAAATGATTTTTTTTTTTTTTTGTGTTCTACTTTGAGACCAAATTCGATGTCTCACTAAATGCATTTCCTATTGTGTTTGTCTTCCACTGAGAAACATGCAATCGTAGTATATTCTCAAACCAAATAGGAAACTCATTTTTCATTCTTATTTCACTAAAGATAAAATTAAAAATAGTTGGGCTACATTTTACTGCCAACATGATGTAAAAATAATAAGCGTACCCCGGAGTTTGGCCTAAGATTAAGGGTATAAACAGATAATAAGGGAGACAAAAAAGGGGCTAAGTAAAATTTTGTGTGACCACTGGTAATTATTTAAAAAACTTAAATTATTATATGAATGCTTAGTTCAATATTTAAATCTTTTAACTCATGATTGAGGGATCAGTCCACCAATTTATAGAATTGATGGTAACAAATGAAATCAGATTTGTATGGCTAACTCCGGTCACAACCGAAAAAACTTAATATCATTTCTCTCTTCCCCTTTCTAGCTAAGCTCATCCACCTCCGCGATCACTCCGCCATAGCCCCCGCTGGCTTCTCTGATCGTTATCATCATCATCATCCGCGCAGCACTACCTTGCAATTCATACCTGACACAAACTTGCTTGGAGGAACCCGTGAGAGGAAAACATGGTCTAATTTCTTTTTCTGAATGCCAAATAGATCATCGGTCTTTAACTTACTCTTCAAGTGAAAGAAATGGATCACAATAATCAATAATTCCCTTTTCCTCGAATAAATTATTGCAATAAATCTGAACATGAATTTGACAATCCGACCAGTTTATTTAGGTCCGAACACAATTTGAGCGAGGATGAGCAAAGCATATTTCTTTTTCATCCCAGATCAAGAAAATTTAAAATTATCATGCCTGAGCCTGGGTAAGGATTTTAATCTCATTACCGAATGAAAAAAATAATTCAAAGACAATGCTGTTGCTGGTGAAAAAAAAAAAAATCTTACAAAATTGACACACAAAATAGCACGTAGACTACACTGGATGATTAAATGATCAAGTACACAGATTTTGTAAATTAGTAGCACCGTTGGAATCTGCGTAAGATGCTTCTTAAATAAGTCTCTCTCCAATGTCTTGATCAAACTTACCTTATCTATAGCCCCTAACTACATAACAAATCATCGTAGGAGCATCGAATCAATGTCTGAAATCATGTATCCTTACCCTTCTGCTCCTCTACCACCACGACCAGCTCCTCCTCGCCGTCCTCCTCAATGGAAATATCATGTCTACGTGAGTTTCCGAGGCAAGGACCTGAGGAAAAACTTCATGTCACACCTCTTCCATGCTTTGAATCAGGCCTCTATCCAATACTTCAGGTAAGCGAGCATTTTTGTCCGCTTGACAGTGAAATAAAATGAAAAAAATAGAAATCTATTCGGACCACCTAGTGTCTCTCTCTTCCCCTCCGTCCACACCACCTCTGAGCTTGACCCCTGCCATCGCCCGGCGCCGCATCCAGGCCAACACTGCTAGGTGTCCAAACTGAGCCACTCCCTCTATCATGTTCGTCTTCCTCCGAACTAGGTCTGGAGCCATGATGACCATGTCCCTCCGTCATGAGACGAGCACGAAGACTGGGAACTTCCAGATTTGGAGCCTGTCCATGGCCATGAGCCTTGACAGTGAGATCCATTCGTCTTCGGCCACCAGCCAGATCTGGTTGCTTCGCCTTCTTGCCATCACCATGGCTCATGATCTGGTCTTCAGCTTCGTCTTACTCAGTTTGTCTTCGGCGTCGCAGTCCTTTGTACGTCTGCTTGTCTTGAACTTCGTCTTCCACTGTTTTTGTTTTGAGCTCATAGTGTAGCAGGGGCCCATTCCGGTCGTAGCAGCCAAGGAGAGCAAGGCTGGTGTCTGTGGACGAACCGCCTCACCGGTCATGGACCAGCAACGTCACTATTCAGATTTGGTCGGCTCCGTCTTCCCGCCATAGCCATGGTTCCAAATCTGCTTGGAGCAGATCTGCGGTAATGAAGGTAGAGGGTGTAAACTTGCCGCTGGGTGTGATGGCCATAACGTCGCGAAGGGCTCAGGGATGGAGGTGGTGGCAGCTTGAGCGGTGGCAACGGTATGGCGATGCCTGCCATGGTGGACGAAGAGAGAAATGAATTTTTAATTTTTATAGGAAGAAGAACACTAAAAATGCATTCACTTATGTACTACCCTCATTTTGGTGCCACAATTTTTCACTGAATCACTTAGTGTCACTTAAAAAAAATGATCATAGAAGTGTCAACTTCGACATGAGTCCCTAAAAATCTGACGTGGTTATATCTTATTAATTTATCAATCCTACGTGGCTTGCCATCATGTCAGTCAATATATAATCTCTAAATGACATCGTGTAGCAAGTTAGAAAATGATTATTTCAATGTTGTCAGTCATTATAAAAAAGTGATCACTTTAGTGTTGATTGTTGTTGTTAAAATAAAGTGATCGTTTTAGTGCCAAAAAAACCTTTAAACGACTTCGCATGGTAAGTTAAGAAGTGACCACTCCAGTGCTAGTCATTGTAAAAAAACGATCACTTCGGTGTCTATCATTGTTATAAATTGATTACTTTAGTGCCAACCTTAACGAACAAATTATCATTTTTTTTTGGTCGGGAAAAAATTATTACTTCAATGCCAAAAAAATGCCACATAAGATAAAATTTTCAATTATAAAAGCCACATAATTTCTCTAGTCATAATTTTTCACTGGAGATATTTAAGTGATTAATTTTTCTCCGATTTTGGTATTTAAATGAGCCAACAAAAAGTTGTGACATTAAAGTAAACACCGTACACAAGTTAATGCACTTTTTGTGTCATTCTCCCAATTTTTATATGTGTCTATGCTTCAAAGACAACGCGAGAGAAGATATTGGGGAAGACATGGAATCCAAGCTTTTCAAAGCCATTTGGCATGCAAGGATTGCCCTAATCGTGTTCTCCAGGAACTAGACCGACTCAAAGTGGTGCATGAACGAGCTAGTCGAGATTCTAGAAAGGTTCTTGGGTAGCTTGATATGATACCATCTTGTATGTTAGTACACGTCCATCACTGGGGTGGATCTATTTGGAATTTTGGACCCTGGTTGGAGGCCCTTTGCAATTGTGGCAATTAGATTTGTATGTCATTTGTATTATCAACGGTTATGATGGCTTTGATCTATTTGGATTTCTTCATTTGCGAGAGGGCACATTATGATTACGGGCCTTCTACTTTAATTTTTTCCTTTTCCATAAATTTTACACAATCAATATTTTCACCAGTATCTAAATCGGAACATTTTGAAATCTTTCCCAAATTAAAACATTGCCCCTCAAAATTATTTCAATTTTTGCAAATTCAACCGATACTTTGTTTTATATAAGTTGCGATGAGTCAAAACTAGCTAATAAGTAAAGTGCGACTAAATTGTTAAAATTTACTTTTCAATTTTGGAAAAGTAAACATAAATAGGTCTATACTTATTCATATGTCTTGTGATAATAGCCACGACGAAAAAGACTTTTTTTTTTGTCGTTAGTACATTAATGGTTGTATATACCATTACAAATATTAATGGTGGAATGTTCTTCCTTTCATCAAAATTCACTAATCATGTCTAAATAATTAATAGCAACAAGTGTTCGCACACATTCTCTAAAAGTTACTAAATGTTTCAAAACTAGTAATTTCATAGCCTAAGCATTCTCATTTCTCAATGAAGAAAAATTAAGATTTTTAATATGATCAGAATTCATTCACATGATGATCAGTAGTAGACTTTCACACAACACAGAAACAATCTTGCATATCATACGAAAGCCATATATTTTTCTTTTTTTTGGTCGGAATATGAAAACTATACGCGAATGTGAAGTTAATTTCATTAGAAATCTACAAATTATTTTTTAAGAACCCCTTGGAGCCGCACTCAGTCGATTTTCCCCTCCCCAAATCCTCCATCCCGACCGTCGTCCTTCATTCGAATCCTCGTCCTCTCCGAAGCAGTCCGACCCTCCAATGGCGCTGAGAATCCACGCCCTTCCCCTGCACGCCCTGCCCCGACCCCCGAAGTCCCGCCTCCTCCCCCTCCGTTTCGACCCCCGCAAGCCGCTCCCCGCCTCCGTGTCGTGCAGGGCCAAGAGGCCCACCGGCGACGCCGAGATCGCGTCCGCCCTGGCGGAGGAGGTCGCGAGGGTGCACGCCCAGAAGAAGCAGAAGGACGAGGCCCTGAGGAAGGGCCGGGCCCTCCTGTTCGCCGAGCTCTGCGGCTACTTCTCCCTGGGGAAGGACGAGCTGAGGAGGAGGTGGGAGAGGATGGAGGACGGCGAGCGGAGGGATCTGGCGGCGGAGTTCGTGTCGAATTGGAGCGCCGATTTCCATCCCCTGTCCGCGAGGTCCGTCGTGGAGATGGTCGAGGAGCACCTGCGGCAGGAAAAGAAGCCGTCTTTCTCGAACGATTCCGCGTTTTTTCCTAGTTTGAAGAGATTGATGGGCTTGGGGGAGAACCAGTGATTGTGTCTTGGGGGGTTATGGTTTTGTTGGTGGTAAGTGCTCATTCGCTTTGCATTTTCTTCCTTGTTTTCTCGGATGGGAGGAGCAAAGCAGTGAGTTTTGATCAATTGATTGTACATTTTTATACAGGAATTATCATGGCAACGTGAGTTGGGTTGATTTGTGTTTTCTCTGCTCTGCTCTCGTTTTCCCTTCCTTTTTCCTTGACCCCCTTAAAAACATGGAGTTTTGTTCGTTGAATTCTGTTGATTGGCAATGGTCGTCGGTAAAACGAACCATAATTAGATTCGGCAAGAAATTTTGTTTTTTGATTGGCTTCTATGCCTATAGCGTTTGATGGGTATTCAATATGGAGAGAGATGAATGAATTAACAACGGTTCAAATGTTTACTGATCCCTCTGGCCCCTGGGAGGTTTGATTTGAGGGGCTGATAGGTGAAGCATTTGACCTCTGCTTCCTGTCGTGTCTTGGATTATCGACCCAACAACTCAATCAACTTGAAGAAGACTTGTGGGAACGACCGGAAAGGTGCTCAGAGGAGGAATCCCCGGTTTGGCTGTCGTGGAAGTAAAGCTAACATCGTACTGAAGCGATAATGGAACCAGGCAAAGAAGATTTCCACCTCCTTGACTGTGTCATCGTTAGTCATACTTTCACTCTGCGATTCGCCATTTGGGCTGCTTGCTCTACATTCATCGCGAATTGACCTCAAAACTATGTACTTTGGTGGTGACGTCTTGCTTTCCTTGGTCAACGTGGATTTCCTGTGTTGTGACGGTAATTTCAGTAATCTTCTCCGTCGAATTCTCGAACGACTTCTGCAAGAGAAGAAGGGCACAATCCATTCGTAAAAATGCCAAATTGGATGCACCGCAAGTCAATAGCGACTTGTCTTCATGCTTGTCCAAGTAAATAGCAATTTGTACGTCTCTGCTATACCAGGATATGATTATGAGGTTTTCTCAAGCTTGAGGGGATCGGATACTCACAATACCTTTTAGATGCCGGTGTCAAGGTCTTCAAAGACAATGAGGGACCTCCGTGCGGGAGAAGAGAGTGCCCCTGATCTTTTAGAAGCCATCAAGAAAGGATCTTCCTACCCATTTTCTCTAAAGAGTAGAGAATATGTTTCTAGTAGAAAGTGCCTCAAGGAGGTGGCACGTACGGATGAATGTAGAGAAGAAAGGAAACAAATGATCTTTGCAATCTTCTATCACGCTCCATCACTTCGGCACCAATCTGGACCTTATGCAAAAGCCTTCTCACAGCACGAGAAGCACTATAACTGTGAGACCATCCAAGGATAGAGAAATGATCTTGATGTGGTTGGATCATTGCAAGGTGGGAACCAAAGAACATGGTCGATGGGTAATTTGTCGACTCATGAATTTGCGTGACTTATGATGTTGTGGATTTCTATTTTCTGGCCATGTGAATGCATACTTGGTTTGCTTGAATGTGTTTAGGGAAGAGATCCTTGTCGTTGTAACTTAGTGATCAAGTAAAATGGTGTAGAATCCCATCCCATTCAACTCTTAAGCAATACAGGAACGTTGATCTGCATTTGACATGTTGCTACTATAAGTATGACATTTACACAGCGCATCATCAGTGGTTTATCGGTGGTTCATCACTGCTTTAACCACCACCACTAGCTAGCCAATCTAGCGTGCTGTACTCCTATTGCCTCTACAACCACCACCAATCAGGTAAGACTAATGTTGCTGAGGTCGTGTTACAACCAACTTCTTGAACCATTTGCATGCCATATCTTTGTCACAGACATCTGAGAGCCGTCCCTGCAACACCAGGGTCTTAGAATATTTGCAGAGTGCACTGGTCTCTAACATCCTAAATGGTGATCGTTCTGATTTGCAAGTATCGATGTGGGGATCAAAGAGCTTGAGCAGATATTGGAGAATGATAAATTTCTCATTCTTTGTTATGAAAAAGTGAAGGTATCTTGAAAGTTGCATGAGTCTACGTGAGATTGAAGGTTTGAAGAGATGGAATCGTTGGAGTTGCGGAACATTTCTTGGTGCAAAGACATTGAAAAACTTCCAAACCTTTCAAAACTTAAAGTGGTTACGATATCTAGAATTGCGAACTTGTGAAAAAAGAGAGATTCAGGGTCTCGAGGGATTTCAGTCTCTTTATCGTTGAACATTATAGGATGCACACTCGTACTGTGCTCAGAAATGCACCTGATCTGCCGAATGTTAGATGCAGTTATTTAGTAAAGATGGAGTTATTTAATCTGCCGAATGTTACAAAACACCTTTCGCAAGAAGTTTGATGCGACAGCCATTCTGCGCAACTTCCAACAGGTATTTAATTCAATTTCATGTTTCTGTCCGCATAATCATTGGAAAAATTGCTTAATCCTGATGAATTTCTTTCCCAACATCCAAAAACATACAGGTAACACCCTCATATTTCCCTGCATGTTGAATTAGCAAATAGCTGTCATACTCCCCTATACAGTGGCTCAGTTACGGTGGTGGTTGGTGGCGGGTAGCGATGGCACATCAGGCATTGGCAATGCCGGGAGGGGAGAGAAGTACATTTCTTTTCCATCAATTGGTAAAAAGATTGGATTTCATAAGAGGTCTAAACTATGGGTTGATTCACTTTGTCACACCCTAAATCTTGTAGGGACAGAGGTGACATGGCCATCCTTTCACCCAATGGATGCAACCTCAAACCATATCTAAAGTCCACTTCCATAAAGTCCCCATCGATATAACTCTTGCTCTACTAATTGCTAACTAAAGAACTTGAAAAGAATTGGAAAATAGAAAGGTGAACAACCACAAGTTCGGTGAGTAGTGCGTATCTCTTCTAAACAAATTGAGCATCCATTATGCAATTTCGAAACCAAATCATAGCTTAGTTGATCCAAATCCAAAATATAATACACATACTAGATAAAAATAGGTTATATAGCTTTTACATAACCATATACATATCATAAAACACTTGTTAAATCAATAATTTCGTAACAAATATCAATGGTCCAATCCATTGATCAATCTCGTCATTCACATGCCAATGGTCCATTTCGTTGGTTAATCCTATGCCACACATCAATATTTTGTTTCATTGATTCATCTCTTATGAAATCACATGTCGATGGTCCATCCATCAACCAATCCTATACTCAATATTAAACCATGGTCACAACATAACGCCTAGTGACAATGTGATGAAAATTCTCATCTTGACAAGGTGTTCACCTATTATTAGCTAGTGCCTCAGCCTACATGAATATCCTAGATTATTGTGCACATACTCACAAGGCCCTCATTAGGCTCGTAGCAATATTGAGCATAACCTGATCCTCCAATATGAGAAATCCAATCCATTAACAATCTCACATATCAAAATACATTTCACAAATCAATCACCAACAACTTTCGCAACTCGACTCATCTACCAGAAATACTTTTTATAAAACATTCTCAAACCATTTCAAGACTCGTCTCATACCCTGGTTTTGTAAACCAAATCAAATTAAATGCATGTGATAAAGTATTTCACAAATCGATATGTACAATATTTCTTAACTTCGTTCATCAAACAATATATATCTATAATATTTTCACTAACAAATCTCACATCATTCACAAATACCACAACGTAGTAAATGCCCTATCCAAATTTTTATGCAACAAATACGTTTATTCATAATTCATAATATATTAAATATTTATTATTTTGAAGACATGAATTTATAAATTCTTAGAAGAGATTGCACTACTCACTTGGAAAAGTAAAAAATCAGCCTAAAGTGGTTACTCGAGCCAACGCACTTGTATTATTAGCACTTGTATTATTATCAATTAATCGAAAAAGATATTAAAACCAAGTAATATGCTAGTCTAATTAACAACTTGACTAAACTATTCTTATACATCGATAAAATGACACCTACACGCTATGAAAGAAGCTCATTTATAGCAAACGTCATCATTCTCCATTACTCGAATTATCCACTACGCATAACTCAAATGCAAATCTTCAAAAATTTGTTTTGATCAAACTGTACTTTGGAATCGAAGTTTGTCAAACCCCAAAGTTCCACAATGCCTCAGACTACCTTTCCATATAAATGGCAGCTCAAAAACTCCTCATTTGAACCTCAGAGTTCAAGATCTACATAACTCAAAGTTTGCACCCTATGTGACATCCCGATTTTCCTCAATTTTATTTTCAGTCAATTGAGTCGGGCAATTCATCTGTGCATG
The DNA here is from genome assembly GCA_016097485.1 of Eucalyptus sideroxylon x Eucalyptus melliodora. NCBI lineage: Eukaryota > Viridiplantae > Streptophyta > Magnoliopsida > Myrtales > Myrtaceae > Eucalyptus > Eucalyptus sideroxylon x Eucalyptus melliodora. Next base: position 22,416,047 of record CM027832.1, read on the forward strand.
TAGTTCGTCTCTCAGAGTTGGCCACTCACGAGAGAACTAGTTCATTAAGTGAAGTAATTAAGGAATTTTACCGCGTCATACTTGGGGACTGATCACCCTCGGGTCGGATGCAAGAAAATTTCCCCAAAAGCTATTTAGTGAATTAGGCGCGCTGAAATTGCACTAGATTGAATTCAACCGTAAAATTTGAGATTGAATTTAGAAATTGGAAGCCCGGTCATGTCACGTATCTCATTAGGATTATGGGATAATTTTGTGGATTTTAATCGGATTCGATTAGGAGAGGATTGGATGTACAAAAATTGGACCCCGGCGGAAAATGAAAGTGCAACCATTGGAGAAGTTGTGGAGGATTTGAGTGAGTGGAAGATGACATGGGATGATGTCATGGTGGTTGGAGCCAAGTGAGGAGAGCTTGACAAGTGGAGGGCCAAGATTTGCCCTCACACCCATCAACATCATCTTCTTCATTTGAACTTGGAGGAGAGAGAGAGGAGGAGAGAGAATCGGAAGGGAAGGGGAGCTCGTCGGACCAGGCCGCCCGCTCGCACGCCTCGCCGCTCCGTTGCCGTTCGCCGTCGTGGTGCAGCGCCGACATCGCCGCTTCGCACGACCGCGCAAAGCCTCATGCGCGCGTGCCTCGCCGCTCCGCCCCGTTCTCCCTCGCCTCTCCAGCCACCTCAACCGTCGTCCCAAGCTGCTCGTCGTCGCCAACCACCGCCGGAGGCCTATCGGAGTCGCCGCCTGCACCGCCCGAGCTACCGTCGCCCTTCCTTGCCCGTTTCGGGCCAACCAGCCGCCGTTTTGGCCCTCCTCCGCCGCGACCAGCAGCTGGTTTTTGTGGGTCTCGCAGCCCACTCAAGGCCCGTTTTGGCCATCTTCCCGGCCCCGGAAGCTAGGCTCGCCTTTGGAAAAGTTGATCCCAGCGTTGCCCTCGTCGTTTTGGTCTAAGCGGCGAGTTAATCAAGTGAGTTTACCTCACTAAACCTTGATTAGAGTGTTAATGATGCCCTAAGTGTGTTTAGTTTAAATTAAGTAAGTTTAGGTGGATAGATTAGTATATTTAATTATAAGTTTGATTAAGAGATTGGTTTCTATTAAAGTGTGTTTAATTAAGGTTAAAAGGAGTTATTTAAGGTTAAACCTTGATGTGACATAATAGGATTTTAGTTTTGAATTATTTAATTGCTTCGAAAATTCTGGAAAATATAATATTAAATTATAATCCGAAAAAAAAAAAAAAAAAACTCGAAAATTTACTTTTGACCCTATTTGCTTAGAATTTTGTGCCGATCGTTGCTGTGTGTTTAGAATTTGAATTTGATGAGTAAATATTGCAAATTGAATGTTGATTGTGAAAAATAGGAATTTTATTCAAAAATTCCCACGTGTCGGGTTTGATACCGAAATCGAAATTTCAAGGGTTAATATTGAAATTGGAGTATGTGAGTGACATGTAAAGTATACAGGGGTCGATTTTGAATTGTCGTGTGCTGGTTGAAAGGCTTGGTCGCAGTAGTGGCGAGACCGACTGGATCTTTATTCTTCTAGAAATGCCGTCGATAGAATGACGTGGCTTGGTCGCAGTAGTGGCGAGACCGACTGGACCTTTATTCTTCTAGAAATGCCGTCGATAGAATGACGTGGTTTGGTCGCAGAGAGTGGCGAGGCGAGACCGACTGACCTTTATTCTTCTAGAAATGCCATCGATAGACCGACGTGGCTTGGTCGCGATAGTGGCGAGACCGACTGGACCTTTACTCTTATAGAAATGCCGTAATGCTAGTAGATAGCCGACCTATGTGTAGGCTGTGCCCTTGTGTGGCAGTGGATAATGATAACATGGAATGTTTGCTATGATTGTGAAATTAAGTGAAATTGAGTGTGTTCAGATGGCTTACATTTTTATCATTACTGGTGCTTGAGTGATATGAATTATACTAACTTGCAGGAAGGTAAGAAGGCGAGGTAAGTCTTTTGTACTGTGTGGCTAGACCATTTTGGGGTGTATTTGCTTTCTAATAGGGGTTTAGGAGGGGTGAACTTGCTGAGACAAAGTCTCATCTCGGTTTGGGGAAAAATATTATAGGACCATAGATGGCGATACCCCGAAGATGAATGGCACGCCGACGGAAATGGACCAGACGATAGAGAGTGCTCCTGACCCTTTTTGATTGCACAAACTCTGACCCATTTTTGGTGCATATAGTCTCTGAATCCTGTTGATGTATGTAAACCCTGGATTGATGATGATGTATGAAAGTGTGTTTGTTTTTGAATTTATTTTTCCTGCTGTCCTATCCCGTATGTTTTGTTAGGGGATTTCTTAGCATGTTTCGTATGCGCATGATAATTTAAATAAAAGAAATTGGGGTTGGTGACACTACCTGGGAATGTCGCATTTACATGACCATGGCGGGTTGTTCACGTGTCTCGGGGTTCGGGGCGTGACAACCCCGTTTAAGTGGTATCAGAGCATGGTTGTGTATGGAGTGATAAGGGCGATAAGTCATGGGATAGTTAGTAGGAAGGACTTTCCATATTCTAATGCATGTGATTGTTAGTTGTTTGTTAGCTTGGTTGGAAGGTTACTCAAATTCTAATATGGTATTGGAATTCGCCAATAGGCATCTATATTGAGCCTGTAGCATGAGTGACCGAGAGCCGAGGGCTGCTAAGAAAAGAGCAGCAGGCCCCGTGTTTCGGGGTGGGTCTTCGTTGAGGGGTGGTGCCCGTGGTGCCCTGAGAGGAGCGCAGGCCGAGACCAGTGCAGGTGGTATAGCTTTGCCGCCAGATGGAGCAGCAGCCCTAGAGGATCCGAGATTTATTGGGATCATGCAGATGCTCGAGGCGATGGGAGACAGGATGGATCAGCAAGCCGCTGCTATCGCCACCGCATTGAACACTACCAATGCCGCCAATGCCACTGGTACCGCCGCCGCAGCTGCCGCCACACCGGTTATCGAACCAGAAGAGGAACTTGAGGAAATTCCACCTGAGAATGTGGCCGCTGAGAGGCCTAGGCAGAAGTTGGTACAACACTTTCTGAGGTTGAATCCACCAACATTAACAGGAGTAGGAGATTCTGAAGCTGCAGCATTATGGATCCTGGAGTTAGAGAATGCGTTTGAGTTACTGTTGTGCACTGAAGCAGAAAAGATCGTCCTGGCAGCCTATCGGTTGAGGGGGACCGTAGCTACCTGGTGGAAGACTAACAAAAGGATAGTATTCCCTGAAGGTGTGGTTCCAGAGTGGAATGCTTTTCTTGAAGCCTTTAATGAGAAATACTTTTCTGATTGTGCCAGAAAGGTGAAGATGGCGAAGTTTCAGCGCCTTTGCTAAGGTACCATGTCAGTTGACCAATATGAAGCGAAGTTCGCCGAACTGTCGCAGTATGCCCATGAGTTGGTCCAGCGACCGTCAGACCGAGCTCGAAGGTTTAGAGATGGATTCCGACCGGAGGTGAGGAGTTTGTTGGTACCCCTAGACTTGAAGGAGTACAATGACCTCTACAGGCGGGCACAGTTGATCGAGAAAGACCAGAATGAGAGAGCTGCCGCATCTGGGTCGTGGTTTAATTCAAACAGAGGCGATAATCGGTTTGGGAAGAGGTCGATGCCTGGAGGAAGGTACCCTGTTCCACCTAGCAAGAAGGGTGGGATAGAAAAGCCAGCGTTGAGATCAAATGGTGTGTGTCGTCTATGTGGAAGACGACATGGTCCAGCCCCGTGTCCTCCTAGGACGGGTGCCTGTTATGAGTGTGGCCAGCAGGGTCATATAGCCAGATATTGCCCCAAGAAACAGATGGGGCAGCATCAGTTGCCGCCGCCGCCACCCTTGGGTCAGAACAGAGGAGTCGCGCTGTAGATCATGCCGCAGGGTGGATTGAACCGACCTCCAGCTTAGGGAAGGACTTATGCGCTCACCAGAGGACAGGCAGAGGATGCGCCTAATGTGGTCACAGGTATGGTCTTGCTGAACGACCATCCTGCTTATGCTTTATTTGATCCCGGAGCTTCGCATTCATTTATAGCTGAAAGATTTGTTAAATTGATAGAATTAATTCCTGAATTGTTAGAGTCTGTGGTTAGTATATCTACTCCGTTGAAAGATAAAGTGTTAGCTACAGTAGGTTGCCTTGATTGCAAGTTAGTGATTGGTGAGCGAGAGGGGAGGATAGACTTGATAGTCTTAGCTATGTATGATTTTGATGTGATAATTGGCATGGATTGGCTTACCAAGCAACGAGCCAATATGGACTGTTATCGCAAGGCGATTCAGTTTAACCCATTAGGTGGTGAGAGTTTCGAATTCATAGGGAGTCGGGGAGGACCCTCAATCTCTTTAATCTCATCGCTCGAGGCAACTCACTTACTAGACAAGGGTTGCCAAGGTTACCTGGCGACTGTCGTGGACATGACAGTAGAGGAGTCGAAGATAGAAGACATTCCAGTGGTGCAAGAATTCCTAGATGTGTTCCCGAAAGAATTACCGGGTTTGCCGCCGGAAAGAGAGGTAGAGTTTGTAATTGAGTTAGCTCCAGGGACTGAGCCTATCTCCAAAGCTCCTTACCGGATGACCTTGTCAGAGCTTAAAGAACTAAAGGTGCAAATGCAAGAGTTGTTGGATAAAGGATTTATACGTCCAAGTGCATCACCTTGGGGAGCACCGGTGTTGTTTGTGAAGAAGAAGGATGGTTCATTACGCTTGTGCATCAACTACCGACAACTCAACCAGATGACAATTAAGAACAAGTATCCATTGCCAAGGATTGAAGATTTGTTTGATCGCTTCAAGGAGCGTCGATATTTTCTAAGATTGACTTGAGGACGGGGTATCATCAGCTAAGAATCAAGAAGGAAGATATCCCGAAGTCGGCGTTTCGCACTCGATACGGCCATTATGAGTTTACGGTGATGCCGTTTGGGTTGACGAATGCCCCAGCTGCCTTCATGGACCTGATGAACCGGGTGTTCAGAGAGTATTTAAATCAGTTCGTAATTGTCTTCATCAACGACATCCTAGTGTACTCAAGGAGTACTGAGGAGCATGAGAGGCACTTAAGAATAGTGCTTCAGACTTTGAGAGATCATAAGTTGTATGCTAAGTTCAGTAAGTGCGAGTTTTGGCTAACTCGCGTGGCGTTCCTAGGTCATGTTATCTCTGGAGAAGGAATCTCAGTGGACCCAGCCAAGATTGAAGCAGTGATCAACTGGCTGAGACCGACTACAGTGACAGAGATAAGAAGTTTTCTAGGCTTAGCAGGGTATTACAGACGGTTTATAGAAGGGTTTTCAAGGTTAGCATCACCGATGACGAGACTGTTGAAGAAGGAAGAAAAATTCGTGTGGACGGATGAGTGCAAGAATAGTTTCCAAGAGCTTAAGCATAAGTTAACTACTGCACTTGTGCTTACTATTCCATCTGGTCCGGGAGGGTTTGAGATCTACAGTGATGCGTCGTTTAAAAGATTGGGTTGCGTGTTGATGCAGCATGGTAGGGTTGTTGCATATGCGTCCCGTCAATTGAGACCTCACGAGTTGAATTATCCGACGCATGACTTGGAGCTTGCAGCGATCATTTTTGCCCTGAAGATTTGGAGGCATTATTTGTGCGGAGGAAGATTCCAGATCTTCACTGACCATCAGAGTCTCAAGTACTTATTTTCTCAAAAGGAGTTGAATATGAGACAGCGTCGATGGATGGAGCTCTTAAAGGACTATGACTGTGAGATTTTGTATCATCCTGGAAGGGCGAACAAGGTCGCCGATGCATTGAGTAGGAAGTCTTCTGTTGCACAGATGGTACTCAAGGAATGGAATCTACTTGAGGGAGCACGAGATTCGGATTTCAAGTTTGAAGTAGGCCACCTTTCGAATCTTATGGCCACCCTCAGAATTGAGCCGGAAGTACAGGTCAGAATCAGAACGCTTCAACAGACAGATCCGGCTATTCAGAAAATTGTTCAAGAGCTTCAGAGAAGAGGAAAGCTGATTTCCAGATTTCTGAAGATGGAACATTAAGGTTCCAAGGACGGTTGGTTGTACCTGACGATGTGGAGTTTAAGTAAGAGATTTTATCAGAAGCACATCGTAGCAGTTACAGCATCCATCCTGGCAGTACCAAGATGTATCAGAATCTGCGTCAACACTACCGGTGGTGTGGCATGAAAGCGGATATCGCCAAGCATGTCGCCAAGTGTTTGACGTGTCAGCAAGTGAAAGCTCAGCATTGCAAACCAGGAGGACTTCTACAACCCTTTGAGATCCCAGAGTGGAAATGGGAGCATATCACGATGGACTTCGTGATGGGACTACTGAGGAGCCAGAGAGGAAATGATTCGATTTGGGTAGTAGTTGACAGACTGACAAAATAGGCTCACTTCATTGCAGTTCGAAGGGACTTGAGTTTGGATAGACTCGCAGATTTGTATGTACGTCAGATAGTTCGTATGTATGGAGTGCCGGTTACAATTACTTCAGACAGAGACCCAAGGTTCACCGCCGCTTTTTGGAAGAGCTTGCAATCTGTTTTAGGAACGAAGCTGCAGTACAGTACGGCCTATCACCTGCAGACTGATGGCCAGTCTGAGAGGACAATTCAGACTCTTGAGGACATGCTACGAGCTTATATCTTGGACTTCAAAGCAAATTGGGAGGAACAGCTTCATCTGGTCGAGTTTGCCTATAACAACAGTTATCAGCAGAGTATTCAGATGGCTCCTTTTGAAGCGTTATATGGCAGAGCATGCAGAACACCAGTGTGTTGGGAAGAGGTCGGAGAAAGAAAGATCACCGATCCAGAGTTAGTGCAGCAGTCGGTGGAAGTAGTTGCAGTTATCAGAGACAGACTAAAGACCGCTCAAAGTCGACAGAAAAGTTATGCCGATAAGCGTCGGAGGCCATTGGAATTCCAAGTGGGTGAGCACGTCTTCTTGAAGGTGTCACCGGTGAGAGGTACTTCCCGCTTTGGCAAAAAGGGGAAACTGAGTCCGAGGTACGTAGGTCCCTTCGAGATTTTGGAAAGAATAGGGACTCTAGCGTATCGTCTTGCACTGCCGCCGAAGTTGTCACAGGTGCACGACGTCTTTCATGTGTCGATGTTGAGGAGGTATGAACCTGACCCGACTCACGTTCTAAATTTCGAGAAGTTAGACGTGGACGACAAAGTGTCGTACGTTGAAAGCCTAGTTCAGATTGTGGATCGCAAGGTGCAAGTTCTGCGCACCAGGACCATCCCCATGGTCAAAGTGGTCTGGCAACACCATGGCATTGAAGGAGCAACTTGGGAGACCGAAGATTCGATGAGAGAATTGTACCCTTACCTTTTCGATTTAGATGCGTAATGGTTTAAATTTCGAGGACAAAATTTTTTATAAGAATGGAAGAGTTGTGACATCCCGATTTTCCTCAATTTTATTTTCAGTCAATTGAGTCGGGCAATTCATCTGTGCATGTAGTTCGTCTCTCAGAGTTGGCCACTCACGAGAGAACTAGTTCATTAAGTGAAGTAATTAAGGAATTTTACTGCGTCAGACTTGGGGACTGATCACCCTCGGGTCAGATGCAAGAAAATTTCCTCAAAAGCTACTCAGTGAATTAGGCGGGCTGAAATTGCACTAGATTGAATTCAACCGTAAAATTTGAGATTTAATTTAGAAATTGGAAGCCCAGTCATGTCACGTATCTCATTAGGATTATGGGATAATTTTGTGGATTTTAATTGGATTCGATTATGAGAGGATTGAAAGAAAAATTGAAGGAATTGGATGTGCAAAAATTGGACCCCAGCGGAAAATGAAAGTGCAACCATTGGAGAAGTTGTGGAGGATTTGAGTGAGTGGAAGATGACATGGGATGATGTCATGGTGGTTGGAGCCAAGTGAGGAGAGCTTGACAAGTGGAGGGCCAAGATTTGCCCTCACACCCATCAACATCATCTTCTTCATTTGAACTTGGAGGAGAGAGAGAGGAGGAGAGAGAATCGGAAGGGAAGGGGAGCTCGTCGGACCAGGCCGCCCGCTCGCACGCCTCGCCGCTCCGTTGCCGTTCGCCATCGTCGTGCAGTTTTATGAATTAAGTGTGTTCTGATGGCATATATTTTTATCATTACTGGTGCTTGAGTGATATGAATTATACTAACCTGCAGGAAGGCAAGAAGGCGAGGTAAGTCTTAAATGACCGTGTGGCTAGACCATTTTGGGGTGTATTTGCTTTCTAATAGGGGTTTAGGAGAGGTGAACTTGCTGAGACAAAGTCTCATCTCGGTTTGGGGAAAAATATTACAGGACCGTAGATGGTGATACCCCGAAGATGAATGGTACGCCGACAGAAATGGACCAGACGATAGAGAGTGCTCCTGACCCTTTTTGATTGCACAAACTCTGACCCATTTTTGGTGCATATAATCTCTGGATCCCGTTGATGTATGTAAACCCTGGATTGATGATGATGTATGAAAGTGTGTTTGTTTTTGAATTTATTTTTCCTGCTATCCTATCCCGTATGTTTTGTCAGGGGATTTCTTAGCACATTTCGTATGCGCATGATAATTTAAATAAAAGAAATTGGGGTCGGCGACACTACCTGGGAATGTCGCATTTACATGACCATGGCGGGTTGTTCACGTGTCTCGGGGTTCGAGGCGTGACACCCTAACTTCCAAAATTACTTCGATTAGACGAATAATCGGCTTGAAAATCTACCAGGGGTTACAATTCACAATTGATTTGACCAGTCAATGTATTCGGGGCAACGTGCGTGACAACTTTCTTTTCCTTTTTCTTCATTTTCTCTTTCTCTCCTTCTCAATTCTACTTAGGCTTCTTCTTTTCCTCTATTTTTCTCCCCAAGTCCTCTCTCTCTCTCTCTCTCTCTCTCTCTCTCTCTCTCTCGACTCTATATTGAAGCTAAACTTATTCATATTGTATTATGACAAAGTTCAAACTTTAAGGTTAAATCTATTTAGATAGAGACTCTAAGGATAAATATGTTTGGACTTAAGTCCATATTATAAAGTCTACCTTAGATAGAACATACTTATACTTTACATACAAAAGACAAGTGCTTTTTAAACTTAGACTTTACATACTTAAACTTTAAGGTTTGGATTTTACAGCAAAATAGATTTGATTAACTCAATCAAATTGATTGGCCAATCAATCTAGAAGGCAAACTCTTTCTAAATAGAGAAACTCTACTTATGGAAATCAAGACTCTAGTTATATAGGCGACCAAAATCAAGTGGAGATTTTGTTTATATCACTCAACGGCTACTCAATATTCTTGATATAGTTTTGTCCAACAAGTAGATTGGAATATAATCCTTTAAATACTATCCAATGGCTAATTTGGAAGTGTGGAAGTATTTAAGGAGATCAAAGAGCAAGTAAGAGACAAAGTGTAGAATCTATAGTTTCAAAGTCCGAGTGTAATTTGACCATATACACTTGTCTTGTGAGCCTTGATTTGTAATCATTTGAGAGTTGTTGACATTGTTATAAGTGTGTGCTTTGGTATAAGTCTTATAGGCTTGGGTATAAGCAACACTAGTTTTGAGTAGAAGCGCTTGCGTATAAGTAGCACAACTTGACCGTAACATTTCATAACTTATCTAGTGGAATCTAACCAATAAACTGTCATTGTGAAAAAGTTGACGTAGACTTGATCTAAACCAATTCATTATAAATTTCGTGCACAATTTTTTTATCCCTAAATTCTTAGGGCGAGAATGAAAACCATTATAACCAAAAAATTGATTTCTAGAACATAAATATTCTAGAATAAGTTTTTGAGCAAAAATATGCATTTGATAATGACATAAAATTTTTATTCTTAGAATAGAAATTCGTTTGATAACAACTCAAGATTTCTCTCGCCCAAGCGGTGGTGACGGACAGTGAGGGGTGGCCAACGGGGTGGTAGTTGGCGGCGGCAGCGAATGGCGCATGGTAGCGATGGGCGATGGTGAGTGGGTGGTTAGTAGGGGTGTTAGGAACCGAACTGAACCAAACCGAAAAATTCGGTTTTTCCGTTTCAGTTCTGTTTTCAATTCGGTTCTCATTAAAAACTAATTTTTTTTTCCGATTTTTATCAGTTAACCGAACCGAACCAAACCACAAACCGATAAAATCTGTCCTCTTCTCCCTCGTGACTTTCAATTCGTCAATCTCCTCCAACTTCTAGAAGCACGATTTCCTCCGGTTATGTATCGACAAACCGAGAGTGATCTCTCCCTTGATCGAGGGATGTGATTTGCCGGGGCTTGAAGCGATCTCCGATGGCCCCGACTAAGCCCTCTCCGATTCAATTTAGGCTTCGCGCTTGACAGTAGAGTCTCCTTGATCCTCTTCGCGGCATCTGGATCTCTTCCGATCCCCACCACTTGCTTCGGCTCCTTGAACTTGGCCGAGACGACTCTCCCGCGGGGCTTCTTCTAGTCCCTGGCTTTGGCCTTCTCGAGGCGAAGCACCTCGAGCCTTGACGACAGGCACGTGATCTCCTTCTCTACCTCCTCAATCTTTGCATCTATAGTCCTGCCATTTCCTTCTCGATCTATGGCTTTGGCCGACAGGGGCTCTAGCACACCCTGCTTCCACTGGATCTTGGAAGGAATGGAGGATTTGAGGGAAATCTAGGAATTGGTGCACTTGTGGCTCTGGTTTTCCTTACTGAAGTCGTCAGACTAGAGCAAGTCGGAGAGCTTCACGAAGACGGGGTTGACGAACGACTAAGACGCTTGGACGGTAGCGGCGGAGTCTTCGAACTCGTCGTTGTCGAATGCGATGTTGTTCCACACTTGAAGCTCCGGTGCGTCGAATGCATCTGGGTACCAAAGAACACTCATCTTTCGGATCCCAGCAGGGCGAAACAAAAAGAAATATGGAGATTCTTGCTTCTCTGGGGTGGTGATGATTCTTGAAAAAACGAAAAAAAGAGAAAAACCGAAAACCAATAGTTAAAAATCGAAAACCGAAAAACCGAACCGAAATTTTGGTTGGGTTCGTATTTGGTTCGGTTTAGTTTCGGTTCAGTTCGGAAGATTTTTTTAACGATTTGGTTCGGTTCCGTTTTTCAAAAAAACTGAACCGAACTGAACCGAACCGTTGACACCCCTAGTTATATGTTGTCACACTTGAGCACACTAGGCGATGGGAGACTCATTAGTCCTTAACAACTATCTCGACGCTCATCGTTTCTCCATTGAGAAAAGGGCAAGGATCACAAAGAGAAGTTTCCAATGAGAAAAAAAAAAGAAAAAAAAAAGGTGTTGCTGAGGTGATGGTATCATTATTCCTTGTGAATAATAGTGCCGTTTTGACCCCACACTAAGTGAAGATGCAATTGACAACCGAAAGAGACAAAATAAGAGACATTCGACAAATATAGAATCATTGAGCAAAGACTTATGAAGCACGGATATGCTGTCGAAGCTTCCGTGTTGGACACGACACGTGTTGTCTGACACGCTCGGACAAGCGGTCAACACATGTCGAATTTTCTGACACATCGTCAACTTTTCTTGACATGTTCCGACACATGTGTCCGAGAGAGGATCATTGAAAAAGATAATGGAGGGGGGAGGCGAGGGCGAGGGAGCGGAGGTGAGGCCATGGCGGTGAGGGAGGGTTAGAGGAAGAGTAGAGACTGAGACGATCTAGAGGGTCATGATTGTGATGCTATGATGGAGGGTCAATGGCGAGGCTACGACTGTGAAAAAGGAAGGGCCGAAGGTGAGGTGGTGAGCAATTGTGATGAGGCAATTGAAAGAGAGCAGAAAGGATCGTGCCAGGAGGAGGAGGAGGAGGTCTTAGTTAACAAGTGATGGGGGTAGGGGGAAGAAAGGGAAAGATCCGGGGAGGGTGGAAGAAATGGGAAGAATAGGAGGCGGAAAGGGGGCCCCGGGGGTTGGGGTGGCGCTTGGGGAGAAACAACGGGTGATTAGGGGGTGGTGTGGGGTGGGAGAGAGAATCCAGGGAAATGATAGGTGATTAAGGGGAGAACGGAGGAAAAGAAATTGAGAGGGGGATTGAGGTGGGGTGGGAAAGAGAGAAATAAGGGAGGGAAATAATTTTTGGGGAATTAGGGTTTGGGAAAAAAAATGGAGGGAAGGAAATAATTTTGGGTGGCGAGATTATTTTTGTTAGAAAAATAAATAAATTGACTAATAATAGTTTCCAAAAATAAAAATACTGAATGTTAAATAATGATAAATTTTGATCATTATAAAATAGCATAGATTTATATAAATAAGTTGATTATAATATTTTGTTAGTCACTAGTTTCATTTATAATTTTTGTTAAAGTTAGAAATAGGTTCCCAAATATAGGTATGCATTAACTATGAATATATCTTACAAATTTCCTATGAATAGATTTATTAATATTATTAGTATAAATTCATTGTAAGCTCTTTTTTTATTATTTATTTATGAATTTGAATTAAATTAATTATTAAAATATTTATTTAATTTATAATGTGCCTTAACATGTCGAAATTTTTTATTTTTGAGAAATGACATGTCTACATATCCTCGTATTGTGTGTCTATATCGCGTGTCGATGCTACTTAGGCAAAGACCGTTACATCCCAAGGACTCTCTCTCTTTCTCTCCCCTCTGCAAAGCAGTGCAGTGTAGTGCGAAGTAGCAAGGAAAGTCAGATGTGAGGCTTCAAGTATTCAATTTCTTTTTCACCAAGGGGATCTCTGTTGGTATCCCACTGGACCAGACAAGTAACTCATCCAATGTCCTTGACAAAATACATGAAAAAGTGACGGTGCGGTCAACTTATCGTTTTGCCATGTACATGCAGCCGCGTAAATTGCACTGAAGTCTACCGTCACGGAGACCGAGGTCAAGCTTTCAAGAGAGTACGAATCATGGATGTGGTTTGTGTGACGATTCGCACCTAGCCTTCCTCGAGCGTGCAAGTCTTTCTTCAATCCTTCGAACGAATCGAGTCTCGCTCGCTTGCTTGTGCAAGGATTCAATGATGCGATTTCCAGCTAAAAGCTTAGATTCTTGACTTGATACATCCGTAATACCACCATAAATACAGTCAAAATGCACCTGTAACAGAGGATTGAACACAAAATGTTACCAGTTCATATATTACTCAAGGAAATATAAACAGAAAATCAACATCAACAAACCTGGATTGTCGATCCTTTTGTAGCTACTGGACCCTTTCCCTCAATGATATCATAGTATTTCACTCTATCAACTATTGCAAGTATTAGAATTGCTTACTAAAACAAAATAGACAGGATGTTAAAATGCGGCTTCCTCTCGTGAAACAAAAGAGAACCCTTTTCTCCCACAGATTTGGCAGCTTAGATTTCAATTCTTTTTTGCTCTATATAGGGAATAGGAATTACGTTTGAGCAGCGAGGCGAGTGAGGGGTGACGGCGTCTAGGAGCAGTGTCGAGGGAGGTTCGGCGACGGCAAGCACACGGCGACAGCGGCGCAACGGCGATGAAGGCACAAGTCTCACGGCACCAACGGCGGCATGAACGGCACAGCAAAGATGGCGACAGTCGCGGCTCAACCCACGGCCAAGGGGGGAAAAACTCAGTTCAGGCGGAGGTGGTGATGGTTTGGAGCAACGACGGCTCGGACGGCCGAGCAAGCGACAGCAAGAGGTGGTGACGGTGGCTTGGGGACAGTGGTGGTGCCTCACGGCGGCGCGGACGGCGCGATAGCTTGTCGGGCTCAACGGCAAGACGGCTCGTCGGACAAACGGTGGGTGGTGGGGGTTCGGTGGCCAAGAGGTGGTGGTGAGTAGGGTGTGGGGCGGCGGTGTGGTGGTGGGTGAAGCAGCAGCCAGCGAGAGGAAGAAGAAGAAGAGAAGAAGAAGGGGGGTTTCAGCTGAGAGAGGGGGAAAGAGAAGAGAGAGAGAGAGAGAGGAAAAGAAAAAAGTTGGGGGGGCAGAAAGTGACGTGAGGAGGAAAAAGGGGAAGAGAGAGAGAGAGAGAGGGAAATGGGGGAAGAATGAACAGAAGGGGAGAAATCACATTGGGCGTTAGGGTTTTTTTTTTTTTTTTTTTTAAACTTGGCTGGTTCCGATTCCTATGGGAACCGGGAATTGCTAGTTTCTAGAAAAAAAAAAACGGGAACCGGAACCGGTCCCCTTAGAACCGGGAACCACGCTCACTTCTAGTTATAGGAACATGAGAGCTTGCACTTTTCTTTAGTACACTAAAGAAAAAAAAAACATGTGCAATGTTCAATTATGGTGGCTATCATAAATAGAAAAATAAAAAATAGAGAAAAGAAATAGTGGGTCATCACTTTAAACTACAATTAGGGTAGTTTTGTCATTTCAATATAAAAAGAGGTGGATGTACTTATTTATGAGCTGGAAATAGCTTTGCCCCTACTATTAATACCTATAAATGCAAATAAATACAATAAAGGCTACACAATGCAAAACTATACAAATTAATATTTTTGTATAAGGATTAAGTTCGATCTCTAATTTTTTCATGCAATGGGTGATATATATATATATAACTTGACAGATGTCGGGATATATGTGGTGGAATTTTTTTATGAAATTTTATGTAAAATTAGGTTATATGCTGTCACACTTGAGCACAATAGGTGACGGGAGACTCATTAGTCCTTAACAACTATCTTGAGGCTCATTGTTTCTCCATTGAGAAAAGGGCAAGGATCACAAAGAGATGTTTCCAATGAAATAAAAAAAAGAAAAGAAAAAAAAAAGGTGCTACTGAGGTGATGGTACCATTATTTCTTGTGAATAATAGTGCCGTTTTGACCCCACACTAAGTGGAGATCCAATTGACAACTGAAAGAGACAAAATAAAAGACATTCAACAAATATAGAATCATTGAGCAAAGACTTATGAAGCACGGACATGCTGTCGGAGCTTCTGTGTCATGTTCGACACGTGTTTACATGTTTGACGTGCTCAGACTTGCAGTCAACACGTGTTGAATTTTTCAACACATGGTCAACTTTTCTCGACACGTTCTAACACGTGTGTCCAAGAGAGGATTATTAAAGAAGACAATGGAGGGGGAAGGCGAGGGCGAGGGAGTGGAGGCGAGGCCGTGACGGTGAGGGAGGGTCAAAGGAAGAGTAGAGACCGAGACGATCTAGAGGGTCACGATTGCGATGCTGTGATGGAGGGTCGACGGCGAGGCTATGACTGCAAAAAAGGAAGGGCCGAAGGCGAGGCAGTGAGCGATTGCGATGAGGCGATTGAAAGAAAGCAGAAAGGATCGTGCGAGGAGGAGGAGGTCGCAATTAATAGGTGATGGGGGGAGGGGGGAAGAAAGGGGAAGAACCGGAGGCGGAGAGGGGGGGGGGCAGGGGTTGGGGTGGCGCTTGGGGAGAAACAAAGGGTGATTATGGGGGTGGTGTGGGGTGGGAGAGAGAATCTAGGGAAATGATAGATGATTATGGGGAAGAAAGGAGGAAAAGAAACTGAGAGGGGGATTGAGGTGAGCTGAGGTGAGGTGGGGTGGGGTGGGGGAGAGAAACAAGGGAGGGAAATAATTTTTGGGGAATTAGGGTTTGGAAAAAAAAAAAAAAAGGAGGGAGGGAAAATGGAAATAATTTTGGGTGGCAAGATTATTTTTGTTAGAAATAAATAAATTGGCTAATAATAGTTTCCAAAAATAAAAATACTGAATGTTAAATAATGATAAATTTTGATCATTATAAAAGATCATAGATTTATATAAATAAGTTGATTATAATCTTTTGTTAGTCATTAGTTTCATTTATAATTTTTTTAAAGTTAGAAATATGTTCTCAAATATAGGTATACATTAACTATGAATATATCTTTCATATTTCCTATGAATAGATTTATTAATATTATTAGTGAAATTCATTGTAAGCTTTTTATTAGTATTTATATATGAATTTGAATCAAATTAATTATTAAAATATTTATTTAATTTATAATGCATCTCAACAAGCCGAAATTCTTTATTTTTAAGGAATGACATATCGATGTATCCACGTGTCATATTGTGTGTCTGTATCGCGTGTCCATGCTACTTAGACAAAGACTTCCTCTTTCTCTCTTTCTCTCCCTTCTGCATAGTAGTGCAGTGTAGTGCGAAGTAGCAAGGAAAATCAGATGTGGGGCTTCAAAGTATTCAATATCTTTTTCCCCAAGGGGATCTCTGTTGGTATCCCACTGGACTAGACAAGTAAGTCATCGAATGTCCTTGACAAAATACATGGACGGTGCGGTCAGCTTATCGTTTGCCATGTACATGCGGCCGTGTAGATTGCACTGAAGTCTACCGTCACGGAGACCGAGGTCAAGCTTTCAAGAGAATACGAATCATGGATGTGGTTTGCGTGACGATTCACACCTACCCGTCCTCGAACGAGTAAGTCTTTCTTCAGTCCTTCGAACGAATCGAGTCTCGCTCGCCTGCTTGTGCGAGGATTCAATTGGAGAAGCAGAGCCTGTCCTCTCTCTCTCTCTCTCTCTCTCTCTCTCTGATACAGACCTTCACCTGCGAGAAAAGTTTGCAGCCTATTTCCCATTCTCTCTCAATCACGCGCTGTCCCCATGGGAACCGAAGAGATCGATCGACGCATTTCGTCTCCTGCTTCGATCCATCCGTGGAAGTATGATGTGTTCGTGAGCTTCAGAGGTGAGGACATAAGGAAGAACTTCGCGTCCCACCTCTTCCGTGCGCTGAGGCAGGCGGGTATCTACTATTTCAGGGATAATGACAAAGTGGAGACTGGGATTTTCATCGAGCCCAAGCTGCTTGACGCGATTCGCAATTCTAGGGTTGCCCTCGTCGTGTTCACCACCAAATACGCCGACTCGCGGTGGTGCTTGAACGAGCTGGTGGAGATCCTAGAGTGCAACAGGAGGTTCAGAGATCATCAGGGTCACGCGGTTCTGCCCATTTTCTTTGATGTCGAGCCACGGGACGCTCGGAAACAAAGTGGGCAATTCGGGGATGGTTTCAAAAATTTGGCCACCCACACTGGCGAATTACTTGTGCAGAAGTGGAGGGATGCGCTTAAAGAAGCTGGGAATTTGTCAGGATGGCACTTGAATAATGATGCTAATGGGTAAAGCATTTAATAAGTTCACTCCTGAAAAAGCTCGTATTAGAGGTCGATTTGAAATATGCTGTTGATCGAGTCTAGTTCATGGGTTTACCGCTCATCTGCTGATGGCCTTTCTATGCTATAGTTACTCATGTTGGACTTGTTCTTCCCATGTAACTACAGGGTTCAATCAAACTTCATCGAGCAAATCGTAGAACATCTCCTCACGGTCAGTCCTAGAGCAATCTCGCCCTATTTGGTCAAAAATGTTATCGGGGTAGATTCCTTTGTAGAGGATGTGATATCGTCGCTGGAAATTGGGTCGGAGGATGATGTCCGTGTGATTGGAATATGGGGAATGAAGGGAATTGGCAAGACAACGGTGGCCAAAGTCCTCTGCGATCGTGTTATTAGGGAATTTGAAGGTGTTAGCTTACTTGAAAATGTCGGAGATGCCATCCAAGATAAGGCTTTACTTCTTCAGAAGAGACTTCTCCACGATGTTCTGAAGGTACAAGGTCTAGAAACGTTTGATCTTCACAGCAACATCAACGAGATAAAAGCTAAGCTCTGCCATAAAAGGATCCTTCTAGTACTCGATAACATTACTAAGAAGGACCAAATTGAGTATTTCAGAGCTGGAGATCGAGATTGGTTCCGACATGGGAGTAGAATTTTGATAACTACAAGAGATGAGCAGTTGCTGGAAGATATCCAAGTAGATAACAAGCACATGCTTCCAGGATTGACTCATAAAGAATTGCTCGAACTCTTGAGTCACCATGCCTTCCGCAAAGACCACCCTAAAGAAGGCTATGAAGAGTTGTCAGGGAGGCTTGTCCACTACACGGGTGGACTTCCAATAGCTCTGAAAAGATTTGGTTCCTTGCTTTCTAAGAAGAGGAAAAACCAGTGGCATGAGATATTGGAGAAGTTGGTGAGAGATCCTCATCTTGACTCAGTTGGATTGCCTTTAGAGCCATTCTACTCTGTTCTTCCCTTTCAATCAATAGGGCCATATGGAGGTCGTGGTGGGAGTCCTTATGATGATAAAACATACACTGATGTTCGAAAAATAACTGTAGTTGTAATGGCAGGGATTGTGTCCTTTTCTATCGAGTATGATCAGGACGGGTGTTTGGTCCGCTCGCCAAGACATGGTGGACCTACGGAAGGAAAAATATGCACGGTGAGTCCATTGTTATGGTATGCTATGGCATATATTTGTAAATATTTTTGCCAAGATGTAAATATTTATTTCTACTAATGCTATACTCCACATCAAAATATGACGTACTGTTCGGTCATTAGAAAATAAGAGTCTACATCGAAGGTAAATTGCTTAAAAGGATTCAACGGGGTTGGTCTACAGTGCTTCATGGTCTCCCAAATTCTCGACGTTTGTAAAAGAAGAAAAAGAAAGAGTTGTGTTGTTTTTATATACTTGTCTTGATGTTAGATTTATCAAAGATTTTGATTTTGCTTTGATGTTCCCAACACAGAGTGTCATGAACTCCATCTGTTTATGCAAAAATCAGGGCTTTAAGATGGAGTTGAATAAGTTGAATGAGTTTAGTGAGACTGGCGAATTGATTTTCTCAGTGCTCATGCAGTATCCGGTACTTTTTAGGTCCTCAAAAGTATCCAATATCCTTAGTTTTGGTAATATCCATTTCTTGAAGGTGACGGATGCAAGATTTGTGCTGCTGCCTGCAGGTAAAACCAGATTATCCAAATGAGTTCTTGACTTCAGTGTCAGGCTACGTTATGGACGATCCCAGATTTGTCGTCATTCAATCACTTACCTTCCACAGCAATAGGAGAACATATGGTCCATTTGGCAATGAGAACGGGGAATTTTTCAGTTTCCCACCGGTTGCTGGGAAGATCGTCGGTTTCTTTGGGAGGTGTGGCAGTTGTCTTAATTCCATTGGAGCAAATCTTTTACCAATCTCTCGTGCATATCCCTTGAAGTCGTAGGCCCATTTGGAAATAGTAATTATGAAGACCGATGGGATGACGGCAAGCATACAGACGTTAGACAAATTGAGGTCGTCTCTGGTTCTGCAATTGAGTCGATAACTATTACCTATGAGCAAGGTCGTTCTTTTGCACACGGTACAAGTGGGGGAGGCACAACGAACAAGGTACCGGTTCTATTCGAGTAATGAATTATCGATCTTGGTGTTAGATGAAAGCTACTCTTTTTTATTTCTGATTCGTGCAGCTC
This sequence comes from Eucalyptus sideroxylon x Eucalyptus melliodora, assembly GCA_016097485.1. Classification (NCBI taxonomy): domain Eukaryota; kingdom Viridiplantae; phylum Streptophyta; class Magnoliopsida; order Myrtales; family Myrtaceae; genus Eucalyptus; species Eucalyptus sideroxylon x Eucalyptus melliodora. The sequence continues at coordinate 22,435,335 of CM027832.1, forward strand.
ATAATGGCATGGGCTGAAGACGAGATGCATTAATAGAAATCATTAGTCGCTATTCGCTAATGTTTAAAACTTAGCCAAGTTGAACCACCGTAATTATAACTCATCCGGGTAATATAAAAGCGGGATGTATAACATGATAAAATTAAAAAACTATTGGAACACGATTTATTTGTTTTTGAAAATTGGTGAAATCTATGCCTGTGAATGTTGTTTTGCATACATGAGTTGTTTCCAGAACAACTTGTGGAATAATTAACGGCAAAAGTACATTTCAAGCGTCAAAAGTTGGCATAAAGAGACACTTAAGTGCCAAAAGTTACGAAAGTAACACTTAAAGTGTCAAAATCAAAGCAAAATTAATCACTTAAGTACCAATTCGGTCAAAATGCTAATATGCGCAATTTCCGGCGAAGTAAGTGCAAAACGATGCCATTTTGCATGCTGACGTGACTAGATAATGTAAAAACAACATTATTTTGGTACTAACGTGGCAAAAAATTAATATAAGTTAATTAAATTAAATTTAAAATTAAATTTATTTAAAACATTTAAAAATACAACAAATATTAAAAATTATTAATATATATATGTATATTTTAAAAGAGGGAGGTGGTTGAGGGCTTAGCTGCCACCGCCAAGAAGGGTTGGTGACGAAGGGAGGAGGGTTGGCGGCGGCAAGGGCCTGCGAGCCCTTGTCCCGATTTGGGGCGAGGGCTATGGCCTTTGCCCGAGATCCGGCGAGGGTCGATGACCCTCACTCGGGCCGGGCCAAGGGTTGTCGCCCACCGGGCGACCCCCAATAAGCCGCTAGGGGCCGGCGACCCTGGCCAACCGGCGACGAAGACCCATGAGCCCTCACCCCAAATTAGGGCTAGGGTCACAACCCTCGCCCAAATCCGGAGAGGGTCGACGGCCCTCGCCCAATCGCCTAAGTGAGCGACGACCCTTGGCTTGGCCGGCGAGGGCCACCAACCCTCGTCGGATCTGGGCGAGGGCTCGTGGGCCCTCGCCGCCAATCGGCCAGGGTCACCAGCCCCTGGCTAGGGCCCGGCGGCCCCGGCGACCCTCCCCCTCCGTTGCTGGCCCTTCCCGGCCGACGGTGTGGAGGGCTCAACCCTTAGCCACCTTCCTTTTTTTTTAAAATAATTTTTTAAATATTTGTATTTTTATTTTCAAATGTTTTAAATAAATTTAAATTTTAATTTAATTAAATTAATTTTTACATTAATTTTTTACCACATCAAGCACCAAAACGACGCTATTTTGCACTTGCTTTACCGGAAAGTCATGACATCAACATTTTGGCTGGATTGACACTTAAGTGATTCATTTTGCTCCGATTTTTACACTTAAGTGCCACTTTCGTAACTTTTGGCACTTAAATATCATTTTGTGCCAACTTTTGGCACTCCAGGAGTCCGGATGTCAATAATTAACTGTCTCTCTCATTTATCTTTATTCTAATGAATTGTTTTATGAAACTCAAGTGATGAGTTAATCTCGGAATTACACAATATTACCAATGATATCTCATGTGCAATTCAAAGAGTATCTACTTTTTATATGAGATATACGACATTACCATGAATTACGAAAGATTATCTATTTTATATTTTTCCACTCATGCGCATTTACCGACTATCTAGAAGTTGGTGTCACATGCTTGTTACTATCATGCGTAATGTTTTTGTTTTACAAGTTGTTGCATTGGCTATTCCTTACATTCTAAAAATTATTACAGATAATTCTAGATTGGTTAAGTGAGTAACTAACTTCTGTTTGGGGCTATATGACGAGTGATTTTGGCTCTACTATCATCCATTCACTCACATTTCAAAGCAATAAAAGAATATATGGGCCATTTGGCACTAAAACCGGAAGGAAATTTTCATTCCCCGCCACCGGGGGAAAGATCATTGGGTTTTTTGGGAGTTCTGATGCCCATCTTGAATCTCTCGGAGCATATTTCAAACCAATCTCTCATCTATATCCGATCGAGTTTATTGGACCATTTGGAGGCCAAGGTGGACACCGTTGGGACAATGGAAAGTTTAATGGTGTAAAGAAAATAAAGATGATGTTGGAAGATGTTGTCAACTGCATCTCTTTTGAGTATGATGATAATGGCGAATCTATTTGGTCCTCTACCCATGGTCACAGTGGTGGCGGAGATATCCATATGGTGAGTTCATTGCATATTTTCTGTTCAAATTACAGTTCCCCTTCTCTCTCACACGCGCACTTGCCCAAACCTCTTTATCGATTCTAGGAGAACTTTTGTGAAAGCCCTTCATTTGCTTATCTTCAATTGGAAGTTTTATTTTCCTAAAACGTATCCTAATTTTTGCCTAATCGTTCCTTTGATGATTGATCCAACCTTTGATGGAAAGAAAAAAAAGAAAAAAGATATACCTTGATTATATTTTATCTCTTCCATAAGTTTAGTAACAAGCATAACAGCCCTATTGTTTCGATGGAAAGATAAACTTATGATAATCCTTTTAGAAAATTTGCAAACAAATAATTTCAATGAAATTTTTCAATTTCTTATTTACTACATTCATGTTATGTCTATAAGCAAATTGAATGTACTGAAATGACTATAATGGAGTTTTTCTTACTGATATTGATAGCTGCTTTAGAAGGAATGTTTTTATGTAGTTCGGTAAGGTACGGAGAAGATCTTGGACCCAAAAAAAAAAAAAAAAAAAAAAGAAGATACGGAGAAGATCTTAGGCACCTCCCACTGCCCTACGCCGCCATTAGATTGAGTATTAATTTTCTAATAAACTTGAGAACCTTTATCAAAGTAAATTGAGAGTGATGGAAACCTGTATACATGATGTACAATGATAAAGTGTGGGTTGTGGAAAGCTTCTTAGAGGGAAATGAAAACCATCCAAATGAATTGAATGATTGAAATCATCTTTTGATCATTAAAATTTCTTCCGGTAATTTATATTTTGTAAATTAGACAAAGTTCCATGAATATGCTTAATGCGAGATGGACTCCATGAAAGTGACCTTGTGCGATAATTTTTTTCTAATACTAAAGAAAGCGAATTGGCAAAGCGCGCTAGAGAGCCCTATGGTCTATTATCTTCGATTGTCAACCCTAAAAGTATGACGTAAGAATAGTGGTCCACCCATACATTAGTTTAAAGAAATTCTTGGGTCTAAGTCTTAAATTTCTAGGTTGTTCGTGGATGAGATTTTTGCTTAGGCCACTGCAGTCCATCATCTTTGATATAGATCAATATGACAATTTATTGCTAATTCTGCAGGTTAAGTTGGACTACCCTCATGAGTTCTTGACCTCAGTGTCGGGTTATATCAGACATGATAATTCTGTTATTCAATCACTCACGTTCGAAAGCAATATAAGAAGGCATGGACCCTTTGGTAAGGAAGAAGGAAGGTTCTTTAGCTGCATATTGGCATGCAGCAAGATAATTGGCTTTCACGGAAGGTCTGGTGTTCAACTTGATGCGCTAGGAAGTCTACTCTGAACCAATTTCTGATCTTCATCTCTTGAAATCCATTGGGCCATTTGGAGGACAAGGTGGCAGTCCATGGGACGATGGAGATAGCACGGGTGTGAGAAAAATAATTGTAAAAGGTGGATCAGCTATTGACTCCATTACTATTGAGTATGACAAGAACGGGTCTGTGGTTCAGGGCCCTAAACATGGTGGAGATGGAGGACATCTAACATTCGAGGTATGGCCTTTAACATTTACTTAATCTTATGAACGTGCAACTTCTATGTCATTGCTAAGGTTTGGTGTTTAAGTGGTTTGGAGGTCACGTTTATGCACGAGTGTGATAGTATCTTATAAATAGAAGTTAAAGGTGGAAGTGAGATATAAGAACAGTCCGTAGATTTTGAGTTTAGATTGGCAAATTATCTAGAATGGGAACTTCTGAGAACTGTTGGGGCATGATTTAATATCAACACCAGAAAAGAAACCTCTCATCGGTTTTCCTGGAAAACTTTTCCAACCTTCTTCGGTTCCATTTACCATGAAATCACTCAATACATTCAGAAAAGTACAGCCTTCGAAAAAGGGAAAAAAAAGAATATTAAAAGATTTTTTTACTTTATGACTTTGAGAATAACTTTCCTAAAATTTAGGAACTGCTCTCAAAGAGTTGCCAAAGCATTTTTTAAGCAATTGCCTTTCGTTTTACAGATGAATGATTTGATAACTGTGGCGGACCAAAATAGGTCTTATGCTCTAGATGCAGCCGAATTATCTATTTAACTTTTACATTGTTTGTTTAACCAAATATAACTTATCAACTGGAGTGTTCTATTTAAGTTATTTTTAAGATTCTTAAGTTTGGGGGTTGTGATTAAATATGTTTGTCTTTCTAATTTTGCAGATTAAGCTCGATTATCCTCAAGAGCACTTGACTTCATTTTCTGGTCACTTTGGATCTTTTTTCGGGTATACTATTGTTCGCTCGCTCACATTTTTGAGCAATGAAAGAACTTATGGGCCATATGGTGAGGAGGTTGGGGAGCACTTTCATTTTCCATCAATCGGTAAAAAGATCGTCGGGTTTCATGGAAGTTCTGGAGTATGGCTTGATTCACTTGGAGCATATTTTGAACCTTGACATGCTAAGCTCCACCTTTATGTGCACCTTGTAGTTGATGTTTAAGTTTACATTTAAAATATGTATCATCTTGAATGTTGACATCTAAGTTTTTGCTAAATATTACATAGAAAATTATGGATCAATTTGATCGTAACAAAATGGATTTTTGCATCAAGTAAGCACTATTGTTATTTGTATCAACTGAGCTTTATTTTTATTATTGCATTTTGGGTAACTATAAAAAAAGTTATTATTCATTGAAAAAATTCTTTTACATGAACTGACACGAAACGGTCTCTCTCTCTTCGATCTTGTTCATATACACGAAAGAAGAGCAAGCGCTCTGCCCATGAAAAGAAAAAATGAAAGAGAAGGGGGACCTTTTTTATCAGATGTCTCCGAAGAGACGAGAAGGGGGACTTGAGAAAGGACAAAATAATGAAAAAAAGGACCAAAGAAGGAGAATAAAAAAAAGGGGAGAGAGTGGGGGGGAGTCATCTTCTTCGGCCCCCTCCCCTTCTCTCCTCCAACCTTCCTTCCTCCCTTCCTCCCTTCCTCCTCTGCAACTCACGCACGCGCGAAGGAGAGGAGCAGCGCCGAGGCCGGCGAGAAACCCGGATGGATGGGACGCGTCTTCAATGCCGCGAAGCTACGAAGCAGGCGCCTTCAGTGCCGCGGAGCTAAGGAGCAAAGCAGAGCAGGTGGGGCGGTTGAGGCGACGCCGGTTCGGCCACACCAAGGCCGGTCGGCACGCCAAGGACCGGCGACCGGAGCTCCGTTGACCGACCTCCTCGGCCAATATATAGGACGTCCGCGAGCCAGGAAAAACACACGAAGAGAGAGAGAGAGAGAGAGAGATCTGAGGGGAGGTCCTTGGAGAGACATCCGAGAGGCCTCGAGGGAGAGATCTGAGAGAGCGAGCCCAACTAAAGGTCGAGGGTCGGTGAGTGCTCTCCGGTGACGAGACGCTCAAAGAAACAGCCGGACTCACCGGCGTCACCTCCCTTCCCGAGCCGGCGTTTGGTGGGTGGTGCTCTGTTTTTTAATTTTGTTTTGTTCAAGTTCAGGGTCGGCTCCCCAAGGATCTCGACTCGGTGGTGCGCGAGGCGGACGGACGCAGTTCGACCCTCGAGCTCGTCCGCCGTCCGACACCGCGAGCCGCGTAGGGGATCCGCGGCCGACCACCCTGTCTACGTGCTCTGTTTGCCCTGTTTTGGGCGACGCTGGACCGGCGCTCGCAGCCGTCTGGCCAGCGCGAGTTCCGGTCCACATCGCCCCTGCGTTTTGAACCTGTGATATTGTATACAGATTTTCGAGAGTGCCGGCTCGAGTTCGAGTCTCGTTGGCGCCGAAAGCCTCCCGTTCGGTATCGCACATCACTCGTTCGACAGAATGCCCCAACAAGATCTGATTCCTTTTCCCTGTTGCGGCTGAAATCAAGCCAATGAAGGCGACGGCTGGAGGCGCCCTCAACCAGACGGAGGCGAGCGGCGCTGCTCGCCGTGGCTGTGTCCGTCGCGGTGAAGCTGCTGCGGACGAGAGGAGAGAGGCACGATGCCAGGTCGTGAACCGGGTCGGGCACGGGTCGTATTCGGGTAGCGTCTCGTTTGTCCGGGCCGACTGGGTCTGGGTGTGCATGGGCTTGTAAGGTCATGGGCCTGGCTTTTCTTTCAAGTAAAATTTGGGCCTAAGAAGAATTAATTCGAACTGGGCTCTTGATGGAGCCCGGTCCGGCCAAACTCAAGACAAGGGCCTAGTTCGATAGGCCCTTGTCAATCCGGGTCCGGCCCAGCCAGATCGGGCTTGGTAGCCCGACCCGGGTCCGTTTATTTTATAATTTAATAATTTTAATATTAAAAATTTTAATAATAAAAAATCCAAAAATGATTTACATTTTCCAAAAAATTAGAAAAAAAGCCTGAAAGATGGTTTTTATTCTCCAAAAATGCATGGAAAATCCTTCAAAATTCAAAAAACTTCTGGATTTAAACAAGATTTCATACAGGAGAGCATTAGTTATTAACTAGTATAATCAAGTTTCTAATCTTAATTTCTCCATTATTGCAAGAGTGATTCATTTGGGTTTCTAATCGATCCATCTCAAATAGATTAGTGGCGACTCTTAAATAAAATTGACTTGCAAATTAAAAACTCGAACCATAAGTTGTAAATTGATGGGCTTGAGAAAGCTCAAGCTAAACGTAACATTTAGTGAGCAATTAGCCTCCACACATGCCCGTGCATAAGGGCGTTGAAAAGAGAGGTCGCGATATTGGACATCCTAAAAAATTTAGGGACATGAATTGATGTATTCTCTACGAATAAAGTGTGTTAAAGCATTTATTCCACTGAATCAAATCTTCATCAACTAACCTTGTGGCTTAGGGATGGCGCCATCAATGGGAAGCAAGTTTTTATAGAAAAAGGATTTGTTTAAAAAATTCGTCATAAATCGAACACTTTTTAAGTTTTGCATTTGAAAACGGTGGATAAAGGAGAGTGAATCAACTGTTTTTCTCCATCTACGGACTTTCTGCAGGTGGATTTTGGTCGGTAGGACCAAATCTAGTTATTCTCTCTGGGCATAATTGTTCCAACAATGAGTTCTTCCCCTGACAAAAGAGCACTTACAAGGGCTCGCCCAAGATTTTCCATTAGCAGCCTGAGTGTGTTTCTGTCGTGGCAAATTAATGATTTGGAAGACATGTTCATAAATAAATTATTTAAATCGCTTATAAAAATTAAGTGACAAATTTTATTATCCATAAAAATTTATTTCTAAATATTTTTATTGATGATGAAAATCTTTTTGTTAATTCATTTCTGTAATGGATATTCTTGATCAAATTTAGGAAGATATTTTTCAAATTATCGATTTGCCACAAAATAAAGATACGCGGGTTGTCGTTTTTCTTATTTCATCTAATATATGTTGATATGATGCTGAAGTAGGCAAGATAATCTACTGTTTTCCAGATCATGCACTATCATCTCAATCATCAAGAGAGTGGATCATACACTAAGCAGTGCCATATCTCATTTTTGCTTCTCGACTTGTTGCATTAACATTTCTTGACACGTATACATAATGGACAAGGACAACGTTTGGGGCGTGGAAAGCATCTTGAGAGAAATCAAAGCCATTCAAATGTATTGAAAGATTGAAGTTGTTTTTTGATTATTTAAATTTCCTTCCTTAATTTTTTCTTATATTAGTGAACCGGTGATCCTACCACTTGTTGCAAGTGCAATTGAATTTTAGAGTTTTTGAAAAGTGTAATCAAGTCCAAGATCTTGTCAAATAAGTATAATCGAGTCTCTTTGTTAGGGAAAGATCATGTGATAGGGAAAAATCTCATATTTTTCTATATGTAGTAAAAAATATGTACTATAATATTGTGATAGAGAAAAATCTTTTCTTTTCTCTCAAGAAACTTCAAGAGAAAAACTTAGAAAAATTAAATCATAAGTATCAGTTATATATAGTAATAAGTTGTAAAAGTAAGTTCCATAAGACAGAAAATAATTTTGCTTGTAAACATAAGTAAAATTGACACATTAGGCACGACATTTTATGTGGTAGAAAGAAAACAAATACAAATTAGGCATGGTATTTTAAGTGATAAAACAATGCAAGTTAGAGAAAAATTGATTTCAGGATGGTAATGGAATTTGTAGCGAAACAAAACCGACGCTACATGAAACGATATATCAAGTATAGGAAAAGGAATTGATTATAGTATAATTGATCATACCATACACATTATGTTATGTAAGAAAACATAGATAATTATTAGATAGAATCAATATTAAAACACAAAAATTACTTTGGTTCAAGAATATACAAAATGTAGTAAAATACAGTGTTAGAGTTAATTTTACTTAATTAAAGAATGATGATTGATTAAAAATGACAAAATAGTGGTGTCAAATTAAAAAGAAAAACAGGGCATGATAAATTTATTTTAGTAAAAGAGGACATACAAGACAGTTTTTTTTTTTTTTTTTTTTTGGTCTGAACATACAAGACAGTTGATAAGTGTAAAATGAATTTATATATGAGACAGTACAACCTATAACATTTAAGCGTACTATAAATGATACATATTGATTTCGAATAATATAATTTTCAATTTTTAAAATTTGATGGCTACGGTCATTGCTGTGGCATTGTAAAGATATTATATATTCATGCAAGTTGAATTTGTTTATGTGGAGAAGGAATTTTGGTAAATTTTCAGCAAACTCTGAAATATAGAACCTTGCAAACCATGTGCAGCCGCCATTGCTCCTGATGCAGCCACGGCGGAGACGGCTGAGGGTACACCTTGGCGATGCCCTAGCTGCCACGAGCCGAAGGCTCGAGCTCCACTGGCCAGCCACCGTCACTAGCCGAGGCTTGGCTTGGCCATGACAGTAGTGGCTGAGGCGAGTGGCGCAGCTTGTCCTTGCCCAACGGTGTGTACGTCATGGTGTCACCTCGGACGCCTAGACCGACAGCTCAACCCTCGCCTAGCCATCCACCGTCCACGGCTGGCCATTGCGGCTCTCGCTGCGACTGCTAAATGTTCGAACCCAAGGGAACAAAAAGCAGATTTAGTTAGGGCATTTTGTCAAACAAGTGAAGTGCACCACTGGAACGGGACCTCTTGGCTCGAACAGGATCGGAATCGGCGTTAGGACCCTCGTGAAGCGAACCAGGACAGGCATGGCGACCTTACAAGGAAAACTGGTGGCTGGGGCTTGTGTGAGCTGGATGGCCGCGAGCTCCGGCCCAACGCGCTCAGAAAGCAGGGCAGAAGATAGAGGAATCGGAGGCTCACAATTCGGCTCGGGGACGCCGGCTAGAGCTCGCCAGACAAGGGTCGTCACAGTCGCGACGTCGGTTGAGGCTCACTCACTCTGTCTAAACTCTCTCTACCTCTCAAATCTGGCCATGTCTCTCTTCCTCCGTAAAATCCCCACCTCCAACCGAGATCGCGGCTATCCTATATATAGGCCAAGGAGGCCGGTCGATGGCGGTTTCAACCGCCGATCCTTGGCATGCCAACCGGCGTCCGCCTCGGTTGAACCGGCATCCAACCGGCCGCCCTATCCACGCAGGCCCACCGTCTGGGTTTCTCAACGCATTGAAGGCACATTGAAGGCGTCTGCGCCGTCGTCCCATCAGTCTGGGTTTCTCGTAGGATCTCACGCTGCTCCATCCAGCAGCATTGATGGCACGTCCCCTTCGTCACCGGTCTACCCTACTCTGCCTCGGTAGGGCATCCTTCACACGCGTTAGTTGCCGAGGGAAGGAGGAGGATGAAGAAAGGGGGAGGGGATCGGGCCAAAGGAGAACAAAATGGGAATGGCCTTGGGCCCACGTGGGGAAGAAAGAAGAAAGGGCAGAAAGAGGGGGGGCTGGGCCGATGGGCTCTTTCTTTCTTTATCTTTTTTTTTTTTTTTTTTGAAAATTTCCTTTTTATTTATATAATTATCCCAAAATAGGGTAAAAAGGGGGAAAATAAAATAGAAAATAAAAATTAATAGATGCAAATATTAATACCTAGGTAATGCAAAAATCATTTTTGTTAAGGCCAAATTGGATGCAATTTAATTTTAAAGGTTTAGCCAAAATTTAGGTGTCAACGGCTTTCCTTTTTAAAAGTGAGCTTACAAAGATTGCATTCAAAGACAAAATGATACCCAAATTTTGTCCATACATATGTAGTAGATGATATATTGTTTGGGACCAGGTGTCCTATGCAAAAAAGGGCACTATAGCATGATACATACTAAGATAGATAAGAAAATACTTATAGTTACTTACAAAAAAGGAGTGATATGGGATGTGAGTCTGAGTTTTTTGGCAAGTATCAATGTATCATCTCATATGATGATGTGAGGAAGTTGCTTTTCCAAGACTCGAACTTTTCTTCTATCACCTATTAGAGCAATAAATTGTTTGTTTAGGATTCGAACTTTTCTTCGGTTGACTTGATGGGAAATTGTTTTTTGAGAACCTAAATCATTTCTTGATCAAGGCGACCGAAGAAAAGTTCGAATCCTAAACAAACAATTTATTGCTCTAATAGGTGATCGAAAAAAGGTTTGAGTCTTGGAAAAGCAGCTTCCTCACATCATCATATAAGATGATACCTGGGTAATCACAAGCACGCAAAGTAGTGGAATACTTGGAAATCTACAAGTATCCAAGGATGCAGTTTAGAGAATGCCTTGAGGACAACTCATATAGGTCGAGTGTTAATGAAAGGGAGTACCTACACAGTGGCAGATGCTCGTAAATAATGGATACTTGGGCAATTGCACGTATTCATACTCTGAGAACAACTCAAACAGGTCGAGTGTCGATAAGAGAAAGTACTTGGATAGTGGCAGATACTCAAATAAAATGAGATACTTGGACAATCGCAAGTATTCATATCTTGAGGACAACTCGAATAGGTTGAATGTCAATAAGAGAGAATACCTAGATAGTGGCAAATACTCAAAGATAATGGGATACTTGAATAGTTGTAAGTACCCATATCCCAAGGACAACTCGAATAGGTTGAATGTCAATAAGAGAGAGTACCTAGACAATGACAGGTACTCAAAGACAATGGGATATTTGGACAGTCACCAATATCCATATCTTGAGGACAACTCGAATGGGTCGAGTGTCAATAAGTGAGAGTACTTGGACAGTGGCAAGTACTCAAAGGAAGTAAAACACATGGTTAAACAAAAGTTTCTTTCTTTTTCTTTTTTCTTTTTTTGGAGGGGGGGGGGAAGAGGGGGAAAGATATACTTATCTGATGATATATCCGATATACGAAAGTATGTCTCCTATTAATACATGCAATACGTACACATGGTGTAAATTCATGAATTCAAATGAGGTTCATGTATGATAATTTTGTCAATTTTGCATCATCAAAGTTCCGATGGGGAAAATTTAGAAAGACAATGCATATTCAAATTGTGGATGTCTTAAACATGTCAATTGAAGGACTTTCAGTCCGAAAAGGCTTTCCACTCACTCTCATTGAAAAGGTTGTTTTATCTCGATCATTAATGCAAGATTTACAAAAACCACACCTTCTCACTATCATCATGTTAACAGGGGTTCAAGTATTCTTGCAAAGTGGTATCACTTTACCAATCTGAGAGGTCTTTGTCGGGATCGTAATGTAGACATGTTCAAAGGCTTATCAAAGGGGACTGTCCAAGTCAAGGCTCGAAAGAAATCATCTGCAATCACCTTCAAGTTTATAGGTCAAGAACCCTGCAAAATGACATAGAGATAATCTTGCTAGCACTTCTTCAAGCGATACTTATAAACATATGAATTCCTACGTTAATTCGAGTGCCTTAGTCTAAAGAGAATTTCTCAAAGGGACGCAATGTAGCTTGGCTCATGGGTTGAGAAATGAGGGAATCTACAAGCTCAAAAATGTGTATAAGAGTTGGTGATTATCTTGGCATTGTCACCAGTCTTCCCTCTCACCGCAAGGAATTATCTTCGTGGAGGCTCCATTAATTGTACCATGACAATAGTTTTACTAGGGAATACAAATTACTGAAATTTACTTTTTTTGTCTAAGGGCATTGGCCTTATTTTATCAAGTACATTGCCTTTTGTGTCTCTAGTTTTTAACCTACTTTTCACATCTATGGGCATTAGCCTTGCTCTTACTAGGTATACTACTTTTTTATGCCCCTAGTTTTCATTTTTGTTTATTGTTTTGGAACTGGCCTGGACAAGTCTAAACAAAACATTGCTATTAGATTCATGAGTCTTCCTCTTCATTTGGAGCTTTGGATCATGTTGCTTTAATAGTAGCAACCTCTAACTTGCCCCAATGTGAGGGGTGATTATCGGTTAGGTTTATACTAAATGAAATTACATACTCATTGGGGTTGTACAATGGATATAAGTGCATATGATAGAGAAAGAAATGCTCTTCATCCTTCTAGTTCACTTAAATTATCATGAGTGTTCGTATGCGCTAAAGACACCCAAAAAATTATCGTGAGAGAAACTTCAAGGTCCATTGGAGAGTGTCCTGCCAACTAATACTTTTTTTTTTTTTTGTAATATAAAAAATCAAAACTATGTTTACTGTGACATATTTACCCTAAAATTTTTCTTTTTACATTAAAAATCCCAAACTTATACCTACATAATACATTAACCCACCATCAAGATTTCTTCAGATCATTTTTCAATCAAAATGATGTCGTTTTCATTTTACTTAAGCCACGTGGCGCTCTGTCAACAATGTTTGCCTTTTGTTGTTCATGTAGGTAAATTCTTATCAGTACTCATTGACGAAATCCTAATGGAGGGTAAATGTGTTACACATATACAAGTTTCACATTTTTGGTAATGCAATTTTTTTTTATAGTAAATATGTCACGATGGGCATAATTTAGGGTTTTTGATGACCTTTTCCCATGATTTTAACTATTTGCTTTTCATTTTTTTAAAATCTTTGTCAAACTTTTATCACATAAAATTCTTTAAAATCTTTTTTGAAACATATCAATTCAATACAGGATGTATGTAATTTTTCATAATATTTTCAAAATTGGACAATTACTTTAAGTTTATTTAGAAAGAAAATAAGTGAAGTTTTGTTTCTATTACAAATTTAGGGTTTTTGATGTCATAATTTTTTTTTTTATAGTAAATGCGTCATAGTAGGCATAATTTGGAGTTTTTTTTTCATGGCTTTCATCCATAATTTTAAATATTTGCTGTTTCATTTTTTTTTTTTTTTTAGTTTTTCCAATTTTCATTAGATGTGAAATTCTTAGAAAAATTCAATATATATCAATTTAATATAGGATTGTATGTATTTTTTTCATAATATTTTCAAAATTTGACAATTACTTTAAGTTTATTAGAAAAGATAATAAGTGAAAGCTTTGTGCTATTTAAAGAAATTGAAACCCAAGTACACTAAATAAAAAGCTTGCAAATGCTTGTGGTGATGAGAGTGGGCATCCTAATTAATAAGTTAATGAGTTAAGACACACGACAATTACCAATGCGTCATTCGACAACAAAGGCAGTTTGAGATTTTCAAAGGGTCTATAAAGAAATTTGAAAATATTGTGGAAAGAAATTTCTAAGGTTATCATTAGTTCTTATCGTTCAATTGATGAAATTCGTTAAAAAACGAAGAGATTGTTGATTAATGATCGAGATTATGGTTCAATATTATGTTTTGGAATTATTGTATTTTAGAATTTGACAATGAGCCTCTTTCTTCATAAAAGACGAAGGGTTAGGTCTTCTCCTTTCCCTATCAACTTTTAAGTTTTGCCCCAATATTACAACCATGAAAAATCGACTGGGAATAGAGAAGACCAGACTTTTGTTTTCCCATGGAAAGAGTGACATCGTCTCTAAAATCCTAAAAATACTTTTAAGAGAATATTTGAAAAGTAAGAGCAGCTCTCTTTTGACAAGAGCACTTCAGTCTCTGGCTTGCATTGGCTTGTTATTCTCGATGAGTAGCACCAAAAGATTCAAAAAATAAATATGTCAAATAAATCACGCATTTGGAAGACGTAATCGTGCACCGCCACCGCACAAGACTTTGTCACACACGGAATTGTCATTGTGAATCGTCTCATGCATCATTGAGACTCTTCATCAATGATGCAATCAATGTTTGCGGGCAATGACAAATCCTGATGAGACATTGTCGTATTCAAGAGATTGTCGGGGAAATCGACCCATTGACTTGGTATTTACCTGAAACTTTACAGTCAACTTTCAGAATTTTCTGAAAATCAATTTTAGACTCCCAAATTCCTTTTACTTAGCCACGATTAGATCTGAGACTCTGAACTGGAAGATGTAATTTGGTTTGAGGATTATGTTTTCTATCGTGCAAATTTGGACACCACGGATTTCGTTCTTTTGCTACGTATAGGTTGGTTTGTTTTTGTTCTTTTTAGATTTCAAATCGAAACCTAAACCAACCTGGATCAATGGTTTTTTGCTAGGATAGGTCAATTGGTTCGGGCCAGGTTAATTTGTCAATGGACAATCATGTTTGTTATATTTAATTGACGTTTTGCCACGCTGTATTAAAAGATATTACATTCACTAATTCTATATATTCTATAACTAATCTATTGAAAAGAAACATTATTTCTTTATGTGTGTTATAATTGTTAGAGTAAAAGGTAAGCTCCCCAATCGGGAACACAATATTGCTCTTCAATTTTCCATTGGATAATTTGAAATAGACATCTTGCATGCGATGTGTAATTTCTTTGTATATGTAGTAATGCAACATATATGCAACTAAACAAAGTTCTAAATCAACAAACTTTGAAAGCCATGCAACGCGCCTGATTAGCCGCGCCAATAAGTAAAATTGCTAGAATATACAAAGAAGAGTTGACAGAAAAATTAACGAGAAGAGCAGACCTTTTCTTTCCACTAAAGGAGAGGCTTTGACATAGTCCCCGTTTAATAAGGAGAACTTAATTATTATATCATGTTAAAATATTTTGTGAAAATTCAAGCCAACATCAATATTTAGAATAATATAATAAATATAGTCTTAGACCCATGCGCACCAACATCTTACTACTTCAGCCAACAGTTGAGAGCTGGGCAATTCATCGAGTATGAAGCTATTTCCAGCAAGTAAGCCATTTAAATGAATTTGGCGCCTTTAACTCTAGTAGAAAATTACACGTGAATCAAAGTCTCTTGGGAGATGTAAGTAAAATTCTGCACAATGTTTTGAATGATTTTAGCAAAAAAGTTCGAAAACCCTAATTTATGCCCAATGTAACACAGTTGTTGTAATTTTATTTGTGATATTAAAAAAAACTAAACTATGTTTACTGTGACATATTTACCCTAAACTTTTCTTGTAATATAAACAGACCCCAAACTTGTACCTGCATGAGATATTTACTCTCTGTCAAGGTTCCGTTAGATAATAGTCATCGTTAATACTAGACACACGGAGTGCATTAAAAGGGTTCATGAATCTAGTATATTGTTTCTGGGCACTTCTACGTATAATCAATACTATTCTGCAACTCACGTATAAAGGCAAATGAGGAGATTGCAATGTCTCATGTCATAGAAATTTGGACAGAGACAACCGAATACATCTTCATCTCGACAGTAAGAGTGATCGATCCTCCTCCATTGAAGTCAACTTGAAGTCGACTCCACTTCTGCTTCCAATCGCATCGACATGGAAATCGAACTTGAAGCACGAGATAGATCTAGTTCTAATGCGATCAATCTCTTCTTCATTTTGCTCGACGACTGTGGGATTTCGTAGTGATCGTATTCGCTCCAATTCCATTGCCACTTCCTTCATTGTAGGCCTGTACCTTCCATGAAGTCTTAAGCATCTTTTCGCTAAGTTGGATACCACAATAATTTCTTTTTTATCACCATGGTCTAATACCTCTTTATCAAGAACATTGAACAAGCGTTCTCGTCCATTGAAATGATGAAATATGAGGCTAGATTTCTGCATTCTTCTTCCTTAGTTGAGAAATTGGCTTTTCTCCTGTTAGTAGCTCAACAAGGACAACCCCAAAGCTATAGACATCACTCTTGTCCGTAAATTGACTTGTTTGGAAGTACTCGGGGTCCAAGTATCCAAAGGTTCCTCGCACCATTGTGGTCAAGTGTGTTTGGTCAATGGGAATCAATTTGGAAGCTCCAAAATCCGCCACTTTGGCTCGATATTTTTCATCCAAAAGTATATTTGATGACTTGATATCACGATGATAAATTGGTATTGCTGCATCAGAGTGCAAATATGAAAGAGCCTTGGCAACTTCATTGGCAATTCTCAACCGCATTTCCCACGAGATAGGAAATTCTCTGTCTAGATCATGAAGATATTGGTAGAGAGTTCCATTGGGGATAAATTCATATACCAAAAGAGGGACTTCACTCTCCAGACAAAATCCTAATAGCTTGACCACATTTCTATGATTGATTTCAGAGAGAATAATAACTTCATTGATGAATTGTTCGACTTGTTCTACGTCAATAACTTTGGACTTCTTGACGGCAATGATCGTTCCGTCTACCAGCATTCCCTTATAAACAGTTCCTTGACCACCTCGACCCAATATTCGATTCTCGTTAAAATGATCCGTAGCCTTGTCTAACTCGGTTGAGGTGAATAACTTGCCTTTCTTCACATGATTGTCTTCAACAGAAGATAAGCGTTGTTGCAACAGAAATCCACCGTTTCGCACGAAGAAGTTTTGTTTGAGTTTCGCCTCGCGCCTTCTTGTGATGTATTTGCACGACCACCAACAAAGGAGAAACAACACTATGGCTCCGATACCCGTGCCTATCCCTGTGTCATAAAAAGTCAACGCGAATTGTTAGGTGACCAATTTCTCCTTCATCGTCAACAAATTACCTTCCACTAATTTGGACAAGTGCTTTCATGCTTTGAAGAGAGAAATACAAAAAGGAGGATTAGCTCAACAAATAATTAAAAAATATTATGAATCATTTATGGGTGAGAAAGAAAGATACAATCAAATTGTTAAATGCATAGACTATGAAAATAGATATCAATCCTGCAGAATTTCTTAAATTTATTATACAACGATCAATTCAATCTTAAACCTTTTAATTGTGTCAATTTAATCCTAAATCTTTTGACAACATGCCAATATAGTAATAAATCTTTCAATTGTGCCAATTTAGCGTTAAACATTTTGATAATATGCAGATTTTATCCTAAAATTTTAATGATTTGCTAATTTTGGTCAGAAATTGCTGACATGGTGATTTAGTTAGCGCTGACTATCCTACATGGCATGACTTATGCTAAAATGGACAATTTTTGCAATTTTTTTTTTTAATTTTGTAAATTTGTTTCTTTTTTTTTTCCTTTTTTTTTTTATTTTCCCTTTTCCCTCCATCGGCCACAAGTGAGGGACATGATTGCGGACCTCGCGCAAGGGAAGCTCATGCCTAGGCTAGCGAGGGTGGCCCAACCAACCATCCCTGAGGCCTAATGGAGGGAAAAAGGAAAAAAAAAATTCAAAAAGCTACAAAAATTGTTCACATTGGTGATTTCTAGTCAAAATTGGCAAGAATAACTAAATTGGAAAATTTTCAAAAGTTTTAGAATTAAACTGGCATAGTAGAAAGGTTTATAATTAAATTGGTAAGTTTTCAAAATATCTAGGAAAAAATTAGCACAATTGAAAGGTTTAGTACTAAATTAACCGCCATAGAATAAGTTGATGACTTTTGGATGATTTTCGCAAAAAAAAGCACATGCAAATCCACAATTCAAAATTCGATCAATCACCTTCTTAACCGACCAAAAAAAAAAAAAAAAATTAATTGAGCATGTACTTGGGGAACGCAATGAGTTGGGCCAGGACAAGGGCGGGGTTTACGCCACCGTCCCTGACTTAAAACTAGTAAAAGATGTTCCATACCCACCTCATGCCTCATGTAGGACAAGTTTCTTTATCCCATCACCATTCTCCCGATAATGTCTTGTTAAATAAAAATCGATGAGCACAATTTATGATTGTAGGAAGATAGAAACGACGAAAAGAGGACAAGGACAAAAGAATGTGTCACAGATGGTGCAAAGATGATATTGATGTGCTAGAATTGTGTAAAGACTTATTACGTTTTTTCATGGCTTTCTATTCCTTTTTCTTTTTTAACACCAGCACGCCAAGTAACGAACAGAATTAGGACATTTTCCCCTTAACTTTGATGAATATAGCTCGTAAAATGAAAGGAAAAAAAACATAAGACACGTTTTCCTTTATTTTACAATATTCTATAAAAGACTTATTATGTTTGATCGTAATTAAGTACAAAGAATGTCATTAAATGCATTATGCTTTAGATTTTGAAATGTTGCACCAGCATTGACGACATTTTATCCTAGGTGAGTACAACATAGTATAAAAAAGTGAAAAAAAAAGTGAATTTTCAGAAATTACAATTACGATAGTATACAAAAGATTTACAACATCACGTCATGAGGGCGAAACTTTATAAAACGTCAATTTTTTTTTATTGATGTACAATTCTAGTCAAGTGGATGATATAAATTTCATTTTTATTTTATCTTATGAGGTACAGAAATTTCAGCATTTACCAAGAGTAAAATGTCGTAGAATGTGAAATTTTTTATTTTATGAGAACAAAATGCAAAATTCAGCACAAATAAAATAAAATAAAAACGATTATCTGCAAGATTGTTCATAGAGGAAAGATGGGATGAAGATTGAGATTCAAGAGATGGAGTCAGGAAGAACATAGGATAGTTATAATTTTCATTTCCTTATCAGGGAAATGTCTTAATTTCTTTATAAAAAGCTGTTGAATAGACTGTAAAGATTTGATTGCCGATTTTTCTTGAAATTTATATATATTGAAAACGGCAATTTTGTGATCTGTGTGGTTTTCCAGGTCAGTATTTTGACTAATTCAATCCCACGACCTTGCAACTCCGCGCTATAAGCGGCAATGGAGATCACGCAACTACAAGTCATACTGTACCAATATCAACATTCGTAACTTGTTCGCAATAGATAAAAGATGTATTCTCAATTACTCAAAGCCCCAAGGTCATCAAGTCAAAAGATGCTCGAAGAGTTCAAAAATTGACAAGAGTGAAATTAATCTACTTTTGAATTTTAAGAGAGTTCAATCGTTATGTAGTTAGTAACACGTGATATACTTAATGCATTAGATTATCTCATTTATCTTCTAAATAGAGAACTTCAGTGAGAAGGACATAGAAAGTTTCATTTTGGATTTTTTTTCAAGCAAGGGCAACAGGGAAGAAAAATCGGGCAAAAATGTGAATGGTTAATTTTCGCCTACACCACAGACAAATTAAATTATATATTCTCGAAATCAGCTAGGATAATAGTATTTTTTGGAGTCATGAAGTCCGAATAAAATTAAAGAACTTACCAACCAAAATCTTCATAAAATATGATGGATTAGCAATGCATCCTTGTCCATCTCCACCAACCTTCTTGCCGTCACCATGATAACCCTTTGGGCATAGACATCTATAACTCCCCTCAATATTATGGCACAATCTCTCACACTTGTTCATCTTGGGATCCGCACATTCATCAATATCTACACATAAAATGTATCTAATCTTCTTAGATCATATCAATTGAAAGGACAAGTTAAAGAATGTCGATGTGATCAACGTACCATTACAACCATTCTGAAGGTAAGGATTGCCTCGGTAACCTTCTAAACAATTGCACCTATACCTGAATCCATTTTCGGCATTCGTGCAATAGGTGTTCTCGGTGCACATGTAGCTCGTCCTGTTCTTTTGGGCCTCCTCGCATCTTTGATTCCCTATCGCCCAGTCGAGAACTAGAGGAGACTGATCAAACTCAGGCCGCTTAAGATCATCAACCGAGAAGTTGTAGAAGTCATTTTCGGTGACAAAGGCATAGCTGCAAGGATTGAAATCTAGGACATCGGAATGATTGTAATCGCTCCCAATAGAGATTTGGTAGTCGAAGGTGTTCTTAGGGATGCTCGTTTGACAGCAACCGATACCGGAACACGACCCATTGCTGACGTCCGTAATGTTTTTGCACGAAGACATACAACCGAAAGAGATCTTCCCATTGCGGTCTGTGAATTTAGCCGACGTGTCGCAACCGACTACAGTGAACTTGTTCTTGGCGCTGGATAGGGGGAACTTTTTTAATATGAGAGATGGTTTGAAGCTTGAACACTCCCCGGAAGAGTTATAGCAGGCTTTACCAATCGAAGTGTTGATGCGTAGCTCGTGATCCTGCAAAGAAATGCGGAGTATCTCGAAAAGAGGAGTTTTTATATTCATGTGAGGCATGGGAGGTTCGGTAGAGTAATCACAATAAACTCTAAATGAGTTATCATAGATGCAAGAATTGGGATCACTATCGTTCAATCCGAAGGGGTATGGAATTTCGAGGTTTCCACAGAAACTTTGGCATCCGGGCTTGGTCATTGAATCATCAGCTTCTGCTATGTGATTGTGGTATGGACCCAATATGATGATCCCAAGCACCACAACTTTCAAGAGAAGCTTATGGATGACCATGGTTCTTCCTTCGGCCCTCTTCAAAAAATTTTGTTGCTTCGATGAATTAATTTGATGGGTTCGAGGATATATAAGGAGAAGTAAGATGGGTTGTTTTTCTTTTTTCGTTTTTCTTTTGGTCAAGTAATCGTTGTTAAAGCCTTAAGTTGAAGTTGGGGAGTCAACATCAGGTGGCCATACCCACTTGCGTGAGACGACAATACCTCGTGTGACTAGGTCTTGCGCGGTGCAGTGCACGTCTCTTTCTTTCGGAAAGTTCGTGATGTAAATTTTACGTACTTTTCTCGAATCTTTCTTCGGTACTCGTAGAGAAGACAAGCTAGAATATCCCAAGCCACATATTTTTTGACGAGTCAAAGAATTGGCAAAAGTCCGCTGGGATTACATTTTAACTCATTCATGAAACATATGCTAACTTAATATAAATTTGGATACACTGCACTTGCGAATCTAAATAATTGATACAACGCAAAAAAGATATAACATGGATGCACTAATTTATTTCATTTGAAAGCACATGAGGTTGTAGATAGTTACACTAAATGTTTCATAAAATTCATGCAATTTCGAAATTTAATACTACCTACATTTTTATTTTTATTTTGTCTTTAGTTCATCCAAGGGGAATCGATAAAGCAAATTGGACTATATATCTCCCGGGTAAAAACCATGCTAAAGTTGTCCTATAAAGCAACTTTCGCTGGTCGCTTCATTCGGTTAAACCAGTCACGAGTCGATCTATCAATATCGAGCATCCATCATGTCACATTGCTGGTGTCTTACTGTTCC
Organism: Eucalyptus sideroxylon x Eucalyptus melliodora; assembly: GCA_016097485.1. Lineage (NCBI taxonomy): Eukaryota > Viridiplantae > Streptophyta > Magnoliopsida > Myrtales > Myrtaceae > Eucalyptus > Eucalyptus sideroxylon x Eucalyptus melliodora. The sequence goes on from CM027832.1 coordinate 22,456,835, forward strand.
TCGAGCCCCTCGTTGCTCCTTTTCTCACTTCGCTTTCGTGTCTTACTGTCAAGCATTTTGGCCTCGGTCACTGAGCAATTAATTCGTCCTTCTTCAGACTGCAATGAAAGTAAATATCTTCATACGATTCCCAATCGATTATCCTAATCCAATCGCGAAAAAATGTACTATACATGATTCAGATTTTCACAGCATCCTTACAATAATTATTTACTATTCTGAAAAGAATAGTAGGTGCACGGATTCACAGATTTTGTAGTCCCCTGCTTCTTCAAACTCACTGTCACATGCGTCGCGCCTAAAATAAATAAGCTGAGCCATATCATCATTGCACTGATCAAAGGATTCTCTAGCTTTACACTTGACATGAAGCAATTATCACTAAAATTCAATGCGCACCCATACTGAAGCACGCTGCTAATGGAAACCGATCTTCATCCATTTTCCAGAATTCGAAACTTCTTAGTTTTCTTCCTTTCCTTTTTCCACTTCGGTTTGACTATGATAACTAATTGTCATGGACTTGTTGCTTTGATTTTTTTTAATAGATAATTAATTCCAAGAATTTTCTCAAGACGATGACATGTTTTTGCTACAGAAAGGGTAGCGAGAAATCACAGAGCATTAGTCCATTGGTCATGTTCATATCATAGTTTTCAAATATCAAGGGAAATCCTCTTTTTGCCTAATATTATTCAATGAGAGTGCTTGGGAGATATTATGATGACGTATAGTTGTACAAAAATGCAACCACTAAAATAAACTTAGCATGCAATTCACTAGACATATTAAAATTGACTCATATTTGATAGGTGAATCATTATGAGTTAGTTACATTCAGATAATGGGTTATAAATAGGTTTAGAATGTCAAAATCCAATAATATATGGGTGTTAAATGAATTTATAGTTTATCTTAACCCAATTCACCTTTGTAGCTCTTTCTACACCCTCCATGAAAAAATAATGGACTCTTGTACTATTCCAAATTCAGAGAAGTCTTAGTAAACCCGCAAGATAGGCCTCACTTTAACCTCATTAAAAATATCAAGATGGCTTCATTTTTCCTCATTATTTATTTTATTAATCTTATAAGTTTATTTAGGATGAGGCTAACTTTACGTGATATTTTTTTTATATGCACTTATTCATCATAAACTAGGTAGTTATTATCCAAAAGATCCTAATAAACTTAATTACAAAAGAGAGTATCCCTCATGAATTTAATTATTCATGCTTTTTTTTTGGTTAGAAATTAGTCACGACATTTTCAAATAGTCATAATAGATATATGGATGTATGAGCAATTTCACATTCTAATCTAATAATAAGAATTAAACATCTTCAATTTTATTTTGTGAATTGAGTTTTTTGATTACTTAAAGGGATGCCTTGAGGGGCTTTCTGTCAATAAATATGTGAAATGTAATACATGAAAAATTAAGACTTATTTTCAGCTAATGGTTAATAATAATTAGATATAAGGGTCCAAGTTAGCCCAAGTCTAATGTGTCAATAAGGAGAACTTTATCAAAATTTATTATTCAATATATAATCTTTACATGGCAAATCATCAAAAACACATCTTTTTTTAACTCTTATTGGAACATCACATACCTGGGGGGAAAAGTATCTAAAAAGTGTGTGTTTGTTTTGCTTAAACCAGGCAAAATTTATTCTCCCTTTTTCTCTTCTCATGAACCTATTGTCTTAACATTTTAATTATACTAATTTAATTATAATTATTTTCACAAATTTTCAATTAACTTTATTTGAGCAATTATAACATGGATGCTTTGGCGGTCTTACATGACACCATTGGTGTTGAAATGGATAATTTTAAATAATATTTTAATAATATTTTAATTTTTTATAATTCTGTTGGTTATTTACTTTTTCTCATGAATGAGGATCGCCTTGGTCCTCATTGGTCGCAAAGAGGACCCTCGGCCAAAAAAAATAAAAGAAAAATTATAAAATTTAAATATTATTTAAAAATGTTTACGTCACCGCTGGTAATGCCATGTATGAAGATTAACGTTCATGTTAGCGATTTCCGATCAATATTTTTAATTGACAAAATGTGAAAATGTTTATAACTGAATTGGTAAAATGTGAAAAATTTAAGATTGAATTAGGATCAATGTAATAAATTTAGAATTTTTTTGGTGGTATTTTTTTTGTATCCCCACAAAACAAGGGTTTATTGAAGTGAAGGGAAAGCTTGTGCATTTGGGACTCATCAAGTAAGTCGTTAGTTTTTGCTTGCTAGTAGGTGACTCTTTGCTTAATTGATCATTGCCTCATAAGGGGTGAAGTGGGAAAGCAATGTTTCTCGATAGTAAATCTATTTGTCCTTATTTAGACCATGATAATATCTTCATAGGACACCTCACCGATTGTAGTGAACCAATCGTGATAAATTGTACGATGGTGCTGTACATTATTTACTATTCTAAAAGAGAGAGTCGTTGCATGGATACATAGATTTAACCAATAAAAATTGATGTAACAAAGTAGCAGGCTCAAAGTTATGGGCACAATCCCAGCTATTTGATAAAAGAAAATGGATGTCAACCGTTGGATTTGGCATGACCATTTTGTCCTGCCAAACCCCACTGTCCCACGTGTCACTCCAGCAGTAGTAAGCTGTCCTATATCACCATTGCAACAATCATTGTGTAAATCATAGTTTGGATTCTCTAGCTTATACCCCTGTGAAATGAAGCAATTATCACTACAATTCAATGCGCAGCGCACTGCTCATGGATAGATCTTGCAGCCATGCTGTAGAATTTAAAACTTCCTAGTTTTCTTCCTTTTCTTTCTGCACTTCGGTTTACTATGATGAGTTGTATAATAAAGAACTAATCCCAAAACGTTTCTTGAGAAGCTGTGGAAAGGATCTCCCCTCGGTACTTCTTAAGGCTTTGGCTGGTTCAACCGGGATTATAGAACTAGAAAAGCAATACAATAACATCTTTTCGTGGAAAGGGTGTCAAGGATTAACGGAGCATTACTCCATTGGTCATGTTTACCTCATTTTTCCTAAATATAATGGAAGCTTCTCTTTTCACCTAACATTATTCAACGAGAGTGCATGTTACGACACATACAATTGGAGAACAATGCAATCATTAATTTAAACTAAGCATGCAATTCATTTGGGCCTCATCAAGAGAATCGTCGGTTTTAGCTTAATAATCGGTGGCCCTTTGCTTAATTGATAATTGCCTTAATAGTGGCGATGTGGGAAAGCAAAGTTTCTCAACGGTAAAAGGAAAGAAGCCAGACGAGTGAGGGCACTCGGTCGGTCAGGAAAAGGAAGTTGTTGCCGTTTCAGCTTCCCCGACTATATTCTCAATAAATCTCTCTCTCTCTCTCAACTACCCTAATTAAAGCAATCTTACGTATACTTATATGTTTGTGCAGTAGCAGCGGAGAAAGGACATGGAGATAGACTTCGTTGACGGTGAATGGTCAAGTAAAGGATCAATAAAATGCAGAAAACCGTTCACCTCTAGAGGGAGGACTCGTCGCATTAAAGACCATCTCTGCTCCCATAACTATCCTTAATTACACCGTCCGTCCCTCTCTCACATCCACCCTAATTAAAGTAATCTTTCGTATATTTAGATGGTTGTCCATGAGCTGTGAAAGAAAGGACGTGTAGACTTGGACATTAGTGACTATGACCGATCAGGGAACAGTAAATTGCCAAAAAAAAGAAATCACCCATTTCCACATATATCCTTTTTACAATTCATCTATTTGTATTTCTTTCACTGGATTGTTCATAAGGCTATCACCGTTCTTGTCTTGATGGAGGCAACCAACATATATAATACTCAAATTGCAACTCTAAGTCATTCAGACATCATGCACAATGAAATGAATCCATCACATGTTATCAAAAGGATGAAGACTATACTACATTTGCCATATTCTCTACCAAGTTTGAACTACAATCACAAGAGTTTGATAATATCGCTTGTAGTTTTCTAAGCCTTGTTTTTTCTTGCATCACGATCTTTTGATTGGTGTTTAATTAAATTATGTCTTCTATAAATGGCAAGTAGTTGAAAATATGAGTTCCTATTAACAAGAAGCATTACATGGTTAACTATTTGATTATTAAAGTTGTTATTTTCAAGAAGGCAGCTATGCATTATTACCACATTCCTGTGATTGTACTATGCCTGCAAAACTGAAGTCCATACGCACTCTTTTGTCTAACAGAGCTCAATGGTTGGAAAATAGCTTTGTACGTCCCTCGAACATCTTAGCGCAACTTTTGTCACTTTGCTTTAGTGATGCGTGGTCAAGCATCTTTGCCTCAGTCACTGAGCAATCTCTCTGTCCTTTTAAAGACTTTAATAATCTGAATATCTACAGAGGGTTTTTAATCGTTTCCCTGCATCAATCATGATAAATATATTATGCATGATTCAGGTTTCCACGACACCCTTTCAACCATTATTTATTATTCTGGAAAGAAGAGGAGTTGCACGAATACATATATTTTACTAACAAAAATCGATGTGACAAAAGTAATGGGGTCAAAGTTATCTCAGCCATTGGATATGGCTTGGCGCCATATTATCCTGCCAAACCCCACAGCCCCATCTCGCCAAAAATAATTTGTCCCATTTAAATGTTGCACTAATTAGTGTGTAAACTGCTGTTTGGATTCTCTAGCTTTACACTTGTGATATGAAACATTTATCAATAAAATCCAATTGCGCACTCATACTGAAGCACACTGCTTTTGGAAACTGATCTTGCATCGATGTTGCAGAATTTTAGACTTCCCAGTTTCCTTCTTTTTTTTTGTGCTCTTCGGTTTGACCATAATGAGTTATTGTGATGGACCTGTAGCTTCATTTTTTTTTTATAATAAATAATTAATTCCAACAAGTTTCTTGAGAAGCCATTGAAATTATCTCACGAGCTCGGTGCTTCTCAAAGTTACGTCCGGTTCAATCTGGATTATAGAACTAGAAAAGCGAAAGAATGACATGGTTTTGCTGTGGAAATGGTGGCGGGAAATCACAAAGCATTAGTTCATTGGTGATGTTCATCTCATAGTTTTCAAATACAAAGGATACGCCTCTTTTCATCTAATATTATTCAATGGGAGTTCTTTGAAAATATCATGATGACTTACAGTCGTACAAAAACGCGTCACTAAAATAAATGAAGCATGCAATTGATGGGTTAATATGATTAGTGAATGAGTTACAAATGAGCTTAAAATATCAAAGTCCAAAAATGTATAAGTGTTAAATGGGTTCACAATTTATCTAAACTCAACTCACCTTTGTGACTTTCTCTCTTCATCATGCATGAGACATAATTGACTTATTGAATCGTTCCGAATTCAAAAAAGTCTCGATGGACCCGCAAATACCTGTGATTTCACCCTTAATAAAATATCAAGACAGCTTCTCTTTTCCTCGTTGTTTTTTGTTTTTATTAATCTCGCAAGTGATGCTAACTTTACAGGATATTTTTTTTTATATGGACTTATTCATAGTAAACTAGGCAAATATTATGCAAAAGATCCTTATCAACTTAATTACAAAGGGAACATCCCACATGACTTTAATTGGTCAAAACAATTTATTTTTTTTGGGTTGGAAATTAGTCACAACATTTTCAAATAGTCATAATAGATAAATGGATCTAAGAGCAATTTCACAATCTAACCTTATCATTATGGTTGGCATAAAAATTAAACATGAACTGAGTTTTTTTTTTTTTTCCCTTACACTTAAAGGATGCCTTGAGAGGCTTTCTGTCAACAAATCTCTAAAAGATAATACATTGCAATGGTAAGACATGGTAAATATTAATTAGAGATAAAGGCCTAAGTTGGCCCAAGTCTAATGTATCGATAAGGAGAACATTATCAACAATTATTATTCCTTAAATAATCTCTACATTGGCAAATCATCAAAATCACCCATCTCCTTAACTCTTAATGGGACATCACATACTCTCATGTGACGAGGGTTAATTGAAGTGAAGGGAAAGCTTGTTCATTTGGGCATCATCAAAGAGAGTCTGTCAGTTTGAGCTTGATAATTGGCAACCCTTTGCTTAATTGATCATGGCCTCGAGAGGGGCAAAGTAGGGAAAGCAATGTTTCTCAACAATAGAATATCTTCCTTTCTTGGACTATATTAATATGAATATCTTTATAGGATTCTTAATCGATTGTCGTGAACCAATGGTGATAAAGTTGTCTATGCATGATGGTTTGAGTTTCCCGAAAATCCTTTCAATCATTATTTAATATTCTAAAAAGAAGAGTAGTTGCACGGATACACAGATTTAACCAACAAAAATTAATGTAACAAAGTAATGGGCTCAAAGTTACTTGGATGATCTCAGCCATCAAATGAAAGAAAATTGATATCGACTATTGGATTTGGCATGACCATTTTGTCCCGTATCTCACGCCAAAAGTAGTGGGCTGTGCTATATCAACATTGCACAAGGATTGTGGAAACCGTAGTTTGGATTTTCTAGCTTTAACCTTATGAAATGAAGCAACTATCACTAAAATTCAATGCGCAGCACACTGCTTATGGAAACTAATCTTGCATCCATGTTGCAAAATTTAAAACTTCTTAGTTTTCTTCCTTTTCTTTCTGCACTTTGGTTTGACTATGATGAGTTATTGTATAATAAATAATTAATTCCAAAATGTTTCTTGAGAAGCTGTGGAAATGATCTCTCAAACTCGATGCTTCTCAAGGCTCCAGCCAATTCAACCTGGGACTATAGAAATAGAGAAGCGTGTTGGAGAAATCTTTCCAGAATATTTTGAAGCTGACAAAACGTTTCTTTCAGTCTAAGTCTGGATGTTCGGAGACCGTCAGTTTAAAGTCTGAAGACTTTGCTCTCTCGAGACTCAAGACTCAAGACCCAAGACTCAAGACTCAAGACTCAAGACTTAAGACTCAAGACTCAAGACTTAAGTCTATTCTCACTGACAGTCTTTTTAATCCAGTGACGAAGGAAATCCAAAGCCGAGGTTTATGGTTGAGGATTCGATTCTATTCTCTGGATCAGATTCTTTGGTTGGATAATCATTTCGGATTCTTTAATTCTTATCTAAGATTGATTGGAGATCCGTTGGTCGACGAAATAATCTTGGAATGTTCTATTCATGGAAACCGAGATCCTGATTGTATGGGCGAACAGGATTGATGGGCTATCATCAGATTCCTTAAATAGCTCGGATGATCTTCTTGATTGATTCCGTCCAACGGGTAGATTGGAGGAATTCCTTTGGTAAGTGCCAACGGCTATGATGGCATGAAGGAGTATAAAAGGAAGACGTTCTAGTTGTTTTAAGTGTGTGATTGATAGAAAAATTCCAGAGTCTGAAGACCCTTGATTATTAGTTGAGACTGTTCGAGCGAAATTGTATACAGAGAGTGGTTGTACTTGGTGACACCTTGAGTGAGTGTGGTAGATCATCTACACCTAGAAATCAAGGAAGATCAACACTGTAACATCTCTTTGATCATAGTAGAATCCAGCCAATCGGCTGTCAGTGCAGAAGAGTGGACGTAGGCTTGAATCAAGCCGAACCACTATAAACTGAGTGTTCAATTCTCTCTTTCCCTTACTCAGTCTCTCGATTGATATTTAACTCTTGCGATTGAATCATTAACTGTTTAAATATCGTGCAAGCTTCGAGAAATTTTTTTATATACCTATTCACCCCCCCTCTAGGTACTCATACTAGTTATATCAAAGCGGAACAATAACGTCTTCTTGTTATTCAAAGGATGTTGGGGATTCACAGAGCATCACTCCTTTGATCACGTTGACCTCACGTTTCCAAATATAAAGGGAACTTAATTTACCAACTCTTATATGAAACTACCAACTATATTTGACCTAGTTATTGGAATTATTTAATTTTGTTAAATTACAAATTTTTGCAGTAATTTACCAGTATTTATTTGCATAGCTTACCAACGTGTTAAAGTCAATAATATGAAATTGCTAGATTTTGAGTTTATGTACCAACATTGTTTAGATTGTTTCAAAAGTATTCATTGTTTCAATAGCTTACTAATATTTATTTGTGGAACTTACCAATTGGTTGAAATGACGAACTTTTTTACGAAATGTCGTCACTAGTCACATTCACTAGTTGTTATCCTTCTTCCTTTCTCGAGAAGAAAATTACTAGTTAATGTGAAAAGTTCAACTTTCTAAAACATATCGAAACTTGGTCTTTTTCTTTTGTATGAAAGGTCATCGACTATATTAAGTGTTACTAACTTCTGATAATTTTAAATATCCAAACTCACTACTAGTTTGTTAGAGAACACATGGCAAAATCGCTATTGATATTGAAAATTTACTTCCTAGCAAATTACTAAACTCTACATAAGTTACTAATCATGTTTAGACCTAAAACCTAATTAATAATGGAGAACAATTTGATAAACTTGCACCTATATGTATGTCGCGACCTCATTTTTTGGGCGCCCTCTTATGCGCAGGTGCGTGCGGAGGCTAATGGCTCACTAAGTTTATTAGGCTTAGCGCGGGCTCTCCCAAGCCCACCAATTCACGACTAATTATCTGAATTTTTAACCTGTAAGTCAATTTCAAATAGGAGCTGCCACTAATCGATTTTGGGTGGGTCGATTAGAAACCCAAGTGAACTATTGAGAGAAATAATTTACTCCTGCGCAACCTGATAAATTAGTATTGGGGACTTGATTACACTAATTAATCACTAATGCATTTCCGGTACCTAATCTTGTTTAAATATCAAATAAAGCATTTATGCAGCATTTTATACTAATCAGACTAAGAAAATAGAAATCCATGCATCATAAAGACGCAATTGGAGTACAGAAATAAGTTAATATTTGTTTCCAAGAAGTTAAACACATTTTTTTTTGGGGTTTTCAAGTGTTTTCTATGCATTTTTGGAGAAAACTAATCAAAAACCACATTTTTTGGTCTTTTTCTATTTTTGGAAAAAAAAAAAAAAAAAAGGATCTTCGGATTTTTCTATTTTTTGGAAAATATAAATTATTTTTGGATTTTCTGATTTTTGGAAAATATTTTTTAGATTTTTTAGATTTTTAATTGTATTATTATCTTTTTTATTAAAATAATAATATATTATAAAAACGACCCGGGTCGGATTCCCGGGTTGGGACCGACCTGGTTCGGCTGAAGCTAGTGGCCGGAAATGGGCTCAAGCGCGGCCCTGGCCCGAAATCCTCTTTCTTTCTTTTTTTTCTTTTTTTTTTTTATAAACAATCCAAGTCCATTTTGCACAAAATTGGGCTTTCTTTTAATTAAAAGAAAATGGCCAGCACAATCAAATATCAGTCTTCTATGAACCAACATCTGCGAGGAAAATCGAGGATTAACAAAATCATATAAGGCGGAAAAAAAAAAGAAAAAGAAAAGGAAAACATTATTTACGCTCGGTTATTACTAAAATAAGCACTTTGTAAATAATTGATCAAATTACATTCAAATTAAAAATTTAACTTTTTAACTATTCTCCCTTTGTCTCCTCATGGTAGGATTTCACTCTCTCTCCTTCATTAACTTGATGCTTTTGCTTCAACTTGAATGTACTTTTTTCTTTACTCTAGAGAGGTGCATAAGAGAGAATAACCCTTGCCATTGAAGCCACCTCTGATGAAACCATCGCTAGCCACCACACGACCATCACTTGATTCAACCACCGGCACCCTCTCCTTACTCATGCCTCTCTTTCTCTTTGTTTGTCTGATCTCTCTCTCTCTCTCTTCCCGCTCTATCTCTTGCTAAGGCCTTCTCGGCCCCATGCTTAGCAATGGCCATGACCTCAATCTGTATTGATCCGAGCCCACAAAAGCTCCTGATTTGATTTGGGGAATTCGAATGAGATCTTGAGTCAAGTCTGCGGCGACACGGGCTTCGAGCTGAAGGCAGGGAGGAGTGGTGGCGAGGGCCAAGGCGGCGATGTGACGAAGGAGAAAGAGATGCAAACTTAGCAGAGCAGATCTGAGGAAGGAGAGGGATGTCATGCTGCGACTTTAGAGGCGAGTGATCGATATGTGACGTGTGCACGGTGTGTGAAAGCCGGGGATGGAGGTGGCATACGATGTGAGGCTTGGGGTGAGGGTAGGGACAGGGACAAGTCCGTTAAAATTTCAAGGATTCAAGACAGTCTAATAATTATTTGGGGAGACAACAAAATCAATGTAATCTTCTATTGTATACCTCTTTGCTCATTTTGACTGGGCAACAAGCACGTCGTATCAAAAGCATTAACTTAATAAAAGAAGGACTCGACCAGGAAAAAATAATGAAACAGTTAAAAATTAAAAAAAATTAATTGTAGGGTATTTTGGTCATCTAGTTACTAATGAGTGGTTCTAGCCTAGGTAGCACGGACACGTTCAAAGGGTCTCCGTGTCGTGTCGGACACCTCGACACGTGTCCAACACGTTCGGACACGTTCGGACACGCGGTCAACACGTGTCGGAGTTTCCAACACGTGGTCAACTCTTTCCGACACGCGGATCGGAGCGTGTCCGGAGGGCGGATCTGCAGGTGCGAAAGGAAGAAGGTGATGGAGGGTGGAGGTAAGGGTGAGGGAGCCGAGGCGACGCTGTGAGCAATGGCAAGGGAGGGCTGCGACCGCCGACTGCGCCAAGAAGCCTTCTCGATCGTCTTGGTCGGCTGCGACCGCCGACTGCAACGTCGAGATGAAAAACCACAACACCGCGGAGGGCTGGACGCGAGGCTACGATGGCAAAGGGAAGAACGGAGGCGAGGCAGCGGCGGGAGAGGTGGAGACCGAGCAAAGGGAGAGGAAAAATAAGGTGGTTGCTAGGGTTTTTGCCCTTTGGGCTGTTTTTAGGGAGAAGAGAAAGGAGAGAGACGAGGCATCGACGGGAAAGAAAGCCTGGGGAAAGAAAGCCTCGTGCAGGGAAAGAAGGGAAGTGACAGGCGCAGGGCTGGGTGGGGATGGGGGAAGAAAATGTGTGCTGAAATAAATGGGTGGGACCCATTTAACCCTAAAAAGAAATATTGAACATTAAATAACTTTATTAATACATGATAAGCCTAAAAAATAAATAAATTGACAGGTTAAAAAGTTATTTCAAAAAATAAAAGCACTAGATATTAAATAATGATAAATTTTGATCATCACAGAAAAATATAAATTTATTTTGACTCTAATCTTTCATTAGTTATTTATTTCATCGATAACTTTTGTTAAAGTAAAAAAATGTCTTTCCAATTTTTTATGAATAAATTTATTAATTTTATTAGTATAGATTTATTATAGGCTCTTTTTTATTGTTTATTTATTTATGAATTTGAATAAATTAATTTAAATATAATAATTAATCATGTATATATAAAAATATTTATTTAATATTTAACGTGTCGGAACGTGTCGGAATTCTCTACTTTTTGAGAAATGGCGTGTCGCATGTCGTGTCGTATCGTGTCTCATGTCGCGTGTCGCGTGTCGGTTCTACCTAGGTTCTAGCATTAAATAGGGTGGAAATAGTGGCTGCCAAAAACATTAATAAAGTCAAATAGATTTAACTTAAAAGAGATACGAACAATTTGGTGTTGGTTTTCACAAATCCATTTACGTTCTGCTCTGTCAACTTCTGCTTCACTTGATATCATATACCACGTGTAACTTTTAAATAGGTTTTAATTATCTCATTTTGTGATAGCCAAATATATAATACTAGATCTATTTGCATGTGTTGATTTGTGTAACTATGTCCATGGGAGAGACCTAGTTAGGAGGAATTCCAGTCGGTATATAAGGTGAATGCATTGGCCCGCAAAATTATTATTTTTTTAAAAGTAAGTCCTTTACCATTGTCTTGGACTCATTTTTGCACATGATATAATACCGATGAACTATATTGAACTATTTACTTTGTTCCGTGAGACTCACTGTGAGCACCACGGATCTTGACATTTTTTGTTAGTTAGGCTAGACGTTAACGACACATTCCATGGACTATTGGTGTATAATTTGCTAATACTTATCCACATTCCTTGGACTATTGGTGGATAATCGTTGCTAATACTTATCCAATTAAATTAAACATTGTCATGTTTAAGCCCTAAAGAACAAACAAGTTCAACTCTTTCCTTGTGTTCCCCTCTCTCCCAATGGAGCTGTGGATTATGATAGAGAAAAGTGATATTAAAGCACCGAAGCTTTTTTACTGTAATGGCATACATAAAATTTTCATGTTAAAACAGAGAATAAAGTTCTACCGCTAATTTACTATAACTTGTCAATCTTAAAACTTCTGCTATATATTGTGATAATATCTTTTGTAGTTGTAACTTAGAAATTTGATACTGATAGTAAATAGATCACCTAATATGGAATTATGGTTTTTTCCATTTCTGATTTTGAAAAGGTTTTTCAAGTAAAACTCCGTGTGTCTTCTTTCCTATTTTTTTTTTTTTTCTTTAACCAGTCTCGTTCATAACAATTGATATCATAGATGATTTGGTTGAAGAATTCCCTGCAAGATAGCAATGTTAATTTCAATGACAATCAAAGTGCTATTTGTCTAGTAAAAAATCCATTATTTCATTCGAGGACAAGCATATTGAACTAAAATATTGTCGCATTCGTCAGCTGATAAATAATGGGACACTATCATTATTGAAGAAAATTCTTGGTGCAAAAAATCTAGCAAATATATTAACCGAGGTTGTCACCATCGAAAAACTCAAGATGTGCATTACCTTAGCTAGTGGTTAGCGATGAAGAGGCCATTACACTAGGACAATTTGGTTGATAAAGACAAGGGAAGACTAAAAGAATATGGTTGTTTTCAATATCAATCTCCAAGTGAGAAATTGATAGAGTTGTGGAGTCCTCTAGAAAAGTGATATTAGTAGAGAGGCCTTTTACTATTAATGACATACATGTAATTTTCATGATAAAGCGAAAAAGAAAATATTATTGCTAATGGTATGCATGCAATTTTTGCTATAACTTGTATGCCATAGACTTTTGCTATATATTAAGGCAATATCTTTTGTAATTGTAACCCTAAATCTTAATTCCGATAGTAAAGATATTGCCTAGTGTGATTTCATGATTTTTCACTTTATGATTCCCAACAATTAATTTGTTGGCAGCATGTAGCCTAATACTTTCCGAGGGAAGATCATTAAGAGGGAGTTTAAATTCGAACTTGTCAACATATTCAGTTGAACCTACCCCTACTAAAACACTTAAGCCAATGAATTATAAACTAACTATAATATATTAAGTGCTCTACACCATATCATATCTCCAATATGAGACTTTTCTAATATGATTCATGCATATATCTCAATATTTTCACAAATCTTTTCCCACTTACACATTTCTCTTTGCATCAATATCTTTGTTAAAAGTGGAACATGAAGTTCTTGAATTCTTAAATAACTAGAGAATTACATGTGCGCCCCTATGAATTACCAGGGAAAGAAAAAGAAAATGGAGAGAAAAGTGAGTCCTCAGGCATTAATCCATCATCTTCAAGCACTTGAAGGGTCTATTTGAATGGGAGTAGAGAGCCAGCAAGGAAGTGAGAGATGAGAGAGAGAGCTCTCTAGGGTTGATAGCTCGGCACCTGATGCTCCGATCCTCGCGCCGTCGCGAACGTCAAGTCTCCCTCATACACTTGCACGTACCCTCCGACCTACATGCGTCAGAGTCGGTGCGGATTACATTTCAAATTGAGTCAGTTTACTCTAAAATAGGCATGGAAACAATTGAGCCGCCTCACCTCGCCCCCAAGGAACCAAGGATGCCAAATGTTCGTCGGGAGTTTCATCTTGCTAAGAGATCTCCTGGTCGAAGTCACCGGCACTCTTCCATCCGTATCGCCGCTGCATTTTCAAAGATTCGTTAGACATACCCCCACTTCAATGACCGAACAGTGTATTTTTTTTTTTTTTTAAATTTTCTGTTTTTTTGTTCACCAGAACACCCAAACACGGAGTCCACTGGACATGAATTCCTGGAGGAGAGGGAGGACGGTGGAAGGGCAATCTCCCCAGGTCTGGATAACAACTTCGCTGCACTCTTCCCAGTCGTGATCGAGCTTCGTCACGTTAGCATGAAGTGCCTCTTGCACATCTTCTCTATTCATGCACGCATGCACATAGATGTCGCCACACGGGTCTAAGTCCATGATCTGAGAAAACAAAACGCAACCCTAAAATGGATGACCAATGTAAATTTAAGGTGAGGCTATTCAAATTGTCCTACAAAAGTGCAAAATTTTGAGGGAACCAAAAAATGCAGATGGATTTGAGCTCACGTTGGTCGTCTTCTTGGGATGAGATGTGAGCTTGGAAGAGAAGCACAAAGGGGCGTAGATGTTGTAAATTTGAAGGTGAAAAACGTCGTTACTCGCATCCTGCACGGCCGAAAGGTACTGGCTTACTTGACTGGTGGCATCCGGTGAGAAGTTGCAATACTTTTTGAATCGCATATCCTGTTTCATCCGATATCAATGCATGCGTAGCGAAGTACTTGAACATCTCGCGTTGGTCCGTCTCATCGTTGATTACTGCATTTCCAATCTGCACGCATGTTCGATTAATCCATATACATTCTCTAGGCCCAAGGGCTCCATTTGGCCATAGAATGATGAGTAACAGAGATAAATTTTTAGAAGCACCAGATTCAATGAACCCAAATTCTAAATTATTATACGCTGGAAAGACAAAAAGCATCACATGAGGTGCGTTTTATGGCGCTATTAGTTTACAGTCCAAAACCTACTACAGCAATGACGATGCAGCATCCACATTATTTTTTTATTAAAAGATGCGGCATTGGTATCAAATATTCCTCGAGTTGACTACGATAATAAGCACATGCTTAGTTGTTAGTTAAAATCCATTATAGCAAATAGAACAATTGAAGAACTAGCAACTCCAATGATGAAAACAACCAACAAAGACACTTGTTCTCCTCATTATGACACCTAAATAGATTTTTCTACGTGTCGATGATGTTAAATGTGGAAAATAGATTAATGGCCAAGTATCATGTCAAGTGTGCGAGCTCGGATCCGACCATTTGCTTTCTCCAAGAGGTGCATTCGCAACATGACTGCACGCCCAATTAATGTAGAGAGGCCAAAAGAGAGCTACGACACGGCATTGAATGCCAATACGATATTTAAAATATATTGACATATCTATATATAGAGAAGAAAATTTGCAAATGTGTCAAAAAAGTCATAAACCTTTTATTGATGCCAATTCAGTTATAAACATTTTTTTAACTTAGTATCAATTTAATCTTAAACATTTTGACATGATATTAATTCAGTCGTTTTCAGCTAATTTTGATCAGATTTTGCTGACTCAATGTTCATCAACTAATGTGATAGAACTTGTACTGACATGAACAACTTTTAATTATATTTTAATATTTTATCGAATTTTTTAGTTTTTATTTTATTTTATTTTTCCTTTCCCCTTCTCCTCCTCCTTCCTCCTTCCTCCAACTAGTTGCCAGACCTCAACGACTAGCTAGAGGTGATGGCTAACGATGGTCAAGCCTCAACCAATCTCTAGCGAGGTTGGCTCAAGGAGGTCCAAGCTGCAACAATAGCCTCATTGGCCATGGGCAAGGCCCGACCTCACCAAATCCAAAGAGGTCAAGCCTCACCCAGGCCGCGAGGGTGACCTCGTGCTGGATGATGATGCTTGTCCTTGCTACAGCGAGGGTCAAGCCTCACTAACCATGGGTAAGGCTTGATCTCGCTAGATTTGGCATGTTCAATTTGGCAATGTCGAGTCTTGCCCAACCTCTGGCAAGGCTAGCTGGAGGTTGCCTAGGCCGCAAGTGTAGCCTCGCACTGGGTTGGTGAGGTTTGCCCTCAGTCGACCCTCTCAAGCCCTTATAGTTGCAACCTTGCCGGTCGTCGCCTCTGGCCAATTGTCAAGGCCCAACGACTGGCTGGAGGAAGGAAGAGGAGAAGATAAAAAAGAAAAATATAATATAATATATTTGTAAAATATTAAAATATTATTAAAAATTGCCCAAATTAGCATCGGCCGTGCCACATCAACTGATCAGTGCCCATGTTAGCAACATTTGGCCAAAATTGGTTAGAAGGTTTATGACTTTTTTCATATTTTTCAGAGAAAAATTATGATGATGACAACCATCAAGTCAATAAATCATACTTTATTTTTGCCTTGCATGCATGAGCAAAAGCCATAAACTAAAAGAAAAAAAAAAAGGCAAAAAAAGGAAGAGCGTAATTGCAATACGTTGCTATTATGTGAATTCATCACATGCATATTTGTGCCATCCGACGTTTTCCTTTCCTTATAAAAAGTCTCACATGTTTGAATACACACAATGAGTGCAATGCCAATATACTTGCACTATGAATCCCTTTATTTATTATAATCCTTTAGTAAGTATTAAGTCAAATTCAGAATAATAGGAGGGCAACTCCATATAGGTTAGAGTTTGCAAGATAAAATAAGAATCGTGGTATTAATCAAGCTAACGGAAAGATGTACCGTATGATTCTCATAAGATTTTTAATGGAAGGCACATAAAATTTTATGATCGGGGGCCCCTTCTCATGTTTCTTTTTTTTTTATTCAAGAGGAAAAGAAGTGAGAACTGAAAAAAAAAAATTGTCCCTTTCTAGTTCTCTTCTTTATATTTATATTAATCGGCCCAATTTCTTCATCCGATTGATATGGATAGGGGACCACAGGGAGGGTCTAATTAGATGGACCTGCTTCAGGCTTACTGGTCCCCTCCCTTTGATTAGACTAGTCCCCTCACTTTGAGGTCAGGGCAGCAAAAACTAGATAGGAAAGAAAGGCCATCACGGCCAAACCAAGAAAGACATTCTAGCTCCTTGCACAGTCTCATCTATGACCCTACTCCTGACTTTTTGTGGACAATCAATATATATATGCGTGTTCGACAATTGGAAACACCTAATACCTATATATTTAAGTCGGGGGTGGAATAACCATGCGTGTGATGCAACAGAAAAAGACGTTGAAAAATATATATATATACATACATACATACATATATATATGCGTGTTTGACCATTGGAAACACCTAACACCTACACATTCACGTCGGGGGTGGAATAACCACGCGTGCGATGCAACATAAAAAAATGTTGAGAATTATATATATGTGTTTTTAACCATTGGAAACACCTAACACCTATACATTCACGTCGGGGGTGGAATAATTACGCGTGCGATCCATTCAACATATTTTTCTATTGCATCGCACGCGTGGTTATTCTATATATGCGTGTTTGACCATTGGAAACACCTAACACCTATACACTCACGTCGGGGGTGGAATACTCAACATCTTTTTCTGTTGCATCGCACGCGTGGTTATTCTATATATACATATTTGACCATTGGAAACACCTAACACCTATACATTCACATCGGGGGTGGAATAACCACGCGTGCGATGCAACAGAAAAAGATGTTGAGAATTATATATATGCGTGTTTGACCATTGGAAACACCTAACACCTATATATTCACGTCGGGGGTGGAATAACCATGTGTGCGATCCATTCAACATCTTTTTTTATTGCATCGCACGCGTGGTTATTTTATATATGCATGTTTGACCGTTGGAAACACCTAACACCTATACATTCACGTCGGGGATGGAATAACCACGCGTGCGATGCAACAGAAAAAGATGTTGAGAATTCTCAACATCTTTTTCTGTTGCATCGCACGCGTGGTTATTATATATATGCGTATTTGACCATTGGAAACACCTAACACCTATACATTCACGTCGGGGGTGGAATAACCACGCGTGCGATCCATTCAACATCTTTTTCTATTGCATCGCACGCGTGGTTATTCTATATAAGCGTGTTTGACCATTGAAAACACCTAACACCTATACATTCACGTCGGGGTTGGAATAACCATGCGTGCAATCCATTCAACATCTTTTTCTATTGCATCGCACGCGTGGTTATTCTATATATGCGTATTTGACCATTGGAAACACCTAACACCTATACATTCACGTTGGGGGTGGAATAACCACGCGTGCGATGCAACAGAAAAGATGTTGAGAATTGAATCACACGCGTAGTTATTCCACCCCCGACGTGATGTATAGGTGTTAGATGTTTCCAATGGTCAAACACGCATATATATATGTATGTATGTATGTATATTTCTCAATGTTTTTTTCTGTTGCATCGCACGCGTGGTTATTCCACCCCCGATGTGAATGTATAGGTGTTGGGTGTTTCCAATAGTCAAACACGCATCATTCAATATTCAATATAGATAAAGACTATGCCATTTATGAAAACAACTTATCATAATCCCTTTGAGGTCGATAAGGGTCTTGTTTGCCTTCTTGTTGTTGGATAGGATGTTGTGAGCGAGCTAAGGCACGTAATGACTCGCTAGCTCTCATTTGAAATGTGAAAATCCCCTTTTTTGTATTTAAGAAACCTCTCTAGCTAATTTGACAAGAATACGTAGGGTTGCGTTTGGTTCAGTATTTTCAAGGGGTTTTCAGTTTCCAAAGCCCCTTGGGGAAATGTTGGACCATTTAAGGCCTGTTTGTTAATCATCCAAATAATATCCGATTCTGATTTTTTGTTCCCGGGAGCAGTTTGGGAATAGATTGCATTTGGTAAAATTTTTGTTCCCAGGAACAAATTTCTTTTTTTTTTTGTTCCCGGAAATAGATTTGAAACAAAATCAACAATAAAAAAAAAAAAAGTTGATTCTTGTTCCCGGAAACAAATATAAAAATCAAGACTAAATTTCTCTTCTTCCCTTTTCTCTTCTTCTTCATCTACCCCCATCCGCGGTTGCCGTCTACTACCCACTACCGCCGGTTGTCGGCAACCGGTTCGGCAAGCTCACCAAGCCAAGGCGAGGTCTGGCAAGCTCGCTAGAGGCAAGCCCAGCCACCGGTGAGGCCGAGCCTTAGCAGGGCTGGGCGAGCCTCACTAGTGGCCAAGTGGGCCTCGCCCAGCCTCGCTGGTGGCCAGGCAGGCCTCGCCTAGCCCTACCTTGCCCAGCTGTCGGCGAGGCTTTGCGTCTTCGGCAACCAGCCACTTAAAGAAGAAGATTAGAAGAGAGAAAGGGAAAAAAAAAAAAAAAAAAAGAAAATTATTTAAAAATTAAAAGAAAATTATTTGGAGTGGAAATTTTCAACACGATACTAAATGCAATTCTATTCTAGAATCAGAAATTTTGGACAGTTATTTTGGGCGTGTTTGGTAGCGATTATGTTCAAGGGAACAAATTCTGATTAGAAATTATTGTTTTTTTTATTTTATTCCCAAGAATAATTGTTAAGCATTTTCAACTGTTTGGTAACTATCCAAAATTTCTAATTCTAGAATAGAATTACATTTGGTACCGTGCTTATTGATTATGTTCCAAATCAATTTCTTTTAATTTTTAAATAATTTTTTTTACTTTTTTACTTTTTTTTTTTTTTTTTTTTTCCTTTCTCGCCTATTCTTCTTCTTCTTCAAGTGGCTGGCAATCTCACTAGAACGTCATCGACCCTCGGCGAGGCTGGCCCTCGTCGATCGAGCCTCGCCGATAGTTGGGCTTACCTCCAACGAGCTCGTCGGACCTTGCCCTGGCCTAGCAAGCCTCTAGCGAGAGGAGGGTCACGAATCCTTGGCGAGGCCAGCCCTCGTCGACCAAGCCTCTCCGGTAGCTGGGATTGCCTCCAACGAGCTTGTTGAACCTCGCCCGAGCTTGGAGGAGGAGGAGGAGCAGAAGAAGAAAAGTTGGTTTTGATTCTTAGATTTGTTCCTAGGACAAGAATCAATTTTTTTTTTAATTATTATTGATTCTATTCCAAATCTACTTCCGGAAACAAAATAAAAATAAAAATAGAAAATTTTTTCCGGGAATAAAAATTTTACTAAATGCGATTCTATTCCAAAACTACTCCTAGAAACAAAAAATCATAATCAGGTACTATTTGGATGGTTACCAAATAGTCCCAAACGGCGTAAAATACTTAGAAATTATTCTCGGAAATAGAATCGTAACTAAATACGCCCTTAGCAACCATTTTGAAATAGCTTTCAAAAAAATTAGCATTACGAAGGCTGAAAGCCCAATGCTAGTAAATATTAATTTTGAGCTTTCAACATTTGACCAAATGCTAAAACTTTTTTTTCCAAAACTATCCTCACCCATTTTTCAAATTTTTAATTTTGCCCTCCTTATTATTTTTTAAAATGCCAAAATAATGATAAAAAATCAAATATATATAAATGCTAAAAGAAATTAAATATTTTGTGGTCTTTTTTAAAAAAATTATTTATAGATTTTATTTTTTTAGCAATATTGTCAAAATTTATATTTAAAAATTTGCATACATTATTTTTTCAATTTAAAAAAAATAAAAATTAAAAAATTCCATCAAAGGGTTTGGTCTTTTTTAATATATATATATATATATATATATATATATGTGTGTGTGTGTGTGTGTGTGTGTGTGTGTGTGTGTGTGTGTGTGTGTGTGTGTGTGTGTGTATTTGATTTTTTAAGTATTATTATCAACATTTATATTTAAAAGGTTGCATACATTATTTTTTTTTTCAATTTTAAACAAATAAAAATTAAAAAATTCTGATGATGGGTTTGGTTTTTTTTCAATATATATGACTTTTTAGCATTATTTTCATATTTATATTTAAAAAGTTACATACATTATTTTTTCAATTTTAAACAAATAAAAATTAAAAAATTTCAACGAAGGATTTGGTCTTTTTCTTTTAAAATTATATATATGTATTTGATTTTTTTCCCATTATTGTTAAAATTTATATTTAAAAAGTTACTTTTTTAGTATTATTGTCAAAATTTATATTTAAAAATTGCATACATAATTTTTTTTTTTTCAATTTTAAGCAAGTAAAAATTTAAAAAATTCTAATGAAGGGTTTGGTCTTTTTAAAAAAAAACTATATATGCATTTGATTTTTTTTTTAGTATTATTGTCAAAATTTATATTTAAAAAGTTGCATATATTATTTTTTTCAATTTTAAACAAATAAAATTTAAAAAACTAATATTAATCACCCAAATGGCTTTTCAAATATGTTTTCTACCAAGTGGCATTTCTTTCAAAATTGCTTCTCAAAGCATAGTTTACTAAACCAATAAAATTGCTTTTTAAAGCCTTTTACTAAACCAAATGCATTTGCCTAAAGTCCTTTAAGTTAAACTACTTTACATTTTTTCAATGGGCTTTCAAAATACTAAACCAAACTCATCCGTAATTGTCCACAGCTGTTGTGCTGTCTCCGTTCTTGCTATAGTCCGCCGTCATGTTGGAATAAGAAAAACCGACACCAGCTGGTGACCCTAGGAACAACGCGTTCGCAGCTGCCCTCGTAAAACAAACAATTACTCCACTTTGTCAGCCACGAGAAAAGTTGAAATGCTTTTGCAAAGACTACACTGCATTTTTTAAATACTTTACCATTATTCCATGCAAATTTATTTTTGTAAAGAGTCTTCCCGTCGCTATGGACTCGGAATGGTCCGAGTTCTTGCATTGCTTCATAGGTGTGGGAGGAGCAACCGGGACCTAAACAATCAGCACCGTAAATTTAACCATTTACTCACTAAAACGTACCGGAAAATATTCTTAAGATGATTTACAGTACAATGACATACATACATAACCAAAGAAATGATATACATGGCTCATCTGTGCTTGTATATGCATGTAGAAACAAGAGGACATTTAAATCTGCGACATTTCATATCACTGATAATCCTTCCAATTCGGAATGACAGGAGCATCGAACAAGGTAGATTAGAATATGGCAAATCCTGATAATAACTTCTATTAGTATACTTAGACTGTACGCGGTACGTGAAAATATAAAACATATGTACCAATGTGACAGCTTGCAGTGTTTCCAAAGTGATAAATAGCCAACCACAACAAATAGAGACATGCTTAACTTTCGTGACAAAGTACGTATATCGAATGACCAAGTTTCATTTCAGTCTGAAATGACCGTGAAACTACGACGTTGACTATAAAACCCGTGATGAATTCTTAAGTAAAGAGAACACTGTACTTGCATTGAAAGAGAAGAAAACTTTACATTGCTTTCTAAATCAGAAAAAGACGCTGGAGATCAAGCGAAATTGGGAAAACTAAAGCACACACCTCCGTTAAGCCATAAAAGAAGCGGCATCAACTCCTCATTTCTCACTCCTTCGGCAAAATAATAATAAAATGCTCGACCGGCTCGATTCATCTACGTGAAATATCCACCATAGTGATCGAATTTGACCAGCGGTTGTCCAGGCAACCTTTTGATCTTGTCTTTCTCCCTCAGTCCTTCTTGAAGATAAATTCTAGAGTTGAGAATTCCATGGTGATCGCTTGCCTGAAAAAGGCTCGTACCAATCCTGACTTCTCCGACTTCGATATGTATAGAGAATCAAGAACATCTCCTAGCTTCCTTTCCTGGATTTGAACTAGGGATGACAGAATACATAAAGAGAAAAGAAGGAGAGAAGAGTGGGTTTTAGAGTTTCTCTCCATTCTCTTTGCTCTCAGCTTCTTCCTCTTTGAGCCACGAGAGAGAGAGAGAGAGAGAGAGAGAGAGAGAGAGAGAGAGAGAGAGAGAGAGAGAGAGAGAGAGAGAGAGAGAGAGAGAGAGAGAGCTTAATTGAATTGGATTTGAATTAACTGTATATATAGAAGATCGGATGAAAGAGAAGATGGCGATTAAGTCTCGACACAGATTCGGCTAGGTCAAGCCTCAACTAGCATCTGGCGAGGTTGGCTCAGGCTGTCCAGGCCATGAGGGCAGCCTCACTGGCCATGGGCAAGGCCCGTCCTCGCCCAATCCCACGAGGTCAAGCCTCCCCTAGGTCACAAGGGTGGCCTTGCACTGGGCAGCAAGGGTCAAAACCTAGCTGGCCATCAGCAAGGCCCAACCTTGTCGATTTTAGTGAGTTGGAGACTTGCCCAACCCCTAGTGAGGCTAGCTTGAGGCTGCCCAGGCCATGAAGACATCTTCACGCTGGGTTGGTGAGGCTTGACCTTGCTCGGCCCTCACGAGCCCTCGCATACATGACCTTGTGGCCTTTGGCGAGGTCGACTTCGACCTTGCCGACCATCGCCTTTGACCGGTTGCCGAGGTCCCATAATCGGTTGGAGGAAGGAGGAGAAGAAGGAAAAAAAATATAAATGATATACAAAATAAAAGATTCGAAAAAATATTAAATATTATTAAAAGTTATCCAATCAGTATCGGCTATGTCATGTTAGCCAATTAGTGTCATGTTAGTAAAATCTGGCCAAAATTAGTTGGAATAGCACAAAATCAAAAAAGTTTATGACTAAATTAGTACCAATAAAATGTTTATAACTAAATTGGCATAAATACAAAAAAATTGAGACTTTTTTTTTACACTTTCCCTAAAAAAATTTTTTGATGATGACAGCTGTCAAGTCAATAAATAATACTTCATTTTTGCCTTGCATGCATGAGCAAAAGCCATAAACCAAAAAAAAAAAAAAATAAAAAGATAGAAAAAGGAATATTATGTCAATTCATCGCGTGCATATTTGTGGCGTCTGACATTTTCCTTTCCTTATAAAAAGTCTCGCATGTTTGAATACACACAATAAGCGAAATGCCCCTATACTCGCACTACGAATTTAGTCCCTTTATTTATCGTGATCCTTTAGTAAGTATTAAGTCAAATTCAGAATAATGGGATGGCAACTCCATATAGGTTGGAGTTTGCGAGATAAAATAAGAATCGCAGTATTGATCAAGCCAACGGGAAGATGTAGCATATGATTTTCATAAGATTTTTAATGGAAGGCACAAACTTTTATGATGGGTGACCCCTCATTTTTTTTTTCTCGAGAGGAAAAGAAGTGGAACTAAAGAAAAAAATTGTCACTTTCTCGTTCTCTCTCCTTTTTTATTTTATTTTATTTCTCATTGTCCTTTATGTTGCATTGCACGCGTGGTTAGTCCACTCCCGGCGTGAATGTATAGGCGTTAGGTGTTTCCAATGGTCAAACACGCATCGTTCAATATTCAATATAGATAAAGACCATGCCATCTATGAAAACAACTTACTATAATCACTTTGAGGTTGATAAGGGTTTTGTTTGCCTTCTTGTTGTTGGATAGGATGTTGCGAGCGAGCTAAGGCACGTAATGACCCGCGTAGCTCTCGCCTGAAATGTAAAAATCCCGGTCCTTGTACTCGGGAAACCTCTCCAGCCAATTTAGCAAGAATACATAATTGTCCGCGGCTGTTTTGCTGTTCTCCGCTCGAGCTATAGTCCGCCGTCGTGTTAGAATAAAAAAAAAAAAAAAACCGACGCCAGCCGGAGACTCTAGGAGGAGCACGTTCGCTGCTGGCCTCGCAAAACAAATAATTACTCCGCTTTGTCAGCTACAAGAAAAGGTGAAATACTTTTGAAAAGACTACACTATATTTTTTTATATACTTCATCATTATTCCATGCAAATTTATTTTGTAAAGAGTCTTCCCGCCGCTGTGGACTCGGAATGGTCCGAGTTCCTGCATTGCTCCATAGGCGAGGGAGGAGCAACCGGGACCTAAAAAATCAGCAACGTAAATTTAACCATTTAGACACTAAAACGCACCGGAAAATATTCTTAAGATGATTTGCAGTATAATGGCACAAATATATAACCAAAGAAATGATATAGATAGCTCATCCGTGCTTGTATATGCATGTAGAATTAAGAGGACATTTAAATCTGCGACATTTCATGTCACTGATAATCCTTCCGATGTCGGAATGAGAAGAGCATCAAACAAGGTAGATTAGAAAATGGCAAATCCATATAATACTTGTATTAGGATACTTTGATTGTAGGCGTTATGCGAAAATATAAAGTATATATACCAATGTGACAGCTTGCAGTGTTTCTGTTGACCAAATCGAGAGGATCCTCCTATCTTGGTAGGAGAAGATTATAGGATATTCTCCTGATTTGGTGTTCTTTCCTTGTTCAATTGTTACCTTGTACATTCCTTGTAATTCAGCAAATAATTATGAACATCTATCAATAAAAAGGCAATCCATCTCTCAAAGAATTCATAACAAAACTTTGAGAGAGGATTCTCGAGGATGTAGTCTTACTTAGCCAAACCTTGTTAAATTGCACTTGCATTCTTTGTCTCTAAATTTATCATGGTATTGAGCGGGTTCAAGCCTAACCTGTTATTGTTTGTTTTGGCCAATTTTCTAGTTACCTTGTTGCTGTGTTGTCACCGTGGAAGAACAAGATGCCGGCAAGAAATTGCCGACTACAACTCCTTCAACCAAAGGCCTTCTCTAAGAATCTCACGGCCAAAGTCTCATCAACACGCTTCTGAACGAAAGGAATTTCCTTCCTTGGTCATGAGCTGTAACCATAGCTCTCGGTGGTTGTTCGAAACTTGGCCACATCAATGGTAAAATCAAAGCTCCTCCAGAAGATGATCCTGGAGCTTTCTTTCTTCTTTTGACTTGTTGAATATGGACAAGAGTTGCACACCAATGTTGACTTTTCTTCTCCAGCAACATGCGCCTTCTAAGGGAAATAGAGAGAGGGAGATGCGTGCCTTTCATGCGAGAAGTAATTTTTATAGATCATTGTTATTCTTGCATCTTCTATTATATTTGACTCCAACACTCCCCCTCAACACCTAATACTCTTCTCCTATGACATCTGGTATTCGTCTTCTTTAGTTGCCTCTGCAGCTGCGACTTTCGACTAGTCTTTGCGAAGCTTGGATTTCATCAACGCGATCTCAAGAAGCTCCCCCTTCTTGAGTGCTCCTTTGATATAGTCCCCAGTCGCTGGCTCTGAGTTCATGATCTCTGACACCTTGGTCTGGGTTCAGGGTCCCTGACTGTTGGCTCTAATTTGATCCCTGATGCTCTGATCCCTAGCTTGCTCTGACACTTTGATCCCTGGCTTGCTCTCAGTTTGATAAGGTCCTTAGACTGCTAGCTCTGATATGGTCTTTGGCCTGCTGGCTCTAATATGTTCCCTAAGCAACTGGCTTTAATACCAATTGTACGGTATGCGACCCTTTACACTTTGATACCATTTGCAGAGTGAGCAGCTTTGCTCTGATACCAATTATGAGGTATGCGAAAGCGTTGTTGTGGTAACATGAGAAAATTGTAATAGACAACTAAAAAACACACTTGTTACACTAAACTGCAGTACAAGTATAACACTCTAAATAAACTCTCATGCAACTATCAAAATACTCACACTCAAAACAACTGATACAATCACACACTCAGCTATTTTATCTTCACGAAGGGATAATTTGCTCACACAGAGTTACTGAGGCTGTGATGCCTCTCTCTTGAAGCTCACCGTTGCACTTGGTGACTTCCTATTCCCAAGCTCTCACTGCTGGAGGCCTTCCCTAAAGCTCAATACATGTGGCTTCCCTAAAGCTCAACTTTGCTTGCGTGTGGCGTGACGTTATATGCTGTCACACTTGAGCACGATGGGCGACGGGAGACTCGTTATTTTTCGACAACTATCTCAACGCTCATCCTTTTCTCCATTGAGAAAAGGGCAACAGATCACAAAGAGAAGTTATTCGATGAAATTAAAAAATAAATAAATAAATAAATATGTACATGCAGCCGTGTAGATCCTGTCCTCTCTCTCTCTCTCTCTCTCTCTCTCTCTCTCTCTCTCTCATGCATATCTTTACCTGCGAGAAAAGTGTGCAGCCTATTTCCCATTCTCTCACTCAATCACGCACTGTCCCCATGGGAACCGAAGAGATCGAGCGACGCATTTCATCTTCTGCTTCAATCCATCAATGGAAGTATGACGTGTTCGTGAGCTTCAGGGGTGACGACATAAGGAAGAACTTCGCGTCCCACTTCTTGCGTGCGCTGAGGCAGGCGGGTATCTACTTTTTCTGGGACAATGACAAAGTGGAGACAGGGATTTTCATCGAGCCCAAGCTGGTTGACGCGATTCGCAATTCTAGCGTTGCCCTCGTCGTGTTCACCACCAATTACGCAGACTCACGGTGGTGCTTGAACGAGCTGCTGGAGATCCTGGAGTGCAACAGGAGGTTCAGAGATTATCAGGGTCACGTGGTTCTGCCCATTTTCTTTGATGTCGAGCCAGGGGACGTTCGGAAACAGAGCGGGCAATTCGGGGATGGTTTTGAAAATTTGGCCGCCCACACTGACGATTTGCTTGTGCAGAAGTGGAGGGATGCGCTTAAAGAAGCTGGGAATTTGTCAGGATGGCACTTGAATAATGATGCTAATGGGTAAAGCATTTAATAAGTTCACTCCTGAAAAAGCTCATATTAGTGGTCGATTTGAAATATGCTGTTGATCGAGTCTAGTTCATGGGTTTACCGCTCATCTGCTGATAGCCTTTCTATGCTATAGTTACTCATGTTGGACTTGTTCTTCCCATGTAACTACAGGGTTCAATCAAACTTCATCGAGCAAATCGTAGGACATCTCCTCACGGTCAGTCATAGAGCAATCTCCCCCTATTTGGTCAAAAATGTTATCGGGGTAGATTCCTTTGTAGAGGATGTGATATCGTCTTTGGAAATTGGGTCAGAGGATGATGTCCGTGTGATTGGAATATGGGGAATGAAAGGAATTGGCAAGACAACGGTGGCCAAAGTCGTCTGCCATCGTGTTATTAGGGAATTCGAAGGTGTTAGCTTACTTGAAAATGTCGGAGATGCCAACCAAGATAAGGCTTTACTTCTTCAGAAGAGACTTCTCCACGATGTTCTGAAGGTACAAGGTCTAGAAACGTTTGATCTTCACAGCAACATCAACGAGATAAAAACTAAGCTCTGCCATAAAAGGATCCTTCTAGTCCTCGATAACATCACAAAGAAGGACCAAATTGAGTATTTCGGAGTTGGAGATCGAGATTGGTTCCAACATGGGAGCAGAATTTTGATAACTACAAGAGATGAGCAGTTGCTGGAAGATATCCAAGTAGATAACAAGCACATGCTTCCAGGATTGACTCCTAAACAATCGCTCGAACTCTTGCGTCACCATGCCTTCCGCAAAGACCACCCTAAAGAAGGCTGTGAAGAGTTGTTAAAGAGGCTTGTCCACTACACGGGTGGACTTCCAATAAATCTGAAAAGACTTGGTTCCTTCCTTTCTAAGAAGAGAGAAAATCAGTGGCATGAGATATTGGAGAAGTTGGTGAGAGACCCTCATCTTGACTCAGTTGGATTGCCTTTAGAACCATTCTCCTCTGTTCTTCCCTTTCAATCAGTGGGGCCAATTGGAGGTCCTGGTGGGAGTCCTTATGATGATAAAACATACACTGATGTTAGAAAAATAACTGTAGTCGTAATGTCAGGGATTGTGTCCTTTTCTATTGAGTATGATCAGGATGGGTGTTTGGTCCGCTCGCCAAGACATGGTGGACCTACAGAAGGCAGAATATGCACGGTGAGTCCACGTTATGGTTTGCTATGGCATATATTTGTAAATATTTTTGCCAAGACACGGTAAACCTTTGCCTATATATAAATATATATTTCTACTAATGCTGTGCTCCACATCAAAATATGAGGTACTGTTCGGTCATTAGAAGATAAGAGTCTACATCGAAGGTAAATTGCTTAGAAGGATTCAACGGGGTTGGTCCACAATGCTTCATGATCTCCCATATTCTCGATGATTGTAAAAAAAGAAAAAGAAAGAGTTGTGTTTGTTTTATACACTTGTCTTGATGTTAGATTTATCAAAGATATTGATTTTGCTTTGATGTTCCCAACATAGTGTCATGAACTCCATCTGTTTATGCAAAAATCAGGGCTAAGATGGAGTTGAATGAGTTGAATGAGTTTAGTGAGACTAACAAATGGATTTTCTCAGTGCTCATGCAATATCCTCTTCTTGAAGTACTTTTTAAGTCCTCAAAAGTATCCACTATCCTTAGTTTTGGTAATATCCATTTCTTGAAGGTGATGGATGCAAGATTTGTGCTGCTGTCTGCAGGTAAAACTAGATTATCCAAATGAGTTCTTGACTTCAGTATCAGGCTACTTTATGGACGATCCCAGATTTGTCGCCATTCAGTCACTTACCTTCCACAGCAATAGGAGAACATATGGTCCATTTGGCTATAAGATGGGGAAATTTTTCAGTTTACCACCGGCTGCTGGGAAGATCGTCGGATTCTTTGGGATGTGTGGCAGTTGTCTTAATTCCATTGGAGCATATGTTTTACCAATCTCTCGTGCATATCCCTTTGAAGTCGTAGGCCCATTTGGAAATAGTAATTATGAAGACCGATGGGATGACGGCAAGCATACAGACGTTAGACAAATTGATGTTGTCTCTGGCTCTGCAATTGAGTCGATAACTATTACTTATGAGCAAGGTCGTTCATTTGCACACGGTACAGGTGGGGGAGGCACAACGAACAAGGTACCGGTTCTACTCGAGTAATGAATTGTTGATCTTGGTGTTAGATGAAAGCTACTCTTTTTTATTTCTGATTCGTGCAGCCCATAATGGCACGTGCTGAAGACGTGATGCAAGAATAGAAATCATTAGTCGCTATAACTTGGCCAAGTTGAACCGCCATAATTATAACTCATCTGGGAAATATAAAAGCAGGATGTATAACATAATAAAATTGGAAAGCTATTCGAACACGATTTATTTGTTTTTGAAAATTGGTGATTTCTATGCCTGTGAATGTTGTTTTGCGTACATGAGTTGTTTCCATAATGACTTATGGAATAATTAACTGTCCCTCTCGTATATCTTTATTCTAATCAGTTGTTTTATGAAACTCAAGTGATGAGTTAATCTCGGAATTACACAATATTACCAATGATATCTCATGTGCAATTCAAAGAGTGTCTACTTTTTATATGAGATATACGACATTACAGTGAATTACGAAAGATCATCTATTTTATATTTTTCCACTCATGCACATTTACCCACTATTTAGAAGTTGGTGTCACGTGCTTGTTACTATCATGCATAATGTTTTTGTTTTACAAGTTACTGCATTGACTATTCCTTACATTCTAATGATTATTACAGATAATTCTGGACTGGTTAAGCGAGTATCTAACTTCAGTTTCGGGCTATATAACAAGTGGTTTTGACTCTACTATCATCCATTCACTCACGTTTCAAAGCAATAAAAGAAGATATGGGCCATTCGGCGCTAAAACCGGAAGGAAATTTTCATTCCCCGCCACTGGGGGAAAGATCATTGGGTTTTTTGGGAGTTCTGATTCCCGTCTTCAATCTCTTGGAGCATATTTCAAACCAATCTCTCATCTATATCCGATCGAGTTTATTGGACCATTTGGAGGCCAAGGTGGACACTGTTGGGACGATGGAAAATTTAATGGTGTAAAGAAAATAAAGATGATGTTGGAAGATGCTGTCAGCTGCATCTCCTTTGAGTATGACGATAATGGCAAATCTATTTGGTCCTCTACCCATGGTCACAGTGGTAGCGGAGATATCCATATGGTGAGTTCATTGCATATTTTTTATTCATATTACAGTTCCCCTTCTCTCTCACGTGCACGCCTACCCAAACCTCCTTATCGATTCTAGGAGAACTTCTGTGAAAGCCCTTCATTTGCTTATCTTCAATTGGAAGTTTTTTTTTTCCTAGAATATATCCTAATTTTTGCCTAATCCTTCCTCTGATGATTGATCCAACTTCTGAGGGAAAAAAAGTAAAGAAGATATACCTTGATTATATTTGATCTCTTCTATAAGTTTAGTAATAAGCATAACAGCCCAATTGTTCCAATGGAAAGATGAACTTATGATTATTTTTATAAAATTTGCAAATGAATAATTTCAACGAAATTTTTCAATTTCTTATTTATTACATTCTCGTTATGTACTCCTCTACAAGCACATTGAATGTACTGAAATGACAATAACAGAGTTTTTTTTATTGATATTAATAGCTACTTTATAAGGAATGTTTTTATGTGGTTCGGTAAGGTACGGTGAAGGTCTTAGGCACCTCCCACTGCCCTGCACCACCATTAGATCGAGTATTAGTTTTCTAATAAACTTAAAACCTTTATCAAACTAAATTGTGAGTGATAGTAACCTGCATACATGATGGACAATGATAAAGTATGGATTGTGGACAGTTTCTTAAAGGGAAATGAAAACCGTCCAAATGTAGTAAATGATTGAAATCGTCTTTTGATCGTTTGAATTTTTTCCGGTGATTTTTGCTTTCTACATTAGACAAAGTTCCATTAATATGCTTTATGCGAGATGGACTCCATGAAAGTGACCTTGTACGATTAGTTTTTCTAATACTAAAGAAAGCGAATTGGCAAAGTGTGCTAGAGAACCCAATGGTCTGTCATCTTCGATTGCTGACCCTAAAAGTATGACGTAAGAATAGTAGTCCATCCATACAATAGTTTTAAGAAATTCTTGGGTCTAAGTCTTAAACTTCTACGTTGTTCATGGATGAGATGTTTGAGTAGGCCACTGCAGTCTATCATCTTCGATATAGATCAATATGACAATTAGATTGCTAATTATGCAGGTTAAGTCGGATTATCATCCTCTTGAGTTCTTGATCTCGGTGTCAGGCTATGCCAGACATGGTAATTCTATTATTCAATCACTCACGTTCAAAAGTAATATATGAAGGCATGGACCCTTTGGTAAGGAAGAAGGAAGGTTCTTTAGCTGTGCAATGGCATGCAGCAAGATAATTGGCTTTCACGGAAGGTCTGGCATTCAACTTGATGCGCTAGGAGTCTACTCTGAACCAATTTCTGATCTTCATCTCTTGAAATCCATTGGGCCATTTGGAGGACAAGGTGGCAGTCCATGGCACAACAGAGATAGCACAGGTGTGAGAAAAATAATTGTAAAATGTGGATCAGCTATTGACTCCATTACTGTTGAGTACGACAAGAACAGTTCTGTGGTTCAGGGCCCTAAACATGGTGGAGATGGAGGACATCAAACATTCGAGGTATGGCCTTTAACATTTACTTAATCTTATGAACGTGCAACTTATATGTCATTGCTAAGGTTTAGTGTTTAAGTGGTTTGGAGGTCACGTTTATGCATGAGTGTGATAGTATCTTATAAATAGAAGTTAAAGGTGGAAGTGAGATATAAGAACAGTCCGTAGATTTTGAGTTTAGATTGGCAAATTATCTGGAATGGGAACCTCTGAGAACGTCACTGTTGGGGCATGATATAATATCAATACAGAAAAGAAACCTCTTCGGTTTTCCTGGAAAACTCTTCCAACCTTCCTCGGTTCCATTTACGATGAGATCACTCAATACATACAGAAAAGTACAGCCTCTGAAAAAGGTCAAAAAAATAATATTAAAAGGTATTTTAACTTTATGACTTTTAAGTCTAAGAATAACTTTCCTAAAATATGGGAACTGTTCTCAAAGAGTTGCCAAAGCATTTTTTTTTTTAATAATCAATTGCCATTCGTTTTATAGATGAATGATTTGATAATGTGGCGGACCAAAATAGGTCTTATGCTCTAGATGCAGCCGATTATCTTTTTAGCTTTTACATTGTTTGTTTAACCAAATATAACTTATCAACTGAAGTGTTCTCTTTATGTTGTTTTTAGGATTATTTAGTTGGGGGGTTGGGATTAAATATGTTTGTCTTTCCAATTTTGCAGATTAAGCTCGATTATCCTCGAGAGTATTTGACCTCATTTTCTGGTCACTTTGGATCTTTTTTTGGGTATACTATTGTTCGCTCACTCACATTTTTTAGCAATGAAAGAACTTATGGGCCATTTGGTGAGGAGGTCGGGGAGCACTTTCATTTTCCATCAATCGGTAAAAAGATCGTTGGGTTTCATGGAAGGTCTGGAGTATTTCTTGATTCACTCGGAGCATATTTTGAACTTGACTTGACATGCTTTAAGCTCCACCTTTTACATACAACTACATTGATCTTAGTAAAAGGTGCTTTAGATGCACGTGGTTCAACGCCTTTATGTGCACCTTGCAGTTGATGTTTAAGTTTACATGTAAATATGTATCATCTCGAATGTTGACATCTAAGTTTTTGCTAAATATTTAATAGAAAATTATGGACCAATTTAGCCTTAACAAAATGGATTTTCGCATCACATAAGCACTATTGTTATTTGTATCAACTGAGCTTTATTTTTATTTTTAATTTTATTATTGCATTTCGGGTAAATATATGAAAGTTATTATTCATTGAAAAAATTCTTTTACATGAACTGACACGAAATGGTCTCTCTCTCTCTCTCTCTTCGAACCAAAGAAGGAGAATAAAAATAAAAATAAAAAAATAAAAGGGAGGGGGACAGAAAGGGGGAGTCATCTTCTTCGGCCCCCTCCCCTTTTATCCTCCATCCTCCCTTCCTCCCTTCCTCCTCGTAACTCACGCACGCGCGAAGGAGAGGAGCAGCGCCGAGGCTGGCGAGAAACCCGGATGGATGGGACGCGTCTTCAATGCCGCGAAGCTACGGAGCGGCGCCTTTAGTGCCGCGGAGCTAAGGAGCAAAGCGAGCAGGTGGGGCGGTTGAGGGGACGCCGGTTCGGCCGCACCAAGGCCGGCCGGAGCTCCGTTGACCGACCTCCTTGGCCTATATATAGGACATCCGCGAGCCAAGGAAAAACACACGAAAAGAGAGAGATCTGAGGGGAGGCCTTTGGATAGACATCCCAGAGGCCTCGAGAGAGAGAGAGAGACCTGAGAGAGCGAGCCCAACTAAAGGTCGAGGGTCGGTGAGTGCTCTCCAGTGATGAGACGCTCAAAGAAACAGCCGGACTCACCGGCGTCACCTCCATTCCTGAGCCGACGTTTGGTGGGTGGTGCTCTGTTTTTTAATTTTGTTTTTTTCAAGTTCAGGATCGGCTCCCCAAGGATCTCGACTCGGAGGTGCGCGAGGCGGACGGACGCAGTTCGACCCTCGAGCTCGTCCGCCGTCCGACACCGCGAGCCGCGTAGGGGATCCGCGGTCGACCACCACCATTTCTACGTGCTCGTTTGCCCTGTTTTGGGCGACGCTGGACCGGCGCTCGCGCCGTCGTCCGCGGCGCGAGTTCCGGTCCACATCGCCCCTGCGTTTTGAACTGTGATCTTGTATACAGATTGTCGAGAGTGCCGGCTCGAGTTCGAGTCTCGTTGGCGCCGAAAGCCTCACGTTCGATATCGCACATCACTCGTTCGACGAACGCCCCAACTAGATCTGATTCCCTTTCCCCGTTGCGGCTGAAATCGAGCCAATGAAGTCGACGGCCGGAGGCGGCCCTCAACCGAGACGGAGGCGAGCAGCGCCGCTCGCCGTGGCCGTGTCCGTCGCGGCGAAGCTGCTGCGGACGAGAGGAGAGAGGCACGATGCCGGGTCGTGAACCGGGTCGGGCACGGGTCGTATTCGGGTAGCGTCTTGTTCGTCCGGCCGACCGGGGGCAGGTGTGCATGGGCTTGTAAGGTCATAGGCCTGGCTTTTCTTTCAAGTAAAATTTGGGCCTAAGAAGAATTAATTCAAACTGGGCTCTTGATGGAGCCCGGTCCGGCCAAACTCAAGACATGGGCCCGGTGTGGTAGGCCCCGGTCGGTCCGGGTCGGGCCGAGCCGATCGGGCTTGGTAGCCCGACCCGGTCCGTTTATTTTATAATTTAATAATTTTAGTATTAAAAAAATTTAATAAAAAATACAAAAATGATTTACATTTTCCAAAAAGCCATGAAAGATGGTTTTTATTCTCCACAAATGAATGGAAAATCCTTCAAAATCCAAAACACTTCAGGGCTTAAACAAAATTAGGTACAAAAGAGCATTACTTATTAACTAATGTAATCAAGTCTTTGATTTTAATTTCTCCATTAGCGCTTGAGTTTCACTTGGGTTTCTAATCGACCCATCTCCAATCAATTAGTAACAACTCCTAAATAAAATTGACTTGTAAATTAAAACCTCGAATCATAAATTGTAAATTGATGGGCTTGGGAGAGTTCGGGCTAAGCCTAACACTTAGTGAGCAATTAGCCTCCACATGCACCCATACATAAGGGCGTTAAAAAGAGAGGTCGCGGTATCAGACATCCTCAAAACTTTAGGAACATGAATAGGTCTATTTGATGTATCCTCTACAAATAAAGTGTGTTAAAGCATTTATTCCGGTGAATCAAATCTTCATCAACTAACCTTGTGGCTTAGGGATGGCGCCATCAATGGGAAGCAAGTTTTTATAGAAATAGGATTTGTTCGAAAAAGCCATCATAAATCGAACACTTTTCAAGTTTTGCATTTGAAAACGGTGGATAAAAGAGAGTGAATCAACTGTTTTTCTCCCTCTACGGACTTTCTGCAGATGGACTTTGGTCGGCAGGACCAAATCTAGTTATTTTCTCTGGGCATAATTGTTCCAACAATGAGTTCTCCCTTGACCAAAGAGCACTAACAAGGACTCGCCCAAGATTTTCCGTTAGCAACCTGAGTGCGTTTCGGTCGTGGCAAATTAATGATTTGGAAGACATGTTCATAAAATAAATTATTTATATCTCTTATAAAAATTAGTCGACAGATTTTATTATCCATAAAAATTTATTTCTAAATATTTTTATTGATGATGAATTTTTTTTGTTAATTCATCTTTGTAAGTGATACTCTTGATCAATTTTAGGAAGATATTTTTCGAATTATTGATTTGCCACAAAACAAAGATTCGTGGGTTGCCGTTTTTCTTATTTCATCTAATATATGTTGATATGATGCTGAAGTAAGCAAGATAATCTACTGATTTCCAGATCATGCACTATCATCTCAATCATCAAGAGAGTGGATCATACACTAAGCATTGTCACCTCTCATTTTTGCTTCTCGACTTGTTGCATTAACATTTCTTGACACGTATACATAATGGACAAGGACAACGTTTGGGGCGTGGAAAGCATCTTGAGATAAATCAAAGCCATTTAAATACACTGAAAGTTTGAAGTTGTTTTTTGATTATTTAAATTTCATTCCTTAATTTTTTCTTATATATATGAACTGGTAATCCTAACACTTGTTGCAAGTGCAATCAAATTTTAGAGCTTTTGAAATGTGCAATCGAGTCTAAATCTTGTCAAATAAGTATAATCAAGTCTCTTCATTAAGGAAAGATCATGTGATAGGGAAAATCTCATGATTTTTCTCTATGTAGTAAAAAATATGTACTACAATCTTTTCTCTCAAGAAAACTTTAAGACAAAAAACTGTTGACACCTAATTTATTTATTTTCAAATGTATATTAAAAAAAAAAAGGGGTCGAGAGAGGCTGGGTTGGGCTTGATCCGCCCTTGGCCCGGCCCGCCTCTCCTTCCCTTCCCCGCGTGGGCCCAGGCCCTTTTCTTTTCTTTCTTCCTTTTTTCCCGCGGCCCAGCCTTTCTCCTTCAGCCCAACCTCACCCCCAATCTGTTTTCTTCCTCCCTGGCGTCCTTCGCACGCTCGACCTGTAGAAAGAAGAAAAACGACAGCAGCGGATGAGCGGAGGGAAGGATGGAAGGACAAGAAGGCAAGGGGATGTTGAGCGGCTCACGAGGCAAGGACGGCGAGGACAGTTGCCAGCAAGGACATCCTTGCTGAGCGGAAAGAGGGAGCGGGATAAGAGGGCTAGCTCGTTATTGGGAGAGGGGAGAGAGAAAAACAAGGAGAAAAACGGGAGGAAAAGAGGGGAGAAAGTTTGTGGAGGTGAGCCAAGGAGACGAGGAGCCCCCAGAACGTCTAGCCATCGCCGGTGAGCCGCCTGACCGACGTCGACCGCCACTATCTCCCAGGAACTTAGGTACTAGCCAATCGGTTGCCTTTTGTCGATTGTTGACACGGCGAAGCATAAATCCTCGATTCACACTCACGCGAAAGTCAAGATGGAGAATGAGGACACCAACACGTGCATAGCCAAGATGGAGGACTAGTTGGCCCAACTTACCACGATGATGCTCTAGATAAGCCAAAAGCTATTATTATTAGTATTATTACTATTACTATTATTACTACTATTTTTACTACTACTACTACTACTACTACTACTACTACTACTACTATTATTATTATTATTATTATTATTATTATTATTACTATTGTTACTATTATTATTATTATTGCTATTATTACTGTTATAGATTCGTTCGTTGACCCTTGATTATTTCAAATTCACTCACATTTTCTGCAAAATGTCGGTATGGTTTTAAGAGAACATTTACAACTATTTGAGTTTGTGCCGTATCCGCAGACCATTAGCTCCCTAATAAATATTAGTCTGTAAAGGAAAAAACGTATGCTAGCTGATGAGCCACATCCAATTCCACTCAGGGAGTAGCACAGAAATGATATAAAAGGAAAGTAGAACTAGAAAGAAATATTAGAAGGCGTTGAGTTAACCACCAAGCCTGTACGACGCGTTCCTGAAGGCCAACTGTCAACTGTCAACATCCTTTTTGCAGCTCTAACCGCCAAGCCCGTAGGACGTGTTCCTGAAGGCCAACTGTCAACTGCAACTGTCAACTGTCAACATCCTTTTTGCAGCTCTAACCACCAAGCCCGTAGGACGCGTTCCTGAAGGCCAACTGTCAACTGTCAATATCCTTTTTGCAGCTCTGTTTCAGCCCTGTCAATTTCCGTGCAAATATTCTACATTTGATTTAATAATATTCTAAGTTGAACGTCCAAGCTTCGGTAGACATACCAAACTATCACGTGGGTTTGAGGGAGAGAGTGTGTGTCTACACCTGCCATTCAATCCATAATTTTTTCTTGCAAATGTCAGCGGGAACCGAAAAAATTCGTCAAATAAATCCGAGCCGGAGACTCGACATTTCCTTAAAGCAATCATGAACAATGGTCAACGAAAAGCATCCCATCAATCAATTTCTTTACCCAGTAAATTATTGTTCGAGAAGGAGATTTCAGAAAAGAAAGGAAAAAAGACGTTAGTCGGACAAAAACATCAGGGATTGGTTTCATTGGTAGAGCCGGCGACAATAATTCACCATAAACTAAATCCAATATAGGATCAATTTCTCTCCAAAACTAAATCATCTGAAATTCTTTCAATTCTTAGCAATAACCAACAATATAACATCACAATATACAAATGATAAATAGACAAAGTAAATAACGACACAAATGATTTACATGGAAAATCCAATGCGGAAAAAATCACAGACTGCCCAAAACATCCACTAATTGTCAAGAATAATAGGATATATAAAATATTCTTCTCTAATTACACATTAGAGGCACAATATCAACATTATAACAATATTTTCTCACCACAATAGTGGATAAACAAATTCAAAGCAAGGAACCATAATCGTGACCAAAGAATTCAAAGGCGGTTCTCGACAAATGAAAAGCCATCAACTCATAGCCCTCGGTCTCTCGAACAACATACTCAAATTTGAGTCAATTCCGTCAATGTTTCACCTTCAAATCGGGACCACAAAGATCCGATCCTTTTTCTTTCTCTTCTCCGTGAACACCTTCTAGAGCTCTCTAGTTTCTCTCCTCTCTCTCCTCTTGTTTTCACATTATGGGCACCCTTTTTCTCTTCTCTCTTGCTGACGCACCCACACGCACAAAGCTTTTCTTTCTTTCTTTTTTTAACTTTTTGACTTTTTCTTCTTTTTGTTTTGTTTTCTTTGGTTTGTTTTATTTAACTTATTGATGGGCCCCACAATTGAGGCGGACCCAGCCAATATGTCTCCCCCTCTGCCTCATGTAGGAAGATCCATCATGCGTGCTTTTCTTTTACAAAAGTCAAGCTTTATCATGGGCAATACTTTGGTCCATTGTTGTCGATGTGGACTTTCTTAAGTAAGAAAAGTTTTTCTTCTAACTTCTCTTGGATCCAATGATACTTCATATCAACATGCTTCGATCTTGAATGCAATATCGGATTCTTGTTAAGATAGATAGCACTCATGCTATCGCAATATAAAACAAACTCCTTTTACTTCAAGCTCAACTCTTGTAGGAATTTTTGCATCCACAAGAGTTCCTTACCTCATTCAATAATAGCAATATACTCCACCTCAGTTGTAGACAAAGCAACACATTTTTGTAATCTTGATTGCCACGAAACAACTCCCCTGCAAAAGTCTTCATATAACCTAATGTGGATTTTCGAGAATCAACATCATTAGCATAGCTCGCATCCAAGTAGCCATGCAACTTAGACTTTCCATTTCCATAACACAAGCAAAGTCTGGAAGTGCCTCTAAGATAACTCAGAATCCATTTGACAATAGTTTAATGTTCCTTACCTAAATTTGAGAAAAACTTATTCACAATACCAAGTGCGTGAGCAATATCAAGTTTTGTGCAAACCATGTCATACATCAAACTATTTACGGCTAATGCATAAGGAATTTTCTTCATCTCTTCCTTCCTTTTTTCACTTGTAGGACACTCATTACTACTCAACTTGAAATGGCATGCAAGTGGAATACTTATTGGTTTATATGTGCTCATGTTGAATCTTTCAAGTACCTTTTCAATGTACCTCTCTTGAGATAACCAAAGTTTCTTGTTCTTTTTGTTGAGAGTAATTCTCATGCCAAGGATTTGCTTGGCTAGTCTAGATCCTTCATTAGAAAAGCTTTACTCAACTCATTTTTCAAGCTCTTGATTTTCTTAGCATCATGCCCAACAATCAACATAAGATGATAAGAAAATCATTATTTGAGAATATTTTCATAAAGATAAAAGAATCGAAGTTTGTCTTATCGTATCCATGTTCTTCCATTAATGATTTAAACTTCATGTACCATTGCTTTAACGCTTGCTTGAGACCATATAAGTTTTTTCTCAATCTACATACAAGATGCTCTTTACCTTCAACTTCAAAACCCTCTAATTGCTCTATACATATTTCTTTTTCGAGGTCTTCATGAAGAAATGCTGTCTTTACATCAAATTGTTTAATTTTTAAATTTAAATTGGCAACCAACCCAAGAACAACTCGAATAGAACGCATCTTTACAATTGGTGAAAAAATCTCTTCCAAGTCAATGCCTTTCTTTTGGCGATAGCCCTTCACAATAAGCCTAGCCTTGTATCATGGTTGAAAACTATTTTCTTCCATATTTAACTTGTATGCCCACTTATTTGGGAGTGTTCT
Source organism: Eucalyptus sideroxylon x Eucalyptus melliodora (assembly GCA_016097485.1). Lineage (NCBI taxonomy): Eukaryota > Viridiplantae > Streptophyta > Magnoliopsida > Myrtales > Myrtaceae > Eucalyptus > Eucalyptus sideroxylon x Eucalyptus melliodora. The sequence continues at coordinate 22,497,094 of CM027832.1, forward strand.
CTTACCCTTAAGCAATTTCACTAACTAAAATGTGTGGTTCTCATGTAAGGATTTAAGCTTCTCTTGCATGGCTTTCTGCCACTCATTCTTTTGATCGCATGACATAGCTTCTTCATAGGTTTTTGGCTCTTCTGCATTAGTGAGTAACACATACTCATGTAGCAAATATTTTTGTGAAGATCTACGTTCTGTCTCAGATTTTCTAACTAAAGGTAAAACCGGCTGTTCTTGCTCAATTAGCTCAACTTGCTGCTCTTGCTCAACTAGTTGTTTTGGCTAATATAATTCACCTGTTTCAACTGAAGAATCAACATTATGTGAAGATTCACCATCTTCATGATTTTCATGCACTTCTCCCCCATAATTTCTAGCCATGGTAGAAGGATTTGGGCTGAAACTAACAGAACGTTAAGTTACATTCTTTGGTTTCCCTAGCTTATTGATGTCTTCAATAGTTTGATGCTCACAAAACACCACATCTCAGCTCTTAATGACTTTCTTTGCAACTAGATCTCATAACCTGTGACCAAACTCTTCATATCCATAACCTAAGAAGATACACTACCTATCGCCAAGTTTGAACCTTTCATCTCTTAGAACATGTATAAATGCTCGGTAATCGAACACTTTTAGGTGATTGTAGGAAACATCTTTCCCACTCCAAACTTTTTGTGGAACATCCCCTTTAGAGGAACTGATGGAGAAAGATTTATCAAATCTACTGCTGTTCTTATTGCTTCACCCCAAAATGACTTAGGCAACTTCGCATGAGAAAGCATACGCTAAATCCGATCATTAACTATCCGATTCATTCTATCCACTGCTCCATTTTGTTGTGGTGTTTTTTGGAATAGTTTTCTCAAGTTTGATACCATAATCCCTGCAATAGTATTCAAACTGGCCTCTATATTTATCACCGTTGTTAGCTCGAACATATTTCAGCTTCTTCCCAGTTTCTCTTTCCACATTGACATGAAATTTTTTGAAAACAACAAGCATATGATCTTTAGATGTCAAAACAATAGCACATACTTTTTCTAAAATAATTATCAATAAATATCACAAAGTATAATGCACCACCAAGGGTTCTAACATCCATACAACAAACATTAGAGTGAACTAAATGAAATAAATTTGATTTTGTGTGTAGAGATGAAGTATGAAATGAGAATCTATATTGCTTAACTGTCAGGCAGTGTATACATTCCTTCAAATTTCTCTCCTTAAAAGGTAGAATGTTCTTTTTAGCAAGAGTGTCAAACCCCTTCTCGTTGAGATGATCAAGTCTCATATGCCATAGGTCAATTGAGAAGTCCTCCACTACATTTATCTCTTCCTTGATCAACTTGACTTGCATGCTGTAGAGAGAACATTTCTTCTTACCCTTAACCACTATCATGGAATTTTTAGTCAATTTCCAATTGCCATCAAAGAAAGAATTGCAATAACCAACATAATCTAAAGCATCCGTGAGATCAAATGAAGTCGAATATCAGGAACATGTTTCACATTTTTCAAAAACAAATTACATCCAACATTAGTTTCTAAATAAATATCTCACATGCTAATAACCTTGGAAACACCACTATTTCCCATCCTAACACAACTAAAATCATTTCTGCGATAGGAAGTAAAGTGGTCAAGTCGTGAAGTGACATGAAAAGAAGCCGTAGAATCAACAACCCAGCTAGAATCTTGACATGTAAGGTTCACACAACCATCGTCGCATATGAAGATCACCATTGGAAGCAACCGCCGCGATAACTTGCTCCTCTTCTTTCTTTCGATCTTCATTTCTATCGTGGGATTTATTTTTTCTTTGGTAACTTGCATACTATGGCATAATGTTCCATCTTACCACGATTATAGCACTTTATACTCCTCATCGACCTTGATTTCGACCTTCCTCTTGACTTGCCCTGGTTGTCATTTCTTTGAAACATTTTTGATTGACTTCTCACCCTGTTTTCTATGAGGAGCATGCATTTTCTTCTTGTTTCTTCATTGAATAAGCTTTCTTTAACAATGTCCATAGAAAGCACACCATAAGGAGCTAAATTATTTAACGCCACAACAAAGGTGTCCCAACTATCTGAAAGAGTACCAAGTAAAAAGCATGCTTACAATTCATCACCAAGGTCAATCTTAAGAATTGTCAATTGAGTTACAACATCTTGAAATTCACTTAAGTGTTCTGACATGCTACTCCCCTATTTGTATCTCAAATTTACAAATCATTTAACTAAAAAATCTTTATTTTATGGAGTTCTCATCTCATAGAGATCTTGTAATTTCTTCCATAAAGTGTCCGCTTTCGTTTCTTGAGCAACATGATGAAACATATTATCATCAATCCATTGTCAGATAAACCCAACCATTTTCTGATTCATTCGCTCACATTCTTTGTCTTCCTTATCTTCTTTAGCCTTGTCACCCTCAATGGGATCAAACAAATCTTTACAATATAACATGTATTCCATTCGAGATTTCCAAATAGAATAATTTGAGGCATTTACTTAAATATGGTGTTGCTAGTTTCTTCCATTTAACACTAGAATTTCAACCTTAGCTCTAATACCACTTTGTTAGGGAGAACTGGTGACAACACTTTACTACAAACTAAACTAAATTTAGGATTAATTTCTCTTGGAAACTAAATCAACAGAAATTCTCTTAACCCCTAGCAACAACCAACAATATATAACTTCACAATATGCAAATATAATGCCAAAATGATAAGTGGACAGAGTAAATAACGACATCAAAGATTTAACATGGAAAAACCCATGCGAGATAAACCACAGACCCCCCCAACATTAAGAAAACATTCCCTAAGTGGTTTCGATGATTGACAAAACTTAGGGACTTTGTTTATGATAAGATGTATTTTCAGGCAGAAAGTTTGATGGGATATGATAAGATGATATCAATCGGAATCGAGTCGTGGTTTATTCATCATTTCTTACATATTCTTTCAAATCGTTAAAAAGGAGTCAAATACAATCGCGTAGCGGCTAGTGGCGATTGGTTGGATTTCTTACCATACTTATAAAGAGTTTCAAAATGAAAGTCTTCCTAATATCTATCGGAGATTCAACCTTCCTTGTATTTCTTACTAGAGACGAAACATTCTTTCTATTCGTAGACACTCAACTTTTGAAAACCCGAACTATTGTATGGGCGGTAGAACATATGGGAAGCTTCACCCTCAGAGATCCTGAAGCACTCAACCAGATCTAGCGCCAAGTAGATTAGCTAGATGATCCTCCTAGAGATATGTCCAACGGTCAGCTTGGACTAAGAGGAATATAAGATGAGGTCTTGACCCTAAATGGATATAACTCTCATTTACGAGAACTGAAGTTTTTAATTCCAAAATCTGAAGAGTGTTTTGATCATACACATTCGTCTTGCCTGAGCGATATTGTGTAACCCTTTAGAGGTTAAGAATGTGAGGAGTTGTTCACACAAACTTGAGTACTTGTAGCTTATGACTTGTAACCTCTGATAAGTTCTTATTAGTGGATTCCAACTAATAGGTTGTTGCATAGGAGAGTAGATGTAGGTTTACAAAAGCCAAACCACTATAATTTTGAGTGTGCAATTCTCTATCCCTTACTCTTTTATTTATTGTGACATAATTGTGTACTGGTAAGATCTTACTACTTCATCATAAGTCGTCTCACTGTAATATTTGTTAAAATTCTTTTATTTCCGCACAATCATCTATTCACCCCTTTAGGTGATAGTTATAGCCATAACACCCAAAACATCTACTAATCATTAAGAATAGCAAGATACACAAAGTATTTTTCTTTAGTCACATATTAGAGGCTCGACATCAATATTACAACAATATTTTCTCACCACATAGATGGATTCGAAGCAAGGAAATCCTAACTACGATGTGAGAATTCAGAGGCGGTTCTTGACAAACTAAAAACCATCAACTTGTAGCCTCGGTCTCACGGACAACATACTCAAATTTAAGCCAATTCCATCAATGTTTGACTTTCAAATAGAGACCACAAAGATTCGGTCCTTTTTCTTTCTCTTCTCCACGAACACCTTTGGAGCTCTCTAGTTTCTCTCCTCTTATCTTCACTTTTTGGGCACCCTTTTTCTGTTCTTTCTCCTCTCTTGCTAACTACAAAGCACATACACGTTCTGAGACCTTCCATGTCGTGTCAAACATTACGACATGTGTTCGACATGCTCGAACTTGCAGTTAACACATGTCGAAAAATCCGACACGTGGTCAACTCTTCCCAACACGTGTGTTCGGAATTGTGAGAGCCACGGTGGCTTTCTGGGGCAGGTCCGCAACTGTGAAGGGAGAGAGAATCGTGAAGAAGGCGATGGAAGGTGAAGGCAAGGGAGCGAGAGCGAGGTCACAAATGACGATAAGGCTACGACTGCAAGTGAGGGCTAGAGGAAGAGCAAAGATTCAGACGACCGAGAGGGCTACAAATGTGGTGTTGCGATGGAGGCCAGGAGGTGAGTCTACGATTGCGAAGGAGGGATGGCCAAAGGTGAGGTAGGGAGTTACTATGATGAGGTGATTGAGAGAGAGCAGAGATCGAGAGGAAGAGGATCATGCGAGGAAGAGGAAGAGGAGGAGGAGGAGGAAGTGGCTAGCATTTTTGGGTTTCTAAGGTTGTTCTTTTAGTTTTAGGAAGAAGAGTAGAAAAAAATTAAAAATGGGGATGCCTTGCAAGGAGGAGGAGCCCGGGAGGAGGAGGAGGAGGCGGCTAGGGTTTGGGTTTCTAAGGAAGAGCAGAAAAAAAAAAATAATAATGGGGATGTTGTGCAAGGAGGAGGAGCCTAAGAGGTGGAGGAGGTAGCTCGGGTTTGAGTTTCCAAGGAATAACAGAAAAAAATAAAAAATAAAAATAAGGATGTCGTGCAAGGAGGAGGAGCCTAGGAGGTGGAGGAGGCAGCTAGGGTTTGAATTTCTAAGGAAGAGCAGAAAAAAAATTAAAAATGGTGTATCCATCCAATTTGGCAAGATTTTTCCATTTTCTTTTCGTTTTTGGAGGGATGGGAGGATGGGGGTGATTTAAAAAAAGGAGGTGACGGGTGGTGATGGGGAAGAAACAAAAGGGTGAAATAAATGATGAGGCTAAAAAGTGATTTCGGAAATAAAAGAATTGAATATTGAATAATGTTAAATTATGGTCATAGCAGAAAATCATGGATTTATTTAAATAAATTGACTCTAGTCTCTATTTTTGAAATAATCATAAAAAATAAAAATATTTATTTAATATACAATGTGTCTCAACGTGTTACAATTTTTTATTTTTTGAGGAATGATGTGTTGACGTGCGCCATGTCGTGTTGTGTTCCGTGTCGCTGATCCGTGCCGGCACTGCGTAACTTGCGGGCACATCCACGTGCACGAAGCTTTGCTTTCTTTCTTTTTCTACTTTTTGACTTTTTCTTCTTTTTTGTTTTATTTAACTTATTGCTGGGCCTCACAATTGAGGCGGACCCAGCCAACATTTTTTAACAACATCCGTGTTCAAATTGATCTCATTGTAAAAAATGTGCATTATTTCCTCGAAGTCATCATGAAGTCTCCGCTTAATGTCTTTTTAACATATATACACAACACCTCTCAATCTAAGTTTCGCCACCACATATCAACAAGACAGGATCCATGTGTTCTCATCAATGGAAACACGATGTCTTCGTGAGTTTCAGAGGCCAGGACCTTAGGAAGAACTTCATATCACACCTCTTCCACGAGCTGAACCAGGCGGGGATTAACTACTTCAGCGACGAAGCTAGAGAGGACGCTGGAAAGGAGATCGACGAGAAGCTCTTGAGAGCGATCTGCCACGCGAGGTTCGCCCTTGTCGTGTTCTCTGCGAACTATGCTGATTCCAAGTGGTGCCTGAATGAGTTGGTGGAGATCCTCAAGTGCAGAAGGCAACTCAAGAACCGTGGCCACGTGGTTATTCCCATCTTTCATGGCGTGGACACAGCCGAAGTCTCGAAGTTGACAAGCGACGGCAAATTCGGGCAAGCTTTCGAGAGGTTGCGTGAGAAAGCCAAAGATGATAAGCAGATAAAAATATGGAAGGATGCTCTAGCCGAGGCTAAACATATTTCAGGCTTCCATTTGCAGAACGACGCCAATGGGTACGTACCTGTGATTCTTGCTCCATGTCGAAGCTTAGTATACCCATCTGTGATTTTTCCCTTTTTGATGATATTTCTTTAGTTTGTCTGCTTTGTAGATGGAATTTGTGTATAATCGACGGAATTGGTTTTTTAAGGGAATGCAATAAATAGAAGTCCCATTCAACTTTCCTGAAAATTCTTTTGCCGATTTCTGAAAAATTTAAACTGAACCCACTCTGCACCTCTCTTTCTCGCAATGCTTTTCGGCATCTCCCTCTTCTCGGCCATGGTCAGCATCGAGCTCGACTCAGATTAGTCAAGTTGGGCTCAGATCTGACTCGGGCAGAGCTGGACGGGTCGTGGCAGGTGGCGACGGCACTGCGGTCGTTGATGGGAGGAGCTGAGCATTGGGTGGGTGGTGGGTTAGGGTTCTGGGCTAGTGAGTTCTCATTGTTGGTGAATTTGAAATGGTGGGAGGGACAAAATGGAAAGGAAATGACGAACTTGTAAATAGGACTGGATGGTAGATGCAATTGGAATGCTAACTCTAGGGTTGCAAGACTCTAGGTGCAAATTGCAAATTGACATAAGATTGAATTGTGATGCCTTTTGAAAATTCCCCCATAAAATCAAAGCGAAAAGCTGATTTAAATTTCCCCAAGTTTGTAGTATGCCTTGTTGAGGTTTCATACCATCTTTGGGCCAAATTTTGGAGTTTCAAACTTCAAATCATGATAACATAATAAAATCGGGGAAATGTATTGACGGAGAATTCTTTAGGCGATGGCCTAATACCGAAAAGAATTATGAGCATTGGGGAAAAGTAAGATCAATGTATATAAAGTATTATGAACGTTCTTCATATTTGCTTTCAAATTAGCACTCTTGTCATTGGCTTCGGTGAATATCAATTGTTGAAGAAAAGTAAGATCAATGGCATAAAACTTTGGACAAATTGGTGAGAAAGAAGCCCTTGTGGGAAATATACAGATGTGAGGGAAATCCACATAGGCTTCGATTAAGCAGTCATGTATATCTCCATTTTGTGCTATAAGTATGGACGTCCAGTTGGTCCCTTCACACATGGCACAAGTGGAGGAAGTCAACAGGGAGGACGCGGCCCTCTCCTGAATTCAAGCAAGGGCATAGAGGCCCATGCCCAAACTTCACCTACGGCTAGCGATCTGGATGTCCAAACTGAACAAGAAAGGAAAGAAAAGAAAAATAAAACATCAAAGCAACTAGGAAAAAAACATCAATAGGGTGGGCGGTGACGAGAGCGAGCGATGAGAAGAGATTTCATTTTTCACTTTTGTTTCAAAAATAGAAAAGCTAAAAAATTTAGCTTATAATTTATGCTTCAAATCTACTTCTAGAATAGAAATTCGTTTTAGAAAAAAAAAAATGAAATTGAGTTACCAAACGGATTTCTATTTCAAACATATTTCGTGGAACAGAAAAACAAAAAAAAAAAAAAATAGATAGAAATTTTGTCATGCGCGCCCCAAGCGTCCATGTCAGAAATTTCTAACTAAAATTGATCAGATAAACTATATTGGCAAATCGTCAAAATGTTTATGACTCAATTGACATAATTTAAAGGTTTATAACTGAACTTGTGCAAGTATAATTGGTTTAGGAATTTTTTTGTACTATCCCCCTTTTTTTGGAAAAATTCTAAAAGAAAAGATGTGATTCTTCATGTTAATTTCAAGATTTCATATTTAAAATAGCAATAATTTAAAAATTATTATCTTCACTTTTCATTCCAATATCAGTTTGCATCCCCAATTTTGAAAACTTGCAATTTGCATTTCCCAACAGAATTCCCAAATTCAAAAAGACCAATGTACCATTGGACTCATCCAAACCTTAAACCATTTCCTTTCTTCCTCTTTATCGAGTCAAGAATTGAGGCCTCACAATCACTATCTCTCACCCCTACTCTCCCTCTCCAGAGTGGGCTCCCACCATCAACGCTAACTAATGCTGCACTACCACTAGCTCTTATTGAGCCCTTTGTGCATCTCTCTCTCTCTCTCTCTCTCTCTCTCTCTAGGCATGGTTCCAAAGTAGAACTTGGAACTTGAGAACCGAACCGATAAGAACTTGTCCGTTCTAGATTCTAGGGTATGTAGGATAAGTTTTAGATTTCAAAAATTGGAGAACTTATTTTAATGGGTAGGTTTCAGATTCTAGGTATGTGAAACTGGAAATTGAGAACCCAGAACAAGTTTTTTTTGTGGTATATGTTTTCGCAATATCCTGCAATACTCCATGGTGTAGAATTACTAGTTTGAACTTTTATTTTATGACTAAAACTTTTATTTTATTAATATTTCATATTTTTCGTGTGTATAAATATAAGTTGTGATCAATAGATTGAGTAGTAAGTAGTGGTCATTAAAGGTAATAATTAACTGACGTTGTTCAATTAACAATACAAATAAAAACTGGATAGACCTTGGAATCTCTTCTTGGCCATGGTTAGTGTTGAGCTCAACTTAGAAATATAGGCTTATGTTTGAGTCAAACTCGACATATCTGAATCGAGCTGGACGTCGGTGGACCTACATAGATCTATCTAGTCGAGGTCAACGAACCATGGCTCAGCTGGGTTGGTGGTCGGTGGCAGGCATCTCCGATGCTGGAAGGGGAGGGGCTAAGCAGTGGTCGGGTGGATGAGGTTACTATCGAAAATAAAGCTTCGTTTTCTTCTTCTTGTTTTTGTCAAATGAAAGTAAAACTTAGTTAATCACTATTCTTGGTTACACATGCCAATGTCTATGGTTATTTTGTCAAGCTCCATTTCTTCTATTGTTATATCATAGAAATTTAAATCCAAAGTTTGTCGTATGTTGTCTCTTGGGGAATGTGTATGCTTATTTTATCATACATATCACTCATAATTTTTGTACTGACATGTAACATCAGTAATGAATCGACGCTCATTAAAATAATAGTCGAACACCTTGCCGAGAGTATTCGTCAAATACGGCCTCCCTACTTTCTGAAAGATGCAATTGGAGTAGATCATTTGGCAAATGACGTGATTTCCTTGCTAAATAATGGCCATGAAAAGGATGTGCGCATGATAGGTATATGTGGTACAGCTGGAATGGGTAAGACAACAGTGGCTGGAGTTGCATTTGATCGAATTCGTGGCAAATTCGAGTGTTCTGTCTTTCTCCCTAATATTGGGGAAGCGAATTGGAGTGATATTCCCGACTTACAGAAGAAGTTACTCCAAAATCTCATGAAGAAAACAAGACAGGAGTGCTATGACGTCATCGACACCAAGACCAACAAGATAAAGGGAAGCATGCGTCATAAAAAGATACTTCTTGTTGTTGATGGTGTTACTGAGAAAAAACAATTGGACGATTTCGGCGCCAGAGAGCGAGAATGGTTTTGCCCAGGGAGTAGAATCTTGATCACGACGAGAGATCAAAATTTACTGAAAGTTCTGAAGGTAGATGAGAAGTACATCGTCAAAGGATTGAGTCCAAACGAAGCACTTCAACTCTTTTGTCACCATGCCTTCAAGAAATCAGAACCTACACAAGGTTATGAGGAGTTATCTGAAAGTCTAATTCATTATGCAGGAGGTCATCCATTGGCCCTCAGAAAATTAGGTTCCTACCTTAGGGATGAGTCAAAAGATCAATGGCATAAAACGTTGGACAAGTTGGTGAGAAGCCCTTATCTTGATTGCATTGTTGGAGTCGGTAGTTCACTGGGCCTCCCAATACAATCCGTCGGGCCATATGGAGGCCAACGTGGCGATGCTTACGATGATGGAAGATACACTGGTGTAAGGCAAATTAGTGTCCGGGTTGAGTCGGTTATCAATTCCATTACCATTGATTATGATCAAAACGGCTGTACGGTGCGTTCTTTCGAGCACGGCAGATGTCCTTATGGTAAAATTTTTACGGTGAGTATCCTATTAGTCTTAAAAGTTTCCTCGGTTTACTATTTTTATTTTATTTTATGCTGGATCATCATGATTAAGTGATGGATTAGAAGTAATTATGTGCTCAAATCACACATTAGCATATCACACGAACCAAAAACCCATCGTATATTGTTGATAAGAAGTCAAGTAGGTGGAGCGATAGATCAAAAGGACGGAAAAGATATAGAATTTAGGTTCTACATATAAACAAATGTAATTCTTAATCTTGAAAGACAACGTGACTTACAAGATTCTTGCACTTGTTGCAGGTCAAACTAGATTATCCAAATGAGTACCTGACTTCAATCTCGGGCCATATAAGTGACTACCGAAATTCTATGGTTATTCATTCTCTCAAATTCCATAGCAACAGAAAGACATATGGACCAGTTGGCTCTGAAAACGGGCAATTTTTTCGTTCTCCACAAGTTGATGGCGGAAAGATTATTGGGTTTCATGGAAATTGCGGTGGCCATCTCGATTCAATTGGAGCACACTTTGGGCCAATTTCACATGCATATCCTTTTGAAGTCGTGGGACCATTCGGAGGTGATTATGGTACAGACATTTGGGACGATGGGAGACATACAGATGTGAGGGAAATCGTCGTAGGCTTCGATTCAGCAATCACGTATATTTCTGTTTTGTACGATAAGTGGGGACATCCAGTTGGTCCCTTCACACATGGCACAAGTGGCGGAAGCAAAACATATAGGGTAATTCCTCCTCGTCCTCGAAAATTTTTGGATTGAATATCCCAGCCGCAGTTGTTTAAGCTATCGGGAATAAATGGGGCCAAAATGAGTAAAAGGAAAATTCAGAAGTAATGAAACACTCACAAAACCAAGAAAAGTGAATATAACGGTCATCCCTAGAGATATGTTAATATATTAAATGTCGTCTCTTGAGTTATGGTCTTGCTTTTGTGGCCCCTTCTTGAGCTTTGATTTTTTTTTTTTTTTTTCCAGATTAAACTTGACTATCCCTATGAGTATTTGAGTTCGGCCTCGGGCCACACGGAAAAAGATTCTGGAGTTGTCATTCTTCGGTCTTTAACATTCCATAGTAATGTAAAGAGTTATGGACCATTTGGAACAGCAGAAGGAAGGCGTTTTTCATTTCCATACACCGGCGGCAAAATTATCGGGTTTCATGGGAGTTGTGATGGCCCTCGTCTCGAGTCCATTGGAGCTTTTTATGAGCCAATTCCTCATACTCATCCTTTCAAGCTTTTTGGGCCTTTTGGAGGTGATGGTGGAGATCCTTGGGATGATGGAAGATACATTGACATAAAGAGGATTGTTGTTCGTTACTCAGACTTCATTTATTCCATCGATTTTGATTATGTCAACACGGATGGTTCTATTCGATCCACGACGCATGGTCAAAATCTTGGGGGAAACATCTATGAGGTTGGTAAACCAATTTCCTATGATCTTTCAATGTAAGGATCAGAATCATAAAGGTTTCAATAAGTGAATCTAATTATTTTGATTGTCGAACGAAATCAGTCCCTCGAAGATAATGCCACCTGAGAGGAAACTTCTATGAATTCTTTTCCTTTTCTGTTTGAAATAGAGGATGTAAAGTCTCGGCCAGGAAAAAAAAATTGATGATGATCTGTATAACCTTTTTAATTGATTATATAGATTTGCCTCACGTTTCCCTAGCATACTAAATAGCCAATTTACTGGTTAAAATTGAAATAAAGTGATTCATGTCCACAACATGATCTTGTTTAGTGACTTATAATTTGCAGGTTGAATTGGGTTGCCCAGATGAGTTTATAACCTCATTTTCAGGTTTCTTCACCGGCATTATCAACTCGCTCACATTTCAAACCAACAAAAGAATATGGGGACCCATTGGTAGAGAGAAAGGGAGTACTTCTCCTTACCATCGGAAGTTGGGAAAGTTGTCGGTTTTTTCGGGACAAGTGGTGATTTTCTTGAATCTATCGGAGCACAAGTCGAGCTTTACTCTAACAAGCTCTATCCCTTTAAGTCTGTGGGGTTATTTGGGAGTTCAAATGCATCATTTTGGGATGATGGCAATAAGCATACCAATGTAAGGAAAATCATTGTTGAATTTGAACCAAGTAAAGGGCCATTGATCCAATCGATCACATTTCAGTATGAAGAGGAGAATAGAGAATTGTGGCAATCTGAGACACATGGAGGCATTCATGGAAACAAGTTCCATATAGTAAGGGACATCAAGATCCATACTGTAGGTCCCCATACATACGTATACTTTGTAAAATCATTATGAAACTTACAATGCCCATGCTGAGAAGACTCTTTGTAGACTTTAAATCACGAGTTTGGTGGTTGTCTATAATTGCATATCAAAATAGATGATCCGGATGAGTATCTAACTTCTATATCAGGTTACATTATGGGCGGCATTACATCTCTCACATTTCAAACAAACAAAAAAACGATCGGACCTATTGGTGGTGAATTGGGAAGGCACTTCTCATGTCCTGCAACAGGTGGGCAAATTGTTGGATTTTACGGGTGGAGTGGTGAACATCTTGAAGCAATTGGAGCGCATTTTGAACCAATCTTGCATCTCCACCCAATCAAATCAATTGGGCCATTTGGAGGCCTAGGTGGATGTGTTTGGGACGACGGGAAATTCAACGGTGTGAGGGAAATTAAGGTAATGCACGACAACGTTATCCATTACATCATGTTTGTATATGACAAGAGTGGTGAACGAGTTTGCTCAGTTATGCACGGTGGCCACTTAGGAGAGTACATGGCCAACATCACCAAGGTTAGTGTTTTTCTCCCTCTCTAATTTGTGACTATTTAATTACTTATATCTCACTGATCGAGACGATGTTAATATGTGTCTGGTCCTGTGAAGTAGTAAATTAAACTCAACAAATAGGTCTTGTTTACGCCACTCAATCCAATTTTAGGAGATACTTTCGAGATTGTGCAGGTCAAATTGGATTATCCACGAGAGTACTTGACATCGATCTCAGGTTACAAGCGTGCGAATGGGGATGACGACATCAATAATGCTGTTGTTCAGTCGCTCACATTTCACACTAATAAAGGGAGACATGGTCCATTTGGTAAGGAGACGGGGAAGTACTTTTGGTATCCATCAACCGGAACCAGAATCATTGGCTTTTACGGAAGGTGCAGGGAGACTCTCAACTCCATAGGCGTGTACGCGGAGCCCATACCGCACCTGTATCCTTTCCAAACCATCGGACCCTTTGGAGGCTCCGGGGGAACCGAATGGGATGATGGAGTACATACTGACGTGAGGGCATTTGATATAACCGTCGGCGATGTAATTCAATCCGTCGGGATTACGTACGATAACAATGGTTCCCCGGTCGTACGCCCTCCACATGGCGGAACAAAAGAGCCTTCGTTCATCCGGGTTTGTTCCATATATCTCAATCCACCCCTCTCTATTTTACCTCTTTGATCCTCTTTCTGTCTGTAAGTCGTTTATGTATACAAGGTGCTTGTCCTAATGTTCTTATCTTCGTGTAGCAACCGTTTCTTTTCATCGAAGACTGGGAGAGGCCATATTTTTGGCATCCTGTATCTCGAATTTCCCCCATAAGATTTCACAAGTAAAACACGTTTCGCTTTGCTATTCTTGCAGCTCTTGCTGGATTATCCCAAGGAGCGTCTAGTTTCGATATCAGGCTACACTAACGGATATGGAATCAATCCCGACACCATCATCCACAGCCTGAAAATACATACTACAAAAACCACTCACGGGCCATTCGGATCAAAGGATGCTCGTGGAAGGTTAACGGAATTCCATATCCCGTCAGCATCAGGTGGTGGTAGGATTGTTGGCTTTTTTGGAAGGGCGGGATCGCGTCTTAATTCTATTGGAGCCCGATTGGAACCATATTAAATTCAACACCCTCCCATCCCCTAAGCTCTTTTATTTTTATTCTTTTTTTCTTTGCCTTTGGCTTGTGATTGTAAGAATCTTCTTCTTTAATTTCCTGTTTTATGTTAGAATATATAAACATTAAGTCATGCCTCAATTTAACAATTTAAACTTTAAAAATAATTAACAATGATTTCACAAAATATTTTATGGTATTAAAATAGTAGATTTTGAGTTGAAATTTTTTTCAATCCCCTATTTGCAGCCCTTTTGAGAGAGAGAGAGAGAGAGAGAGAGAGAGTCACTTTCACAAAATCACTCGGTCCCCTTTCCCCTTTCAAGTCCCTCCCTTGTCTGTTCCAAGAGTGCACGAAGTACCCTTTAAATGCTCTTGACTAGGCATTTGGGTCAAAGAAGTACTCGGATTAGTGAGCGTCTTAATGGACAGCGAGAAAGCCCATATAGGCCGGCTTTAATGGGCTAAAGTGATCCCAAATGGCCGGCCTTGATGGGCTTAGGTGGGCCGGTTAATGACCGGCCCAAGCTCTTCTCAGTCGAAATTTTGGTCGTTGGACCCGAGGTTTCGAAATTATGACGTCCTTGGTTTGAAAATACAGAAGAAACCTAGTAATGCGGGGTTCATATAAAATGACTGTTTTATATCAAGGGTTGAATTTCGTTATTATTGGTGAATTTGATCTCTAGGAATTTTTTTAAAATGTAGATATATGATGGATCCATCGGCAAAATTTGAATGTCGGCAGGTATGTGCAAAATTTGAATGTCGGCAGGTATGTAGACTTTTGAATTTATATCAACTTCCACGCTTAGAGTAACCTATGCTAAGATTTGCGCCTGAAAAAGTTGAGTGTAAAATTAACATAAGTGCTGTAGTTATTTTTCTCCTTTAAAGCTGCAGGGTTTTATTATAGAACTCCTTGAGAGTTAGATCCGGCAATTTGACCTCACATGGGCTCTAAATATAAGGTTCACATGAACATCATGAGATGGGCCAAGTCCGTGGATGTGGCTTCTAAACAAGTTTTTCTATGCCTCAAGAGGGAGGAATAGGTGACTTGTTTGCGTTAATTAAAGAGAAAAAGTGTACAGTGGCCGATGAGCCGCATCTCATTTTTCTCACGAATTCAAACAAAAAGGATATAACAAGAAAGAACTAGAAAGAAATATTAGAAGGCCTTGTGTTGTCCACCAAACCCGGATGACGCGTTTCTGAAAGTCAACCGTCAACTGTCGACATCTCTTCTCACGCTCCGGTCTCAGTTCTCTCAATTTTTGTGCAAATATTCTATGGTTGATTCTGCATACGGAGGTTGTAATACTACTACTTGTAGGGAAGAAAGAGAGAGGGGGAGGGAGAGAGGCTTCTTCTGCCATTCAATATTATTTCCTTTTAGAGATGTCAAATAAATCCAAGTTGCGGACTCCAGATTTCCTCGAAGCAACCACTCGAATTAAGTTAGCGGACTATTTTCGTCATCGAAACGCATCCCACCAATGGTAAAATTATTGAACAACAAGGAGACACACGTTCAAGTTGAATTCAATTATGTTCGGAAGAGAGAGAGAGAGATAATTTCGTCCAAGTCGTCGAGAGAAAGTCTCCGCCTATGTCTTTTTAACATAGATACAAGTGGCCTCTCAATCAAAGTTTCTACACCACATATCAACAAGACAGGATCCATGTCTTCTCATCAATGGAAGCATGAAGTCTGTTAAAATATGTCTCAAGTTTGAATCCAATGTGAAATTTCGAATATTCCGAATTGGATATGTTGCGGACGTTCAAAATTGAGTAAAGAAGATCCGAAGATCAACTTCCCAAAATTCGAATCTATATTGGAGAATTTGACCGCTAAAATAGGAAAGTCCAACTTTCACTTGAATTTGGATTTTTTTTTAAAACATACAAAAATGTGTTTTGGATAAAATCGTTTAAGATAGGAAATAGAATCCTATGAGAAGTCGGCAAAAAAAATAAGGATCTCACTTATATATATATAGACTTGTGGCCGTGGGTGGTAGGAGGTTGATCATGAAGAATTGGTCTTGAAACGCCGTCTCATTGTCGAGTGCTTGTGAGGGATTTTTTTCTTTGTCGTTCTTGTCCGTGAATTGCATCTAAGAAGATTTAGTGTTCAAGCCAATTAAATCTTGTGATAAGACTTGCGTGTCATTCCTTCGTGAAAGTGAAAGATTATTTCTTGAGAAATTTCGGAGCTAAGCATTGCGTGCATTATTGGGTATAATTGGAGTTTAGGAAACACCGATAGAATGTTTGAGTGACTCGAGTGTTGACACTTAAATTTTGGCGACCGTTTAGTCATTTATTGCATCAAAAAATTAAGGGTTAATTTTACCCTTGAAAAAATAGTCAATTGCATAACATATAGTTTTAAGTGCATTTATATTTTAATTTGCATTTAAATTGGGTCATGACAAATTGGTTTGATTTGGTGGTTTTGAACTTTAAGTGACAAGTCGGACTAAGCCCATGAAGAGAGCAATTTAGCCTAAGCCCATATTTGAAAAAAAAAAATCCTATTACAATTTTTGAAAAAATCAATAGAGAATATTCATTTTTTGCAAAGGAAATCTAGAAGAGGTGTGGAAAATAAAAAGTGATATTGCTTTCAGAAAAAAGGAATATTCATGGATATAAATTTGGAAAGAAATTAAAAACCCTAACTCATGGCCTATAAATAGATTAAATGCGTAGGGTTTGAGGAGGGCGCCACTCATCGAATACATGACCGCACAAGAGGAGGTTCTATTTTTTGAGGCTCTTCCTTCGTTTTTTTTTAAGTTTAAAATTCAATACAAAAGGGGGGTTCTCGGTTGATGACTTCATAGGGGTTTTATTTTTGTTTTTTGGGTTTTCTTTTGTCAAAGAAAACACAAAAGTTGGGCTTCTGCAGAAGGGTATAGCTGCAGAGAGGGACAGAGAGGAGACGTGAGGGGACAGGTGAGAGAGAGAAAAAAAAAAAAAAAAAAAAGGGAAAAGAAGGAGGATTGTTCTTTTTCTTCGTGGACTCTCCCCGCCGGCGTCTGTTGCTGCCACCCACCGCACCGCGCCAGAGACCGCCACCTCGCCGGCCACCGCCGTTCCGCCTGCCGCCAGACCCTCACCCGCGAGCCCGCGCCTCCACCTGCAGAACCTACGAGCGCTCTGCCAGCCACCGCTGGAGCCGGCCCCCTTGCCGCTCCACCATTGCACCAGCACCACCGCCTGTTCGCCAAGCCCTTGCTTCGCTCCCAGCCGTATGCAGATCCGTCACCGATGCCAGCAGACCGGCGCCCGTGAAGCCTCCACTGACCCGTGACGCCAGAACCTGCTGCCGACCCCGACGCTAGCCTCCGCCTTCGATCGACGCTCAGCAGCGCCCCCTCCCCCCCTCCGAGATCTGCACCACCGCTGCAGATCGCGACACCAGCGACCCGACGCCCCTTGCCCGTAGCCACCTGACGTCGCAGCCCCTGTCCGACCCACGACGCCGTTTTTGCTCCTGCTTCATCGACGCCCTCCGCGAGCAGCACCGACTCCCGGTCGAATCCCCGAAGCCCAGCAACGACGGCCGCGCTTGACAGCCCGACTCGGCTCCTCTGCCCGCGACCCAGGACCAGTCGCCGAGGTCCGACGCTTTGCTGCTCCCGGCGACCCGATGCACGCCCGAGCGACGAACCAGCTGCAGCTTGCTCCCAGACGCCGGACAGCACCCCCCTGCCCGCTGGTCAATGTTGATGCCGCCGGTCTGCCTGCCGCCCTTCGCCGGAGCTCCGACGCCCGCCGCCCTTGCAGGACCGACGGTGACCCACCACAAGCCGCACGAGCTGTCAAGTCTCGGGTGAAAAAGCGAAAAAAAAAGCAAAATCAATTTAGGTAGTTTTTGCTTTTATCTTATTTTTTTTATTGTTCTTATTTTACTTTCTTTTTTTTAGCATAATTGTTCCTTAATGTAAGATTGAAGCTCCCGATATGAAATTGCCTTGAAATTAATGATTGTCAGTCCGATTTTCAAGCTCGAAATCCGACTCGCAATTACTTAAAAAAATTGCCAATCCGATCTCCCGCTCGAGATCCGATTCGTGATTTATGTGAAATTGGCCAACCCGATCTCATGCGCGAGATATGGTTCGTCAATTTTTGGATATCAATCTTATCTGGCTCTGATTTGCTGTCATGTTGGTTGAATCAATTTTATAAAAGGAAAAATCCAAAAAAATATTTGAATTAGGATTAGGTTTGTTTTAGAATGTTTCACATTATCTTGCATATTTAGAAATTATTTCGAATTTGTTAAAAAAATCAAAAAAAAAGATGCATTCATTTAGGATGTTAGTTTTTTTTTTTAACTTTGAATTGCACATTTACTTATTTGGCAATTTTAATTTCGAATTCCATAAAAGAAAAAGAAAAAAAAATAGAATTAGGGCATTCTTTACACGGCATTGCATATTAGAATAAATTGCATGCTTATTAAGTAAATAAAAAATCATCATGTATATGTCATATAGAATTAGGTTCATACAATGCACGTCATTTAGTAATTTTTGTTAGGTTCATTTAATTAAAAATTGCCCGTCATTAGAATTAGGTCATTAGATTAATTTAGATTGCATATTTAAGTGTTGCATTTCTTTAATTTCGAATCTCATGGAAAATACAAAAAAAAATTATTTTTAGAATAAATCCATCTCATGCTTCAAGATAGATTACATTCTTATTTATGCCATATCGCTTAGGTCATATAGCTAAGTCATGTTGCCATGTCATATCATTTCATGTTAAATTAGTGGCATGCATTGCATAAAACATGATTCTCATTAATTAAGTGAAAACCAAAAAAAGAAAAATTGCGTGTTAATTAGAAATCATATCTAAGGTTGTTGATATGAATTCTGATATAACAACGCAGATGCTTTCGTTGCTTTGAGGTAAGTTCTTGCAATTTATTTATTGTTTAACTGGGTGTTAAATTGGTGGTTTGTATACCCGCATGATCATCTTACATGTTAGGAAAATAGATTTAAAATCGATTCAAGTGGCTTGCCAAACATTTTTCAAAATAAAAAGAAATGTACTTGAAAGGGCATTAGAGAAATCTAGCGTAATTAAGTCGCCAAACTCATAAATCTCGGGTAGTAGGAGTAAAGTAAATCTCCCGTTACTTTACTAGGGTTTCTAATCGACCCACCAAAAATAGATTAGTGGCGACTCCTAATTGAAAATCATTTGCATGTTATAAACTTGAACCTAAGTCGCGAATTGGTATGGGCTTGGGAGAGCTCGAGTTAAGTCTGATATAGCTAGTACGAGAACCTAGAGGGGGGTGAATAGGTATATAAAAAATTTCCTTGAAGATTGCACAATATTTAAACAGTTAGAGGATTTGCAACAGTTAAAAATTCAATCGCAAGACTGAGTAAGGGAAAGAGAGAATTGAACACGCGGTTTATAGTGGTTCGGCTTGATTCAAGCCTACGTCCACTCTTACGCGACCGACCAATTGGCTGGATTCCACTATGATCAAAGAGCTGTTACAGTGTTGATCTTCCTTGATTTCTAGGTGTAGATGATCTACCACACTCGCTCAAGGTATCACCAAGTATGAACACTCTCTGTGTATACAATTTAGCTCGAACTGTATCGACTAATAATCAAGGTTCTTCAGACTCTGGAATTTTTCTATCAATCACACACTTAAAACAACTAGAACATCTTCCTTTTATACTCCTTTATGCCATCATAGCCGTTGGCACTTACCAAAGGAATTCCTCCAATCTACCTGTTGGACGGAATCAATCAAGAAGATCATCCGAGCTATTTAAGGAATCTGATGATAGCCCATCAATCCTGTTTGCCCATACAATCAGGATCTTGGTTTCCAAGAATAGAACATTCCAAGAATATTTCGTCGACCATCGGATCTTCAATGGATCTTAGATGAGAATCAAAGAATCCGAAATGATTATCCAACCAAAGAATCTTTTCCAGAGGATAGGATCGAATCCTCAACCATATACCTCGGCTTTGGATTTCCTTCGACACTAGATTAGAAAGACTGTCAGTGAGAATAGACTTAAGTCTTGAGTCTTGATTCTTAAGTCTTGAGTCTTGAGTCTTGAGTCTTGAGTCTTGAGTCTCGAGTCTTGAGTCTTGAGACTTTAAACTGTCGGTCTCCGAACATCCAGACTTAGACTAATAGAAACGTTTTGTCAGCTTCAAAATATTCTGGAAAGATTTCTCCAACAATCTCCCCCTTTTTGATGGTGACAAAACTTTCTTGTAGATTTGAACAACTTTGACATGCAAAAACATTTCTCAAGCAATATGGCTAACTCATAAAGATTAATAAAACAACCAGACTCTGCATCCACAGAAAATTGGTTAGTCTTTCATGAGTGACACCATATAACAACACTTGAAATAAATGCAACCAGTCAAGCATCAAAATCCACAGCCGATTCAGTCAAATTCACACCCAAGTTCAAGTTCTCAAGTCATACTAAAAAATAAACATACATAACCACTAAAAAGTTTTAAAAGATATTGAAAAGATATTGAAAAAGTTGTTGGTTCAAATTGGTTCTCCCCCTTTTTGTCAGCATTAAAAAGGGTGAGAAAGGAGTCATGTCCGCAGGAATGCGCACGATCTGGAAATCCCCAATGGACTGGACTACTCCTTCGAGCTTCTTCAGATCTTCCCTCAGTTGAGCTACCTCTTCTCCCTTAGCATTGGCTTGAAGTTGCAGAGTGAGGTCTTTGAATTTATCCTCCAGAGAGACTGAAGATGCTTGTCCAGCATTCTTCAAGGCTTGGATTTCACAGTCCAGAGCATATATCTCGCCACGCATTTCCAGAAGAATATCCATGATACGACGAAAATCTGCAGAATCTTCCGTCTGTGTACTAGCATTGGCTTTCTCAGTTGGTGTGTATGCAGACGATGGCGCTTCTGTTAAGTCTTGCAGATTTGGTTCTGACGTATCGTGACCTTCCTCAGGCAATTGAGAGACCTGAACTTCTTCTGGGTCTTCTGGAGATTGTCTTAGATCTTCATTGACAGCAGCATGAGGTGTAGACCTCTCTTGCTCGCCAACTCCCCCTGTCTCTAGGACATCGAAAGAGGAAGAGTGATGATCATGCTCTTGATTTCCCTTTTCTCCAGATTCATTAGCAGACTTTTCTTTTTCTCCTTCTCCTTCTTCTTGAACTTCCTTCTCCTTCTCTCTCTGTTCTTCTTCTCTGTTCTGCTCTTCTCTGCTCTGCTGAAGTTCTGTAGATTGAGACACAGAACGTCTAGTTCTTGTCAGTGCTTGGATAGTGGGATCTTCATCATCTTCATCTTCATCTTCATCCTCCAGGATGAGAGTTCTTTTCTTCTTTTTCGATGGAGCACCAATGACCTCCTTTCCTTTTCTCTTTGAGGCGGATCGGAATTTGGAGATTTCACTTTGAATTTCTCCATTGCCTTGGAGAGTTCTTTCAGACGCATCTTCATTAACATTTTCAACCCTACCACCATCTTATCACGCGGTCGAACACAAAATGTTTGTGGCGGTTCAATGTTCATGTGTCTGAAGATCTTGGTCACTAGACCAGGATAAGGCAATTGTCCTTTGTCTTTTGACATTGCTCTGTACATATGGAAGAGAATAGTGTGCGGGAGAGAAAACTTCCGTCCTGAGTTGATCGCATACATCAACTTTGCTTCAGAAAGAGATACAGAAGTCTTTGACGTAGACTTCGGTCTGAGACAGTTGATTACAATCTTATGAAGCACAATGTTGATGGCCTTCATCCTTGAGTAGGTAATTTTCTTCTCTGCGTCCATATCTTTGACAAGATCCAGAGTAGTACGAGCAGGTGAGACTTTGATTGGGAGATAGCGTCCCCGTTCAACTCCAACTATGTCCGCCAACATATTCACATCTACCACATAGACTTGGTCTCGGACACTGAATGAAATTCTATTCGCATCCAAAAAGCTAAGATTTGAATAGAAATAAGCGGTGAGTTGAGCATACCCGTCCGTAGAGTCAGAGCAAAAAGTCTCAAGTTGAAGCAAATTCAACTTCTCTCTTAAGTTCATGTTGATGGTGTCCAGGAAGTCAAAATCAACACTTCTAGGGTTTATCACCCCTCTTTTCAACAGCCTGAAATACACTTTTTCCTGATCCTTGGATTTAAACAAATCCATCCGATTTCCTTTCACCTTTGCTGCCACACCCATTCTAGGTTTAAATTCAAGGAACATTTTGTCATCATCGTTCCCTTCAATCAGATTTTGTCCTGGCAAACGAGGGTCACTGGGAATGTTCGCAAGAGCCTCCTCTGCCCTTCCTTTAGGAGCAATTCCCAATTCCTCCATTTTCCGCAGAAAAAGATACTCATTCCCATAATTTTTGTCCTTAAGGAAGTCATCTATATATTTTAATGAAGAACCGGAGCTTTTCAACGCACGATAAAGCTTATAGATAAAGGAGGGTCTTTGAACTCTTACTGGGTCGACTTCCTCGATTATCTCATCTTCCAGATGTTGACTTGCACCTTGTGGGGCAGGAGGTGTTGAATGACGTGGAGGAGAGCGAATCGGACTTTGTCGCTGACTTGATAAGTCTTCTTCCTCAGTAAGATCGAAGTGAGTCGGTCCCTTCTCCATTCTTTGTGGTCCCCTGCTTGCGATTCTGGATGATTTCCTCGAAGACGACATCTTTCTTTGTCTATTGGAAGATTCCTTCACTTGCTTTTCCCAAGAAAAATGACCACTTTCTCGACGACGAACAAGAAGTAGAAAAACAGTATCGAGAGGAGAGTGCCTTTTAGGGTTTTGAAGATTGGGCGAAGAAAAACTGTATATATTTATACCTCGGATTTGAAAAGAGAAGTTTAATCGGTACAAGGAAAGTGTACGAACACTTCTTTTCAAAATCAATAACTACCAAAATTAATTCCTTAAAAAAGACAAGTTTTCAAATTTCACACGAATTATATCTGAATGAAAGAACGTACCTTTTCGAGATTAGATAAACGAGAATTCGTACCTTTTAGATAAAATAGCAACTTACAGTCTTTAGCCATGAATGATTGAGTCTCAGGATTTAAAATCTGAGAGATCAGAGTCTTAGAGTTGGTGAGTCTCTAGACTTTAACTTCTTCAAGCTTCAAAATGTTGAGTCTTGAGCGGATAAAGTCGAATTGATTTTTCTCCAAAGGCTTTGTGAATATATCCGCTAGTTGACTTTTTGAATCAATAAATTGAATAGGGATTTCTCCATTTTGAATATGATCTCTAATGAAGTGATGTTGAATCTCAATATGCTTTGCTCTTGAATGAAGGATTGGATTTTTGGTGAGATTGATCGCGCTGGTGTTGTCACATCTGATTTCTGTGCATGAGTCTTCAATGCCAAAGTCTTGTAGCTGTTGTTTTATCCATAGAATTTGCGAACAGCAGCTTCCAAGAGCTACATACTCTGCTTCTGTCGTTGAGAGAGCTACAGTGCTTTGCTTCCTTGAGAACCAAGACACTGTCCTGTTTCCAAGCAGTTGACAAGTTCCAGAAGTGCTCTTTCTATCGACTCTGCAACCGGCCAGATCTGCATCTGAGTATCCTAGAAGATTAAAGTCTCCCCTCTTTGGATACCAAAGACCGATGCTTGAAGATGAGGCAACGTATTTGATAATACGTTTCACAGCAATGAGATGTGATTCTCTAGGATCTGATTGAAACCTAGCACAGATGCAAACACTCAACAAAATATCAGGTCTAGAAGCAGTAAGATAAAGAAGTGAACCGATCATGCTCCTGTACAGCTTTTGATCTACTTTCTTCCCTTCTTCATCCTTGTCTATCTTCTGAGAACATGACATTGGTATGTCGGTCTTTTTACACTTTCCCAATCCAAACCTTTTGACAAGATCATTCGCATATTTTTCTTGATGAATGAAAGTTCCTTCCTTCATTTGTTTTATTTGGAGTCCAAGAAAGAATGTTAACTCTCCCATCATACTCATTTCAAACTCATCCTGCATAGACTTAGAAAATTTCTTGCATAGACTTTCATTAGGTGAACCAAAAATAATATCGTCCACATATATTTGAACAAGTAAAAAGCTTTTGTTTTCCTTTTTGATAAACAAAGTAGTATCTACTTTACCTTTGACAAAACCATTCTGTAATAAAAACTTACTTAGTCTGTCGTACCAAGCTCGAGGTGCTTGCTTTAAACCATACAGGGCCTTTTTCAGTCTAAAGACTGAGTCTGGCTTCTTTGGGTCTTCAAACCCAGGTGGTTGTTCCACATAAACTTCCTCATGGATAAATCCATTTAGGAATGCACTTTTGACGTCCATTTGGAATAACCTGAAATTTTTATAACAAGCAAACGCAAGTAATAGATGAATAGCTTCTAACCTTGCTACTGGTGCGTAAGTCTCGTCATAGTCTATTCCTTCTTCTTGCATATATCCTTTGGCCACGAGTCTTGCTTTGTTTCGTACGACTTTTCCTTCTTCATTCATCTTGTTTCTGAATACCCATTTGGCTCCAATAACAGTTTTACCTTTTGGTTTAGATGTCAATTCCCGGACATCATTGATGTTGAACTGCCGAGTTCTTCTTGCATAGCTTCGATCCAACTTTCATCGATAAAGCTTCTTCTATGCTTTTTGGTTCAATTTCAGAAATGAGAGCCACAACTAGATTCTTCACGTCTTTTTGATCTCGTGCGAATTCCTTCATTGATTTTGCCAATAATGAGATCTTTGGGATGACTGGATTTGTGCTTCCGAGTTACTAGTTGGTTTGCCTGGTTGATGATCTCTTTCTTTATTTGAATCTTCATGAGCATCTTGATGTTGGACTTCCGAGTCTCGAGATGCTTCTTGAGTTGAAGACATTGGAAAGTCTAGAGCGGGTTCGACTCTTCATATTGAGTCTCGGGCTGGATTCATCTTGCGTTGAGTCTTGGAATTTGACATTCATTGATTCCTCCACGGTGGCTTTTCTTGTTGTAGACTCTGTAGGCTTTGCTTGATGTAGAATATCCAAGGAAGATGCCTTCATCTGATCTTTCTTCAAACTTACCAACTCGATCATTTGCATTTTTCAAAATAAAGCATTTGCAACCAAACACATGAAAGTATGAAACAATAGGCTTCTTACCTTTGAACAATTCATAGGGGTTTTCTCTAGAATAGGTCTTAGGAAGACTCTATTTATGATATAGCAAGCTGTTGAAACAGACTTCAGCCCAAAATCGTGAAGATATTTTACTTTCAATTAAAAGTGTTCTAGCCATTTCTTGAAGAGATCTATTCTTTCTTTCCACAACTCCATTTTGCTCGGAGTATATGGAGAGGAAAACATGTGATTAAAACCAGATTTATCACAAAATTTCGTAAAATCTTGATTTTCAAATTCACTTCCATGATCTGTTCTTATACTTGAAATAGCACATCCTTTTTCATTTTGAACCTTTTTAGCAAACTTCTCAAAGTACGAAAAGGTTTCTGACTTACTTGCAAGAAAATATACCCAGGTAAAGCGAGAGTAATCGTTTACAATTACTAGACAATACTTCTTATCTCCAATGCTCTGGGTTCTTGTTGGTCCGAAGAGATCCATATGAAGCAACTGTAGTACATGATTAGTAGAGATGTGATTTATTGGCTTAAATGAATTTCTTACCTGCTTTCCCAGAATGCATGGAGTGCATAAGTCAGACTTTTGGTATGGCACTTTAGGTAGTCCTCGAACAAGCTTCTTTGATGAGATTTTGGCTAATTGCTTCATGTTGATGTGACCAAGCTTTCTGTGCCATAAGACTGCTTCATCTTGAATTGAGATTAGGCATTGTGCTTCATTTGGTTTTACATCAAGGAGGTAGATGTTTCCATGCCTTCGACCCATGAAGGACTGAGTTGAATCTTTACTAATTCCAGAACATATGCCTTTTTGAAAGGAGATCTTGAAACCGGTATCACACAATTGGCTAATGCTGAGAAAATTGTAATTGAGTCCTTCCACTAGAGAGACATTGCTTATTGTAAGATTTCCAATTTTCACAGTTCCGAATCCCACAATGCTTCCTTTGCTATTTCCTCCAAATGAAACTTTTCCACCATTTACTTGAATAAGCTTTATGAAACAATTTGAGTCTCCTGTCATGTGTCTTGAGCATCCGCTGTCAAGATACCACTTTACCTTCTTTTTTGACAGACCCGCATTCAAAAAAGAGTCTCAAGCTTTCTTTGGTACCCAAATTTTCGTGGGTCCTTTGGTGTTAGTAGGATGAGCATTATTAGGCCATACTCTCTTAACAGCTTCCAAACCATAGGACAGTCTTTTTCAAAATGATCTTGACTCAAGTTACACTTTGAACATCTTAGAGCATTTCGACCTACAGACTTTACAAAGACTTTCTTGAAATGATTTTTGTAAGCCTCTTTTGACGGTCTTTTCTTAATTCTTTCTTTTACTTTTGGAAAATCAATCAAGGGGATTGTTTCCGCTGTCATACCTAGACCAGACTTATTAAAGTAAGGTCTTTGGACCGAAAGAACTTTTTCAAGTTTTTCCGACCCTATTGAAAATTTCTTTGAAATATTTGATAAATCAGTTTTTAAGAAATCATTTTCTTTTGAAAGTTTTTCTTCATTCTCCTTAAGAGTAGAAACATTCAAGTTTAAACTTTTCACTTTTTCTTCTAAAATGTTTTCCTTTTGTTTTAAAAACTGAGTTTTCCTTTTTAAGTTCGGAAATATTTTTGAGAGAAGTCTTAAGACTAAAACATAATTCATCAATGTATTTAGAGACTTTGACAGGGATTTTATAATCACTTACCTCAAATTCACTGTCTGAGTCTGATCTAGAGTCTGAGTCTGATTGCGCCATCAGACACAGGTTGGCATATTCCTCATCACTTTCTTCACTCTCCGTATCGCTCCCGGTTTCGGCTTTAAGAGCTTTTCGAGACTTCTCGGGCTTTCCTCTTTTCTTCTTCGAAGAGGACAGTTAGTCTGATGTGTCCCTTTTTCTTACACTCGAAGCAAACTACATCTTTGTTTGATTCCTCATTATCAACAAACTTGGTTTGCTGTTTCTGAAAACTTTGTTTCTTTGAGTTGAACCTTCTTCCTTTTCTATTCAGCTTTCTGAACCTTCTAATCATAAGAGCAAGCTCCTCATCATCCAGATCTTCTTCAGAATCTGTATCATCAGAATCATCGTTAGATTTTAATGCAATGGATTTCTTACCTCTTGGATCTTCGTCTTCATTAATTCGTTCCACTTAGTAAGACCGAAGAGTTCCAATCAGCTCGTCTACGAGATAATGGCATAATTCTTTGCGTCTCTCTTATTGAAATCTTTATATGATTCCAATCCTTGGAGAGTCCACGCAGAGCTTGTTCACCTTCATAGGATCAGAAATTTTCTGTCCTTGATTCTCAAGACCATTGACAATATCTCGTAAAACGGCTAAACATGTCGCTTATAGATTCTCCGGGTTTCATTTTGAAGGCTTCATATTGACCAAGGAGAATGTTAATTCTGGTCTCCTTTACTCGGTCTGTCCCTTCATAAGTGATATGTAATCTATCCCGAGACTTCTTTCGCTTTGTAACACAAGAAGATATTCTGTTATATTCGATTGGTGACAAAGCACAATATAAAGAATAAATTGCTTTAGCATCGAGTGCTTGTCTCTTGTTTATCTCTTCTTGAGACATTCCGCTAGCTTCAACAGTTTCTTTCCCTCTTTCAGATACTGATGCAGCAGTAGGAGTAATTTCTCTTTCCACCACATCCCATTCCAGAGGATCCTTTGACCGTAGAAAAGCTTTCATCTTGTTTTTCCAGATGTTGTAATCTTTTCCATCAAAGTAGGGTGGTCTGGTATTGCTTTGCCCTTCCACCAGCCCTGGTGCTAGCATACTAGCCATGGATCTTTTACTCTGAAGTAAAACACTTCAAATAAAGTAAGAACACAAGCTCTGATACCAATTGATATAGCTAGTACGAGAACCTAGAGGGGGGTGAATAGGTATATAAAAAATTTCCTTGAAGATTGCACAATATTTAAACAGTTAGAGGATTTGCAACAGTTAAAAATTCAATCGCAAGACTGAGTAAGGGAAAGAGAGAATTGAACACGCGGTTTATAGTGGTTCGGCTTGATTCAAGCCTACGTCCACTCTTCTGCACTGACAGCCAATTGGCTGGATTCCACTATGATCAAAGAGCTGTTACAGTGTTGATCTTCCTTGATTTCTAGGTGTAGATGATCTACCACACTCGCTCAAGGTATCACCAAGTATGAACACTCTCTGTGTATACAATTTAGCTCGAACTGTATCGACTAATAATCAAGGTTCTTCAGACTCTGGAATTTTTCTATCAATTACACACTTAAAACAACTAGAACGTCTTCCTTTTATACTCCTTTATGCCATCATAGCCGTTGGCACTTACCAAAGGAATTCCTCCAATCTACCCGTTGGACGGAATCAATCAAGAAGATCATCCGAGCTATTTAAGGAATCGATGATAGCCCATCAATCTGTTTGCCCATACAATCGGGATCTTGGTTTCCAAGAATAGAACATTCCAAGAATATTTCGTCGACCATCGGATCTTCAATGGATCTTAGATGAGAATCAAAGAATCCGAAATGATTATCCAACCAAAGAATCTTTTCCAGAGGATAGGATCGAATCCTCAACCATATACCTCGGCTTTGGATTTCCTTCGACACTGGATTAGAAAGACTGTCAGTGAGAATAGACTTAAGTCTTGAGTCTTGATTCTTAAGTCTTGAGTCTTGAGTCTTGAGTCTCGAGTCTTGAGTCTCGAGTCTTGAGTCTTGAGACTTTAAACTGTCGGTCTCCGAACATCCAGACTTAGACTAATAGAAACGTTTTGTCAGCTTCAAAATATTCTGGAAAGATTTCTCCAACAAAGTCTAGGCTTAACAATCCATTAGCCAAACCCTAGGTGGTTCACACCCGAAAAATTGGTCGTGACAGCTTGGCGACTCCGCCGGGAACTTGAGTTAAAACTCTTAGTGGACTTAGGCCAATTTTTCTTTTCTTTTGAAAAAAGTTTTTGTTTGGCAGCAAGGATTCCAGGTACGTCCCTAACATTTAAGGTGTTAAATGTTTTTTTAGAATGGGAGGTATAAGGGGAAGTGTTTGATAACCTTTATTTTGCGGGGAGGTGTAGGAATGTATAGTTTATTTTCATGAACGAAGTGTTGCTTGATATAAACTGTTGTGCATGCTTTGCATCTGCACTACACTATTGCACACACAACCCGCCACCGGACCTGGGTCGCATTAGGATCATCTAGAATGGTATTGAGATGTTTGCCACTCCGACCGCATGCTCGCGGTACGAGTCGCCCATCTCAATCCCGACGTTTCTTTCATGGTGTCAAGAGTACCCACCTCGATTCGCATGCTCGCGACCCGGGTCAGCTCTTTAACTAAGGCGGAGTTATGAGGACCCGACATAGTCCACAAGCTCGTGGCTAGTCTGATCATCCTTGTGGCTCCACCTTGATAAGCCTTATAGATTAGAAATCGAGTCACTTACCATGCGCATGTCTATGTGATTGCCATTGATTCTCCTTGATGAAGTAAGTCTTCTTTCCCTATACCATGCAATTTATTTTGTCATATTCTTGGGTCGGTCCATGACAATCTAGGTCAATCATTGATTTGATTCATTTGTCAATTGGAAATGAAATGAGAAATTGCTAGGGAATGATGCATTTAAAAAAACTTTGGAGAATTTGTTTTTACATCATGTCTAGGAAATTTGGTTTTACTAGGATATCCATTTTTTTAGGAAATTCCCTTCTTGCATAGACTTTTCATGAATAAATAAAAAAATGAAATAAATAAATAAATAAATCGATTAGATCATTGTCATGGATTGACTCTTCATTTACACCTCATGCTTACACGTTTCTGTTTATTTCCTTTAGGTGATCTCGCTCACCCATCCGTACACGACCGAGAGCAAAAATGGCGGATCAAAATGAGGTGCTAGACCATATCATCGTCCATATAAACAAACGAATTGCGTACCTCCAAAGTCAAGTCAATGAATTGTCTGCTACTGTGGCTTGTTTCGTCAAGCAAAAATGCCGTGATGATATAGGTACTCTATCTTCAGTAGGAAACTATGACTCAAAGAAGAGAGCCAAGAGGACTTTCGAACCGTCCTATTTTCTTGAGGTAGTTGAATTTGATGCCACTATGAAGAGACTAGTGATATATCTAGAAGGAATAATCTCTTACCTAGAGGATTTGCATCACAAGATCAAGGAGGGTGAAGAACTCAAGCACACATGATTCATGATCCTAAGTAGTTTGCTTTCCTTATTTAATTAGGGGCATGTTCAATTGCACCTTCCCCTGTGTGGGAATTCTTATTGCTTTTTAGGGATTGGTAAAAATTTCTTCTGTTTTGCTTTAGTGCTTGAGCATCACATTCCAATAAATGTAATTTGATTGATGAATATCAATAGAATTACAAGTTTTGTTTTGAGGACATGATGGGGTACACCAAACTAGCCCGGTGACGATATCCAACAATGAAAAGAAAATATCATCCAAGGAGAATTCTGAGGACTAGGCTTCTTCATGCTTCCTCATCCAAAAAAATTCCAAAAGAACAAAAAAAAAAAAGGATCATTTTTCAAGCCATTTCCAAAAAGCATGCATTAGATTAGCCTTGTTTAATTTTCTGACTCATTTACTTCATGTTTCAGAGCATTACTTTCTTGACCCAATAAGAAAGCATCTAGAAAAGGCACATCAGGTTGCAATTGGTTCGATTGTTCTAAAGAGTTAATGTCGGTCACATCTTGATACTACTTGAAATATCCATCTTGAGGAGCCAAACAAAGTGTGTTCCATTTCTGTGCTTGACGGAATTTTCATTCTTGCCTATTAAATGAGGGGCAAGTTAAAAGAGGATCATCCATCTTTGGTGAAAGAGGTACATCTCGTTTTTGAACATAAATAATTTTGGGAGATGACGCTTTGTTCTTTTCCTTGCAGATGACGAATTGGGGGCACTACAGATCCTAGTAGTGACATGACTGAGACAAAATCCCGATCCAAGCCAAAATGGTTGTGCAATTTGAATTTACTTTGATGTTGCATAGTATCCTATTCATGCACGTTGTTTTGTGCAGGGGCAAAAGCAAGATTTCATCAAATCAAAGATCAGATTTTCATAATCGATTGATCAATTTGTGTGTTTATTCCCTTTCGATAGAGGCAATCTAGGGACATCCATTGCTGAGACAATCCCTTCATGGGACAATTTCTTGAATGAATGCTTGGAATCATGTTTGAGTGTAATAAATTGTTTGTTTTGAGGTCACAAACGCTTTCTATGCTTAAAGTTGCTGGACTCTTTTGAAAATAAAATTTTCATATTGATTCAACTCACCAATTTCATGTGGAGATTTGTCAAGATAGACAATTTAATGGAGTGACATCAATGTTTAAGAACGCTGAATGAGACGTATCATGATGATGAAAGGCAAACCTTATCCTATACACAATCCCCTACTTATACACTTGTGAGATGAGTGTAGGAAGTTCCATATCTACAAGGTAAAGAGTTCTCTCGCAAAAGGTACGATGACCGAAATGATGAGGGGTAGTTCATTTCTCTATCCCAAACACTACAGGTGATACATTGCTTAACCCCTTTTGAGCCCCATACACTTGTGGATATTTTTTTTCAAATTATCCCTATCAAGAACCACCCCATATTAAGGCAAGTTGGAGGTAAGACAGCATCATGAGGTGAGGAAAATGAAAAGAAATTTCTTGCTCTCACTTGCATTAATCTTCAAGTCATGCTATTACATTGAATGTATGTGTTAATCTAAGTGCCATAGGATGACGAAGAGCATTTCTTTCTCTATCCTATACAGTTATATCCTTTGCACAGCCCATTTGAGCCTGCAATCTCATTTCTTTAAACCCAGTTGGTGATCATCCCTCACACTGGGGCAAAGCAAAAGGTAAATTAAGACCCTTGAAAATTCGAATGTCATTCAAAGTGGATTGCTTGACGCATGCATTATGCGCAAGAATTGAATTCAAAATAGAACTAAGGGGCATGAAAAAGCAGTGTGCCTGGTAAAAATAAGGCCAATGCCCACGAAAAGAAGTGAAAAAAAAATTGCATGAAAACTAGGGGCATGAAAAATCGGTGTGCCTGGTAAAAGCAAGGCCAATGCCCATAGATGAAAAAAAAAAAGAGTCAAGATAAGTGACTGTCAATTGTAAGAATTGAATTCCAATGGAGCAAATACTCAAAGAACTCAAATTGTGAGTTTTTACAATCAATGAGGCATTTCATGAAGACAATCCCCGATGATGAAAAAGAAAACTGGTGGCAATGCCAAAATGATCATCAACTCACACCTTTTACACACATTTTGAGCCTAATGATCCTTTTATTTCTCAACCCATGAATCCAACCTACGTTACGTCCCTTAACAAAGTCTCTTCAGATTATGGTACTTGAATTAACATATGAGGTCACATGTTTATAAGCATTGCTCGAAGAAGTGCGAGCAAGATTATTTCTTTTTGCAGGGTTCTTGACTTGTAAACCCGGAGATGATTACAAGACTGTTCATTCAATAGCTTTGACTCAAAGAGTCCATTTGTTAAGCCATTGACCAAGCCCCCATTACGGTCCCTATTAAAGACCTCTCAGGTTGGTAAGGTCGTATCGCTTGCAAGAATACTCGGACCCTTGTTGGTATGATGATAGTGAGATGGAGTGATTCTCATAAAATAGCCTCTAAATGAGAGTGAGTGAAAGTTCTTTCTAACTGAAGGTCTCTCATTTGGTATTCTTAGGAAATCCATGTCATGAGTGAAGATTGTCTTGAATGATAATTCTCTCCAGTGGAAATTTGGGTGATGCAAAGGTCATTATGCATGAACCTCGATTGAGTTGATGAAAACCTCACTAAATTTTGAAATATGCATTCTAGAGTAGCTCAGATTGTCTATCTCTTTAATGAATGCATATCAGTTTTTGCTTTAAATCATGTCTGACAGGTAATTCAAGTTCCTTTCAGAATGTTTCATGATATTAGGAGATGAGAAACCTCCACCATGAGGTGAAAGACCTCCATAGGATATCTAAATTCCAAAAGACATTTTTCTCCATGAATCAGAGATATCACCAGGTAAGTATATCTCTACCATACTCTAAAATACTTGTCATTGTGCAGGTATTCTCTCTCAAGTGCATCAACACTTGACTTGGTCAAGCTGTCCAGTTATATCGATTTGGCGTACTTTCGTAGCCCAAAGTCCATTTTATCAAACCGGCGTGCTTCCGTAGCCCGAATTTCTTTTATCGACCTGGCGTGCTTTCGTAGCCCGGATTTCTCTTATCGACCTGGCGTGCTTTCGTAGCCCAGAGTCCATTTTATCGAACCGGCGTGCTTCCGTAGCCCGGATTTCTCTTATTGACCTGGCGTGCTTTCGTAGCCCAGAGTCCATTTTATTGAACCGGCGTGCTTCCGTAGCCCGGATTTCTTTTATCGACCTGGCGTGCTTTCGTAGCCTAGAGTCCTTTACACCGACACTCAATGGAGTTGTCCCCAAAAGATTTTTCCTCCAGATTCAATCTGATTAAGGCGACCGAAGAATGGTTCGGGTCCTAGTCGGATGATTTCTGTCGCAAGGCTGGGCGATCGAAGAATGGGTCGAGTCCTAGCCAAGCAAAACCTCAATCTAGGCGACCGTAGAATGGTACGGGTCCTATACAACATTTATTGCTCTAACAGGCGACCGTAGAATGGTACGGGTCCTGGAAAAGCAATTTCCTCATTCAGCGACCGTAAAATGGTACGGGTCCTGGAAAAATAATTTTCTTCGTCGAGGCGACCGTAGAATGGTACGGGTCCTGGAAAATGAATCCCCGTTTAGGTGACCGTAGAATGGTACGGGTCCTAGACAAAACCTTTCTGCCGTACTGGGCGACCGTAGAATGGTACGGGTCCTAAGAAAGCAGTTCCTTACAAAACCTTTCTGCCGTATTGGGCGATCGTAGAATGGTACGGGTCCTGAGAAAGCAGCTCCTTTCTGCCATACTAGGCGACCGTAGAATGGTACGGGTCCTAGACAAGTAACACCCACTACCTTGAATTACTCTATCCTCCTCGAAAGTAAGTTATTCCAGGTAGGCTCATTTATCATTTGCATTAGCATTTCCATGCATCATATAAATTAAAAAATGGAATTCATTTTCCTAAAAAAAAAAAAAAAAAAATCATTCATTGCATGTGTATAGTCAAAATTTAGGTCTCAATTTGTCTTTGAAGGCAACCTTTTCGAGCTCACCTTCAAAGAGGGGCAGCTGTTGACACCTAAGTTTTGGCGACCCGTTTAGTCATTTATTGCATCAAAAAATTAAGGGTTAATTTTACCCTTGAAAAAATAGTCAATTGCATAACATATAGTTTTAGGTGCATTTATTTTAATTTGCATTTACATTGGGTCAGTGACAGATCGGTTTGATTTGGTGGTTCTGAGCTTTAAGTTGACAAGTCGGACTAAGCCTACAAAGAGAGCAATTTAGGCCCAAGCCCATATTTGAAAAAAAATCCTATTGCAATTTTTGAAAAATCAATAGAGAATATTCATTTTTGCAAAGGAAATCTAGAAGAGGTGTGGAAAATAAAAAGTGATATTGCTTTCGGAAAAAAGGAATTTTCATGGATATAAATTTGGAAAGAAATTAAAAACCCTAACTCATGGCCTATAAATAGATTAGATGCGTAGGGTTTAGGGGGGCCACTCATGGAATACACGGCCACACAAGAGGAGGTTCTATTTTTTGAGGCTCTTCCTTCATTTTTTTGAAGTTCAAAATTCAATACAAAAGGGGGGGGTTCTCGGTTGATGACTTCGTAGGGGGTTTTACTTTTGTTTTTTGGGTTTTCTTTTGGTCAAAGAAAACACAAAAGTTGGGCTTCTGCAGAAGGGTATAGCTGTAGAGAGGGATAGAGAGGAGATGTGAGGGGACAAGTGAGAGAGAGAAAAAAAATAAAAAAAAAAAGGGAAAAGAAGGAGGATTGTTCTTTTTCTTCGTGGACTCTCCCCACCGGCGTCTGTTGCCGCCACCCACCGCACCGCGCCAGAGCCCGCCACCTCGCCGACCACCGCCATTCCGCCTGCCGCCAGACCCTCACCCGTGAGCCCGCACCTCCACCCGCAGAACCAACGAGTGCTCGCGCGCCCACCGCCGGAGCCGCCCCCTGCCGCTCCACCATTGCACCAGCACCATCGCCCGTTCGCCAAGCCCTTGCTTCGCTCCCGCCCGCGTGCGATCCGTCACCGACGCTAGCGGACCGGCGCCCGTGAAGCCTCCACTCGACCCTCAACGCTAGAACCCGCTGCCGACCCCAACACCCGCCTCCGCCTTCGATCGACGCTCGCGGTGCCCCCTCCCCCCGAGATCTACACCACCGCCGCAGATCGCGACACCCGCCGACCCGACGCCCTTGCTCCGTAGCCACGGACGTCGCAGCCTCGTCCGACCCGCGACGCCGTTTCGCTCCGCTTCATCGACGCCCTCCGCGAGCGTGCACCGACTCCGGCGAATCCCCCGAAGCCCAGAACGACGGCCGTGCTTGGCAGCCCGACTCGGCTCCTTCCGCCCACGACCCAGACCGGCGGCGAGGTCCGACGCTTTGTTGCTCCCGGCGACCCGATGCACGCCCGAGCGACGAACCGCCTGCAGCTTGCTCCCGGACGCCGAACAAGACTCCCCGCCCGCTGGTCAATGTTGATGCCGCCGGGTCCGCTTCGCGCCCTTCGCCGGAGCTCGACGCCTCCGCCCTTGCGGGACCGACGGTGACCCACCACAAGCCGCACGAGCCGTCAAGTCTCGGTGAAAAGCGAAAAAAATCAATTTAGGTAGTTTTTGCTTTTATCTTATTTTTTTATTGTTCTTATTTTACTTTCTTTTTTTAGCATAATTGTTCCTTAATGTAAGATTGAAGCTCCCGATATGAAATTGCCTTGAAATTAGTAATTGTCAGTCCGATTTTCAAGCTCGAAATCCGACTCGCAATTACTTAAAAAAATTGCCAATCCGATCTCCCGCTCGAGATCCGATTCGTGATTTATGTGAAATTGGCCAACCCGATCTCATGCGCGAGATATGGTTCGTCAATTTTTGGATATCAATCTTATCTAGCTCTGATTTGCTGTCATGTTGGTTGAATCAATTTTATAAAAGGAAAAATCCAAAAAAATATTTGAATTAGGATTAGGTTTGTTTTAGAATATTTCACGTTATCTTGCATATTTAGAAATTATTTCGAATTTGTTAAAAAAAAAAAAAAAAAGATGCATTCATTTAGGATGTTAGTTTTTTTTAACTTTGAATTGCACATTTAATTATTTGGCAATTTTAATTTCGAATTCCATAAAAGAAAAAGAAAAAGAAAATAGAATTAGGGCATTCTTTACACGTCATTGCATATTAGAATAAATTGCATGCTTATTAAGTAAATAAAAAATCATCATGTATATGTCATATAGAATTAGGTTCATACAATGCACGTCATCTAGTAATTTTTGTTAGGTTCATTTAATTAGAAATTGCCCGTCATTAGAATTAGGTCATTAGATTAATTTAGATTGCATATTTAAGTGTTGCATTTCTTTAATTTTGAATCTCATGGAAAATACAAAAAAATTATTTTTAGAATAAATCCATCTCATGCTTCAGGATAGATTACATGCTTATTTATGTCATATCGCTTAGGTTATATAGCTAAGTCATGTTGCCATGTCATATCATTTCATGTTAAATTAGAGGCATGCATTGCATAAAGCATGATTCTCATTAATTAAGTGAAAACCAAAAAAAGAAATTGCGTGTTAATTAGAAATCATATCTAGGGTTGTTGATGTGAATTCTGATCTAACAACGCAGATGCTTTCGTTGTTTTGAGGTAAGTTCTTGCAATTTATTTATTGTTTAACTGGGTGTTAAATTAGTGGTTTGTGTACCCGCATGATCATCTTACATGTTAGGAAAATAGATTTAAAATCGATTCAAGTTGCTTGCCAAACATTTTTCAAAATAAAAAGAAAGGTACCGAAAGGGCGTTAGAGAAACTAGCGTAATCAAATCCCCGAACTCATAAATCTCTGGTTCGTAGGAGTAAAGTAAATTTCCCGTTATTTTACTTGGGTTTCTAATTGACCCATAAAAAGTAAATTAGTGGTGACTCCTAATTGAAAATCATTTGCATGTTGAGAAATTTAAACTTAAGTCGTGAATTGGTATGTGCTTGGGAGAACCCCGACTTAAGTCTAGGCTTAACAATCATTAGCCAAATTCTAGGTGGTTCACACCCAAAAAATTGGTCGCGACATCGAGTATGTGTGTAAGTCTTTGTATCGCTTGATTTATAGTGAAGTTCGTCGTTTGCTCTCTTCGTGGACATAGGTTTTTACGACCGAACCACGTAAATTTGGTGTCCGATTTATTTTCTTCTTCTGTCTATATCCTTATCGCAACAAGTGATATTAGAGCCAAGTTTGGCTAAGTTGAAGCGAACCGATGGCAATAGAAGAAATAAAAGTGAGAATTAAGGGCGCGCATGACAACCATTCTGTTCTTAAATAGTTTGGAACGTAAATAGATTTTTCTATTTCTATTTCTAGAAGAGTTTCTAAGCAAAAATAACCGTTTGATAACGACACAAAATTTCTACTCTAAAAATAGAAATTCGTTTGATAATGACACAAAATTTCTTCCTTTCGAACGGCGGCGGCGACGACCGACGACCTTTAATATAAAAAAAATAAAAATAAAAATGATTTAGTAACAAAAAAAATAATGAATAAAATAAAATAAAATAAAATAAAATAAAATAAAAAATAAAATAAAAATATCATTTTTTTTTTAAAATTAAAATATAAAAATAAATTTATTTTATTTATTCTATTTTATTTTATTTTACGAATAAATTTATTTTAAAATGAATAAAAGTAAAAAATAAAAATAATTTTATTTGGCAAAACACTCAAGGCAAATAAAAATAATTTATTTTTATTTATCATAAATAAATTATTTTAAATAAATATAATAAATTTATTTTATTTATTCTATTTTATTTTATTTTACGAATAAATTTATTTTAAAATGAATAAAAATAAAAAATAAAAATTATTTGGCAAAACACTCAAGGCAAATAAAAATTTATTATTTTTATCATAAATAAATTATTTTAAATAAATTAAATAAATTAAATAAATTTATTTTATTTATTCTATTTTATTTTATTTTACAAATAAATTTATTTTAAAATGAATAAAAATAAAAAATAAAAATAATTTTATTTGGCAAAACACTCAAGGCAAATAAAAAATAATTTTACTTTTAATAAACATATTTATTTATTTATCATAAATAAATTTAATAAATTTATTTTTAGTAAACTAAAAATAAAATGATAAATAAAAATAATTTATTTATTTTAATAAATTTATTTGTATTTTAAATGAATATATTTATTTTTATTTTGGGTAGAGAAGGGGCGTACGAGGAGAAAAGAGTGAAATTAGGGTTGGGAGAAATCGAAAATTGATTTATGGAGAAATTAGAAGTAGAAAATTTGTACTTCGATTTCTCCTCCATTTCTATTTCTCGAATAGAAATCTATTCCAGAAATATAAAATTTGATAAGCGTTATCAAACAAGTTTATGTTCCGAAATTGATGCGGAGCAAAAATCATTTCGGAACGAAATAATTTTTATCATGCACCCCTCTAACGACTTGATGGGAAGGATTTTAGTTTCGGAAAATGCAAATTTAAGATTATCTTTACCGAGATAAAACTACACTTACCCTTATTTGGGGAGAAATCGAGTCGATGAAGCAAGCTAATTGGGATTTGCTGGCTAGATGAGCTAGGGGTGTTATTCGACCGACGTTGGCTCGTAACGTTGCATTTAACATCTTGAAGGAGAAGACTACACGTTGATTTGATGCAAGCCCTATCGAATATGTACAAGAAGTCCTCTGCGATCAACAATGTTTATTTGATGCGACATCTATTTAATTTGAAGATGAACGAAGGTGCGTCGGTTGCAGACCATATTAATGAATTCAATGTGATTGTCGATCAATTGAGTTCAATTGAAATTGACTTTGAAGATGAGGTATGTGCTTTGATTCTATTATTCTCATTGCCCGATAGTTAGAATACTATTGTTACTGCTGTAAGTAATTCCTCTAGGTCAACAAGTTTGATATTTGATAGGGTTCGAGATTTGATTCGAGCAAGAACATTCATAGAAGAGAATCTGGCAAACATATATCTACTGCTTTTGTAGGTGAAGATAGAGGAAAATCTAGAACACGTGTGGGTAAGAGTAGTACTAATATAAACAGGTGTAGTCAGTCTAGGACTAGTGATGTTGTCTATTAGAGCTGTGGTAAGAAGGGGCATCTTAGAAGAAATTGCCTTAAGCTGAAGAATAAGAAGGGTAAGAGAATTATAGTTGATTCTACAAATAATGTTGTAGCTGTAGTTGATAGTGCCAATTATGTTTTGTTTGTCACTAATGATTTATTGTTTGATGGATGGATTATGGATTCTGGTTGTTCTTTTCATGTTGCATCAAATATAAACTGGTTTACTACTTATTAGTGCATGAATGGTAGTAAAGTGCAGTTGGGGAACAATGTTGAATGCAATGTCATCGATGTTGGCAATGTTAAAATCAGAATGCATTATGGTATCGTGAGGACATTGACTGGAGTAAGGCATGTTCCAGAGTTAAAGAACTTAATTTCCTTGAGTGCTCTAGATTCAGTTGGGTATCGATATATTTCAAAATGTTGTATTCTGAAAATTGTTCAAGGTGCTTTGATAATAACGAAAGAAATCAAGCACAATAGCCTATATGAGCTTCAAGGTGAGACATTTACAAATTTCATTGTGGAGATGTCGGATGCATCTGTTCGAGAGTCTGAATTGTGGCATATGCGTTTGAGGCACATTGGCAAGAGAAGTCTTAA
The DNA here is from genome assembly GCA_016097485.1 of Eucalyptus sideroxylon x Eucalyptus melliodora. NCBI lineage: Eukaryota > Viridiplantae > Streptophyta > Magnoliopsida > Myrtales > Myrtaceae > Eucalyptus > Eucalyptus sideroxylon x Eucalyptus melliodora. The sequence continues at coordinate 22,537,184 of CM027832.1, forward strand.
GGTTTTAAGTGAAAGAAATTTACTATATGGTTATGTTTCTACGAGCTGAATGTATACAGATGCTGTGATTTAGATCAACGGCGGAAAGTGCAGTTCGAGTACGATCACAAAGAAATCATGGAAACTGCAAAGTTAATTCACTTGAATGTTCGCAGGTTGTCGCAGTTTCCTTCGAGGAAGAGTGCTAGATATATGCTAACAGTTGTTGATAACTACTCGATGAAGACGTGGGTATTTGTGCTTAGGCACAAGTTTAATGCTGTTGTCAACATCAAGCAGTTGATAGCTTTGATCAAAAATGAGACTGGTAAGACGATCAAGCATATGCGGATTGACAATAATATGGAGTTTTACTTAAAGTTTTTAAATGAATTCTGCATGAAGGAAGGCATAGTAAAACACCGCACTTATGCTAATAAACCACAATATGTTGCAGAATTGATGAGCAAAAAGTTGCTAGAGATGGCCCATAAAATGCTCTCTAGTGCTGGTATGGCTAGGAGATTCTTAGCGGATACGCTAAGTACGACGTGCTACTTGATAAATAGATCCCCATCGACTGCAATCAAATATGGGACTTTCGAAGAAGTGTGGTCAAGTAACGTTGCTGATTATTCTGTTTTTAGAATATTTGGTTGCTCATGTTATATTCGAGCGAGTGATGGTAAGCTCGACGGAAGGGTAAGAAAGTGCATATTCCTAGGCTATGCATGAGATGAGAGGGGTTATCGATTGTGGTGCCCGAAGTTAAATTCACCTATTATCAGTAGAGAAATTACATTTGATGAGTCTCCAATACTTTTGGTTAGGAGTAATTATAGCAGTGTTCAAACGAATCTGAATGGTGTTCAACTTGAGGTGGAGTTGCGACTAGAAATTCCTAAGGTAGCGAGTACGAGTACTAGCAAAATAATCGACACCGACGGTGCTTATAGCGAGGTGGAGCCTATGGAACCAATGGTTGCCATAACTACTGAAATTAACAAGGTACGTATTCAATCTCCTGACAAATATGGATGTAATAATAGTTTTGCTTTATCTGCGGTTGATGAGGTTGCATCGGAAAATCCTTGCAGAGTAATTAAAGGTGCATGTGGAGTTGGTATTCTGATGAGGTCCTCGGTTATGGCGAAATTCAAGCAAGAGTTAGACTTGGATAATATTTGTGGCGGTTGAACCCATCGATGGCTATGGGAGAGTAGAAGCAGAGTTTGAATTTTTTGCGAAGCAATTGTGATTTAGCTCAAACGTCGAGCTAAGATGGAGATTGTTAAAATATGTCTCGAGTTTGAATCCAATGTGAAATTCCAAATATTCCGAAATGAATATGTTGCAGACGTTCAAAATTGAGTAAAGAAGATATGAAAATCAACTTCCCAAAATTCGAATCTGCGTTGGAAAACCGTTAAAATAGGAAAGTCCAACTTTCACTTGGATTTATATTTTGTTTAAAACATACAGAGACATGTTTTGGATAAAATCGTTTAAGATAGGAAACAGAATCCTATGAGAAATCGGCAAAAGAATAAGGGTCTCACTTATATATATAGACTTGTGGCAGTGGGTGGTAGGAGGTTGATCATGAAGAATTGGTCTTGAAGCGCCGTCTTGTCGTCAAGTGCTTGGGAGGATTTTTTTTTCCTTGTCATTCTTGTCCATGAATTGCATCCAAGAAGATTTAGTATTCAAGCCAATTAAATCTTGTGATAAGATTTGCGTGTAATTTCTTCATGAGATTGAGATATTATTTCTTGAGAAATTTGGAGCTAAACAATGCGTGCGTTGTTGGGTGTAATTGAGGCTTGGAAAACACCGAGAGAGTGTTTGAGTATCTCAAGTGTGTAATCTCCTTGTATGGCTTAATTTATAGTGAAATTCGTCATTGCTCTCTTGTGGACATATGTATTTACGACCGAATCTCGTAAATCTGGTGTCCGATTTGTTTTCTTTTTCTGTCTATATTATGGTTCGATCGCTTGCCTTATCGCAACAAAGTTTTCGTGAGTTTCAGAGGCAGGGACATTAGGGAGAACTTCATATCACACCTCCTCCACGAGCTGAACCATGCGGGAATTAACTACTTCAGTGATGAGGACAGAGAGGACGCTGGGGAGGAGATCAAGGACAAGCTCTTCAGAGCGATCTGGCATGCGAGTTTCGCCCTCGCCATGTTCTCCGCGAACTATGCTGTCTCCAAGTGGTGCCCGAATGAGCTGGTAGAGATCCTCGAGTGCAGAGTGCTCAAGAACCGGGGCCACGTGGCTGTCCCCATTTTTCATGGCGTGGACGCGGCTGATGTTCCGAAGTTGACGAGCGGAACCAAGTTCTCGCAAGGTTTCGAGAGGTTGCGTATGATCCAGAAAAATGATGCGCAGACAACAATATGGAAAAATGCTCTAATAGGGGCTAAGCATATATTCGGCTTCCATTTGCAGAACGACGCCAATAGTGAAGTACCTGTGATTCTCACTCTATGTCGAAGCCTTGTATCGCCATCTGTGATTTTTCCTTTTTCCTTTTTTTTTTTCTGGTTTGTCTGCTTTATAGATGGAATTTGTGTATAATCGACGGAATTGGTTTTCTTAAGGGAATGGTATTAGCAGAAGTCTTATTCCACTTTCCTGAATTCTTATTGCCATCTTTTGAAGGATTACGACTGAACCCTCTTTGCATCTCTCTTTCTCACAATGCTTTCGGCCTCTCCTCTTCTCAGCCATGGTCGGAGTCAAACTCGACTCAGATCTGTCGAGTTCAAGTTGGATCTGACCTGGGCTGATGGTGACGGCGAGGCGGTTGTCGAGGAGGGCCTGAACATTGGGTGGGCGGATGGGTTAGGGGTTTTGGGCAAGTGACTTTTCATTGTTGGCGAATTCGAAATGGTGGGAGGGACAAATTGAAAGGAAAATGATAAATTCATAGACAGATTAGATGTTAAATGTAATTGAAATGCTAATCATAGAGTTGCATAACTCAAGGTGCAAATTTACATGACATTGAAATGTGATAATGCTTTAAATAATTTCCCCGTAAAGTCAAAGCGAAAAGCCGGAGTAAATTTCCCGAAGTTTGTAGTTTACATTGTTGAGGTTTCATACCTTTTTTGGGCTAAATTGTGGAGTTTCAGTCTTAAAATCATGACAACATAGTAGAAAGGGGGTATACACTAATTTTTACTGTTTTTATGGCTTTAAATCAGAAAGGCGTCGCTTCATCGTACTCATGGTACGGCGCAATACAAGACGACCAAGAAAAACCATTAAAAAAATAAAAATAAAAAGAGAAGAAGTAGAAGAAGCTGGACGCACCCTTCCTTCTCTGCTGTAGGATGAGGTTATATCGAAAGTTGAGTTAATCACCAGTTCTTCGTTATACATGCCATTGTCTCTGGTGATTCAGTCAAACTCGATTTCTTCTCTTCACAAACCATAGAATTTTTTAGTATAACGTTCATCGTATTTCGTCTCTTGGGTGTATGTGTCTGTCTATATTCTCATACATATTGCTCATATAATTTGGTACCAACATTTAACGTCAGCAATGAGGCGAAGCTCACAGAAAAGATTGTCAAGTACCTTGCCGAGAAGATACGTCAAACACGGTCTCTCTACCATACGAAAAACACAATTGGAGTAGCTCATTTAGCAGAAGATACGATTCCCTTGCTAAGAAATGGCGGAGAGGAGGATGTGCGCATGATAGGCATGTGGTACGGAAGGAATAGGGAAGACAACAGTGGCTGCGGTTGCTTGTGATGGCATTTTTGCTGAATTCGAGTGTTTTGTCTTTCTAGAAAGAATTGGAGAAGTGAATCGGGACCTTCTCAGCCTGCAGAAGAAGTTACTCCAAAATCTCATGAAGGTGAAAGGACTGAAGTTGTATGACGACATTCACACCAACATCAATGAGATAAAAAGTAGCATGTGTCGTAAAAATGTACTTCTTCTCCTTGACAGTGTTACTGAGAAAAAAACAAATGGACAATTTCAGCGGAGAGCGAAAATCATTTCACCCGGGGAGTAGAATCTTGATCACAGCAAGAGATCCAAATCATTCCATACACCGGCGGAAAAATTATTGGGTTTCATGGGAGGTGTGATATCACTCGTCTCGAGTCCATTGGAGCTTATTACGAGCCGATTCCTCACACATATCCCATCAAGGTTTTAGGGCCTTTTGGAGGTGCGGCGGGAGATTCTTGGGATGATGGACAATATGTGCATATAAGCAGAATTGTCGTTGGGTATGGATTGGTCATTGATTCTATCGCTTTTGATTACATCGACACCAACGGTTCCATACGGTCGATTAGGCATGGTGGAAATGGCTGGGAGAATACTTCCGTGGTTGTATCTAGACTCTTTCTTTTTCTCTTTCTCCTTTCCTGCTTGAATGTGATAAGGTAACCTTCCTAGTTTATTATAATATTGGTCGATTACGGAATTTCGAACCTATTCTTAATCTTTGAAAATCACTTGAGAGCTCATGCCAGAGATACATGAGGATCAGCATGATTGTTAGCAAACGAATTGGAAAAAATAATATATTCACTCTATTAAGGTTAGGCAAAGACCAACCCAGACATAAACAAAAAGTTACTTTTCGATTTACAAAATGAGATGTATTAGGAACATAACTTACAGAAATCTTAACATGTATAACTTATTTTATAGATCAGAATCATATTTCAAAAAAATCTACCAATTTATTTTGATCATGGAATGATGCAACATATAGTCACTCATGTCAAATATTTGTTTTTGTGGCCTGTTTGCAGGTTAAATTGGTATACCATGATGAGTACATAACTTCTTTTTCCGGATATATCAATTCAAACAATAGTCTCAACCTAATCAACTTGCTCACATTTTGAACCAACAAAAGAATATGGGACCGATTGGAAAAGAGGAAGGGAAGTACATTTCCTTGCCATCAGAAGCTGGGAAACTTTTTGGACTTTTCTGGAGAAGTGGTGCTTTACGTTATTCTATAGGAGCACACATTGAGCTCTTCTCGAACAAGCTGTATCCCTTCAAATCAGTGGGGTTGTTTGGGTTCAGGTGGTTCATCTTGGGATGACAGCAACCACCATGCTAACGTGAGAAAAATCATAATTGTATTCGAACCAAGTAGAGAACCGATTATCGAGTCAATCACATTTCAATATGAAGAGGAGGATAAAGATCTATGGTTATGTGAAAAACATGGTGGCACAGGTCAAGGCGAGATCCATGTGGTAAGTCCTCGTATATATTCCTTGTAGAAATTTTGAATGTGTTACTAATTATGAGTTTGACATAGTCGTACCCCACTAATCTATGCAGATTGATATGTATGATTCGGATGAGTATCTAACTTCGATGTCGGGGTACATAAGAAGTTCTAGTTCTTGTCCCACTGTCATTCGCTCACTCACCTTTCAAAGTAACAAACGGAAGATTGGACCATTTGGCGACGAAAAGGGAATCTACTTCTCGTCGCCTACAACGGGTGGCAAGATAATCGGATTTTATGGAAGAAGCGACAACCATCTTGATGCAATCGGAGTATATTTTGAGCCAATTTCTCATCTTTACCCGATCGAATCAATTGGACCATTTGGAGGACCAGGTGGGAATGCTTGGGATGATGGTAAGTTCAGTGGTGTGAGGGAGATTGAGATCATGCACGACGATATCATCCATTACATTTTCTTTTGTTATGACAAGAATGGTGAACCGGTTTGCTTTGGTACACGTGGTGCTGACACTAGAAATTGAGGAAAAGTACCAAAAAAGTCTTAAACCTATTGCATTGGTACCAATTCAATCATAAACTTTTCAATTGAACCAATTCAATCATAAACCTTTTATTATGGGTACCAATTCAGTCCATTTGACCAATTTTGGCCGGCCGACGTTGACGTGGATGTCGGCCGGTGGCCGGATGCTGACGTGGAAATTTTATGACTTTTTAATTATTTTTTCGATTTTTTAATTATTTTTTATTAATTATTTTTTTTTCTGTCTTCTTCCTAGCGGTGGCCGATGAGGGCCGCAAAGCCCTCGCCTGCCACCGATGAGGGTCGTCACCCTCACCTTCCGCTAGCGAGGGTCGTGGCCCTCGCCCGACCTCTCCTAGGGCCGCCGGTGTGGAGGCTTCGCTCGGATCTGGGCGAGGCCAGCCTTGGTCGCGGCCCGGGCAAGGCCGAGTGGCCCTCACTAGCCGCTGGCGAGGGTCGCAACCCTCGCTCGGCCTCGCCTAGGGCCGCAGCCGAGGCTAGCCTCGCCCAAGTCTAGGCTAAGCCACCTCGCCCGTGGCCCTGGGCGAGGCTGAGAGAGGGCCGTAACCCTTGCTGGCGGCTGGCAAGGGCCGCTCAGCCTCGCCCAGGGCCGCACGGGCGAGGCTGGCCTTGCCTAGATCCGGGCAAAGCCGCCTCGCCGGTGGCCGATCTAGGCGAGGCCAGCCTCGCCCACGGCCCTAGGAGAGGCCGGGCGAGCCGGTGAGGGTCGCGGCCCTCGCCCAATGGTCAGCGAGCCTCACCGAAGGCTCGCCGACCAACGTAAGGAAAAAGACAGAAAAAAAAAAAAGGAAAAAGAAAAGAAAAATTAATAAAAATTAATAAAAATTTCGAAAAAATAATTAAAAAATCATAAAAATTACCGTGTTAGCATCCAACCACCAACCGACGTCCACGTCAGCGTCGGCCGGTCAAAATTGGTAGGATGGACTGAATTGGTACCAATAATAAAAGGTTTAGAACTGAATTGGTTCAATTGAAAAGTTTATGACCGAATTGGTACCAATGCGATAGGTTTAGGACTTTTTTGGTACTTTCCCCATAAATTGCAAGGCCAAAAGTCGCCAAAGTTAGCCTTTTCCACTTCACTTTTCTCGCCAGGTAGACTATCAGTTGTTTTGTTCATATGTTTGACTGATCGGTGACGATCAAGACTGTTTCGAGTTCCTCGAGAGTAAGTTATTGGTCCCGCATATGGGTTTAGCGCAAGTCCCTTATGAAATCGTGTAGTTTTATATGAAAGTTGTGTATCTTCATTTTCATTGTCTTGTTAAATTTATCACTTTGATTCTACCGAGCCAAACTTTATGAGAGAGAAATTGTGTGCAGGTTCGATTGGATTATCCACGAGAGTACTTGACATCAATTTCTGGCTACAAGCGAGAGAATTACGAACACATCATTGTTCACTCGCTCACATTTTATAGCAATAAAGGAAGATATGGTCCCTTTCGCAAGGAAATAGAAAGGTACTTTGGGTATCCATCGACCGGAAGCAAAATCATCAGCTTTTATGGAAGATCCAGTTCAAATCTCGATTCTATCGGAGTATATGCAGAACCAATATCACACTTGTGCCCTTTCAAGTCACTCGGACCGTTCGGAGGTGAGAGTGGATATCCATGTGATGATGGAGTACATACTGGTGTGAGAGAATTTGAGATTGTGGTTGGATCTTGGATTGAGTCCATCAGAGTTGAACATGATTATAATGGTTCCTCGGTTCATTGCTCTAAACATGGTGGAGATCATGGAGACAGACATGAGGTGAGTTCCTGGATTCACATTTAAAGGTGTTAGTAATTCACATAATTGTAGGAGTTTTGGGTATGTATATTCAAAAGAAAAGGTCAAATCTCAAAACTGATATACATATATAACAATGAGTACTACTCACGCGAGCTTGAGTCACGTGACACGCTCAAATATAAACTTTTTCCAGCAGTTCATTTTTCATTGTCACTTTGGCAAATTCCCATCCATCTATATAGGATTTCGTTTGGAGATACATGTCTATTATATGTTCAAAAATAATTTTTTATAAAGAGGTTTAGAAAGAGTTTAACAATTTAGGGAATCTATCTCATATCTATCTCATATTAACTCATATTTAAAAAAGATAAGATAGGGCCAACATTTGATAAATAATTAAATACTATTTAAATTATATTTGAGAAGTAATAGAAATTTTAAATGAATCTCATAATCAACTCATGTTTGAAAAATATATTATATTAAAAGAATAACAAAAAAATCCATCATCGCAAAAGATTATGTAATATAAAAAAAAACAAATGAATGTAATAAAATGATCCTTCGAAGGTAAATATATATAATAGTATAACAAAATGTATTATAAGTGATTATCGTTATGATTGAAAAGTTATATGATAAACATAGAGGATTTGTGCTGCAGAGAGTGCAAGAAGTGGAAAAAGGAGATGTTTGGAGGAGAAAATAAAATAGGACAACAATTACTGAATTATAAGTTTAGGCTGACATGTGGACGAATTTGGTCACCGCAACTTTATCTAAATACACGTGTCATTCATTTAATGATAAATGTGCAAAAAAGTTCTTTAATTAGCATTGAACATAATAAGAGCTCTGAAAGAGATGTCATAGGATTATGATAGATACTTGCGTTGTCAGAAGATTTAGGGGCTGCATGGTAATGTTCTTTTCTTTTGTTTATGAACAAAAATTTTATTTTTTAGTTTCCGGGAAAAAAAAAAGAACAAAAACGTGGTTGTTTGCGTTTTCGTTCAAAAACTATTTTTTTTCTGGAACATAATTGGAACTAAAAAAATAAACAAAAAAATTACTTTTTTGTTCCAGAAACACAAGGGCTAAAAAGAACAAAAATGAAATGAACAAAAACAAAACACATTCACCACTGTCTCTTCTTCTCATTCGTGCCCTGCGCGAAATAGTGCTCTCCCTTTTCCGGTGTCTCTCACAAGTTCACCACTGTCGAGCGATCTGGCGCCTCCCCACTCGGCTGACTCTCCGGCGCCGACAGCTGCTGCTCCTTCACCGGCTGAAGCTTCTGAATCAAGGTAAGTTTCTTCTGCTCCTTGTTCACCGTTTGACGAGAGCTTCAGCAAGAGTCACCCCTCGCAGATCTGGGTGACAACTGCTCGAGCCCCAAGCGAGCGTTGCTCGCCCAAATTTGGACATGTGAGGGAATATGATTGTATTGGTGTCTTTTGTCACTCTAGGCTCACGGATATCATGCAAACTTTGCTACAACGGCAATGCAAACTTTGCTACAACGGCACTTGTAACCGAGGCATGTAATTGACTGAAAGCATGTTAACTTTTACATTGAGATTGCGGCTCCAGATTATCTTCTTACTATTTGGGTAATGATTTCTCTCATGCTTTTATGCTAAAACTAAACAATTGCTCTTGTGATGCTTGTTAAATTATAAACTAAAGTAGGCATGTCCAATATGTTGCACTTTTTTTTGTAGAATTGTTGCTGGCTTTGTGCCTCTATGTATCAATATGCATGTGGTAAATTTTTCTGTAATTTTGCGTCAAGTACCATTATATGCCCTTAATTTGAATTGATGTTGGCATTTGTCTTCTAACAAAATCATCAGATGTCCTTGTTGTGGTTGATTCACACGACTACCCTGCACTGCTAGAGTTCCTGAAGAGTAATGGAGATGACCAACAGTTCTGTAGAAAACTTGCTTGAAAGGCCTTTCAAAGTGTTGCTTCCTATGATTCTGCAATGTCAGAGTGGCTCTGGAGACAAACAATTGGAGGTATTCGTCTAGTTCGTGTTCTCAATTGATGTCATAGCCACTAAGGCAATTAAAAATGCATGTAGGTCTAAACACATGCAAGTAAGGGGTTTTTTAGAGACTTGGTTTTGATGGTATCCTTTCATTTGTTTCTTTTGGAAATCAGTAATTTCAGTAGGTTCTGTTACCCTATTAGTTTTTTAACCGAAAATGTGGAGGTTGACGACTCTTCCTTTTGATAGAGAAATTCCCACCTAGCTTAACATTACCTCTATCTCTTAAAAGTTCTCTTCATTAGGGTGAAAATCCCCACCATAAGGCTGCATGGGGACAAGAGTCTTGCTGAGGTTAATGTAGGTGGTATTGCAACTGCAATCCAACATCATGGAAGGCGAGTCCTTGATGTCATATTTTTACATCAAGGTCAATCTTTTGAGGAGGTTGAAATTGCAGCGGATCTAGTAATTATCTAGCTTTGAAAACGTCATTAGATAGAGGAGGCAGTTTCTAAAATGGAATCTTGTTATTAAATCTAAATAATAGATAGTATCTTCATGTTATAGCTAAAGCTTTTTGATAAATTGACAAAGGCTTCAAGAAGTCGATATGTTATTAGAACATGAGGTACTCAATTCAAATATCTCTGGCACTTTATTTGCTTCTTTAACATAATGATCTTCCACCCTTCAATTTGTGGTAAAATGCTAGCCTATGAGTGATGGCAAATATAGAGCATTTATATCCCAAATTACTCCATCTAACAGGTAGCTTAAACTTTTGGTTTTGTTAGCAGTTTGACATAATTCTACAAATCATTCTTAAGGAGCATTGTCACGCCCCGATCCTTGGGCACGCACACATCCTTCTCTTGGTCAATTTTAATATGCGATATTCCAGGACTATATATCGCCGACCCTTTCATTCATTAAATACATGCGGAAGCAATTATAAATCCCCAACAATAAAACAATGGGATAGAAAAGCAGGCTATATTTTTTATATTGAAATTTACAACCAAACCTTTATACATGGCATTAGACAGAGCACTTCACAAACTATTCGCAACTTCAAAGTCTCACTCTATTTACACATATACAAAAGGGTTCACAAAGAGATGGGATTTCAGTCCTCGTCTAAGTCATACTCGAGATCATCCTAATCCTCCTCTGATTCCTCTTCACTCAGATCATTCTCTTCCTCAATTTCACCTCAGAGTTCTCATTCACAATTTCTTCCTCCTCAGCTCCTTGTCGGGATCCTGAAATGTTTTCCTCAAACTGGGATGAGACTATGTCTCAGCAAGTTCTACCCCACTAAGCCCGATTAGTAAACTATTATACTATAAGTTGCCTAAACACGCATAGGGCAGAAGACTTACCTTGGCCTCAGATTCCACCTGCATATTAGCACAGTTTAATAGACACCCAAGCAATCACATCACAGATCAACATTTCGATCAATCGACCTAGTCGATTATACGCCAACAAGACCATTCATGGTCATTTCCATTCAATCAATCATTTCACAACATCAGATCAAACCAATGATCAATCGACCTAGTCAATTACATGTCAATTGGACCATTTCTAGGTCATCTCACTCCACACCATATAATCCCCAACAGTACACTCAATCACAGAGCTACAATAATGCTCTCAGGTGTCTATTCTCCTAGGTGATGTACAATAAACACTTTATGTGCATACTCTTAGGCATTCCACTCTCCTTCAGCCACATGGGCATGGTACTCGGCACACAGAAATACGGCCACGCGGGCACGATCTACACCACACAGACATTATCAACTATCGCCACACATGCATGATCAATTATCGCCACACATGCATGATCAACTATCACCACACAGGCATGATCAACTATCGCCACACAGGCATGATCATCTATCAACAATTTATGTGCATTCTCTAAGGCATCCTACATGCCAAAGCGATGTAATAATTGCCGAGCCACATCACACAGCATTTCTCCTCATCTTTTATCATCATTGATAAAATATTGTGCATAGGTACACGATTGGCCTTAGCCAAAATATAATGATTTCGATTCCACAAATCTCCCCATTATTAGCGTCCACCAAAATGCTTTTGGTGCTGTCAACCGACACCCGGTTATTTTCCAATTAATTATCCAAATTAATTAACCCAGGAAAATAATCTTGTAATCACAATTAATTCTTAGACCACTGAGATGTCATCCATCTCTAGTCCTTCAATTTTTCCTACCTAAGACAATCTCCAAGCAACCTTGGCAACCTCTGTCTAATAAACAAGTTGCCTCCAACTAATGAGATTAATGAAATCGAAGATTATTTTCAACTCCTAATAACCTCGACACTTTCACATGTTAATAGACTAAACTGAATTACTCAATGATCATGATTCATTATCACAAGATGCTCCATAAGCCCACACTATTCATGTGGCATTAAGTTCACACTTCAGCAACTAATCAAGCACAACTATTGCTAATGATTTCCCCTCTGTCACTTTTACTTCAACAATTTAAGTTCTACCAACTCAACACAAACTTTGCTATGTTGTTCTGATAAGATCACCTCCAACACATTCTTTCTCTGATCGATGCAAGATCAATTCTACTCTCATTTCTTTTGCCATCCTAGTGGCGTTCTGGCCGTAGTAGCGATGTCTATGCTACCTTAGACTTCCATTGACAATCCTTCACCCGATGGCCATGCTGGTCATCATCACAACATATTCTAGTCATACTCGGACACTGGATTTATCCATGCTTCCTTCTACAATTCTGACACCTATCATGTGAGTCTTCTATCTCCTGCCAAGTGACAGCACACATCAGTCTGCTAGGACCACTCCCGACCAGATATCCTTGTTAGCTATACTCCAAACAATCTCGCGTCTTAGGAAGGACATAAGATTGATCTCCATCATCGCGTATGGAAACAACCTGATCTATTTGACTCGGTGCTGACTTGACTATCCCACCCTTCTTCGTGAGTGGAATAGAATGCTTTTCTCTCGACCTCGGTCTTTTCTTTGATCGATTTCCATTTATGCCTGAACTGGATCTATACCTCGGCTCGAATGCAATGACTCGCTCCCGGATCACATCTCCACTCTGGATCTTAGCAGGTGAGGTGATAACAATGGCGGTTGCGGCACTGACGGCGGCTCGATCTAAAGCCTGCTGGCTCATCCAGTTCCCATGGAACACTAGCATCAGAACAATCCTATCGAACTTAGGATCATTCGATGCTGCTACACTAGTACCAACCTACGATGGTACTCTTACACTCGAGCTGGCCAGAGCCAACACTCTGCCACAACCACCTCGGGTACCGACCTTTGTCAGTGCTTCATCCCGAGTTACAAAGGACATTGTCCTCTTACTAGGAGTTCTCAGCTCCTCCTCGCTCATGGTTCAGTCTTTACATTGCAACCCGTCTTCCAAACCCGCAATGGATTAGAAGGTGAGCGATCCACAGACAACAAACAATTCTAGCCTTCAACTAACACAGACATGCACCAGCAGGAATTTAAAGGCCTTTCCTACTAACTATCCTATAGTCAACGCTCCTTATCACTCCAATCTTGAACTTCGCTCTGATACCACTTTAACTAGATGTCACGCCCCGATCCTTGGGCACGCACACATCCTTCTCTTGGTCGATTTTAATATGCGATATCCCAGGACTATATATCACCGACCCTTTCATTCATTAAGCACATACGGAAGCAATTATAAATCCCCAGACAATACAACAATGGGATAGAAAAGTAGGCTATATTTTTCATATTGAAATTTACAATCAAACCTTTATACATGGCATTAGAGAGAGCACTTCACAAACTATTCACAACTTCAAAGTCTCACTCTATCTACACATATACAAAAGGGTTCACAAAGAGATGGGATTTCAATCCTCGTCTAAGTCATACTCGAGATCATCTTGATCCTCCTCTGATTCCTCTTCACTCAGATCAATCTCTTCCTCAATTTCACCTCAGAGTTCTCATTCACAATTTCTTCCTCCTTAGATCCTCGTCGGGATCCTGAAATGTTTTCCCCAAACTGGGATGAGACTATGTCTCAACGAGTTCTACCCCACTAAGCCCGATTAGTAAACTATTATACTATAGGCTGCCTAAACATGCACAGGGCAGAAGACTTACCTTGGCCTCAGATTCCACCTGCATATTAGCACAGTTCAATAGACACCCAAGCAATCACATCACAGATCAACATTTTGATCAATCGACCTAGTCGATCACACGCCAACAAGACCACTCATGGTCATTTCCATTCAATCAATCATTTCACAACGTCAGATCAAACCAATGATCAATCGACCTAGTCGATTACATGTCAATTGGACCATTTCTAGGTCATCTCACTCCACACCATATAATCCTCAATAATACACTCAATCACAGAGCTACAGTAATGCTCTCAGGCGTCTATTCTCCAAGGTGATGTACAATAAACACTTTATGTGCATACTCTTAGGCATTCGACTTTCCTTAAGCCACATGGCATGGTACTCGGCACGCAGAAATACGGCCACGCGGGCACGATCTACGCCACACAGGCACGATCAACTATCGCCACACAGGCATGATCAACTATCGCCACATAGGCATGATCATCTATCAACAATTTATGTGCATTCTCTAAGGCATCCTACATGCCAAAGCGATGTAATAATCGCCGAGCCACATCACACAGCATTTCTCCTCATCTTTTATCATCATTGATAAAATATCGTGCGTAGGTACACGATTGGCCTTAGCCAAAATATAATGATTTCGATTCCACAAATCTCACCATTATTAGCGTCCGCCAAAACGCTTTTGGTGCTGTCAACCGAGACACCCGGTTATTTTCCAATTAATTATCCAAATTAATTAACCCAGGAAAATAATCTTGTAATCACAATTAATTCACTTCAGCACAAAATAAAGCTCAATTAAATAAATGGACCACACCACGATGATCAGCACGAAATTTCGGTCGTCGGCCATCAAATTCTTAATTTCCGAAAAATAAATAAATAAATAATTAATTAATTTCGAAAATTAATTAATAAATATTAAAAATTCCATTTAGCTCAAAATAAAGCCAATTTAGATAAACGGGCTGCACCACGATCATCACCATAATATTCCGGTCACTGGCCACCCCACTTGAATTTTCGGAAAATAAATAATTAATTAATTTAATTCCGAAAACTAATATTTAAATACTAAAAATTCCACTTAGGCCCGAATTGCCAAATTGGAGCCCACTAAGGGTCGGGAAAAATCCCGAGGCACTTCCAATAATTAGTAGACCATGTCTACTTGCTAATTGCGCAATCAATTCATCTAAATCGCATCACAATTGACTAATAATTGCTAATTTATTCTAATCTAACAACCTAAACATAATTAATTAAAACTAAACCAACCTTAAGCATAATTAGCCAACTAGTCCTGGATTAGTGAGATTACTCACCAAATCGCGAGTAAATCGGATCAATCCGACGGGGGCGACGCGAGGAACAATTCTTCCCAAAGCACGGCTCGGGTTCGGGGCCCGGAAACGGCCCAAAACGGGCCTGAACCAGTTGGAAACCCATTTTGTGGGTTGCTGGTTGGCTGCGAAATAGGGGAAAACAGAGGTGGTTAGGGATGGAGAAGGGTTCGGGAGAGCGGGCGGAGCTCCGGGGAGGGCCAGTGGAGGTTCAGCGAGGTCGAACGGCTGCCGGAGGTGGCCGGGCAGGGGCGGAACAAGGCTGGGCAGAGGCGGATTCGCACAGGGGAGGACGCCTGGGCACGAGGGGCGGCGGTTCAACGTGCGGCGTCGCACGGGCAAAGCAGACGGCGGCCCGGCGCAACTGCGACGGTGACGGCAACTCCGGTCTTCAGGCGAGCTGCTCCGTTTCTGTCTTGCTGGTTCGTTCGAACCAGAGGAGAGAGAGAGAGCGTCGGCGGCGGCTGAGGAGGGTGAGGGAGAGGCGGAGACGAACGACGGAGCGGCGGAGGGGTGATGCGCGGGCGTGGGCTCGGGTGGTGAGCGGCCTTCGGTGAGCTGCTGCTTTCGATCTTCTTCGGTTCGGTTCGCGGGTTTGCACAAAGAAGAAGGGAAGAAAGGAGTTCGGTCACGAGGGGGAGAAGAGAGAGGAGAGAGAAGAAGAGATAAGAGAGAGAAGAAGGGATAAGAGAGATTGACTAGTCAAAGGAAAAAGAGAGAGAGAGAAGCAAATTTCAAATTGGTAAGGGGGTGTTCGGTGGGTGCTCGCACGAAGAGGGGAAGGAGAGGAGGGAGAAAAAGAGAGAAAAAGAGAAAAGAAGAGAGAGGGAGAAAAAAAAGAAATAATATAAAATAACACAATGAGTCTTATTTTTTTCTTTCCTCTTTCCCTTTCTATTTTCTTTCGGTCTTCACTTTTTCCTCCAATAATTTTTTTCTTGAAATTTCGGACTCGTCAATAAATTGATGAACGATGAGACAAAATCCTAAAAATAAGAATTATGACGCACTTAAAATTCGATTGCCGAAATCGAGTTCAATTTCGTGGTTAAAAATCGATCATACGTGATTTTAGTCCAATCCAACAAATTGAGTAGCTTTTAGGGATTTTACTGCAGATACATCCCTTAATGGCTTCACCCAATAGGTTAGTTAACTCGTGAGTGATCAATTCAGAGAAAAAGGACCCTAAGCACGTCGACGAAATGCCCATTTCACTTTATCGAAACGGGGTCGAATTTCAGGATGTCACAAGCATCTAGTTTCTTTTTCTTTTCCAGGTCAACTATCTGTGTATTTGAGCGTGCAAAAGGTTTAGGTATAATGAAGCACTAACAATGTTTTGCAAAGGAGATTAGCAATACAGGGGACTAATTGGCTGCCTTTTAGTATCATAACCATGTGTTTTTGAGATGAGACTGGATGCTCTTTAGAAGTCTCTGAGCAACTGCAATAGTAGTTTGTTTTGCAAAGTTCTTTTAAACCATTGACAGATCGTGGTAACAATAGCAGATCTGTCTCTCATTTGTTGTGAATTATGTATTGGTGCTGCCGGAAATGTCATATAATAACTATCTGGATGTTGATGCTGCCTGGAATCGTGTATCTGAGTTTAGTGACCTACATGCATCGTCATAAAGCATACAAATCCTCATGGGGTGGCTTCCCCCGCCGATATTCTTCAAGCATACAGATTAGCAGTCAAAGCAGATCCAGTCAGTGCATTTGGTGATATCGTGGCCTTCAACATAGAAATTGATGAGGTATATGCTTATTTCATTATGCAAGTTACAAAGTGAAAATTCGAATTTCCTTATATAGTACACCCACCGAGTCCAAATATAATAAACTGAAAAAGGCTCCTCATTTTTTAAATCCATAGAGTTCCATATTGAAGCTCATTCTTGAGTCAACTAGTTTGAGCAAATTAGGCTAAATGTTATGCCATGGTCACATTCCATAATATAAAATAATTCTCTGATAAATAAAAAGGAGCGTGAGCTTTTAAAACTTTAAGCCTCATTCAACACGGGCTTCCCTCAAAATTGAAACAACACTGGTGTAGGTGCGGGTCTCCTATTGCTGAGTCAGTTTGTAATGCTTCACTTGATAAAGTTGATTGAGTTGAACGTCAGCACTAACCTTGCAATGTCCTACTGTGCATATAGAACTTGGCGAGGGAAGTCCGGGAGTTCACAAGCCCAACGGATGGTGAAACTCGGATGTTCTGCGAGATTGTGGTGGCACCCAAGTACTCAAAGAAGGGGCTAGAGGTTGTCCGTGGGAAGTCGAAAACGTTGAGGATTCTGGAAGTGAAGAACGGAAAAGGGGAGCTTTCATTGAGACAGGTCGGTGGGGGATGGTTGGCTCAGGATTCAGATGATTTTAACTCCCGTAGACATCCAATTCAATGCGGTCTCAGGGATAACTCCGCAAGAGAGCGAGCTTGAAGATGCAGAGTCTGCATGGCTCTGCGTTGAGACCGTTGAGTACACTTGCAGTGCAAATTTTAAGACTCTTAGTGCAGTGACCAAAGAGAAATTATTAATTCAGTCTTATATTCATTGTAGGTGTTTCAGTATAATCTAGAATATTTTCAACTTTGCGGCTTTGTAGTTCTAATGTTGTTGTGTCATTCTAATTATATGTCTATAAGACAAAACGTTATTTCGTATCAAGTAATTGATGATATAAAATGACCCATACCTAAAAGAAATTCTGTTATAAAATATGACGGTTGAAATTTATAACGAAGACTGATGTAGGCTTCAATCACCCACCTGCAGTTTGAGTGATTCCGAATAAGGGGGCTATATTATCAAGAACAATGAGTTTAGCCTTCAAAAGAAAGTCTGAATCTAGAACTCATCTAGATTTTGATTATTTTCACGTCAATTGACTTCCTAGGGAACAGATTAGATAATGGAGATTGTTTATAGACATTCAAATAGGATATATGAAGCCTTCAGCATTTCATGAAAATGAGAATTCAATATCAACTTTAAACTTTATTTAAAAAAAAAACATTTTTTGAAAATTTTTTTTAAAAAATTTTGTATAGTTACCAAACGTGTTTCTGTTCTTTTTCTATTCTAGGAACAGAAATTGAGTGTAGTTACCAAACGTGTTTCTGTTTTTTATTTATTTATTTTAAGAACAATTTCTTTTTACACTTACCAAACGCGTTCTTTTGTTCAAAAACTGTTCCCCGGAACATAAATACTTTTTTTTTTGTTCCCTAAAATAATTTTTGAACAAAAACGTTATCAAACGCGCCCTTAGCTGTTTGGCCTAATATTCCAGCAATAAGTAAAAGTAGAAAAGTAAAAGTCAGCCAAAAGAGGAAAAGGTACGATTGCCTAATGCACTGCGTTAGATGGTTTACGAATCATCACATATTTTATTAGTGTTGTATTTTTGTTGGTCAAAATTTAACGATGTTTCATTACTAGCTCAAAACTAATGAGCTATAAAAAGATTATGAGTCCATACATAAAATTAATTAAAGAGGATGAGGGGGATTAATCACCCAATTTCTCGGGAGAGAGCTAGTTCGGTATGCCCTAGCGACTTAATCAGCTACCGATTAAATTGTCTCTATTTAAAGCAGATGGTAACTCCCTTCAACTAGCCCAACAAAGTGGTGCAGTCCTGGATTATAGATCATGCGGCCCATGGCCCTTCGGCAGCCCAAAATGCAATTTACCGTAGCTAAATTGTCTCAAGTCAAGACCGTGCACTTTGTTCAGAGACAAGTACATGTGCGAGATCAGGCTGAAAGTCCTTCAGCTTTTGCCATTTGTGCGTCCGATTTTCCCTTTAGGTAGTTTATTGCCTCCCTAATAGTTACGGTTTCGGCCACAAACATAGATGAGGCGTGAATCCTTTTCATGAAGCCATCGAGAAGCACTCCATCTTTATTTCTCCATACCCCTGCTGCCGATCCCTCTAGATCTAAGCTGCTCCAAACGCTGTCCACACTAATTTTACAGAGATTGAGGTTCAGCGAGGTGGGTGGCATTGTTGCCGAAGGCTGCTAGTCTGCTCGGTTTGTGCTTCCTTTCATATACTTTGATTGTAGTTGTTGCAAGTACAAAGTTTCTTCAACTATTAGTGTTGTTGGCAAGTGAAAGTTGAAAGGACTTTGAATTGGCAAATTATGTAGGTCAAGCTAGATTACCCCAAGGAGCATTTGATTTCCATATTAAGTTACACAAGAGAAAGTGTTGGAGAAATCTTTCCAGAATATTTTGAAACCGACAAAACGTTTCTATCGCCTAGTCTGGATATTTGCGACCATCCGTTTAAAGTCTCGAAGACTTGCGATCACCGACTCAAGACTAAAGACTCAAGATTTAAGACTCAAGACTATTCTCATTGACAGTCTTTCTAATCCGTGTGACGAAGGAAATCCGAGAGTCGAAGTATATGGTTGAGGATTTAATCCTATCCCTTGGAGAAGATCTCTTGGTTGGATAAATATAACGGATTCTTTTATTCGTATCTAGATTGATTGAAGATCCGGTGGTCGACGAAATATTATTGGAATGTTCTATTCTTGGAAACCAAGATCCTGATTGTATGGGCGAACATGATTGATGGGCTATCGTCAGGTTCCTTTAATAGCTCGAATGATCTTCTTAATTGATTCCGTCCAACGAGTAGATTGGAGGAATTCCTTTGGTAAGTGCCAACGGGTATGATGGCATAAATGAGTATAAAAGGAAGACGTTCTAGTTGTTTTAGTGTGTGATCGATAGAGAAATTCCAGAGTCTGAAGCACCTTGATTATTAGTCGATACATTTTGAGCGAAATTGTATACACAGAAAGTGTCTATACTTAGTGATATGTTGAGCGAGCGTGGTAGATCATCTACACCGAGAAATCAAGGAAGATTAATGTTGTAACATCTCTTTGTTCATAGTAGAATCCAGCCAATTGGCTGTCAGTGCAGAAGAGTTGACATAGGCTTGAATCAAGCTGAATCACTATAAACCGCGTGTTCAATTCTCTCTTTCATTTACTCAGTCTTACGTTGATTATTATTTGTCGCAAATCCTTCAACTGTCTAAGTATGGTGCAATTATCAAGAAAAATCTTTTATATACCTATTCACCCCCCTCTAGGTACTCGTACTAGCTATATCAATTGGTATCAGAGCTCGTGTTCTTACTTTATTTGAAGTATTTTACTTTAGAGTAAAAGATCCATGGCTAGTATGCTAGCACCAGGGCTGGTGGAAGGGCAAAGCAATACCAGACCACCCTACTTTGATGGAAAGGATTACAACATTTGGAAGAACAAGATGAAAGCTTTCCTACGATCAAAAGATCCTCTGGAATGGGACGTTGTAGAAAAAGGAATTACTCCTACAGCTGCATCAGTCTTTGAAAGAGGGAAAGAAATTATTGAGACCAGCGGAATGACTCAGGGAGAGATAAACAAGAGACAAGCACTCGATGCAAAAGCAATTTACTCTTTATATTGTGCTTTGTCACCAACTGAATATAACATAATATCTTCTTGTGTTACAGCAAAAGAAGTATGAGACAGATTACATATCACCTATGAAGGAACAGATCGAGTGAAGGAGACCAGAATTAACATTCTCCTCGGTCAATATGAAGCCTTCAAAATGAAACCAGGAGAATCTATAACTGACATGTTTAGTCGTTTTACAGATATTGTCAATGTTCTTGAAAACCAATGACAAAAAATTTCTGATCCCATGAAGGTAAACAAGTTACTGCGTTGACTCTCCAAGGATTGGAATCATATAAAGACTTCAATAAGAGAGACGCAAAGAATTATGCCACTATCTCGTCGACGAGCTGATTGGAACTCTTCGTCTTATGAAGTGGAACGAATTAATAAAGACGAAGATCCAAGAGGTAAGAAATCAATTACATTAAAATCAAATGATGATTCGATGATATAAATTCTAGAGATGATCGGACGATGAGGAGCTTGCTCTCATGATAAGAAGATTTAGAAAACTGAATAGAAAAGGAAGAATGTTCAACTCAAATAAACAAAGTTTCCAAAAACAGCAGACCAAGTCTGTTGATGATGAGGAACCAAACAAAGATGTAGTTTGCTTCGAATGTAAGAAAAAGGGATACATCAGACCCAACTGTCATCTTCTGAAAAAGAAAAGAGGAAAAGCTGAAAAGTTTTGAAAAGCTCTCAAAGCCGAAACCTGGAGTGATACGAGTGTGAAGAAAGTGATAATGAATATGCCAACATATGTCGATGGCACATTCGGACTCGGACTCAGATTTTGGATCAGACTCAGATAGTGAATTTGAGGTAAGTGATTTTAAAATTCCTGTCAATGTCTCTAAATACATTGATGAACTATGTTTTAGTCTTAAGACTTCTCTCAAAAGAATTTCCGAACTTAAAAAGGAAAACTCAGCTCTAAAACAAAATGAAAACATTTTAGAAGAAAGAGTTAAAAGTTTAGACTTGAATGTTTCTACTCTTAAAGAAAAAGAAGATAATCTTTTGAAAGAAAATGCTTTTTTAAAAACTGACTTATCAAATATTTCAAAGAAATTTTCGATAGGGTCCGAAAAACTTGAAAAAGTTCTTTCAGCTCAAAGACCCTATTTCAATAAGTTCGATCTAGGTATGACAGCAGAAACAATTTCCTTGATTGATTTTCCTAAAGTAAAAGAAAGAATTAAGAAAAGACCGTCGAGAGAGGCTTACAAAAATCATTTCAAGAAAGTTTTTGTAAAGTCTGTAGGTCGAAATGCTCTCAGGTGTTCAAAGTGTAACATCGGGATCACTTTGAAAAAGAGTGTCCTATGGTTTGGAAACCTGTTAAAAGAGTATGGCCTAATAATGTTTATCTTACTAACACCAAAGGACCTAAGAAAGTTTAGGTACCAAAGAAAGCTTGAGACTCTCTTTTAAATGCAGGTCTCCGTCAAGAAAAAGGTAAAGTGGTATCTTAACAGCGGATATTCAAGACACATGACAGGAGACTCAAATTGCTTCATAAAGCTTGTTCAAGTAAATGGTGGAAAAGTTTCATTTGGAGGAAACGCCAAAGGAAGCATTGTGGGATTTGGAACTGAGAAAATAGGAAATCTCACAATAAGCAATGTTTCTCTAGTGGAAGGACTCAACTATAACCTTCTCAAAGATTAGCCAATTGTGTGATACTAGTTTCAAGATCTCATTTCAAGAAGGAATATGCTCTGGAATCAGTAAAGACTCTACTCAGTCTTTCATGGGTCGAAGGCATGGAAATATCTACCTCTTAGACATGAAATTAAATGAATCGCAATGCCTAATCTCAATTCAAGATGAAGCAAGCTTATGGCATAGAAAGCTTGGTCATGTCAACATGAAGCAATTAGCCAAAATCTCATCAAAGTAGCTTGTTCGAGGTCTACCCAAATTACCATACCAAAAGTCTGATCCATGCACACCATGTATTCTGGGAAAGCAGGTAAGAAATTCATTTAAGCCAATAATCATGTCTCTACTAATCATGTACTACAGTTGCTGCATATGGATCTCTTCGGACCAACCAAACCCGAGTATTGGAGGTAAGAAATATTGTCTAGTAATTGTGGACGATTACTCCCGCTTTACTTGGGTATATTTCCTTGCAAGTAAGTCAGAAACCTTCTCGTATTTTGAAAAATTTGCTAAAAAGGTTCAAAATGAAAAATGATGTGTTATTTCAAGTATAAGAACAGATCATGGAGGTGAATTTGAAAATCAAGATTTTACAAAATTGTGTGATGAATCTGGATTTAAGCATGTGTTCTCCTCTCCATATACTCCTCAGCAAAATGGAGTTGTGAAAAGAAAGAATAGATCTCTTCAAGAAATGGCTAGAACTCTTTTAATTGAAAGTAAAATTTCTTCACGATTTTGGGCTGAAGTTGTTTCAACAGCATGCTATATCATCAATAGAGTCTTCTTAAGACCTATTCTAGAGAAAACCCCTTATGAGTTATTTAAAGGTAAGAAGCCCATTGTTTCATACTTTCATGTGTTCGGCTGCAAATGCTTTATATTGAAAAATGCAAAAGATCGAGTTGGTAAGTTTGAGGTAAGTTTGAAGAAAGATCATATGAAGGCATCTTCCTTGGATATTCTACATCAAGTAAAGCCTACAGAGTCTATAACAAAAAGAGCCAGATCTGTGGAGGAGTCAATGAATGTCAAATTTCAAGACTCTACACAAGATGAATCCAAATCAGACTCGAAGAAGAGTCTCAACCGCTCCAAACCTTCCAAAGCTTACAACTCAAGAAGTATCTCGAGACTGAAGACCAGCATCAAGATGTTCATGAAGATTTAGATAAAGAAAGAGATCATCATCCGACAAATCAACCAAGAATCGGAAGCATAAGTCCAAATCATCCCAAAGATCTCATTATCGGCGAAATTAATGAAGGAATTCACACCAGATCCAAAAACGTGAAGAGTCTAGTCTTTGTGGCTCTCATTTATGAAATTGAACCAAAAAGCATAGAAGAAGCTTTATCTGATGAAAGCTGGATCGAAGCTATGCAAGAAGAGCTCAAACAGTTCAACATTAATGATGTTTGGGAATTGACATCTAAACCAAAAGGTAAAACTGTTATTGGAGTCAAATGGGTGTTCAGAAACAAGATGAATGAAAAAGGAAAAGTCGTACGAAACAAAGCAAGACTCGTGGCCAAAGGATATATGCAAGAAGAAGGAAAAAACTATGATGAGACTTACGCTCATGTAGTAAGGTTAGAAGCTATTCGACTATTACTTGCGTTTGCTTGTTATAAAAATTTCAGGTTATTTCAAATGGACGTCAAAAGTGCTTTCCTAAATGGATTTATCCATGAGGAAGTTTATGTGGAACAACCACCTGGGTTTGAAGACCTAAAGAAGCCAGACTCAGTCTTCAGACTGAAAAAGGCCTTGTATGGTTTAAAGCAAGCACCTCGAGCTTGGTACGATAGACTAAGTAAGTTCTTATTACAGAATGGTTTTGTCAAAGGTAAAGTAGATACTACTTTATTTATCAAAAAGGAAAACAAAAGCTTTTTACTTGTTCAAATATATGTGGATGATATTATTTTTGGATCCTCTAATGAAAGTCTATGCAAGAAATTTTCTAAGTCTATGCAGGATGAGTTTGAAATGATTATGATGGGAGAATTAACATTCTTTCTTGGTCTTCAAGTAAAGCAATTGAAGGAAGGAACTTTCACTTACCAAGAAAAATATGCTAATGATCTTGTCAAAAGGTTTGGATTGGAAAATTGCAAAAAGATTAATATACCAATGTCAAGTTCTTTGAAGATAGACAAAGATGAAGAAGGGAAGAAAGTTGATCAAAAATTGTACAAGAGCAACATTGGTTCACTTCTTTATCTTACTGCTTCTAGACCTGACATTTTGTTGAGTGTTTGCATCTGTGTTAGGTTTCAATAAGATCCTAGAGAATCCCATCTCAGTGCTGCAAAACGTATTATTAAATACGTTGCTTCATCTTCAAGTATCGGTCTTTGGTATCCTAAGAAGGGAGACTTTAATCTTCTCGGATATTCAAACGCAGATTTGGCCGGTTGCAGAGTCGATAGAAAGAGTACTTCGAACTTGCCGCTTGCTTGGAAAGGGACAGATGTGTCTTGGTTTTCAAGGAAACAAAGCACTGTGGCTCTCTCAACAACGTAAGCGAGAATATGTAGCTCTTGGAAGCTACGGTTCGCAAATTCTATGGATAAAACAATAGCTACAAGACTTTGGGATTGAAGACTCATGCACGAAATCGAGATGTGACAACACCAGCGCAATCAATCTCACTAAAAATCCAATCCTTCATTCAAGAGCAAAGCATATAGAGATTCGACATCACTTCATTAGAGATCATATTCAAAATGGAGAAATCTCGATTCAATTTGTTGATTCAAAAAGTCAACTAGCGGATATATTCACAAAGCCTTTGGAGAAAAATCAATTCGATTTTATCCGTTCTAGACTCAACATTTTGAGGCTCGAGGAAGTTAAAGTCTAGAGACTGTCTAACCCTCAGACTCTAAACCGTCAGACTCAGACATTCATGGTTATAGACTGTAAGTTGATATTATATCTAAACTCGAAAAGGTACGATCTTTCGTTCAGTTAATTTATAATTTCCGTGAAAAACGGAATCTTGTCTTTTCAAAAGGATTAATTTTGGCAGTTAATGATTTTAAAAAGAGATGTTCGTACACTTTCCTTGTGTCGATTGAACTTTCCTTTTCAAAACTGAGTTATATATATACAGTTTTCTTTTTCACCAAATCTTCAAAACCCTAAAAGGCATTCTCCTCACAATCCTATTTCTACTTCGTGTTCATCTTCGAGAAAGTTATCATCTTTTCTTAGGAAAGCAAGCAAAGGAATCTTTCAACGACAAGGAAGGATGTCTTCTTCGAGGAAGTCTTCAAGAATCGCAAACAGGGGACCACAGAGAATGAAGGAGGGACCTACCCATTTCGATCTCACCGAAGAGGAAGAATTATCGAGTCAGCAATAGAGCCCGATTCACTCTCCACCACGTCACTCAATGCCATCTACTCCACAAGGTGTGGGTCAACAACCAGAGGAAGAAATAATCGAGGACGCAGACCCTGTAAGAGTCCAAAAACCCTCTTTTATTTACAAACTTTACTGTGCGTTGAAAAGCACTGGGACTCCGTTGAACTATGTGGATGATTTTCTTAAAGATAAGAATTATGGGAATGAGTATATCTTTCTGCGACGAATGGAGGATTTGGGAATTGCTCCCAAGGGAAAGGCTGAGGAAGCACTTGCGAACATTCCAAGTGACCCTCGTATGTTGGGACCAAATTCGACTGATGGGAATGATGATGATAAAATGTTCAGTGATTTTCAACCTAGAATGGGTGTTGCTGCGAAGGTGAAGGGAAAAAGAATAGAGTTGTTTAAATCGAAGGAACAGGAGAATCTGTTCTTCAGACTGCTGAAACGAGGGGTGATAAACCCTAGGAGTGTTGATTTCGATTTCTTGGATGCCGTTAATGTGAACTTAAGGGAGAAATTCAATCTGCTTCAACTTGAGCAATTTTGCACCGATACCACAGACGGTTATTCGCAATTGACAGCATACTTCTATTCGAATCTCAGCTTTTTAGATGCGAATAGAATATCATTCAGTGTTCGAGACAAAGACTATGTGGTAGACGTGGACATGTTGGCTGACATAATTGGAGTTGAACGAGGACGTTATCAACCAATCAAAGTCTCAATTGCTTGTGCCTCATTGGAACTTGTCAAAGATAGAGATATAGAGGGAAGAATCATCTATTCAAGGATGCATGCCATAAATATCGTGCTGCACAAAATTGTGATCAACTATATCAGGCCGAGGTCTACATCCAAGACTGACGTCTCTAATTCCGAAGCAAAATTGATGTACGCAATCAACTCAGGGAAGAAGTTCTCTCTCCCTCACACCATTCTCTTTCACATGTACAGAGCAATGTCGAAAGACAAGGGCTAATTGCCTTACCCAGGTTTGGTGACCAAGATCTTCAGACACATGAATATTGAACCGCCACATACACTCTGTGTTCGACCGTGCGATAAGATGGTGGTAGGTTTAAAGATGTTGATGAAGATGTGTTTGAAAGAACTTTCCAAGGCAATGGAGAAATTCAGAGTGAAGACTCCAGTACCGTCTGCTTCAAAGAGAAAAGGGAAGGAGGCCATTGGTGACTCATCCAAAAAGAAGAGAACTCTCATCTTGGAGGATGAAGATGAGGAGGAAGATCTCACAATCTCTGCCTTGATAAGGACCAGACGTTTTGTACCTCAATCGACGGAACTTCAGAAGAAACAGAGAGAAGAAGAGGAGCAAGCCAAGAGCAGAGAAGAAGAAGAGCAGCGAGAGAAGGAGAAAGAAGATGAAGAAGAAGGAGAAGAAGAGAAAGAAAAGTTTGCAGCTGAATCTGGAGAGAAGGGGAATCAAGATACAGAAGAGCATGATCATCACTCTTCCCCATTTGAGGTCCTAGAGACAAGGGGAGTTGGCGAGCAAGAAAAATCCACACCTCATGTTGCCAATAGTGAAGGTCTAAGACAATCTCCAGCAGATCCAGAAGAGTTTTAGGCTTCTCAATTGCCTGAAGAAGGACATGATACATCAACACCAAATCTGCAAGATTATACAGAAGCTCCATCGTCTGCATTCACTCCATCCGAGAAAGCACATGCAAGTACACAGACGGACAATTCTGCAGATTTTCGTCGTATTCTTGATGTTCTTCTGGAAATGCGGGGTCAAATCTATGCTCTGGACTGTGAAATTCAAGCCATGAAGAATGTTGGACAAGCATCTTCGGTTACCCTGGAGGATAAAATGAAAGACCTAGCTCTACAAATTCAAGCCAATGCCAAAGGAGAGGAGGTAGCTCATCTAACGGAAGACTTGAAGAGGCTAGAAGGCATAGTCCAGTCCATGGGAGATTTCCAGATCGTGCGCATTCCCAAGCAGACCCGACTCCTTTCTCACCTTTTTTAATGATGACAAAAAGGGGGAGAAGCAATTTGAACCAATTTGAACTCTTTAAACTTTGACTTTAAATTTGTTTTTGTGGTTGAATATGTTTGTTTTTGAGTATGACTTGAGTGAACTTGGATGTGAACTTGAATTTGACTGAATTGGCTGTGGATTTTGATGCTTGACTGTTTGCATTTATATCAAGTGTTGTCATATGGTATTACTCATGAAAGACTAACCAATTTTCTGTGGATGCAGAGTCTGGTTGTTTTATTAATCTTTATGAGATAGCCATATTGCTTGAGAAATGTTTTTGCAGGTCAAAGTTATTCAAATCTACAGGAAAGTTTTGTCACCATAAAAAAGGGGGAGATTGTTGGAGAAATCTTTCCAGAATATTTTGAAGCTGACAAAACGTTTCTATCAGTCTAGTCTGGATATTTGCAGACCGTCTGTTTAAAGTCTGAAGACTTTCTGATCACCAAACTCAGCACTCAAGACTCAAGACTTAAGACTCAAGACTATTCTCATTGACAGTCTTTTTGATCTAGTGATGAAGGAAATCTAGAGCCGAAGTATATGGTTGAGGATTTAATCCTATCCCCTGGAGAAGATCTGTTGGTTGGATAAATATAACGGATTCTTTTATTCGTATCTAGATCGATTGAAGATCCGGTGGTCGACGAAATATTCTTGGAATGTTCTATTCTTGAAAACCAAGATCCTGATTGTATGGGCGAATAGGATTGATGGGCTATCGTCAGGTTCCTTTAATAGCTCGAATGATCTTCTTAATTGATTCCGTCCAACGGGTAGATTGGAGGAATTCCTTTGGTAAGTGCCAACGGGTATGATGGCATAAAGGAGTATAAAAGGAAGACGTTCTAATTGTTTTAGTGTATGATCGATAGAGAAATTCCAGAGTCTGAAGCACCTTGATTATTAGTCGATACATTTTGAGCGAAATTGTATACACAGAGAGTGTCTATACTTGGTGATACCTTGAGCGAGTGTGCTAGATCATCTACACCGAGAAATCAAGGAAGATCAACGCTATAACATCTCTTTGTTCATAGTAGAATTCAGCCAATTGGCTGTCAGTGCAGAAGAGTGGATGTAGGCTTGAATCAAGTTGAACCACTATAAACTACGTATTCAATTCTCTCTTTCCTTTACTCGGTCTTACGTTGATTATTATTTGTCGCAAATCCTTCAACTGTCTAAGTATTGTGCAATTATCAAGAAAAATCTTTTATATACCTATTCACCCCCCTCTAGGTACTCATACTAGCTATATCAGAAAGTGGTGGCTCTCCACCTACCGTTATCCAATCTCTGAAAATACGTACCACTAGATGTGCCTATGGACCGTTTGGCAAGCAAAAGGGCAAGAAATTTCATATTTCATCATATACTATTGGTGGCAGGATCATCAGCTTTTATGGACAGTCTAGATCACATCTTGATTCAATTGGAGCACGTTTGGAACCATGTACTTAGGCTTAAGTTGTAGAATGTTAATATTAGTGATTATCGTTTCAATGGCATTTTTGTGAAATAATCATAAGTAGTTGCTCTGCATTGCAATGGTTCATTGAGTTTAAGGGGGAATTACAAATAAACTCATGAACCTAGGAGGTCCTAAATTTTCTTTTTTAGTCAGTTCAATCCTAAACATTTTATTTTTGTGCTAATTCAGTCCATTTGATCAATTTTGGTTGTGCCAACAATGGCATGGTGCTACTAGCGCTAATGTGGCATTTTAATATTTTTTGAATTTTTTAATAATTTTTCTTTAATTTCTTTATATTTTTTCCCCTCCAGCAAGGGCTGCGACGCCCTCGCCGGCGGAGGAACTACCAGACTAACATTGAGGGACGAGTCACGTGGGCCCCATCCTATGTCTCTGTTCCTTCAAGAGGGAGCTGACAATTTTGGCAGCTATTTACTATCTTCCAGAATTCATCAGCATAGCATATCACCATCCTCACTCCGAAAAACACTATACATTAATACTGTAATATAATTTAAAAACATTCTCCTTACCTGCCTATAATACTGCTCATCAACGCTTTTTTCGTGATTTGAGCTCGAAATTGACAAAGGTTAAAATAACCCCATAGAAAGATGAAAATCCAGAAAATCAGCTACTATTGTATCACAAATAAATTGATTTTTAGTTCTTAAACGTGAATTTTCAAATATCTAGCAATTGCGATAGAAATATATGTGGGTGCAAAGACAGCACACGGGTATGGTAGGGTCTAGCTCCACCCAATTATTCCTTAAGGTACATAATGAAACCCTTCACTTATAAATTGCTCCACTTCCTCCCACTTTTTCTACGTGGGACAAGGAAAAAAAAAACACTCACTTTGTTTTCTCAAACAAACCTCCAACAAGCACACTCCACCACTTCATTCCTCTCTGTCTCTCTGTCTCTCTCCATTACTTTGATAGGTGTGGATTCCATCTAGGCGTAGAGTCCAGCGATTCCAGCGACGTAGTCTAGAGTTCCGGGGAGGATGGCATGGTCTCAGCTCTAGCGACAGAGATCGCGATCCCGGTGCGCTGTCATTGGGGTTGCATACTCCTACTCCCTGGTCCGGTGGCTCAGTACGTTGCGCGATGGCGAAAACCTCAACGAGCAACAGCAAGGCATGATCAGCGAACAGAGCATTGAGGGTGCCAGGTGCGCTGGGATAAAGAGTGACGTCTATGGAGATGACTCTATACAGATTAGGGGTGTTAGTAACCGAACTAAAAACCGAACCGAACCGAACTGAAAAATTCGGTTTTTTTGGTTCGGTTTTCATTCGGTTCTAAAACCGAACCGAGAAACCGAAAAATAGAACCAATAAGTGGGTGAGAACAAGTGAATGTGTCTTGGGGTTATAGTTTTGTTGGTGCTAAGTGCCTATTCGCTTTGCAATTTCTTCCTTCTTTTCTCGGATGGGAAGGGCAGAGTAGTGAGCGGTTACTGTAGTGCACGACGTCCGTTTGATCAATTGATTGTACATGTTTATGCAGAAACTATCATGGCAACTTGAATTCGGTTGATTTGTGTTTTTTCTGCTTTGCTCTCGCTTTCCCTTCCTTTTCCCCGACCCTCTTTAAAAGATGGAGTTTTGTTCGTTGAATTCAGTTGATTGGCAATGGATATCAGTTAAACGAACCATAATTAGATTCGGCAATAAATTTTCTTTTTTGATTGGCTTCTATGCCTATAGCGTTTGATGGGTATTGAATATGGAGCCAGATGAATGAATTAACAACGGTTCAAATGTTTACTGATCCCCCTGGCCCCTGGGAGGTTTGATTTGAGGGGCTGATAAGTGAAGCATTTGACCTCTGCTTCCTGTCATGTCTTGGATTATCGACCCAACAACTCAATCAACTTGAAGAAGACTCGTGGGAACGACCGGAAAGGTGCTCAGAGGAGGAATCCCCGGTTTGGCTGTCGTGGAAGTAAAAGCTAACATCGTACTGAAGCGATAATGGAACCAGGCAAAGAAGATTTCCACGTCCTTGACTGTGTTATCGTTAGTCGTACTTTCACTCTGTGATTCGCCATTTGGGCTGCTTGGTCTACATTCATCGCGAATTGACCTCAAAACTATGTACTTTGGTGGTGACGTCTTGCTTTCCTTGGTCAACGTGGATTTCCTGTGTTGTGACGGTAATTTCAGTAATCTTCTCCGTCGAATTCTCGAATGACTTCTGCAAGAGAAGAAGGGCACAATCCATTCGTAAAAATGCCAAACTGGATGCACCGCAAGTCAATAGCAACTTGTCTTCATGCTTGTCCAAGTAAATAGCAATTTGTACGTCTCTGCTATACCGGGATATGATTATGAGGTTTTCTCAAGCTTGAGGGGGATCGGATAGTCACAAGGGGTTCCCTGATGATAGCCTTTTAGATGCTGGTGTCAAGGTCTTGAAAGATGATGAGGGAGCTCGTGGGGGAGAAGAGATTGCCTCTGATCTTTTAGAAGCCATCAAGAAAGGATCTTCCTACCCATTTTCTCTGAAGAGTAGAGAATATGTTTCTAGTAGAAAGTGCCTCAAGGAGGTGGCACGTACGGATGAATGTAGAGAAGAAAGGAAACAAATGATCTTTGCAATCTTCTATCACGCTCCATCACTTCGGCACCAATCTGGACCTTATGCAAAAGCCTTCTCACAGCACGAGAAGCACTATAACTGTAACATCCCGGGTCCCACTTGTGTGATATTGTCCGCTTTGGACACTGAGTCCTCACGGCTTTAAAACGCGTCACGCAGGGGCAGAGGGCCATCCCTCGGGCCTTCCCTCTCCCAAGCCATGATATTGTCCTCTTTGGGTCACCCGCCCTGGCGCGGACGAACCGCCATCCCAGCCACGGTCTTTTCCCTCAAGGCTTTGTTCTCAGCACAGCGGAAGCATGTGTGAAACGCGTCACACATATTAAGGGACCCAAGGCATTATAAATTGGCCCTGGACTCCCCCCCTAAGCGATGTGGGACAAGAGGGAGAGGACCCCTTCCTTGCGCATGTCCGGGGACCGAGACGCGGATGCACCGCCATCCCTCCTCCCCGCGCACCGTCGCTCGGGCCATCACAATAACTGTGAGACTATCCAAGGATAGAGAAATGATCTTGATGTGGTTGGATCATTGCAAGGTGGGAACCAAAGAACATGATCGATGGGTAATTTGTCGACTCATGAATTAGCGTGACTTATGATGTTGTGGATTTCTATTTTCTGGCCATGTGAATGCATACTTGGTTTGCTTGAATGTGTTTAGGGAAGAGATCCTTGTCGTTGTAACTTAGTGATCAAGTAAAATGGTGTAGAATCCCATCCCATTCAACTCTTAAGCAATACAGGAACGTTGATCTGCATTTGACATGTTGCTACTATAAAGTATGACATTTACACAGCGCATCATCAGTGGTTTATCGGTGGTTTATCACTGCTTTAACCACCACCACTAGCTAGCCAATCTAGCGTGCTGTACTCCTATTGCCTCTACAACCACCACCAATCAGGTAAGACTAATGTTGCTGAGGTCGTGTTACAACCAACTTCTTGAACCATTTGCATGCCATATCTTTGTCACAGACATCTAAGAGCCGTCCCTGCAACACCAGGGTCTTAGAATATTTGCAGAGTGCACTGGTCTCTAACATCCTAAATGGTGATCGTTCTGATTTGCAAGTATCGATGTGGGGATCAAAGAGCTTGAGCAGATATTGGAGAATGATAAATTTCTCATTCTTTGTTATGAAAAAGTGAAGGTATCTTGAAAGTTGCATGAGTCTACGTGAGATTGAAGGTTTGAAGAGATGGAATCGTTGGAGTTGCGGAACATTTCTTGGTGCAAAGACATTGAAAAACTTCCAAACCTTTCAAAACTTAAAGTGGTTACGATATCTAGAATTGCGAACTTGTGAAAAAAGAGAGATTCAGGGTCTCGAGGGATTTCAGTCTCTTTATCGTTGAACATTATAGGATGCACACTCGTACTGTGCTCAGAAATGCACCTGATCTGCCGAATGTTAGATGCAGTTATTTAGTAAAGATGGAGTTATTTAATCTGCCGAATGTTACAAAACACCTTTCGCAAGAAGTTTGATGCGACAGCCATTCCGCGCAACTTCCAACAGGTATTTAATTCAATTTCATGTTTCTGTCCGCATAATCATTGGAAAAATTGCTTAATCCTGATGAATTTCTTTCCCAACATCCAAAAACATACAGGTAACACCCTCATATTTCCCTGCATGTTGAATTAGCAATTAGCTGTCATACTACCCTATCCAGTGGCTCAGTTACGGTGGTAGTTGGTGGCGGGTAGCGATGGCACACCAGGCATTGGCAATGCCGGGAGGGGAGGGAAGTACATTTCTTTTCCATCAATTGGTAAAAAGATCGGATTTCATAAGAGGTCTAAACTATGGGTTGATTAACTTTGTCACACCCTAAATCTTGTAGAGACGGAGGTGACATGGCCATCCTTTCACCCAGTGGATGCAACCTCAAATCATATCTAAAGTCCACTTCCATAAAGTCCCCATCGATAGAACTCTTGCCCTACTAGTTGCTAACTAAAGAACTTGAAAAGAATTGGAAAATAGAAAGGTGAACAACCACAAGTTCAGTGAGTAGTGCGTATCTCTTCTAAACAGATTGAGTATCCATTATGCAATTTTGAAACCAAATCATAGCTTAGTTAATCCAAATCCAGAATATAATACATACGAGATAAAAATAGGTTATATAGCTTTTACATAATCATATGCATATCATAAAACACTTGTTAAATCGATAATTTCGTACAAATATCAATGGTCTAATTCATTGATCAATCTCATCATCCACATGCCAATGGTCCGTTTCATTGGTTAATCCTATGCCACACATCAATATTTTGTTTCATTGGTTCATCTCTTATGAAATCACATGTCGATGGTCCATCCATCAACCAATCCTATACTCAATATTAAACCATGGTCACAACATAACACCTAGTGACAATGTGATGAAAATTCTCATCTTGGCAAGGTGTTCACCTATTATTAGCTAGTGCCTCAGCTCACATCGATATCCTAGACTATTGTGCACATACTCACAAGGCCCTCATTGGGCTCGTAGCAATATTGAGCACAACCTCATCCTCCAATATGAGAAATCCAATCCATTAACAATCTCACATATCAAAATACATTTCACAGATCAATCACCAACAACTTTCGCAACTTGACTCATCTACCAGAAATGCCTTTTATAAAACATTCTCAAACCATTTCAAGACTCGTCTCATACCCTGGTTTTGTAAACCAAATCAAATTAAATGCATGTGATAAAGTATTTCGCAAATTGATTTGTACAATATTTCTTAACTTCGTTCATCATATATATAATATTTTCACTAACAAATCTCACATCATTCACAAATACCAAAACGTAGTAAATGCCCTTTTATGCAACAAATATGCTTATTCATAATTCATAATATATTAAATATTTATTATTTTGAAGACATGAGTTTATAAATTCTTAGAAGAGATTGCACTACTCACCTGGAAAAGTAAAAAATCAGCCTAAAGTGGTTACTCGAGCCAACGCACTCGTATTATTATCAATTAATCGGAAAAAGATATTAAAACCAAGTAATATGCTAGTCTAATTAACAACTCGACTAAACTATTCTTATACATCGATAAAATGACACCTACACGCTATGAAAGAAGCTCATTTATAGCAAACGTCATCATTCTCCATTACTCGAATTATCCACTACGCATAACTTGAATTCGAATCTTCAAAAATTTGTTCTGATCAAACTATACTTTGGAATCGAAGTTTGTCAAACCCCAAAGCTCCACAATGCCTCAGACTATTTTTCCATATAAATGGCAGCTCAAAAGCTCCTTGTTTGAACCTCCGAGTTCAAGATCTACATAACTCAAAGTTTGCGCCCTAACTTCCAATATTACTTTGACTAGACGAATAATCGGCTTGAAAATTTACCAGGGGTTACAATTCGCAATTGATTTGACCAGTCAATGTATCCAGGGCAACTGTGCGTGACAACTTTCTTTTCCTTTTTCTTCATTTTCTCTTTCTATCCTTCTCAATTCTGCTTAGGCTTCTTCTTTTCCTCTATTTTTCTCCCCAAGTCCCCTCTCTCTCTCTCTCTCTCTCTCTAAATATATATTGAAGCTAAACTTATTCATATTGTATTATGACAAAGTTCAAACTTTAAGGTTAAATCTATTTAGATAGAGACTCTAAGGATAAATATGTTTGGACTTAAGTCCAGATTATAAAGTC
Organism: Eucalyptus sideroxylon x Eucalyptus melliodora; assembly: GCA_016097485.1. Classification (NCBI taxonomy): domain Eukaryota; kingdom Viridiplantae; phylum Streptophyta; class Magnoliopsida; order Myrtales; family Myrtaceae; genus Eucalyptus; species Eucalyptus sideroxylon x Eucalyptus melliodora. The sequence goes on from CM027832.1 coordinate 22,572,561, forward strand.
TACCTTAGATAGAACATACTTAGACTTTACATACATAAGACAAGTCCTTTCTAAACTTGGACTTTACATACTTAGACTTTAAGGTTTGGATTTCACAGCAAAATAGATTTGATTAACTCAATCAAATTGATTGGCCAAACAATCTAGAAGGCAAACTCTTTATAAATAGAGAAACTCTACTTATGGAAATCAAGACTCTAGTTATATAGGCGACCAAAATCAAGTGGAGATTTTGTTTATATCACTCAACGGCTACTCAATATTCTTGATATAGTTTTTTCCAACAAGTAGATTGGAATATAATCCTCTAAATACTATCCAATGGCTAATTTGGAAGTGCGGAAGTATTTAAGGAGATCAAAGAGCAAGTAAGAGACAAAGTGTAGAATCTATAGTTTCAAAGTCCGAGTGTAATTTGACCATATACACTTGTCTTGTGAGCCTTGATTTGTAATCATTTGAGAGTTTTTGACAGTGTTATAAGTGTGTGCTTTGGTATAAATCTTATAGGCTTGGGTATAAGCAACACTAGTTTTGAGTAGAAGCGCTTGCGTATAAGTAGCACAACTTGACCGTAACATTTCATAACTTATCTAGTGGAATCTAACCAATAAACTATCACTGTGAAAGAGTTGACGTAGACTTGATTTAAACCAAATCATTATAAATTTCGTGCACAATTTTTTTATCCCTAAATTCTTAGGGAGAGAATGAAAACCATTATAGCCAAAAAAATTGATTTCTAGAACATAAATATTCTAGGATAAGTTTTTGAGCAAAAATATGCATTTGATAATGACATAAAATGTTTATTCTTGAAATAGAAATTTGTTTGATAACATCTCAAGATTTCTCTCGCCCAAGCGGTGGCGGTGGATAGTGAGGGGTGGCCAGCGAGGTGGCAGTTGGCGGCGGCGGCAAATGGCGCATGGTGCATGGTAGCGATGGGCGATGGTGGGTGGGTGTTCAGTAGGGGTATCAGGAACCGAACCGAACCATATTGAAAAATTCGGTTTTTTCGGTTCGGTTTAGTTTTCGGTTCGGTTCTCATTAAAAATCGATATTTTTTTATTTGTTTGGTTTTTATCGGTTAACCAAACCGAACCAAACCACAAACCGATAAAATCTGTCTTCCTCTACTTCTTGACTTTCAATTCGTCGATCTCCTCCAGCTTCCAGAAGCACAATTTCCTCCAGTTCTGTATCGACAAACCGAGAGTGATGTCTCCCTTGATCGAGGGATGCGATTTGCCGAGGCTCGAAGCGATCTTTGCCGGCCTTAGACTAAGCCCTCTCCGATTCAATTTCGGCTTTGCACTTGATAGCAGAGTCTCCTCGATCCTCTTCGCGCCATCCGGATCTCTTCCGATGCCCACCACTTGCTTCGGCTCCTTGAACTTGGCCGAGACGACTCTCCCGCGGGGCTTCTTCTCGTCCCCGGCTTTGGCCTTCTCGAGGCGAAGCACCTTGAGCCTCGACGACAGGCACGTGATCTCCTTCTCTACCTCCTCGATCTCCGCATCTATAGTCTTGCCATTGCCTTCTCGATATATGGCTTTGGCCGATAGGGGCTCCAGCACGTGCTGCTTCCATTGGATCTTGGAAGGAACGAAGGATTTGAGGGAAATCTGGGAATTGGTGCCCTCGCGGCTCTGGTTTTCCTTGCTGAAGTCGTCGGACTAGAACGAGTCAGAGAGCTTCACGAAGATGGGGTTGACGGACAACCAAGACGCCTGGGCGGCAGCGGCAGAGTCTTCGGACTCGCCGTTGTCGAAGGCGGTGTTGTTCCACACCTAAAGCTCCGATGCGTCGAACACATCTGGGTACCCAAGAACATTCATCTTTCGGATCCCAGCAGGGTGAAACGAAAAGAAATCTGGAGATTCTTGCTTCTCGGGGTGGTGATGATTCTTGAAAAAACGAAAAAAAAGAGAAAAACTGAAAACCAATAGTTAAAAACCAAAAAACCAAACCGAACCGAACCGAACCGAAATTTCGGTTGGGTTCGTATTTGTTTCGGTTTGGTTCGGAAGATTTTTTTTTTAACGGTTTAGTTCGGTTCGGTTTTTCAAAAAAACCGAACTGAATTGAACCGAACCGTTGACACCCCTAGTTAGTTATATGTTGTCACACTTGAGCACACTAGGCGACGGGAGACTCATTAGTCCTTAACAACTATCTTGACGCTCATCGTTTCTCCATTGAGAAAAGGGCAAGGATCACAAAGAGAAGTTTCCGATGAAATAAAAAAGAAAAGAAAGAAAAGAAAAAAAGGTGTTGCTGAGGTGATGGTACCATTATTCCTTGTGAATAATAGTGCTGTTTTGACCCCACACTAAGTGAAGATGCAATTGACAACCGAAAGAGACAAAATACGAGACATTCAACAAATATAGAATCGTTGAGCAAAGACTTATGAAGCACGGACATGCTGTCGGAGCTTCCGTGTCGGACACGACACGTGTTGTTTGACACGCTTGGACATGCAGTCAACACATGTCGAATATTTCGACACATTGTCAACTTTTCTCGACATGTTCCGACACATGTGTCCGAGAGAGGATCATTAAAGAAGATAATTGAGGGGGGAGGCGAGGGCGAGGCAGTGGAGGCGAGGCCGTGGCGGTGAGGGAGGGTTAGAGGAAGAGCAGAGACTGAGACGATCTAGAGGGTCATGATTGTGATGCTGTGATGGAGGGTCGATGGTGAGGCTACGACTGCGAAAAAGGAAGGGCCGAAGGTGAGGTGGTTGTGATGAGGCAATTGAAAGAAAGCAGAAAGGATCGTGCCAGGAGGAGGAGGAGGAGGTCGCAGCTTAACAAGTGATGGGGGGAGGGGGAAGAAAGGGAAAGAACCGGAGGAGGGTGGAAGAAATGGGAAGAACAGGAGGCGGAAAGGGGGGCCTTGGGGGTTGGGGTGGCGCTTGGGGAGAAACAACGGGTGATCGGGGGGTGGTGTGGGGTGGGAGAGAGAATCCAGGGAAATGACAAGTGATTAAGGGGAGAAAGGAGGAAAAGAAATTGAGAGGGGGGATTGAGGTGGGGTGGGAAAGAGAGAAACAAGGGAGGGAAATAATTTTTTGGGAATTAGGTTTGGGAAAAAAAAAAAAGGAGGGAGGGAAATAATTTTGGGCGGCGAGATTATTTTTGTTAGAAAAATAAATAAATAGACTAATAATAGTTTCCAAAAATAAAAACACTGAATGTTAAATAATGATAAATTTTGATCATTATAAAATATCATGGATTTATATAAATAAGTTGATTATAATATTTTGTTAGTCACTAGTTTCATTTATAATTTTTGTTAAAAATTCATATAAATTTGATTTGAATAAATTCATATAAAAATTCATATAAATTCATATAAGTTGATTTATATAAATTCATTGTAAGCTCTTTTTTTATTATTTATTTATGAATTTGAATTAAATTAATTATTAAAATATTTATTTAATTTATAATGTGCCTCAACGTGTCGAAATTTTCTATTTTTGAGAAGTGACACGTCGTATCCTCGTATTACGTGTCTATATCGCATGTCGATGCTACTTAGGCAAAGACCGTTACATCCCAAGGACTCTCTCTTTTCTCTCCCGTCTGCAAAGCAGGTGCGGTGTAGTGCGAAGTAGCAAGGAAAGTCAGATGTGGGGCTTCAAGTATTCAATATCTTTTTCACCAAGGGGATCTCTGTTGGTATCCCACTGGACCAGACAAGTAACTCATCCAATGTCCTTGACAAAATACATGAAAAAGTGACGGTGCGGTCAGCTTATCGTTTGCCATGTACATGCAGCCGTGTAGATTGCACTGAAGTCTACCGTCACGGAGACCGAGGTCAAGCTTTCAAGAGAGTACGAATCATGGATGTGGTTTGTGTGACGATTCGCACCTAGCCGTCCTCGAGCGTGCAAGTCTTTCTTCAGTCCTTCGAACGAATCGAGTCTCGCTCGCCTGCTTGTGCGAGGGTTCAATGATGCAATTTCCAGCTAAAAGCTTAGATTCTCGACTTGATATAGCCATAATACCACCATAAATACAGTCAAAATGCACCTGTAATAGAGGATTGAACACAGAATGTTACCAGTTCATATATTGCTCAAGGAAATATAAACAGAAAACCAACATCAACAAACCTGGACTGTCGATCCTTTTGTAGCTACTGGACCCTTTCCCTCAATGATAACATAGTATTTCACTCCATTAGCTGTTGCAAGTATTGTAATTGCTTACTAAAACAAAACAGGCAGGATGTTAAAATGCGACTTCCTCTCGTGAAACACGAGAACCCTTTTCCCCCATAGATTTGGTAGCTTAGATTTCAATTCTTTTATGCTCTATATAGGGAATAGGAATTACGTTTGAGCAGCGAGGCAAGTGAGGGGTGACGGCGTCCAATAGCAGTGTTGAGGGAGGTCTGGTGATAGCAAGCACGCGGCGACGGCGGCGCGACGGCGACAGAGGCACGAGTCTCACGGCACGAACGGCGGCACGAACGGCACAGTGAAGACGGTGGCGGTCGCGGCTCAACCCACAGCCAAGGGGGGAAAAGCTCGGTTTGGGCGGAGGTGGTGACGGTTCAGAGCAACGACGGCTCAGACGGCCGAGCAAGCAGTGGCAAGAGGTGGTGACGGTGGCTTGGGGATGGCGGTGGTGCCTCACGGTGGCACGGACGGTGCGACAGCTCGTCGGGCTCAACAGCAAGATGGCTCGTCGGACGAGCGGTGGGTGGTGGGGGTTCGGTGGCCAAGAGGTGGTGGTGAGTAGGGTGTGGGGTGGTGGTGTGGTGGTGGGTGAAGCAGCAGCCAGCGAGAGGAAGGAAGGAAGAAGAAGAAGAAGAAGAAGAAGAAGAAGGGGGGTTTCGGCCAAGAGAGAGGGAAAGAGGAGAGAGAGAGAGAGAGAGAGAGAGAGAGAAAAAAGAAAAAAGTTGGGGGAGGAAGTGACGTGAGGAGGAAAAAGAGGAAGAGAGAGAGAGAGAGAGAGAGAGAGAGAGAGAGAGAGAGAGAGAGAGAGAGAGGGGGAAATGGGGGAAGAATGAACATAAGGGGAGAAATCACGTGGAGGGGGGGGGGGGTGTGTGTTTTTTTTTTTAACTTGGCCGGTTCCAGTGAGAACCACTAGTTTTCAGAAAAAAAGAATCGGGAACTGGAACCGATCTCCTTATAACCGGGAACCACGCTCACCCCTAGTTATAGGAATACGTGAGCATGCACTTTTCTTTAGTACACTAAAGAAAAAAAAACATGTGCAATGTTCAATTATGGTGGCTATCATAAAATAAAAAATAGAGAAAAGAAATAGTGGGTCATCACTTCAAACTGCAATTAGGGTAGTTTTGTCATTTCAATATAAATAGAGGTGGATGTACTTATTTATGAGCTGGAAATAGCTTTGCCCCTACTATTAATCCCTATAATGCAAAGAAATACAATAAAGGATACAAAATGCAAAACTATACAAATTAATATTTTTGTATAAGGATTAAGTTCAATCTCTAATTTTTTCATGCAATGGGTGATATATATAACTTGACAGATGTCGGGATATATGTGGTGGAATTTTTTATGAAATTTTATGTAAAATTAGGCTATATGCTGTCACACTTGAGTACATTAGGCGACGGGAGACTCATTAGTCTTTAACAACTATCTCGACGCTCATTGTTTCTCCATTGAGAAAAGGGCAAGGATCACAAAGAGATGTTTCCAATGAAAAAGAAAAAAAAAAAAAAAAAAGGTGCTACTGAGGTGATGGTACCATTATTCCTTGTGAATAATAGTGCTTTTTTGACCCCACACTAAGTGGAGATGCAATTGACAACTGAAAGAGACAAAATAAAAGACATTCGACAAATACATAATCATTGAGCAAAGACTTATGAAGCATGGACATGCTGTTGGAGCTTCTGTGTCGTGTTTGACACGTGTTGACGTGTTTAACGTGCTCAGACTTGTGGTCAACACATGTCGAATTTTTCGACACATGGTCAACTTTTCTCGACACGTTCTAACACGTGTGTTCAAGAGAGGATTATTAAAGAAGACAATGGAGGGGGAAGGCAAGGGCGAGGGAGTGGAGGTGAGGCGGTGACAGTGAGGGAGGGTCAAAGGAAGAGTAGAGATCGAGACGATCTAGAGGGTCACAATTGCGATGCTGTGACGGAGGGTCGATGGCGAGGCTATGACTGCAAAAAAGGAAGGGTTGAAGGCGAGGCAGTGAGTGATTGTGATGAGGCGATTGAAAGAGAGCAGAAAGGATTGTACGAGGAGGAGGAGGAGGTCGTAATTAGTAGGTGATGGGGGGAGGAGGGAAGAAAGGGGAAGAACCGGAGGCGAAGAGGGGGGCCAGGGGTTGGGGTGGCGCTTGGGGAGAAACAAAGGGTTATTATGGGGGTGGTGTGGGGTGGGAGAGAGAATCCAGGGAAATGATAGATGATTAGGGGGAGAAAGGAGGAAAAGAAATTGAGAGGGGGGATTGAGGTGACGTGGGGTGGGGGAGAGAGAAACAAGGAAGGGAAATAATTTTTGGGGGATTAGGGTTTGGGAAAAAAAAAGGAGGGAGGGAAATAATTTTGGGTGGCAAGATTATTTTTGTTAGAAAAATAAATAAATTGGCTAATATATTTTCCAAAAATAAAAATACTGAATGTTAAATAATGATAAATTTTGATCATTATAAAAGATCATAGATTTAAATATATTGATTGATTATAATCTTTTGTTAGTCATTAGTTTCATTTATAAATTTTGTTAAAGTTAGAAATATGTTCTCAAATAGAGGTATGCATTAACTATGAATATATCTTTCAAATTTCCTATGAATAGATTTATTAATATTATTAGTGTAAATTCATTATAAGCTTTTTTATTATTTATATATAAATTTGAATCAAATTAATTATTAAAATATTTATTTAATTTATAATGTATCTCAATGTGCCAAAATTCTTTATTTTTAAAGAATGACGTATTGACGTATCCACGTGTCATATTGTGTGTCTGTATCGCGTGTCCATGCTACTTAGACAAAGACCGTCACGGACTTTCTCTTTCTCTCTTTCTCTCCCCTCTGCATAGCAGTGCAGTGTAGTGCGAAGTAGCAAGGAAAATCAGATGTGGGCCTTCAAAGTATTCGATATCTTTTTCCCCAAGGGGATCTCTGTTGGTATCCCATTGGACTAGACAAGTAAGCTTATCGTTTGCCATGTACATGCAGCCGTGTAGATTGCACTGAAGTCTACCGTCACGGAGACCGAGGTCAAGCTTTCAAGAGAGTACGAATCATGGATGTGGTTTTTCGTGACGATTCAGACCTACCCGTCCTCGAGCGAGCAAGTCTTTCTTCAGTCCTTCGAACGAATCGAGTCTTGCTCGCCTGCTTGTGCAAGGATTCAATTGGAGGAGCAGAGCCTGTCCTCTCTCTCTCTCTCTCTCTCTCTCTCTCTCTGATACATACCTTCACCTGCGAGAAAAGTTTGCAGCCTATTTCCCATTCTCTCACTCAATCACGCGCTGTCCCCATGGGAACTGAAGAGATCGATCGACGCATTTCGTCTTCTGCTTCGATCCATCCGTGGAAGTATGATGTGTTCGTGAGCTTCAGAGGTGAGGACATAAGGAAGAACTTCGCGTCCCACCTCTTCCGTGCGCTGAGGCAGGCGGGTATCTACTATTTCAGGGACAATGACAAAGTGGAGACTGGGATTTTCATCGAGCCCAAGCTGCTTGACGCGATTCGCAATTCTAGGGTTGCCCTCGTCGTGTTCACCACCAAATACGCAGACTCGCGGTGGTGCTTGAACGAGCTGGTGGAGATCCTGGAGTGCAACAGGAGGTTCAGAGATCATCAGGGTCACGCGGTTCTGCCCATTTTCTTTGATGTCGAGCCAGGGGACGTTCGGAAACAAAGCGGGCAATTCGGGGATGGTTTCAAAATTTGGCTACCCACACTGGCGAATTACTTGTGCAGAAGTGGAGGGATGCGCTTAAAGAAGCTGGGAATTTGTCAGGATGGCACTTGAATAATGATGCTAATGGGTAAAGCATTTAATAAGTTCACTCCTGAAAAAGCTCGTATTAGCGGTCGATTTGAAATATGCTGTTGATCGAGTCTAGTTCATGGGTTTACCGCTCATCTGCTGATGGCCTTTCTATGATATAGTTACTCATGTTGGACTTGTTCTTCCCATGTAACTACAGGGTTCAATCAAACTTCATCGAGCAAATCGTAGGACATCTCCTCACGGTCAGTCCTAGAGCAATCTCGCCCTATTTGGTCAAAAATGTTATCGGGGTAGATTCCTTTGTAGAGGATGTGATATCGTCGCTGGAAATTTGGTCAGAGGATGATGTCCGTGTGATTGGAATATGGGGAATGAAAGGAATTGGCAAGACAACGGTGGCCAAAGTCGTCTGCGATCGTGTTATTAGGGAATTTGAAGGTGTTAGCTTACTTGAAAATGTTGGAGATGCCAACCAAGATAAGGCTTTACTTCTTCAGAAGAGACTTCTCCACGATGTTCTGAAGGTACAAGGTCTAGAAACGTTTGATCTTCACAGCAACATCAACGAGATAAAAGCTAAGCTCTGCCATAAAAGGATCCTTCTAGTACTCGATAACATTACTAAGAAGGACCAAATTGAGTATTTCGGAGCTGGAGATCGAGATTGGTTCCAACATGGGAGCAGAATTTTGATAACTACAAGAGATGAGCAGTTGCTGGAAGATATCCAAGTAGATAACAAGCACATGCTTCCAGGATTGACTCATAAAGAATCGCTCGAACTCTTGAGTCACCATGCCTTCCGCAAAGACCACCCTAAAGAAGGCTATGAAGAGTTGTCAGAGAGGCTTGTCCACTACACGGGTGGACTTCCAATAGCTCTTAAAAGATTTGGTTCCTTCCTTTCTAAGAAGAGAAAAAATCAGTGGCATGAGATATTGGAGAAGTTGGTGAGAGACCCTCATCTTGACACGGTTGGATTGCCTTTAGAACCGTTCTCCTCTGTTCTTCCCTTTCAATCAGTGGGGCCAATTGGAGGTCCCGGTGGGAGTCCTTATGATGATAAAACATACAGTGATGTTAGAAAAATAACTGTAGTCGTAATGTCAGGGATTGTGTCCTTTTCTATTGAGTATGAACAGGATGGGTGTTTGGTCCGCTCGCCAAGACATGGTGGACCTACAGAAGGCAGAATATGCACGGTGAGTCCACCGTTATGGTATGCTATGGCATATATTTTGTAAATATTTTTGCCAAGACATGGTGGACCTTTGCCTATATATAAATATTTATTTCTACTAATGCTGTGCTCCACATCAAAATATGAGGTACTGTTCGGTCATTAGAAAATAAGAGTCTACATCGAAGGTAAATTGCTTAAAAGGATTCAACGAGGTTGGTCCACAATGCCTAATGATCTCCCAAATTCTCGATGTTTGTAAAAAAAGAAAACGAAAGAGTTGTGTTGGTTTTATGTACTTGTCTTGATGTTAGATTTATCAAAGATTTTGATTTTGCTTTGATGTTCCCAACATAGAATGTCATGAACTCCATCCGTTTATGCAAAAACCAGGGCTAAGATGGAGTTGAATGAGTTGAATGAGTTTAGTGAGACTAACAAAATGATTTTCTCAATGCTCATGCAATATCCTCTTTTTGAAGTACTTTTTAAGTCCTCAAAAGTATCCACTATCCTTAGTTTTGGTAATATCCATTTCTTGAAGGTGATGGATGCAAGATTTGTGCTGCTGCCTGCAGGTAAAACTAGATTATCCAAATGAGTTCTTGACTTCAGTATCAGGCTACTTTATGGACGATCCCAAATTTGTCGTCATTCAATCACTTACCTTCCACAGCAATAGGAGAACATATGGTCCATTTGACTATAAGATGGGGAAATTTTTAAGATCGTCGGATTCTTTGGGATGTGTGGCAGTTGTCTTAATTCCATTGGAGCATATGTTTTACCAATCTCTCGTGCATATCCCTTTGAAATCGTAGGCCCATTTGGAAATAGTAATTTTGAAGACCGATGGGATGACGGGAAGCATACAGACGTTAGACAAATTGATGTTGTCTCTGGCTCTGCAATTGAGTCGATAACTATTACTTATGAGCGAGGTCGTTCATTTGCACACGGTACAGGTGGGGGAGGCACAACGAACAAGGTACCGGTTCTACTCGAGTAATGAATTGTTGATCTTGGTGTTAGATGAAAGCTACTCTTTTTTTATTTCTCATTCGTGCAGCCCATAATGACCCGTGCTGAAGACGTGATGCAAGGATAGATATCATTAGTCGCTATTCGCTAATGTTTAAAACTTGGCCAAGTTGAACCGCCATAATTATAACTCATCTGGGAAATATAAAAGCAGGATGTATAACATAATAAAATTGAAAAACTATTCGAACACAATTTATTTGTTTTTGAAAATTGGTGATTTCTATGCCTGTGAATGTTGTTTTGCGTACATGAGTTGTTTCCATAATGATTTATGGAATAATTAACTGTCCCTCTCGTATATCTTTATTCTAATGAGTTGTTTTATGAAACTCAAGTGATGAGTTAATCTCAGAATTACACAATATTACCAATGATATCTCATGTGCAATTCAAAGTGTCTATTTTTTATATGAGATATACAACATTACGGTGAATTACAAAAGATCATCTATTTTATATTTTTCCACTCATGCACATTTACCTCCTATTTAGAAGTTGGTGTCACGTGCTTGTTACTATCATGCATAGTGTTTTCGTTTTACAACTTGCTGCATTCGCTATTCCTTACATTATAATGATTATTACAGATAAATCTGGATTGGTTAAGTGAGTATCTAACTTCAGTTTCGGGCTATATAACAAGTGATTCTGGCTCTACTATCATCCGTTCACTCATGTTTCAAAGCAATAAAAGAAGATATGGGCCATTCGGCAAAAAAACCGGAAGGAAATTTTCATTCCCCGCCACTGGGGGAAACATCATTGGGTTTTTTGGGAGTTCCGATTCCCATCTTGAATCTCTTGGAGCATATTTCAAACCAATCTCTCATATATATCCGATCAAGTTTATTGGACCATTTGGAGGCCAAGGTGGACACCGTCGGGACGATGGAAAATTTAATGGTGTAAAGAAAATAAAGATGATGTTGGAAGATGTTGTCAGCTGCATCTCCTTTGAGTATGATGATAATGGCGAATCTATTTGGTCCTCTACCCATGGTCATAGTGGTAGCAGAGATATCCATATGGTGAGTTCATTGCATATTTTCTGTTCAAATTACAGTTCCCCTTCTCTCTCACACGCGCACTTGCCCAAACCTCTATCGATTCTCGGAGAACTTTTGTGAAAGCCCTTCATTTGCTTTTCTTCAATTGGAAGTTTTATTTTCCTAGAGTGTATCCTAATTTTTGCCTAATCATTCTTCTGGTGATTGTTCCAACCTCTGATGGAAAAAAAGAAAAAGAAAGATACACCTTGATTATATTTTATCTCTTCCATAAGTTTAGTAACAAGCATAACAGCCCTATTGTTTCGATGGAAAGACGAACTTATGATAATCCTTTAAGAAAATTTGCAAACAAATAATTTCAATGAAAATTTTCAATTTCTTATTTACTACGTTCATATTATGTATTCTCTATAAGCAAATTGAATGTACTGAAATGACTATAATGAAGTTTTTCTTACTGATATTGACAGCTGCTTTAGAAGGACTGTTTTTATGTAGTTCGGTAAGGTACGGAGAAGATCTCGGACCGAAAAAAGAAAAAAAGATACGGAGAAGATCTTAGGCACCTCCCACTGCCCTACGCCACCATTAGACCGAGTATTAGTTTTCTAATAAACTTGAGAACCTTTATCAAAGTAAATTGTGAGTGATAGTAACCTGTATACATGATGGACAATGATCAAGTATGGGTTGTGGATAGTTTCTTGGAGGGAAATGAAAACCGTCCAATTGAACTGAATGATTGAAATCGTATTTTGATCATTAAAATTTCTTCCGGTAATTTATATTTTGTAAATTAGACAAAGTTCCATTAATATGCTTAATGCGAGATGGACTCCATGAAAGTGACCTTGTGCAATAAGTTTTTTCTAATACTAAAGAAAGCGAATTGGCAAAGCACGCTAGAGAGCCCAATGGTCTATTATCTTCGATTGCTGACCCTAAAAGTATGACGTAAAGAATAGTGGTCCATCCATACATTAGTTTTAAGAAATTCTTGGGTCTAATTCTTAAATTTCTAGGTTGTTAGTGGATGAGATTTTTGCTTAGGCCACTGCAGTCCATCATCTTTGATATAGATCAATATGACAATTTATTGCTAATTCTGCAGGTTAAGTTGGACTACCCTCATGAGTTCTTGACCTCAACGTCAGGTTATATCAGACATGATAATTCTGTTATTCAATCACTCACGTTCGAAAGCAATATAAGAAGGCACGGACCCTTTGGTAAGGAAGAAGGAAGGTTCTTTAGCTGTGCTTTGGCATGTAGCAAGATAATTGGCTTTCACGGAAGGTCTAGCATTCAACTTGATGCGCTAGGAGTCTACTCTGAACCAATTTCTGATCTTCATCTCTTGAAATCCATTGGGCCATTTGGAGGACAAGGTAGCAATCTATGGGACGACAGAGATAGCACAGGTGTGAGAAAAATAATTGTAAAAGGTGGATCAGCTATTGACTCTATTACTATTGAGTACGACAAGAATGGGTCTGTGGTTCAGGGCCCTAAACATGGTGGAGATGGAGGACATCTAACACTCGAGGTATGGCCTTTAACATTTACTTAATCTTATGAACGTGCAACTTCTATGTCATTGCTAAGGTTTGGTGTTTAAGTGGTTTGGAGGTCACGTTTATGCACGAGTGTGATAGTATCTTATAAATAGAAGTTAAAGGTGGAAGTGAGATATAAGAACAGTCCGTAGATTTTGAGTATAGATTGGCAAATTATCTAGAATGGGAACTTCTGAGAACGTCACTGTTGGGGCATGATATAATATCAACACCAGAAAAGAAACCTCTCATCGGTTTTCCTGGAAAACTCTTCCAACCTTCCTCGGTTCCATTTACGATGAGATCACTCAACACATACAGAAAAGTACAGCCTCTGAAAAAGGGCCAAAAAAATATATATATTAAAAGGTTTCTTAACTTTATGACTTTTAAGTCTAAAAATAACTTTCCTAAAATATGGGAACTGTTCTCAAAGAGTTACCAAAGCATTTTTGTTGTTTTGTTTTTTAATAATCAATTACCTTTTGTTTTATAGATGAATGATTTGATAACTGTGGCGGACCAAAATAGGTCTTATGCTCTAGATGTAGCCGATTATCTATTCAGCTTTTATATTGTTTGTTTAACCAAATATAACTTATCAACTCAAGTGTTCTCTTTATGTTGTTTTTAGGATTATTTAGTTGGGGGGTTAGGATTAAATATGTTTGTCTTTCCAATTTTGCAGATTAAGCTCGATTATCCTCGAGAGTATTTGACCTCATTTTCTGGTCACTTTGGATCTTTTTTTGGGTATACTATTGTTCGCTCGCTCACATTTTTTAGCAATGAAAGAACTTATGGGCCATTTGGTGAGGAGGTCGGGAGCACTTTCATTTTCTATCAATCGGTAAAAAGATTGTCGGGTTTCGTGGAAGTTCTGGAGTATGGCTTGATTCACTTGGAGCATATTTTGAACCTTGACATGCTAAGCTCCACCTTTATGTGCACCTTGCAGTTGATGTTTAAGTTTACATTTAAAATATGTATCATCTCGAATGTTGACATCTAAGTTTTTGCTAGATATTACATAGAAAATCATGAATCAATTTGGTCTTAACAAAATGGATTTTTGCATCAAGTAAGCACTATTGTTATTTGTATCAACTGAGCTTTATTTTTATTTTTAATTTTATTATTGCATATCGGGTAAATATAAAAAAGTTATTATTCATTGAAAAAATTCTTTTACATGAACTGACACAAAATGGTCTCTCTCTCTTCGACCTTGTTCATATACCCGAAAGAAGAGCAAGCGCTTTGTCCACGAAAAAAAGTGAAAATAAAAAAAATAAAAGAGAAGGGGGACTTTTTTTTATCAGATGTCTCCCAAGAGACGAGAAGGGGGACATGAGAAAGGACAAAATAATGAAAAAAAAAGGACCAAAGAAGGAGAATAAAAAAAAGGGGAGAGAGAGGGGGAGTCATCTTCTTCGGTCCCCTCCCCTTTTCTCCTCCAACCTTCCTTCCTCCCTTCCTCCTCTGCAATTCACGCACGCCTGAAGAAGAGGAGCAATGCCGACACCGGTGAGAAACCCAGATGGATGGGGCGCGTCTTCAGTGCCACCGAGCTAAGGAGCAAAGCAGAGTAGGTGGGGCGGTTGAGGGGACGCCAGTTCGGCCACACCAAGGCCGGTCGGCGCGCCAAGGACCGGCGGCCAGAGTTCCGTTGATTGACCTCCTCGGCCTATATATAGGACATTCGCAAGCCAAGGAAAAACATACGAAGAGAGAGCAAGAGAGAGAGAGAGAGAGATGTGAGGGGAGGCCCTTGGAGAGACATCCGAGAAGCCTCGAGGGAGAGAGATTTGAGAAAGCGAGCCCAACTAAAGGTCGAGGGTCGGTGAGTGCTCTTCGGTGACGAGACACTCAAAGAAATAGCCGGACTCACCGGCATCACCTCCCTTCCTAAGTCGATGTTTGGTGGGTGGTGCTCTGCTTTTTAATTTGTTTTGTTCAAGTTCAGGGTTGGCTCCCCAAGGATCTCGACTCGGAGGTGCGCGAGGCAGACGAATGCGGTTCGTTGGCTCCCCAAGGATCTCGACTTGGAGGTGCGCGAGGCAGACAAATGCAGTTCGAACCTCGAGCTCGTCCACCGTCCGACACCGTGAGCCGTGTAGGGGATCTGCAGCCAACCACCCTGTCTACGTGCTCTGTTTGCCCTATTTTGGGCGACGCTAGACCCGCTTTCATGGCCATCTGGCCAGCGTGAGTTTCGATCCACATCACCCGTGTGTTTTGAACCTGTGATCTTGTATACTGATTGTCGAGAGTGTCGGCTTGAGTTTGAGTCTTGTTGGAGATGAAAGCCTCCCGTTCGATATCACACATCACTCGTTCGACAGAATGCCCCAACTAGATCTGATTCCCTTTCCCTGTTGCGGCTGAAATCAAGCTAATGAAGGTGATGGCTGGAGGTGCCCTCAACCAAACGGAAGCAAGTGGCGCTGCTTGCCGTGGCTGTGTCCGTCACGGTGAAGTTGTTGCGGACAAGAGGAGAGAGGCATGATGCCAGGTCGTGAACCGGGTCGGGCACGGGTCTTATTCGGTAGCGTCTCGTTTGTTTGGGCCGACTGGGTCTGGGTGTGCACGAGCTTGTAAGTGTGAAAACTAGTACGAGCACCTACAAGTGGGTGAATAGATGCAAAAACAATTTTTTCAGAGAGAAGTATGCAATTCTAATTAACAATAGATTATGAAAAGGAAATTGGACTTTTGTAAACAAGTTAAGTTATGATCAAAGTAAAAGAGCTTAGGGAAGAGAATAAGAATACGAGGTTTATAGTGGTTCGGCTTAATCCAAACTTACGTCCACTCTTCCGCACTGACAGCCCACTGGCTGAATTTCACTATGAATCAAAAAAGTTGTTACAGTAAGCTCTTCCTTGATTCCACAGTGTAGAGATTCTACTACACTTCTTCAAGGTCTCACAAAAATATTAACTCTATTTTGAGTACAAGATTTCGCTCAACAGATAAATTGACTAAGAACAAGAGCTTCGGACTTTGGAATTCTTCTATCGCGCATATACTCGAACAACTGAAACGTCTTCCTTATATACTCCTTTATGCCATCACACCCGTTGGCACTTACCAAAGGAGTTCTTCTAATCTACCAATTGGACAAAATCAATTAGGAAGATTTCGAGTTATTTAAGGAATATGACGATAGCCCACCAACCATGCTCGCCCATACAATTAGGATCTAAGTTTCCATAAGTAGAACCTTCCAACTATACTTTGCCAATCAACGGATCCAAAATCCCTAAATCAATCTCAATTTGAATAATGGATTCTGACATGTTGTATCCAGTCAAGAGATCTTCTCTAGTTGATATAGAATCAAATCCTTAACGAAACATTCAGTTTTGGATAAGTCTTCTTTGACGGTCTAGAAACTGTCAATGAGAATAGATTTTGAGTCTTGAGTCCGCGGCAAATCAAGGTCTTTAGACTTTGATGGAAGAGTTTGCCACTCTTCAAACTAGACTGATGGAAACGTTTTGTTAACTTCAAAACACTCAATGAAGTTTTCTCCAACAATCTCCCCATTTTTGATGGTGACAAAACTTTCCTGCAAATTTGGATAATTTTGACCTGCAAAACAATACTTCAAGCAAACATGGATATCTCACAAAAGATAATTGGCATAGCAAAGATAACATTAAAATATGCATTAACATAAAGTGGGTTAGTCCTGTAAATGAGCAACTATCTTTGCCACAAAATATCAATAGTGCTTAAGATAAACAAACATTTAAACAATCAAATCCAAACAGCCAAACCCAAACACAAGAAAAGTCAATCAACCACAAAAGTACGAAAGTCAAGAGTTCAAGATTTTAAATCTCAAATCTGCACACATCTCTCCCCCTTTTTGTCAGCATTAAAAAGAGAATGAAATTATGATTGTTTGGGAACATAGACAAGCTGGAAATCTCCCATTGACTGGACAATCCCTTCTAGCTTTTTCAAATCCTCCTTCAGTTGAGCAACATCTTCACCCTTGGCATTTGCTTGCACTTGAAGCGTAAGGGCATGAATTTGATCTTGCAAAGAAACGAAGAGGCTTGACTCGCATTCTCGCAAGTTCTGAACTTCGCATCCCGAAGTATAAATTTGGCCTTGCATCTCCAAGAGAACATCAAGCACTCTGCGAAAGTCTCTTTTCTCATCATCTCCCCCTGTTTCAATGCCTTCAGGTGGTGAGAAGTACTCTTTATGCTCTGCTTCTTCTTGTTCTTCTCTAACCTCTTCTTCCTCTTCCTCAATCCTTTCCTCTGCTTCTTTCTCCAACTCTTTCTCTCTCCAGTCCTCTGTTCGATCTCATCCTTGTCTTGTTCCTATCTCTCCTTAGTCTCTCGGAACATAATGACTCAAGTTCTTCAATGCAAGCGCAGAAATGGTGATATTATCCTCATCCTTTTTTTCTTCAAAGATGAGTACTCTTATTTTCTTCGATGGAGCAGTCATGGGCTCCTTCCCTTTCCGCTTTACAGACGAAGAGACTAGGTAAGTCTTGACAGGGGTTTTAATCTTGAATTTCTCCAAAGCCTTGTTAAGTTCCTTCAAACACACTTTAGAGACCATCTTCAGTCCCACCACCATTTGATCGCAACTTCGAACACAGAGAATACGAGGAGGCTGAATATTCAAATGTCCGAATAACTTGGTGACAAGTGTTAAGTAAGGAATTTGACCTTTGTCCTCCACCATCGATCTGTACATATGGAACATAATAGTGTGAGGAAGAGAGAATTTCTTGCCAGCGTTAATAGCATACATTAGCTTTGCCTCTGACTTTGAAACATCGGTCTTCGAAGTTGATTTTGGTTTGAGGTAGTTGATTACTATCTTGTGAAGCAAGATATTTGAGGCATTCATCCTCAAATATAAAATCTTTCCTCCCGTCGTTCTATCCCGAACAAGCTCTATCGTCGCACGGCACTGATTGGTTGATATTTCTCTCTTTCAACTCCAATCACATCAGCCAATGTATCCATATCAACCACATAGTCCTGATCTCAAACACTGAAAGAAAATCTATTTGCATCCAAGAAACTGAGATTCAAATAGAAGTAAACAGTAAGTTCAGCATAAGCCTCTGTAGATTCGAACAAAATCTTTCCAATTGAAGAAGATTGAATTTCTCTCGCAGATTAACATTCAGAGAGTCAAGAAAATCAAAGTCCACACTTCTAGGATTAATCACTCCACGCTTTAACAACTTTGAGTACAGTTGCTTGTGTTCTTCCGAACGAAACAGATCTGTCCTCTTGGGGTTTTTGTGAGTAAAACGAAAAAGAACCAACAGTATATAAGGCAATAGAAGTGAGGCATACAGAACGTCGTAAAAAAAGAAATATAAAAATGCCTTTTAAAAAATAACTACCTTTTCAAAAAAATTAGATAACTGTAATTTTAAAAATGACTTATTTTTCGAAAAGGAAAGATTGCAATAATCACAGAAATTGGAAAATAACATCAATCAATTACGGATAGATGATCATACCTTTTCAAGATTTGATCCGAGAGATAATTTTCTAAAATAAAAATAACTTACAGTCGAGAATCTTGATCGTCTGAGTTTGAGTGTCTTTAGACTTTCATTCCTGGGTCTGAACTTCCTCAGACTTTAAGATGTTGAGTCTGGAACGAATAACTTCAAATTGTTTTTTCTCCAAAAGTTTTGTAAATATATCCGCCAGTTGATTCTTTGAATCAATGAACTGGATTGAAATCTCCATTTTGAACATAATCTCTGATTAAATGATGTCGAATCTCTATATGTTTTGCTCTTGAGTGAAGAATCGGATTCTTGGTGAGATTGATTGCGCTGGTGTTGTCACATTTGATCTCAGTGCATGAATCTTTAATTCCAAAATCTCTTAGCTGTTGTTTTATCCACAAAATTTGTGAACAACAACTTCCAAGAGCTACATATTCTGCTTCTGCCGTAAAAGAGCTACGGTACTTTGCTTCCTTGAAAACCAAGACATCATCCTGTTTCCAAGTAGTTAACAGGTGCTCGAGGTGCTCTTTCTATCAACTTTGCAACTTGCTAGATCTGCGTCTGAGTATCCAAGAAGAGTAAAGTCTCATTCTTTAGGATACCAAAGACCTAAATTTGAAGTTGAGGTAATGTATTTGATAATACGCTTTGCAGCACTTAAATGAGATTCTTTAGGGTCTAATTAAAATCTGGCACAAATACAAACACTAAACAAAATGTTAAGTCTAGAAGCAGTAAGATAAAGAAGTGATCCAATAATACTCCTATATAGCTTCAGGTTAACTGTCTTTCCTCCTTCATCTTTGTCTAGTTTCGAAGAACTTGACATTGGTATATCAGTTTTTTTGCAATTCTCCAGTCCAAACTTTTTGATAAGTTCTTTAGCATATTTTTCTTGATGAATAAAGGTTCCCTCCTTCAGTTGTTTCACTTGAAGCCCGAGAAAGAAGGTTAGTTCACCCATCATGCTCATTTCAAACTCATCTTGCATAGACTTAGAGATTTTCTTGCACAGATTTTCATTAGAGCCTTTTTCAATTTGAATACAGAGTTTGATTTCCTTGAGTCTTCAAAACCGGGTGGTTGTTCCACATAGACTTCCTCTTGGATAAATCCATTTAGGAAAGAACTTTTGATGTCCATTTCAAATAACCTGAAATTCTTATGACAAACGAAAGCAAGTAACAATCTAATTGCTTCTAATCTTGCTACTAGCACGTGAGTCTCATCATAGTCTATCCCTTCTTGCGTATATCCTTTCTCGTTCATCTTGTTTCTGAAAACCCATTTAGCTCCAATGATGGATTTACCTTTTGGTTTATGAGTCAATTCCCAGACATCATTGATATTGAATTGCCTGAGTTCTTCTTGCATAGCTTCAATCCAGCTTTCATCAGTTAGAGCTTCTTCTATGCTTTTGGGTTCTATTTCAAAAATAAGAGCCACAGCACTAGACTCTTCACGCATTTTGGATATTGTGCGAATTCTTTCATTAATATCGTCAATAATGAGATCTTTTGGATGACTAGACTTATGCTTCCAATTGCTGGTTGATCTATCAGACTGTTGAACATTTCCTTCATTTGATTCTTCGATGATTATTTATTGCTGGTCTTCTGAGGTTTGAGCTACTTCTGAAGATTTAGACTTTGTAGAGTTTGGAGCAGGTTCAGATTCTTCAGGTTGAGTCTGAATAGATTGATTTTGCATAATGTCTTGAAATTTGATATTCATCGATTCCTCCACAGATTAAGTCTTTTTGTTATATACTCTATAAGCTTTGCTGGTGGTTGAATATCCAAGGAAGATACCTTCATCTGATTTTTCTTTAAACTTACCAACTCGATCATTTGCATTTTTCAATATAAAACATTTGCATCCAAACACATGAAAATACGAAACAATTGACTTCTTTCCTTTAAACAATTCATGAGTTTTCTCCAAAATAGGCCTTAGAAAGACTCTATTAATAATATAGCACCACGTAGAAAATACTTCAGCCCAAAAACGAGATGAGATGTTACTTTCGATTAAAAGAGTTCTAGCTATTTCCTGAAGCGATCTATTCTTTTTTTCCATGACTCCATTTTGCTCTGGAGTATATGGTGAAAAGAACACATGCCGAAAACTAGATTCATCACAAAATTTTGTAAAGTCTTGATTTTCAAATTCACCTCTATGTCTATCAGTATACTTGAAATAACATATCCTTTCTCATTTTGAATCTTTTTAGCAAACTTTATAGAATAAGAAAATGTTTCAGACTTACTTGCTAGGAAATATACCCAAGTGAATCGTGAGTAGTCATTCACAATTACTAAGTAATATTTCTTACCTTCAATGCTCGAGTTACGGTTGGCCCAAAGAGATCCACATGCAAGAGCTGCAGAATGCGATTAGTGGATACTTAATTTATTTGCTTGAATGAATTTCTTACCTATTTTCCCAACACACATTGTATGCATAGATCAGACTTTTGGTATAATAGTTTGGGTAGTCCACGAACAAGCTTCTTTGCTGAGATTTTAGATAGTTGTTTCATGTTGATGTACCTAAGTTTTCTGTGCCATAAGTTTTCTTCCTTTTGAATTGAGATTAAACATTGGGTTTTGTCTGATTTGATATCCAAGAAGTAGATATTCTCATGTCTTCACCCCGTGAAAGACTAAGAGGAATCTTTATTGGTTCCTGAGCATATTCTTCTTGAAAGTTGATTTTGAAACCAGTGTCGCACAGCTAACTGATACTCAGCAAGTTGTAGTTGAGACATTCTATTAAGGAAACATTACTGATCGTGAGGCTTCCAATCCTTACGGTTCCGTATCCCATAATTCTTCCTTTGCTATTTCCTCCAAAAGAAACTTTTCCACCATTAACTTGCACAAGCTTTATAAAGCAGTTTGAGTCTCCTGTCATATGTCTTGAGCATCCACTATCCAAGTATCATTTAACATTTTTCTTGATAGTAACCTGCATTTAGAAAAGAAACTCATGCTTTCTTTGGTACCCATATTTTCTTGGGTCCAGAGGAGTTAGTGTGATATACAGTCTTTGCTCAAACCTTCTTCACAGGTTTCCAGACCATATGACATTCTTTCTCAAAGTGTTCTGAGCTGTTACACTTAGAACATTTAAGAGCATTGCGGCCTAAAGGTTTCATAAAAACTTTTTGGAAATGTCTTTTATAAAAATCTTTTGTAGGTCTTTGTTTAATTTTTTTTCTTTACCTTAGGAAAGTCAATTAGAGGAATGGTTTCCACAATCATTCCCAGACCATATTTATTGAAATAGGGTCTTTGTGCCAAAAGAATTTTTTCCAGTTTCTCAGATACTATAGAAAATCTTTTTTAGAAATGCTTGAGATATCATTTTTCAGGAATGTATTTTCTTTTGAAAGACTATCTGCATTTTCTTTTAAAGTAATAATACTTTTGTTTAAACTTTCAATTTTTTCTTTCTAAACAATTTCCTATTGCTTTAGTGCAGAATTTTTCCTTTTGAGTTCGTAAATCCTTTTGAGTTCAGAAATCTTTTTGAGAGAGGTTTTGAGACTAAGACATAATTCATCAATATATTTAGAAACTTTGGTAGGAATTTTTGAATTACTTATCTCGATTTCACTGTTTGAGTCTGAGTCTGTCTCAAAGTCTGAATCTGAGTTTGATTGTGCCATAAAACAAATATCGGCATAATCATCATCACTTTCCTCACATTCGGTATCACTCCAAGTTTCTGCCTTAAGTGCCTTTCAATATTTCTCAACTTTTCATTTCTTTCTCTTCAGAAGGGGACAATTTGGTCTGATGAGTCCATTTTTTTTGCATTCAAAGTAGACTACATCTTCATTGGATTCATCATCCTCAATTGATTTATTTTGTTGCTTTTGAGAGCTTTGTTTCTTTGGAATGAATCTTCTCCCCTTTTTGTTCAATTTTCTGAACATTCTTATCATGAGATCAAGCTCTTCATCATCCATATCGTCTTTAGAATCTGTGACATCAGAATCATCATTAGATTTTAATGCAATGGATTTTTTACTTTTAGGATCTTCATCTTCGTTGATTTGCTCCACTTCATAAGACTGAAGAGTCCCAACCAATTCATCAACCGAGAGTGGCATGATTCTTTGTGTCTCCCTTATTGAGGTGTTTATATGATTCCAATCCTTGGACAGTCCACGCAGTAGCTTGTTTACTTTCATGGGTCTAGAAATTGGTTGACCTTGATATTCAAGACCATTCACGATTTCTGTAAAACAACTAAACATGTCAGTGATAGATTCTTCTGATTTCATTTTGAATGCTTCATATTGACTGAGCATAATATTGATTATGGTTTCTTTCACTCGATTAGTTCCTTCATAGGTGATGTGTAATCTATCCCAGACTTCTTTAGCTGTTTCATAAGAAGATATTCTATTATATTCAGTAGGAGATAATGCACAATATAAAGAATAAATTGCTTTTGCATCAAGAGCTTGTCTCTTGGTTATCTCTTCTTGAGTCATTTCACTAGACTCAACAACTTCTTTTCCTCTCTCTGAGATAGGTGTAGCTTTAGGAATGATTCCTTTGTCTACCACGTCCCATTCCAGAGGATCCTTTGATCTAAGGAATGCCTTCATCTTGTTTTTCCATATGTTGTATTCATTTCTATCAAAATAAGGCGGTCTGGTATTACTTTGCCCTTCAACCAGTCTTTGAGACAACATACTAGTCATGGATCTTTAACTCTGAAGTAAAACACTTCAACTTAAGTGAGTACACAAGCTCTAATACCAATTGTGAAAGCTAGTACGAGCACCTAAAGGGGGGTGAATATGTGTAAAAACAAATTTTCCAGAGAGAAGTATGCAATTCTAATTAATAATAGATTATAAAAAGGAAATTGGACTTTTGTAAACAAGTTAAGTTACGATCAAAGTAAAAGAGCTTAGGGAAGAGAACAATAACACAAGGTTTATAGTAGTTCGGCTTAATCTAAACCTATGTCCACTCTTCTGCACTAACAGCCTACCGGCTGGATTTCACTATGAATCAAAAGAGTTGTTACAGTAAGCTTTTCCTTGATTCCATAGTGTAGAGACTCTGGTACACTTCCTCAAGGTCTCACAAAAATATTAATTCTCTTTTCAGTACAAGATTTCGCTCAACAAATGAATTGACTAAGAATAAGGAGATTCAGACTTTGGAATTCTTTTATCGCGCACATACTCGAACAACTAAAACGTTTTCTTTATATACTCCTTCATGCCATCACACCCGTTGACGTTTACCAAAGGAGTTCTTCCAATCTACCTGTTGGACATAATCAATTAAGAAAATTTCGAGTTATTTAAGGAATATGATGATAGCCCACCAATCCTGCTCGTCGATACAATCAGGATCTAGGTTTCCATAAGTAAAACCTTTAAAGTATACTTTGCCAATCAATGAATCCAAAATCCTTGAATCAATCTCAAATTGAATAATGGATTCCGATATGTTGTATCCAATCAAGAGATATTCTCCAGTCGATAGAATCAAATCCTTAACGAAACATTCAATTCTAGATAAGCCTTCTTCGACGGTCTAGAAACTGTCAATAAGGATAAATTTTGAGTCTTGAGTCCGCGATCACGGAGGTCTATAGACTTTGATGGAAGAGTCGCAAGTCTTCGAGACTAGGCGATGGAAATGTTTTGTCAACTTCAAAACACTCAAGGAAGTTTTCTCCAACAAGTAAGGTCATGGGCCGGCTTTTCTTTCAAGTAAAATTTGCGCCTAAGAAGAATTAATTTGAACTGGGCTCTTGATGGAGCCCGGTCCGGCCAAACTCAAGACAAGGGCCCAATTTGGTAGGCCCTAGTCAGTCCGGGTTGAGCCAAGCCAGTTCAAGCTTGGTAGCCCGACTTGGATCCATTTATTTTATAATATAATAATTCTTATTTTAAAAAATATTTTCATAATAAAAAATCATATCGAAAAATTAAAAAAAAAATGATTTACGTTTTCCAAAAAATAAGAAAAAAGCCTAAAAAGATGGTTTTTATTCTCCACAAATGCATGAAAAATCCTTGAAAATCCACAAAAAGCCTTTGGGTTTAAACATGATTATGTACCGGAGAGACATTAGTCATTAATTAGTTAGTATAATCAAGTCCTCGATCCTAGTTTCTCTAGTTGTGCAGGAGTGAAACAATTCTCCCAATATGGGTTTTTAATCGATCCATCTTAAATCGATTAATGATGACTCTCAAATGAAAATCAATTGTAGGTTAAAAATTCAAATCATAAGTTGTAAATTGGTACATTTAGAAGAGCTCGAATTAGACTTAATACTTAGTGAGCCATTAGCCTTGGGTGTTTAAGAGCACCAATAAAAAGAGGTGACAACATCCGATATCGTCAGAAATCTAGGGACATGAATACTCTATTTGATGTATCCTCTAAGGATAAAGTGTGTTAAAGCATTTATTCCAATGAATCAAATATTTGTCAACTAACCTTGTATCTTAGGGATGATGCCATCGACAAGAAGCAAGTTTTTATAGAAAAAGGATTTGTTTAAAAAATTTGTCATAAGTCGAACACTTCTTAAGTTTCGCATTTGAAAACGGTGGATAAAGGAGAGTGAATCAACTGTTCTTCTCCATCTATGGACTTTTTGTTTTTTTTTGTCGGTCCTACTCTAATCCTAATCTAACACTCATTCTCAGACTTTTGCTCTACCTCCTTACAGGGCGTGGGAGTCGAAACCCAATTCTGAAATGAAATCTTCCCCACCCCAATCCCCCTTGAGAAGGTGGGGATTTGAACCCCCCACCTCCCCCTTCCAAGTTGGAAGGGTGGCCATTGGGGCGAACCCCCAGTGATTTCCATTTATGGACTTTGTACAAGTGGATTTTGGTCGGTAGGAACAAATCTAGTTATTCTCACTAGGCATAGTTGTTTCAACGATAAGTTTTTCCCTTGAGAAAAGAGTACTAGCAAGGACCCGCCCAAGATATGCCGTTAGCAACCTTCGCACTTCTATCGTGGCAAATTAATGATTTGGAAATGTTCATGAAATAAATTATTTATATCGTTTATTAAAATTAATTGACGGATTTTTGTTATCAATAATAATTTATTTTTAAATATTTTCATTGACTATAGAAATATTGTTGTTTAGTCATCTTTGTAAGTGATACTCATGATCAATTTTAGGAAAATATTATTTGAATGGTCGATTTACCACAAAATAAAATTTCATGGTTGTCGTTTTTCTTATTTCATCTAATATATGTTGATATGATGCTGAAGTAGGCAAGATAATCTACTGTTTTCCAGATCATGCACTATCATCTCAATCATCAAGAGAGTGGATCATACACTAAGCATCGTCATCTCTAATTTTTGCTTCTCGACTTATTAGCATTTCTTGACACGTATACAAAATGTACAAGGACAATGTATGGCGCATGGAAAACATCTTGAGGGAAATCAAAGCCATTCAAATGTACTGAAAGATTGAAGTTGTTTTTTTGATTATTTAGGTTTCCTCCCTTAATTTTTTCTTATATAAGTGAACCGGTAATCCTGACACTTGTTGCTTTGAAAAGTATAATTAAGTCCAGATCTTGTCAATTAAGCATAATCAAGTCTCTTTGTTACGGAAAGATCATCATTTTTCTATATGTAGTAAAAAAATATATACTATAATATTGTGATAGGGAAAAATCTTTTCTTTTCTCTCAAGAAACTTCAAGAGAAAACACTTAGAAAAATTAAATCATAAGTATCACTTATATATAGTAATAAGTTGTAAAAGTAAGCTCCATAAGAAAGAGAAAATAATTTTGCTTGTAAACATAAGTAAAATTGACATATTAGGTATGACATTTTATGTGGTAGAAAGAAAACAAATACGAATTAGGCACGGTATTTCATGTGATAAAACAATGCAAGTTAGAGAAAAATTGATTTCGGGATGGTAAATGGAATTTGTAGCGAAACAAAACCGATGCTACATAAAACGATATATCAAGTATAGGAAAAAGAATTGATTATAGTATAATTGATCATACCATACACATTATGTTATGTGAGAAAACATAGATAATTATTAGCATGAATCAATATTAAAACACCAAATTACTTTGGTTCAAGATCATACAAAATGTAGTAAAATACAGTGTTAGAGTTAATTTTACTTAATTAAAGAATGATGATTGATTAAAAATGACAAAATAGTGATGTCAAATTAAAAAGAAAAACAGGGCATGATAAATTCATTTTAGTAAAATAGGACATACAAGATAGTTGATAAGTGTAAAATGAATTTATATATGAGACAGTACAACCTACAACATTTGAGCGTATTATAAATGATACATATTAATTTCAAATAATATAATTTTCAATTTTTAAAATTTGATGGCTACGGTCATTGCTATGGCATTGTAAAGATATTATATATGCATGCAAGTTGAATTTGTTTATGTGGAGAAGGAATTTTGGTAAATTTTCAGCAACCTCTGAAATATAGAACCTTGCAAACCATGTGCAGCCACCATTGCTCCTGATGCAGCCACGGCGGAGATGGCCGAGGGTACACCTTAGCGATGCTCTAGCTGCCACGAGCTGAAGCTCGAGCTCCACTTGGCTAGCCATTGTCACTAGCCGAGGCTTGGCTTGGCCATGATAGTAGTGGCTGAGGCGAGGTGGCACAGCTTGTCCTAGACTGGCGATTTGTACGTCACGGTGTCGGATGCCTAGATTGACAGCTCAACCCTCGCCTAGCCATCCACCTGTTAGATGTATGCCCTAAAGTTGCTATGTAATAGTTACATATTAGGGATCTCAAATTTACATATAAATAATATGTTCTTTTTATTTTTAAAAGGGATTGATTAATTAATTAATTAATGCCTTTTAATAACTAATAAAAAAATTAAAGTGTGCATGTGCACGAAATCGTGCACATGCACGATTTGCACAAAATTGTGTGAGATGGTCAGCGGTTGCTGACCATCATGCATGAAATTGTGCACGAACGGTCGCTGACTGTTCATGCACAATCGTGCATAATCGTGAGGATCAGCAACGATTGTTGCTAATCCCACGATCAGCAACCGTTGCTGAACCGTGAAGTGCTCGTCCAAGAAATGCCTTAAAAGGGTTTAAAAATTGGTGTGAAAAGAGGTGTGCTCATTTTGTTGAAAAACAGAGAAAAGTGTTTGCGTGTTCTTGTGTCTTTGAGACGCAAGAAAGAAGAGTATTATCTCGTTCGGGCCGTGACTATTATACATCAAGAATACGACAGATTTTTTCCACGTGATTGCTAGCACGATAGAAGTGGTGAATATCCGAAAGTTCTCTCTTTCGTTTGACGTTCGTTGTTGGTGTGTCTGAACTAGAGGTCCGACGCTTGTGGGACTCGAACTGTAGAACATCCGAATGTTGGAGAAATCTTTCCAAAGCTTTAATATTTTGAAGCTGACAAAAAATTCGTTTCTATAAATGTCTAGTTACTTCTTTTTGGATATTCGCAGACCTTATTTTGAAGTTGACAAAACGTTTAGAGTCTCAAGACTTTCGATCACCAAGACTTTCGACTCAAGACTCAAGACTCAAGACTCAAGACTATTCTCATTGACAGTCTTTCTAATCCAGTGACGAAGGAAATCCAGAGCCGAAGTATTTGGTTGAGGATTTAATCCTATCCTCTTGGAGAAGATCTCTTGGCTGGATAAATATAACGGATTCTTTTATTCGTATCTAGATCGATTGAAGATCCGATGGTCGACGAAATATTCTTGGAATGTTCTATTCTTGGAAACCAAGATCCTGATTGTATGGGCGAACATGATTGATGGGCTATCGTCAGGTTCCTTTAATAGCTCGAATGATCTTCTTAATTGATTCCGTCCAACGGGTAGATTGGAGGAATTCCTTTGGTAAGTGCCAACGGGTATGATGGCATAAAGGAGTATAAAAGGAAGACGTTCTAGTTGTTTTAGTGCGTGATCGATAGAGAAATTCCAGAGTCTGAAGCACCTTGATTATTAGTCGATACATTTTGAGCGAAATTGTATACACAAAGAGTGTCTATACTTGGTGATACCTTGAGCGAGTG
Source organism: Eucalyptus sideroxylon x Eucalyptus melliodora (assembly GCA_016097485.1). Taxonomy (NCBI): domain Eukaryota; kingdom Viridiplantae; phylum Streptophyta; class Magnoliopsida; order Myrtales; family Myrtaceae; genus Eucalyptus; species Eucalyptus sideroxylon x Eucalyptus melliodora. The sequence goes on from CM027832.1 coordinate 22,600,962, forward strand.
TGGTAGATCATCTACACCGAGAAATCAAGGAAGATCAACGCTATAACATCTCTTTGTTCATAGTGGAATCTAGCCAATAGGCTGTCAGTACAAAAGAGTGAACGTAGGCTTGAATCAAGCCGAACCACTATAAATCGCGTGTTCAATTCTCTCTTTCCTTTACTCAGTCTTACGTTGATTATTATTTGTTGCAAATCCTTCAACTGTCTAGTATTGTGCAATTATCAAGAAAAATCTTTTATATACCTATTCACCCCCTCTAGGTACTCATACTAGCTATATCAATTGGTATCAGAGCTCGTGTACTTACTTTATTTGAAGTGTTTTACTTCAAAGTAAAAGATCCATGGCTAGTATGCTAGCACCAGGGCTGGTGAAAGGGCAAAGCAATACCAGACCACCCTACTTTGATGGAAAGGATTACAACATCTGGAAGAACAAGATGAAAGCTTTTCTACGATCAAAGAATCCTCTGGAATGGGACATTGTGGAAAGAGGAATTACTCCTACAGCTGCATCAGTCTCTGAAAGAGGGAAAGAAACTGTTGAGACCAGCGGAATGACTCAGGAAGAGATAATCAAGAGACAAGCACTCAATACAAAAGCAATTTACTCTTTATATTGTGCTTTGTCACCAACTGAATATAACAGAATATCTTCTTGTGTTACAGCAAAAGAAGTATGGGACAGATTACATATCACCTATGAAGGAACAGATCGAGTGAAGGAGACCAGAATTAACATTCTCCTCGGTCAATATGAAGCCTTCAAAATGAAACCAGGAGAATCTATAACTGACATGTTTAGTCGTTTTACAGATATTGTCAATGGTCTTGAGAACCAAGGACAAAAAATTTCTGATCCCATGAAGGTAAACAAGCTACTACGTGGACTCTCCAAGGATTGGAATCATATAAAGACTTCAATAAGAGAGACGCAAAGAATTATGCCACTATCTGTCGACGAGCTGATTGGAACTCTTTGGTCCTATGAAGTGGAACAAGTTAATGAAGATGAAGATTCAAAAGGTAAGAAATCCATTGCATTAAAATCAAATTATGATTCTGATGATACAGATTCTGAAGATGATCTGGACGATGAGAAGCTTGCTCTTATGATAAGAAGATTCAGAAAGCTGAATAGAAAAGGAAGAAGGTTCAACTCAAAGAAACAAAGTTTCCAAATACAGCAGACCAAGTCTGTAGATGATGAGGAACCAAACAAAGATGTAGTTTGCTTCGAATGTAAGAAAAAGGGACACATCAGACCCAATTGTCCTCTTCTAAAGAAGAAAAAAGGAAAAGTTGAAAAGTTTCGTAAAGCTCTCAAAGCTGAAACATGGAGTGATACGGAGTGTGAAAAAAGTGATGAAGAATATGCCAACTCGTGTTTGATGGCACAATCGGAGACTCGACTCGACTCTGGATCGACTCGAACGGTGAATTTGAGGCAAGTAATTTTAAAATTCCTGTCAAAGTTTCTAAATACATTGATGAACTGTGTTTTAGTCTTAAGACTTCTCTCAAAAGAATTTCCGAACTTAAAAAGGAAAACTCAGCTCTAAAACAAAAGGAAAATGTCTTAGAAGAAAGAATTAAAAATTTAGATTTGAATGTTTCCACTATTAAAGAAAAGGAAGATAATCTTTTGAAAGAAAATGCTCTTTTAAAAACTGACTTATCAAATATTTCAAAGAAATTTTCAATAGGGTCCGAAAAACTTGAAAAAATTCTTTCAGCTCAAAGACCTTATTTCAATAAGTCCGGTCTAGGTATGACAATAGAAACAATTCCCTTGATTGATTTTCCTAAAGTAAAAGAAAGAATTAAGAAAAGACCGTCGAGAGAGGCTTACAGAAATCATTTCAAGAAAGTTTTTGTAAAGTCTGTAGGTCGAAATGCCCTCAGGTGTTCAAAGTGTAACAGTCAGGATCACTTTGAAAAAGAGTGTCCTATGGTTTGGAAACCTGTTAAGAAAGTATGGGCTAATAATGTTTATTTTACTAACACCAAAGGACCCAAGAAAATTTGGGTACCAAAGAAAGCTTGAGACTCTCTTTTAAATGCAGGTCTCCGTCAAGAAAAAGGTAAAGTGGTATCTTGACAACGGATGTTCAAGACACATGACAAGAGACTCAAATTGCTTCATAAAGCTTATTCAAGTAAATGGTGGAAAAGTTTCATTTGGAGGAAACGGCAAAGGAAGTATTGTGGGATTTGGAACTGTGAAAATTGGAAATCTCACAATAAGCAATGTTTCTCTAGTGGAAGGACTCAATTATAACCTTCTCAGCATTAGCCAATTGTGTGATACTGGTTTCAAGATCTCCTTTCAAGAAGGAATATGTTCTGGAATCAGTAAAGACTCTACTCAATCTTTCATGGGTCGAAGACATGGAAATATCTACCTCTTAGACGTGAAACCAAATGAATCACAATGCCTAATCTCAATTCAAGATGAAGCAAGCTTATGGCACAAAAAGCTTGGTCATGTCAACATGAAGCAGTTAGCCAAAATCTCATCAAAGCAGCTTGTTCGAGGTCTACCCAAATTACCATACCAAAAATCCGATCCATGCACACCATGTATTTTAGGAAAGCATGTAAGAAATTCATTTAAGCCAATAAATCATGTCTCTACTAATCATGTACTACAGTTGCTGCATATGGATCTCTTTGGACCAACCAGAACCCAGAGCATTGGAGGTAAGAAATATTGTCTAGTAATTGTGGACGATTACTCCCGCTTTACTTGGGTATATTTCCTTGCAAGTAAGTCTGAAACCTTCTCGTATTTTGAAAAATTTGCTAAAAAGGTTCAAAATGAAAAATGATGTGTTATCTCAAGTATAAGAACAGATCATGGAGGTGAATTTGAAAATCAAGATTTTACAAAATTTTGTGATGAATCTGGCTTTAAGCATATGTTCTCTTCTCCATATACTCCAGAGCAAAATGGAGTTGTAGAAAGAAAGAATAGATCTCTTCAAGAAATGGCTAGAACTCTTTTAATTGAAAGTAAGATTTCTTCACGATTTTGGGCTGAAGCTGTTTCAATAGCGTGCTATATCATTAATAGAGTCTTCTTAAGACCTATTCTAGAGAAAACCCCTTATGAGTTATTCAAAGGTAAGAAGCCTATTGTTTCATACTTTCATGTGTTCGGTTGCAAATGCTTTATTTTGAAAAATGCAAAAGATCGAGTTGGTAAGTTTGAAGAAAGATCAGATGAAGGCATCTTCCTTGGATATTCTACATCAAGCAAAGCCTACAGAGTCTATAACAAGAAGAGTCAATCTATGGAGGAGTCAATGAATGTCAAATTTCAAGACTCTACGCAAGATGAATCCAGTCTGACTCATCATGAAGAGTCTGAACCTACTCCAAACCCTCCAAAGCTTACAACTCAAGAAGCATCTCAGACTCTAGAAGATCAGCACCAAACTGTTCATGAAGATTCAAACAAAGAAAGAGATCATCAACCAGACAAATCAACCAGTAACTGGAAGCATAAATCTAGTCATCCCAAAGATCTCATTATCGGCGAAATTAATGAAGGAATTCGCACCAGATCTAAAAGGTGTGAAGAGTCTAGTGCTGTAGCTCTTATTTCCGAAATTGAGCCAAAGAGCGTAGAAGAAGCTTTATCTGATGAAAGCTAGATTGAAGCTATGCAAGAAGAGCTCAGACAGTTCAACATTAATGATGTCTGGGAATTGACATCCAAACCAAAAGGTAAAACTATTATTGGAGCTAAATGGGTGTTCAGAAACAAGATGAATGAGAAAGGAAAAGTCGTACGAAACAAAGCAAGACTCGTGGCTAAAGGATACACGCAAGAAGAATGAATAGACTATGATGGGACTTACGCTCCAATAGCAAGGTTAGAAGCTATTCGACTATTACTTGCGTTTGCTTGTTATAAAAATTTCAGATTATTCCAAATGGACGTCAAAAGTGCCTTCCTAAATGGAGTTATCCATGAGGAAGTTTACGTGGAACAACCACCAGGGTTTGAAGACCCAAAGAGGCCAGACTCAGTCTTCAGACTGAAAAATGCCTTGTATGGTTTAAAGCAAGCACCTCGAGCTTGGTATGACAGACTAAGTAAGTTCTTAATACATAATGGTTTTGTCAAAGGTAAAGTAGATACTACTTTATTTATCAAAAAGGAAAACAAAAGCTTTTTACTTGTTCAAATATATGTGGATGATATTATTTTTGGATCCCCTAATGAAAGTCTATGCAAGAAATTTTCAAAGTCTATGCAGGATGAGTTTGAAATGAGTATGATGGGAGAGTTAACATTCTTTCTCGGGCTTCAAGTGAAACAACTAGAGAAAGGAACTTTCATTCATCAAGAAAAGTATGCAAATGATCTTGTCAAAAGGTTTGGACTGGAAAAGTGCAAAAAGACCGACATACCGATGTCATGTTCTTTGAAGATAGACAAAGATGAAGAAGGAAAGAAAGTTGATCAAAAGCTGTACAGGAGCATCATTGGTTCACTTCTTTATCTTACTACTTCTAGACCTGACATTTTGTTGAGTGTTTGCATCTGTGCTAGGTTTCAATCAGATCCTAGAGAATCTCATCTCAGTGCTGCGAAACGTATTATTAAATACGTTGCTTCATCTTCAAGCATCGGTCTTTGGTATCCTAAGAAGGGAGACTTTAATCTTCTGAGATATTCAGACGCAGATCTGGCCGGTTGCAGAGTCGATAAAAAGAGTACTTCAAGAACTTGCCAATTGCTTAGAAGCAGGACAATGTCTTGGTTTTCAAGGAAACAAAGCACTATGGCTCTCTCAACAACAGAAGCAGAGTATGTAACTCTTGGAGGCTGCTGTTCGCAAATTCTATGGATAAAACAACAGCTACAAGACTTTGGGATTGAAGACTCATGCACGAGATCGAGATGTGACAACACTAGCGCAATCAATCTCACCAAAAATCCAATCCTTCATTCAAAAGTAAAGCATATAGAGATTCGACATCACTTCATTAGAGATCATGTTCAAAATGGAGAAATCTCGATTCAATTTGTTGATTCAAAAAGTCAACTAGCGGATATATTCACAAAGCCTTTGGAGAAAAATCAATTCGATTTTATCCGTTCCAGACTCAACATTTTGAAGCTTGAAGAAGTTAAAGTCTAGAGACTCTCCAACCCTCAGACTCAAACATTCATGGCTATAGACTGTAAGTTGTTATTATATTCAAACTCGAAAAGGTACAATCTTTAGTTCAGTTAATTTATAGTTTCCGTGAAAAACGGAATCTTGTCTTTTCAAAAGAATTAACTTCTATTTGGCAGTTAATGATTTTAAAAAAGAAGGTGACCATTCACTTTCCTTGTGCCGATTGAACCTTCCTTTTTAAACTGAGTTATATATATATACAGTTTTCTTTTTCGCCCAATCTTCAAAACCCTAAAAGGCATTCTCCTCCCAATCCTGTCTCTACTTCGTGTTCATCTTCGAGAAAGTTGTCATCTTTTCTTGGGAAAGCAAGTAAAGGAATCTTTCAACGACAAGGAAGGATGTCTTCTTCGAGGAAGTCTTCAAGAATCGCGAACAGGGGACCACAGAGAATGAGGGAGGGACCTACCCATTTCGATCTCACCGAAGAAGAAGACTTATCGAGTCAGCAATAGAGCCCAATTCACTCTCCACCACGTCACTCAACACCATCTACCCCACAAGGTGCGGGTCATCATCCAGAGGAAGAAATAATCGAGGAAGCAGACCCTGTAAGAGTCCAAAAACCCTCTTTTATTTACAAACTCTATTGTGCGATGAAGAGCATTGGGACTCCGTTGAACTACGTGGATGATTTTCTTAAAGATAAGAATTATGGGAATGAGTATATCTTTCTGCGACGATGGAGGATTTGGGAATTGCTCCCAAAGGAAAGGCTGAGGAAGCACTTGCGAACATTCCAAGTGACCCTCGTATATCGGGACCGAATCCGACTGACGGGAACGATGATGATAAAATGTTCAGTGAGTTTCAACCTAGAATGGGTGTTGCTGCGAGGGTGAAGGGAAAAAGAATGGAGTTGTTTAAATCAAAGGAACAGGAGAATATGTTCTTCAGACTGTTGAAACGAGGGGTGATAAACCCTAGGAGTGTTGATTTTGATTTCTTGGATGCCATTAATGTGAACTTAAGGGAGAAGTTCAATTTGCTTCAACTTGAGCAATTTTGCACCGATACCACAGACGGTTATGCGCAATTGACAGCATACTTCTATTTGAATCTTAGCTTTTTAGATGCGAATAGAATATCATTTAGTGTTCGAGACCAAGACTATGTGGTAGATGTGGACATGTTGGCGGACATAATTGGAGTTGAACAAGGACGTTATCAACCGATCAAAGTTTCAATTGCTCGTGCCTCATTGGAGCTTGTCAAAGATAGAGATACAGAGGGAAGAATCATCTATTCAAGGATGCGTGCCATCAATATCGTGCTTCACAAAATTGTGATCAATTGCATCAAGCCCAAGTCTACATCCAAGATTGACGTGTCCAATTCCGAGGCAAAATTGATGTATGCGATTAACTCAGGGACGAAGTTCTCTCTCCCTCACATCATTCTCTTTCACATGTACAGAGCAATGGCAAAGGACAAAGGCCAATTGCCTTACCCTGGTCTTGTGACCAAGATCTTCGACACACTTAAATATTGAACCTCCACATACTCTTTGTGTTCGACCATGCGATAAAATGGTGGTAGGTTTGAAGATGCTGACGAAGATGCGTCTGAAAGAGCTTTCCAAGGCAATGGAGAAGTTCAGAGTGAAGACTCCAGTACCTTCTACTTCAAAGAGAAAAGGGAAGGAGCCCATTGGTGCCCCATCCTCAAAGAGAAGAACTCTCATCTTGGAGGATGAAGATGAAGAGGAAGATCTCACAATCTCCGCCTTGATAAGGACCAGACGTTCTGTACCTCAATCGACAGAACATCATAAGAAAGGGAAAGAAGCAGAAGAACAGAGAGAAGAAGAGGAGCAAGCCAAGAACAAAGAAGAAGAAGAGCAGCGAGAGAAGGAGAAAGAAGCTGAAGAAGAAGGAGAAGAAGAGAAAGAAAAGTCTGCAGCTGAAGCTGGAGAGAAGGGGAATCAAGATGCAGAAGAGCATGATCATCACTCTTCCCCATTTGAGGTCCTAGAGACAAGGGGAGATGGCGAGCAAGGAAGGTCCACACCACATGCTGCCAACAGTGAAGGTCTAAGACGATCACCAGCAGATCCAAAAGATTTTCAAGCTTCTCAAATGCCTGAAGAAGGACATGATACGTCAACACCAAATCTGCAAGATTATACGGAAGCTCCATCGTCTGCATTCACTCCATCGAGAAAGCACATGCAAGTACACAGACGGACAATTCAGCAGATTTTCGTCGTATTCTTGATGTTCTTCTGGAAATGCGGGGTCAAATCTATGCTTTGGACTGTGAAATTCAAGTCATGAAGAATGCTGGACAAGCATCTTTGGTTACCCTGGAGGACAAAATGAAAGACCTCGCTCTACAAATTCAAGCCAATGCCAAAGGAGAGGAGGTAGCTCATCTAAGGGAAGACTTGAAGAGGCTAGAAGGCATAGTCCAGTCGATGGGAGATTTCCAAATCGTGCGCATTCCCAAGCAGACCTGACTCTTTTCTCACCTTTTTAATGATGACAAAAAGGGGGAGAATTGCAATTTGAACTTTAAACTTTGACTTTAAATTTGTTTTTGTGGTTAAATATGTTTGTTTTTGAGTATGACTTGAGTGAACTTGGGTGTGAACTTGAACTTGAATTTGACTGAATTGGGTGTAGATTTTGATGCTTGACTGTTTGCATTTATATCAAGTGTTGTTGTATGGTATTACTCATGAAAGACTAACCAATTTTCTGTGGATGCAGAGTCTGGTTGATTTATTAATCTTTATGAGATAGCCATATTACTTGAGAAATGTTTTTGCAGGTCAAAGTTGTTCAAATCTACAGGAAAGTTTTGTCACCATAAAAAAGGGGGAGATTGTTGGAGAAATCTTTCCAGAATATTTTGAAGCTGACAAAACGTTTCTATCAGTCTAGTCTGATATTCGCAAACCTTCAGTTTAGAGTCTGAAGACTTTCTGATCACCAGACTCAGTACTCAAGACTCAAGACTCAAGACTCAAGACTATTCTCATTGATAGTCTTTCTAATCCAGTGACGAAGGAAATCCAGAGCCGAAGTATTTGGTTGAGGATTTAATCCTATCCTCTGGAGAAGATCTCTTGGCTGGATAAATATAACGGATTCTTTTATTCGTATCTAGATCGATTTAAAGATCCGATGGTCGACGAAATATTCTTGGAATGTTCTATTCTTGGAAACCAAGATCCTGATTGTATGAGCGAACAAGATTGATGGGCTATCGTCAGGTTCCTTTAATAACTCGAATGATCTTCTTAATTGATTCCGTCCAACGGGTAGATTGGAGGAATTCCTTTGGTAAGTGCCAACGGATATGAAGGCATAAAGGAGTATAAAAGGAAGACGTTCTAGTTGTTTTAGTGCGTGATCGATAGAGAAATTCCGAGTCGAAGCACCTTGATTATTAGTCGATACATTTTGAGCGAAATTGTATACACAAAGAGTGTCTATACTTGGTGATACCTTGAGCGAGTGTGGTAGATCATCTACACCGAGAAATCAAGGAAGATCAACGCTATAACATCTCTTTGTTCATAGTGGAATCCAGCCAATAGGACTGTCAAGTATAAACCGCGTGTTCAATTCTCTCTTTTCTTTTACTTAGAGTGGACGTAGGCTTGAATCAAGCCGAACCACTATAAACCGCGTGTTCAATTCTCTTCTTTCCTTTACTCATGAAATCTTACGTTGATTATTATTTGTTGCAAATCCTTCAACTGTCTAGTATTGTGCAATTATCAAGAAAAATCTTTTATATACCTATTCACCCCCTCTAGGTACTCATACTAGCTATATCAATGGTCTAGAGGCTGAAGTTATGATTGGGATTCACATATGATGCGTTGAACAAGCTGGTTCACTCACTAAGTTAATAGGACATCAATAACTGTTAGGTGAGGTGGACTTTGGGCTAGTGGGACTCCAATCCCCACCGGTAATCTTTACCCAACAAAGATTACCGCTTCCCATCTTAAGGAGTATGGGATTCGAAGATAAATTTAGTGGGAGTATCTATTTCATTTAAAGGCCAAAATGAAATAGTTACTTTGAAAGATACAACAGCTAACAATTTATTTTCTGCAACAGATATATTATTACTCTGAAAATTGTGACCACAAACCCACTCGCTTCTATACTTGATAAGAATTGTTTGACCGGACCCAATTTCACCGACTAGGTGAGGAATTTGAGAATTGTTTTCAATTAAAAAAAAATTAGGTATGTGCTTGATGAAAAGATGCCAACCTCTTTTCCTGAGGGTGGGACCCAAGAGGAGCGTGTCACTTATGATAAGTGGCGTGACGATGACTTACAGAAGAAGTATGAATCTATGGAAGATACTGGGTCGATCATTTTGCACTTAAAGGAATACTTTGATGAGAATGATCGAACTTCTAGATATGAGATATCTAAGGCATTGTACCGTATGAGGATGGCTGAAGGATCATCTGTTAATGATCATGCTTTGAAAATGATCTGGCACATTGAAGAATTGGCTAGGCTAAATCTCGCTATGGACAATGAGTTAGCTGTGGATTTGATCCTCTAATCTTTATCCGATTCCTTCTCTGTTTTTGTCCAAAACTTCCACATGCATAAGATGAAGAAAACTCTTGCTAAGTTACATAGCATGCTTGTAGTTTATGAGAAGGAAATGCATAACACGAGGCCAAATGTAGTGGCTATAGCTAAGGCTTCTTCTTCAAAGGGTAAGACTGTTTTAAAGAAGAATAAATGAAAGAAGCCCACCAAACCTGTTGTGCAATAAAAACCCATGATTGATAAAGGGAAATGTCATTACTATGATGTCAAAGGGCACTGGAGGAGGAACTGTAAGAGATACCTCGCGAGCTTGAAGGTCAAGCCCAAGAACTGACCTTATGAAGCTATGGTGTCTATGCTTATTGAAACTAATCTTATGGTTAGTGCTATATCCAGCTCATGGATTCTAGATTCTGCTGCAACTTCACATATTTGTATGTCTTTGCAGAATTTGGAAATAAGCAGGATGCTAGGGCGAAATGAGATTGTCCTGACGTTTGCCAATGGAGCAAGAGTTGCTGCATTAGCTATAGGGACTTTTCGTTTATGTTTGCCTTCTGGACATGTAATGGTTTTAAAGAACTATTTGCATTATAAGAATATTGTTAGAAACATCATCTCTATACCTCGTTTGGGTAAAGAGAATTATGAATTTTCTTTTCCTGATGATGTATGTTCTATTTATCATAATAGAATATGTGTTGGTTTTAGCTTATTAACCAACAATCTTTATACCATTACAATGCCTGGTAATGCGATTACCAATGTCAATAAGCAAAATAGAATTGATATAAATGTCATAACTAATAAACGCCCTAGAGACGGTCCAAATAAAAAGTATGTTTGGCATCTCCGATTAGGTCATATTGGAGAAGACAGAATTAACAAGTTGAGTAATGATGGATACATTGATCCTTCAAATTTTGAGTCATACTCGACTTGTGAGGCATGTCTTCTAGGAAAAATGACTAAAGCGCCTTTTGTGGGACAAAGTGTGCGAGCTACTGACAAATTAGAATTAATACATACAGATGTATGTGGACCAATTAATGAAACTGCTAGAGGTGGTTATAATTACTTCATTACCTTCACCGATGATCAGTCATGGTATGGTTATTTATACCTTATGAAGTATAAATCTGAATCCTTTGAAAAGTTCAAGGAATTCAAGGCTGAAGTTGAGAAACAAACAGGAAAATGTATTAAGGCTCTTCGATCAGATCGAGGAGGTGAATACCTTAGTATTGAATTCCTGGACTTTCTTAAAGAGAATGGCATTTTATCACAATGGACACCTCCTGGAACTCCAGAACATAATGGTGTATCTGAACGAAGCAATTGTACTTTACTAGATATGGTACGATCTATGATGAGTTATACCGATTTACCAATATCCCTTTGGGGATATGCCCTTGAGACAATTGTATATATACTGAATAGAGTGCTGTCCAAATCTGTTCCAACTACGCCCTATGAGATATGGCATAGTAGGAAACCTAGTCTTAATCATATTAAGATTTGGGGTTGTCCAGCTTTTGTAAAAAAAGATGAAAATGGAAAAATTGGAGGCAAGATCTAAATAATGTCGCTTCATTGGATATCCAAAGGAAACTTTTGGATAATATTTATATTTTCATTTAGGCCAAAGAATTTTGGTATACAAGCACGCTTCTTTTTTGGAGAATCAGTTCATCCAAGAAAGTTGTCTTTGGAAAATAGTCTTACAAGAAGAAAATAATGAAGTATTAAACAACCGAGTTCGTATACCAATCTCGATTCGGTGGGAGCTTCGATACACAACCTCTTAGGAGAAGTGCGAGAATGTCTCTCCCACCCGCTCGTTATAGACACTCGGTTGATCATATTGAACCATTATTCATTGTGAATGATAGTGATCAACCCGGTGATCCTTGAGATAGCTAGCATAAACACCTAGAGGGGGGTGAATAGGTGCACAATCAATTTATCGAAATACGGAAGCAATTCTTGGCAAACGATAGAAAGGTAGTTCACTATTGATTGACAAAATGAAATACGATCAAAGTAAAGAGAGTAAGGGAGAGAAGATTGAACACAGGGTTTATAGTAGTTCGGCTTAATCCAAGCCTATGTCCACTCTTCCGCACTGACAGCCCACCGGCTAGATTTCACTATGAACAAAAGAGAAGTTACAGCACTGCTTTTCCTTGATTCTACAGTGTAGATGTTCTATCACACCTCCTCAAGGTTTCTCACAAATATAAACTCTCTTTTGTATACAAGTATTAGCTCAAAGGAATTGTCTAAACAACAAAAAGCTTCAGACTTTGAAATTCTTCTATCGCGCACACCTCAACAACTTAGAATGTCTTCCTTATATACTCCTTTATGCCATCATACCCATTGGCACTTACCAAAGGAATTCCTCTAATCTACCCGTTGGACGGAATCAATTAGGAAGATCATTCTGACTATTAAAGGAACGTGTCGATAGCCTATCAATCCTGTTCGCCCATACAATCAGGATCTCGGTTTCTATAAGTAGAACATTCCAAGAATATTTAGGTAATCAACGATTCCTTAATCTTCGAGTCAATCACGATCAATCAAAGAATTCCGTTGAGTCTTTTCCAGCCACGAGATCTTCTCCAGTTGATAAGGTCAAGCCCTTAGCGAAACATCCAGTTCTGGATAACCTTTATTCAACGGATTAGAGATTGTCAATGAGGATAGACTTTGAGTCTTGAGTCTGGCTGTCTGGAGGTCTTCAGACTTTAAATAGCGAGTCTGCAAACCTTCGAGACTAGATCGATGGAAACGTTTTGTCGGCTTCAAAACAGTTCAAGAAGATTTCTCCAACAATCTCCCCATTTTTTATGGTGACAAAAATTTCCTGCTAGATTTGGACAACTTTGACACCGCAAAACATTTCTCAAACACATATGCATATCTTATAGAGATAAATGGCTAAATGAATAACACTAGAATCTGCAACCACGAAAATAGATTAGTCTAATAAGTGATAAAGCCATCCATAAGATACCAATGATAGTTAATAAAAGCAGTCAAGTCCAAGTCTAGTTCAGTTCTTATCCAGACACAAAAACAAAATCAAATAAACAGAGTTCAAACATCAAAACAATCCAACAAACAGTCCACACGACTAAAAATCAAGTTGTTCAAATCTTGCATCTCTCCCCCTTTTTGTCAGCATTTGAAAAGGTTGAGATGAAAATGGATTGAAGTCGACATTGCTTGGGAACGCGGACAAGCTGGAAATCTCCCATAGACTGAATGATGCCTTCCAGCCTTTTCAAGTCTTCCTTCAATTGTGCAATCTCCTCACCCTTGGCATTGGCCTGAATCTGAATAGAGAGGGCTTGGATTTGATCATTCAATGAACATGAAGAAACTTGACCCGCAGTTTGCAAATTTTGAACCTCGCATCCCAAGGCATAAATTTGACCTCGCATTTCCATTAGAATATCCATGATTCTGCGAAAATCGGCTGGGTTATCGGTCTGCGTACTAGCTTCAGCACGTTCTGCAGATGATGGCATATCAGAATAATCTCGCAGGTTTGGCGATGAACCTTCATGACCTTCTTCTAGAAATTGAGAGGCATAAACATCCTCTGGGTCTGCAGGTGATCGACTGACTCCTTCACTCGCATCAGGATATGAGGATTTCCCTCATTTCTCTTGATCTCCCCCTTGTTTCCATGCCTACAGGTGGAGAGGAGTGTTCCTCAGGTTCTCCTTCTTCTCGTCTTTCTTTCTCAGGTCTTTCCTCCTTTGGTTCTTTTTCATCAACTGCTCTTTCTTCTTCCTTCTCTTCTTCTTTCGACCTTCTCTTTCCTCTTGGCCTTCTTTCTCACAATGTTCCATTGACTCTGGAATAGTGCGACTTAGCTTCTTCAAAGCTATAGCCGAAATGGTAAGGTCGTCATCTTCTTCATCTTCCACAATAAGAGCTCTCCTTTTTGGTTTTGAAGCAACCAAGGGCTATTTTCCTTTCCGTTTTGAAGAAGAGATTTGATGAGCTTTGACTGGAGTCTTCTCCTTGAATTTCTCCAACTCCTTGTTCAGTTCCTTCAGACGCATTTTGGTCACCATCTTCAGTCCTACCACCATATGATCGCACGATCGAACACAAAAGATTTGCGGAGGCTGAATATTTAGATGTCTGAATAACTTCGTCACAAGGCTTGGGTAAGGAAGTTGACCTCTGTCTTTCATCATCACTCTATACATGTGAAACATGATAGTGTGAGGGAGAGAAAACCTTTTCCCAGTGAGGATGGCATACATTAGCTTTGCCTCTGAGCTTGAAACATCAGTCTTGGAGGTTGATTTCGGTCGGAGGCAATTGATCACAATCTTGTGAAGCAAGATGTTGAATGCTCTCATCCTCAAGTAAGTGATCTTTTCCTCTGTTCTCCTGTCCTTCACCAGTTCCAGTGTGACCCGAGCAATGGAAGCTTTGATCGGTTGATATTTTCCTCTTTCAACTCCTAACACATTTGCCAGCATATCCATATCGACAACATAGTCTTGATCTTTAACACTGAAAGAAAATCTATTTGCATCCAAAAAGCTAAGATTTGAATAGAAATAAACAGTTAGTTCAGCATATGCCTCTGTAGTGTCGGAGCAGAACCTTTCAAGTTGAAGAGAACTGAACTTCTCCCTCAAGTTCATATTCACAGCATATAGGAAGTCAAAATCCACACTTCTAGGGTTTATTACCCCACGCTTCAACAATTTCGAGTACAAATCCTTTTGTTCCTTTAATCTGAACAAATCTCCCCATTTTCCTCGACTTTCAACCACAATACCCATTCTCGGTCGAAATTGATCGTACAATTTGTCATCATCATTCCCATCTACAGGATTCGATCCCTAATCACGAGGATCACTCGGAATATTCGCAAGAGTTTCCTCAGCCAACCCTTTACGAGCAATTCCCAAACTTTCCATTCTTCGTAGAAAGATATATTCATTCCTATATCCTTTGTCTTTAAGAAAATCATCGATATATTTCAAGGGAGTACGAGTTGCTTTTAAGGCATGATATAGCTTATAAATAGTAGCGGGCTTTTGACCTCTTACTGGATCTGCATCCTCAATGATTTGTTCCTCTTGTTGATGATCAACGCCTTGAGGACTAGATGGAGGAGAATGACGTTGTTGAGAATGTTGTGGGCTCGGTTGCTGTTCTGAAGACACTTCTTCTTCGGTGAGATCGAAGTGCGTAGGCCCCTTACTCATTCGCCGTGGTCCCCTGCTTGCGATTCTCAAAGACTTTCTTGAAGATGACATCTTTCTCAGTTTTTGGAAGATTCCTTGCTTGACTTTTCCAAGAAAGATGACAACTTTTTGAAGATTAAACAAGGGAAGAAAACGGGAATGGAGGATCGATGCTTTCTAGGTTTTCTGAGAGTAAAGTGAAGAGGAATCGATAGTGCACGATCGGTTTTAAAAGAGAGATAAGCAAACCATCACGAAGGAAATAAAGAAATGCCTTTCAAAATAACTATCTTTTTCCGCGAAAATAATCATTTAAAAAATAACTTCCTTTTTGAAAATGAAACGATGCAATAAATAAGTCGATTAAATATAGCAACAATTTAAACACAAATACAATCGTACGTCTTCAAGATAAGATTCAAGAGAGAGAGAGAGAGAGAGAGAGAGAGAGAGAGAGAGAGAAAAATAAACTTAAAGTCTGATGGTCGTACCAAGACTAACTTACAATTAAAGTCTTGT
This sequence comes from Eucalyptus sideroxylon x Eucalyptus melliodora, assembly GCA_016097485.1. Taxonomy (NCBI): domain Eukaryota; kingdom Viridiplantae; phylum Streptophyta; class Magnoliopsida; order Myrtales; family Myrtaceae; genus Eucalyptus; species Eucalyptus sideroxylon x Eucalyptus melliodora. The sequence continues at coordinate 22,616,441 of CM027832.1, forward strand.
ATGTCTGAGTCTGAAAGTCTTTAGATTTTGATCTCCTCATACTTTAAAATGTTGAGTCTGGAACGGATGGTTTCAAATTGATTTTTCTCTAAAGGCTTTGTGAATATATCCGCCAGTTGGTTCTTTGAATCTACATATTGGATTGAAACATCTCCATTTTGAACATGGTCTCTAATAAAGTGATGTCGAATCTCTATATGCTTTGCTCTTGAGTGGAGAATTGGATTTTTTGTGAGGTTGATAGCGCTGGTGTTGTCGCAATTAATCTCCGTGCATGAGTCTTCAATTTCAAAGTCTCTTAGCTGTTGTTTTATCCATAGAATTTGCAAACAACAACTTCCGAGAGCTATATACTCTGCTTCTGCTGTAGAGAGAGCTACTGTACTTTGCTTTATGGAAAACCAAGACACTGTCTTGCCTCCAAGTAGTTAACAAGTACCCGAGGTGCTCTTTCTATCGACTCTGCATCTAGCAAGGTCTGCGTCTGAATATCCAAGAAGAGTAAAGTCTCCCCTTTTTAGATACCAGAGACCAAAGCTTGAAATTGATGAAACATATTTAATAATACACTTCGCAACATTCAAATGAGATTCTTTTGGGTCTTATTGAAATCTGGCACAAATGCAAACACTAAACAGAATGTCGGGTCTAGAAGCAGTAAGATAAAGAAGCGATCCGATGATACTCCTGTACCGCTTTTGATCGACTTTCTTTCCTTCTTCATCTTTGTCTATCTTCAAGGAACTTGACATTGATGTCAGTCTTTTTGCAATTGTCCAGTCCAAACTTTTTGACAAGATCATTTGCATACTTTTCTTGATGAATGAAAGGTCCTTCCTCCAATTGTTTTATTTGAAGTCCAAGAAAGAAGGTTAACTCACCCATCATGCTCATTTCAAGTTCATCTTGCATAGTCTTAGAGAATTTCTTACACAGACTTTCATTAGAGGATCCAAAAATGATATCATCGACATATATTTGAACAAGTAGAAAACTTTTGCTTTCTCTTTTAATAAAAAGAGTAGTGTCTACTTTACCTTTAACAAATCCATTTCGAATTAAAAACTTACTTAATCTGTCGTACCAAGCTCGAGGTGCTTGCTTTAAGCCATACAAGGCATTTTTGAGTCTGAATACTGAGTCTGGTTTCTTTGGGTCTTCAAACCCTAGTGGTTGTTCCACATAGACTTCCTCACGGATGAAACCGTTTAGGAAAACACTTTTGACGTCCATTTGAAATAACCTGAAATTTTTATGACAAGCAAATGCAAGTAATAAACGAATTGCTTCTAACCTTGCTACCGGTGCATAAGTCTCGTCATAGTCGATCCCTTCTTCTTGTGTGTATCCTTTGGCCACGAGTCTAGCCTTATTTCTTATGACTTTTCCTTTCTCATCCATCTTGTTCCTAAAAACCCATTTAGCTCCAACAATTGATTTACCTTTTGGTTTAGGAGTTAGCTCCCGGATATCATTAACTCGAATTGTCTCGAGTTCTTCTTGCATAGCTTCAATCCAGCTTTCACCGGATAAAGCTTCTTCTATGCTCCTGGGTTCTATTTCAGAAATAAGAGCCATAGCACTAGACTCTTCTCGCCATTTGGATCTTGTGTGGATTCCTTCATTGATGTCGCCAATAATAAGATCTTTGGGATGACTGGACTTATGTTTCCAGTTGCTGGTTAATTTATCAGATTGATGGTCACTTCCTTCACTAGAATCTTCAACAATCACTTGTTGCTGGTCCTTCAAAGTCTGAGCTGCTTCTTGAGATTTAGACTTTGTAGAGTCTGGAGCAGGTTCAGTCTCTTCGAGATGAGTCTGAATGGATTCATTTTGTGTAGAATTTTGGAATTTGACATTCATTGATTCTTCCACCGTTTGAGTCTTCTTATTGTAGACTTTGTATGCCTTGCTTGTGGTTGAATATCCAAGGAAGATGCCTTCATCTGACTTTTCTTCAACCTCCAATGCTCTGCGTTCTTGTTGGTCCGAAGAGATCCATATGCAAGAGCTATAGTACACGGTTAGTGGAAACTTGATTTATTGGCTTAAAGGAATTTCTTACCTGTTTTCCCAATACACATGGTGTACATAGATTAGAGTTTTTGTATGATAAATTGAGTAGACCATGAACAAGCTTCTTTGCTAAGATCTTGGCTATCTGCTTCATGTTGACATGCCCAAGCTTTTTATGCCATAAGTTTGCTTCATCTTGGATTGAGATTAGACATTGCGATTCATCTGGTTTCACGTCCAAGATGTAGATATTTCCATGTCTTTGACCCATGAATGACTGAGTAGAGTCTTTACTGGTTCCTGAACAAATACCCTCTTGAAAGTTGATTTTAAAACCAGCATTACACAGTTGACTCGATACATTGAGCGGTTGTAATTGAGCCCTTCAACTAAAGAAACATTGCTTATTGTGAGTTTCCCAATCTTTATAGTTCCAAATCCTACTATTTTTCCTTTGCTGTTTCCTCCAAATGATACTTTTCCACCATTCACTTGAACAATCTTTATGAAGTAATTTGAGTCTCCTGTCATGTGTCTCGAGCATCCACTATCCAGATACCATTTTACATTTTTCTTGATAGTGACCTGCATTTAAAAGGAAACTCAAGCTTTCTTTGGTACCCATATTTTCTTGGGTTCTTTTGAGTTAGTCTGATATACGGTTTTTGCCCAAACTTTATTGATAGGTCTCCAAACCATAGGACATTCTTTCTCAAAATGATCTGCACTATTGCATTTTGAACATCTAAGAGCATTGCGACCTCTTTTGGTTTTACAAAGTTTCTTTCAAAATGATTTTTGTAAGCATTTCTTGTGGGTCTTTGCTTAATTCTTTCTTTTACTTTAGGAAAATCGATTAAAGGAATAGTTTCAGCAGTCATTCCCAAACCAGATTTATTGAAATAAGGTCTTTGAATAGAAAGTATTTTCTCTAGTTTTTCAGATCCTAGAGAAAATCTTTTGGAAATATTTGAAATATCATTTTTCAAAAATGCATTTTCTTTTAAAAGATTATCTTTACTTTCTCACGAGAGAGGAAACATTCTGGTCTAAGCATTTCACTTTTTCTTCCAAAACATTCTCTTGTTGTTTTAAAGCAGAATTTTCCTTTTTGAGTTCGGAAATTCTTTTAAGAGAAGTCTTAAGACTAAAACATAATTCATCAATGTATTTTGAAACTTTAATAGGGATTTTGAAATTACTTACCTCGAATTCACTTTCTGTATCTGAATCAGTTTCGGAGTTTGATTCTGAGTCTGATTGTGCCATTAGACATATGTTGGCATAATCATCATCACTATCTTCACACTCCGTATCACTCCAGGTTTCAGCTTTGAGAGTTTTTCGATACCTTTCAATTTTTCTTTTCTTCTTCCTCAGAAGAGGACAGTTGGGTTTGATGTGTCCCTTTTTCTTGCATTCAAAGCAGACTACATCTTTGTTTGATTCATCATCTTCAGCAGACTTGGTCTGTTGCTTTTGAAAACTTTGTTTCCTTGAATTGAATCTTCTTCCTTTTCTATTCAGCTTTCTGAATCTTTTTATCATGAGAGCAAGTTCTTCATCATCCATGTCGTCTTCTCGAATCACATCGAGTCATCATTAGATTTTAATGCAATAGATTTCTTACCTTTAGGATCTTCGTCTTCATTGATTCATTCCACTTCATAAGACTGAAGAGTCCTAACCAACTCATCGACAGATAGTGGCATGATTCTTTGGGTCTCTCGGATTGAGGTCTTTATATGATTCCAATCCTTGGAGAGTCCACGCAGTAACTTGTTCACTTTCATGGGATCAGAAATTGGTTGACCTTGATTTTCAAGACCATTCACGATTTCTGTAAAACGACTAAACATGTCAGTTATAAATTCTCCTGGTTTCATTCTGAAGGCTTCGTATTGACCAAGAAGAATGTTGATTCTAGTCTCTTTCACTCGATCGGTTCCTTCATAAGTGATATGTAATCTATCCCAGACTTCTTTGGCTGTATCACAAGAATATATTCTGTTATATTCAGTAGGTGATAAAGCACAATATAAAGAGTAAATTGCTTTTGCATCAAGAGCTTGTCTCTTGATTATCTCTTTCTGACTCATTTCACCGGACTCAACAGTGTCTTTTCCTCTTTCTAAGACAGATGCAGCTTTAGGAATGATTCCTTTTTCTACAACATACCATTCCAGATGATCCTTTGATCTTAAGAATGCCTTCATCTTGTTCTTCCATATGTTGTAGTCCTTTCCATCAAAGTAAGGCGGTCTGGTGTTGCTTTGCCCTTCTACCAGCCCTGGAGCCAACATACTAGCCAAGGATCTTTTACTTTGAAGTAAAACACTTCAAACAAAGTGAGTACACGAGCTCTGATACCAATTGAGATAGCTAGTATAAGCACCTAGAGGGGGGTGAATAGGTGCATAATCAATTTATCGAAATATGGAAGCAATTCTTGGCAAACGATAGAAAGGTAGTTCACTATTAATTGACAAAATGAAATACGATCAAAGTAAAGAGAGTAAGGGAGAGAAGATTGAACACAGGGTTTATAGTGGTTCGGCTTAATCCAAGCCTATGTCCACTCTTCCGCACTGACAGCCCACCGGCTAGATTTCACTATGAACAAAAGAGAAGTTACAGCACTTGCTTTTCCTTGATTCTACAAAGTGTAGATGTTCTATCACACCTCCTCAAGGTTTCTCACAAATATAGACTCTCTTTTGTATACAAGTATTAGCTCAAAGGAATTGTCTAAACAAGAAGGAGCTTCAGACTTTGAAATTCTTCTATCGCGCACACCTCAACAACTTAGATCGTCTTCCTTATATACTCATTTATGCCATCATACCCGTTGGCACTTACCAAAGGAATTCCTCAAATCTACCCGTTGGACGGAATCAATTAGGAAGATCATTCTGACTATTAAAGGAACATGTTGATAGTCCATCAATCCTGTTCGCCCATACAATCAGGATCTCAGTTTCCATAAGTAGAACCTTCCAAGAATATTTAGGCAATCAACGATTCCTTAATCTTCGAGTCAATCACGATCAATCAAAGAATTCCGTTAAGTCTTTTCCAGCCACGAGATCTTCTCCAGTTGATAAGGTCAAGCCCTTAGCGAAACATCCAGATTCGGATAACCTTTCTTCAACGCATTAGAGACTCACAATGAGGATAGACTTTGAGTCTTGAGTCCGGCTGTCCGGAGGTCTTCGGACTTTAAATAGCGAGTTTGCAAACCTTCGGACTAGATCGATGGAAACGTTTTGTCAGCTTCAAAACACTTCAAGAAGATTTCTCCAACAATCCTAAAACCTATGAGGAGGCGATGTTGGACATCGATTCTGGTAAATGGCTAGAAGCCATGAAATCCGAAATGGATTCAATGTATTCCAATGAGGTATGGACCTTGACTGACCAACCTAATGGTATTGTACCAATTGGCTGTAAATGGATCTTCAAGAGGAAGATGAATGTTGAAGGTCAAATTGGAATTTACAAAGCACGGCTGGTGACAAAAGGGTATCGTCAAAAAGAAGGAATTGATCATGACGAAACTTTCTCACCTATGGCCATGCTAAAATCCATTCGGATTATGTTGGCTATAGCTGCACACCTTGATTATGAGATATTCCAGATGGATGTCAAAATGGCTTTTCTAAATGGTTTTCTTGATGAGGACATCTATATGGAATAGCCACAGGGTTTTAAATCCAATAGTGAAAAACAAAATGTGTGTAAGCTTAAAAGATCCATTTATGGACTCAAACAAGCCTCCAGAAGTTGGAACATCCGTTTTGATGAGGTAGTCAAATCATTTGGCTTCATAAAAAATCCAGATGAACCTTGTGTATATAAGAAGATCAGTGGGAGTGCAATTGCATTTCTTGTTTTATATGTCGATGATATACTTTTGATTGGAAATGATGTACCAATGATATCATCGATAAAACTATTCTTGTCACAGAAATTCTCCATGAAAGATTTAGGAGAGGCAACCTGCATTTTAGGTATCAAGATCTATAGAGATAGATCAAGACAATTGATTGGGCTCTCACAATCTACTTACATAGACAAAGGTTAACACGGTTTAACATGCAATGTTCCAAGAGAGGATTATTGCCTTTTAGGCAAGGGATCCGTCTTTCTAAGGAGATGTGTCCCAACACTCCCGAAGAAAGAGAGCGGATGGCAAATATACCATATGCATCTGCTATTGGAAGCATAATATATACTATGCTATGTACTAGACATGATATTGCGCATGCTGTAAGTATTACTAGCAGATATCAGTCTGATCCAGGAGAAGAGCAATGGATAGCAGTCAAGAATATTTTTAAGTACTTGCGAAGGACTAAAGATTTATTCTTGATATATGGAGAAGGAGAATTTAAAATTGTAGCTTATACTGATTCTGATTTTCAATCGGATCCAAATGATTATAAGTATATGTCTAGGTTTGTCTTTACATTCAATGGTGGTGCAGTTAGTTGGAAAAGTTCCAAACAAAGTATAACTACCGATTCCACCACTGAGGCAGAGTATGTAGCTGCTTCTGAAGCAGCAAAGGAAGCCGCTTTGATGAAAAAGTTTATTTCTGAACTTGGAGTCGTTTCTTCAATTGAGCAACCGATTACATTGTTTTGTGATAACAATGGGGCTATAGCTCAAGCTAAGGAACCAAGGTCTCACAAGAAGTCCAAGCACATTGAGAGACACTTCCATCTCATCAGAGAAATTGTTGGGAGAGTTGATATCGCCTTGCAAAAAATTGCCTCAGCAGAAAACGTAGATCCCTTCACTAAGGCTTTACCTCAGTCTTCTTTTAAAAGGCATATTGACAAAATGGGTTTGAGGTACCAGACAAGTTGGCTTTAGTGCAACTGGGAGATTTTTGGATGTATGCCCTAAAGCTACTATGTAATGGTTACATATTAGGGATTTCAGTTGTATTTTCATTATTATTATTTAATTAATGGCAATGACGTATTCATTCATTTGTCCAATTATTTTATATTGATGAATGATTCCATAAGATCAGTTGCAACTAGACCTATTCCTGAGACGTCAAGAATATATGTGACGGGTTCATAGTTAGACTGAATCTTTAAATCGTTCCCGGTCGATGGATTATTAAGTGGATATTAATAATCCTGTTGAGACCGGTGTGTTCTTAACTTCACCATTAAGTATTGGATACTTAAGGAAATGATGAGTCACATGTCATTGGATATTATGATACCTGAGTTAGAACACAGGTGTTTGTATTAGACAAATTCACTGAACATGACGCATATAGAACGATTAGCGACATGGAAGCTTTTAACGTGGTCAATGTCTAATTGTTCATGCTTTGGTCTTGTGTAAATAATCCTTAGACCTGAGGCACAGTGTTAACTTGTGTATTGAACAACTATGGTTCACGGGTGCACATAATGCCGAGTCGTTGATCCATCTTTATACCTGATGGTCATAGTTTGTTCATATATGAAGTTACACGTGTGCGCAATATGGAATTTGTCTCCTTGTTATATGCAAGGTATGATAATGATGTCCTATGCGATCTAATTGTGACAATGCATTGAAATCCTCGGCCGGGGTTGTAACCGATAATAAATTGTTTATGCCTCGAATAAAATGCATGTCAATTAGATTTGTGCATATGATCGAATTAATGACTTGACAAATATTCCATGGTCTTTGTTTGATTGGGACATAGTAAGACAGATGGATTGAATTACATTGTAGCCAAAGCTGACAGGTTCATTATGTTCTTAAAGTATTCATACTATCTAGGTAGCCATGACATATTGCTAGATGTCAATTGTGACTTGTAGGACCTAAAAGATTAATCGGAACAATTAATTCTTTTGGAAGTACTAATGTGTTAGTACAAGTCTTAATACCAGTTTAGTGATGAACCTAGGGATGTCACACACCATAAACAATTAGGATGACGTGGAACAAGAGAGAAATATTATTGCAAACGTGTTTGCAATTACTGCAATCGAATTGAGTCGATTTGAAATTAAATTAAATGAGATTTAATTTAATTTGTATTATAGTCACAAGCCTACTTGCATATGATGCACACGCATGCCCAAAGTGGATATATGTTAACATACCCCAATTGTGTACTTTCATTATTATTATTTAATTAATGGCAATGAATTGACCAAATGGGTTTGAGGTACCAAACAAGTTGGCTTTAGTGCAAGTGGGAGATTGTTAGATGTATACCCTAAAATTGCTATGTAATAGTTACATATTAGGGATCTCAAATGTACATATAAAAAATATGTTCTTTTTATTTTTAAAAGGGATTGATTAATTAATTATTCATTAGTTTAATTAATTAATTAATTAATTAATTAATGCCTTTTAATAACTAATAAAAAAATTAAAGTGTGCATGTGCACAAAATCGTGCACATGCACGATTTGCACAAAATCGTGCGAGATGGTCAGCGGTTGCTGACCATCATGCACGAAATTGTGCACGAACGGTCAGCGGTTGCTGACCGTTTATGCACAATCGTGCATAATCGTGAGGATCAACAACGGTTGCTAATCCCACGATTAGCAATCGTTGCTGAACCGTGAAGTGTTCATCCAAGAAATGCCTTAAAAGGGTTAAAAAATTGGTGCGAAAAGAGGTGTGCTCATTTTGTTGAAAAATAGAGAAAAATGTTTGTGTGTTCTTGTGTCTTTGAGATGCAAGAAAGAAGAGCATTATCTCGTTCGGGCCGTGACTATTATACATCAAGAATATGATGGATTATTTCCATATGATTGCTAGCACGATCGAAGTGGTGAATATCATAAAGTTCTCTCTTCTATTCGACGTTCATTGTTGGTGTGTCTGAACTAGAGGTCCGACGCTTGTGGGACTCGAACTGTAGAACATCCGAACTGACTTGTTTCAAAGCATGCTTCGAGAGGTATTTCGTTTAACTCCCTTTTATGTTTAGATTTTTGATTAAAACGCATGAACAACACCTAAGGAAAATCATGTGTAATATTTATCTTTGTTTCCGATGCGTTTATTTTGTTGATTTTTCTTATACATGATTCATGAAACCCCATCACCACCGTCCATGGCTGGCCATTGCAACTCTCACCGCGGCTACTGAACAATTGAACCCAAGGGAACAAAAAGTATATTTAGTTCGGGCATTTTCTCATACAGGTTAAGTGCACCACTGGAATGGGATCCCGTGGCTTGAACGGGATTGAAATCAATGTCAGGACCCTTGTGAAGCAAACCAGGATAGGCAGACCTTATAAGGACAACCGATGGCCAAAGCTTGTGTGAGCTGGATGGCCACGAGCTCCGGTCCAATGCGCCCAAAAAGCAAGGGAGAAGATAGAGGAATTTGAGGCTCACAGTTCGGCTCAGGGACGCCGACTAGAGCTTGCCAGACAAGGGTCGTCACAATCACGACATCGGTTGAGGCTCACTCACTCTATCTAAACTCTCTCTCCCTCTCAAATCTGGCCATGTCTCTGTACCTCCGTAAAATCCCCACCTCCAACCGAGCTCACGACTATCCTATTTATAGGCCAAGGAGGCCGGTCAATAGTGGCTTTGGCCGCCGATCCTTGGCATGCCAACCGGCCTCCGCCTTGATTACATCGACGTCCAATCGGTCGCGTTATCCATGCAGCTGTCTGGGTTTCTCAACACATTGAAGGCACATTGAAGTCGTTTGCACCGTCGTCCCATCAGTCCAAGTTTCTCGTAGGATTTCATGTTTCTCCATCCAACAACATCGATGGCACGTCCCCTTCGTTGCGAGAAAATATTAGGTACGTCTCATTTGTTAGCGTGGCAAATAAGAAGCGTCTCTAGAACATGACATGTGTCGCGATGGGCCAAATTGCCAAACAAACTCTTCTCTCTTCCTCTGTTCCCATTTCTCTCTCTCTCTCTCTCTCTCTCTCTCTCTCTCTCTCACCTCCTTGCATGCTCTCTCTCTCCTCCCTATTCTCTCTTCCCAGCACATTTTCTCTTTGCCAGATGACCAATCGACCACCTTAACCTTTGCGGCGAACACCTCCTCCAGCATATCTAGGAAGGTGCACGAGTGCTTAATCTGCCACAAGAGCTTCCCCACCAGCCAAGCTCTCGGCGGGCACAAGCGGTGCCACAACAAGGCCCTCACTCCTGCCTCCTCGACTGCTATCGTCGCCATCACCTCGGCTGCCAATGAGATGAGCATCTCAGAGGGCGTGGGGTCCACTCACATGTAGAGCTAGGGGCAAGTTTGATATGAATCTTTCGACACTCCCGGAGTTCTCCACCTAGTTCGCAGTCTTCGGCAACTACAATCCTCCAAGAAGCCCCGATTCCGAGCGCTAGTGAAGACAAAAGCGACCTAAAATGAATTGGATTGAAAATGCATAGAAACCCACAAAAAAAAAAAAAAAACCAGCTATTGAAATCAAAACGGGAAATCAATTGAGTTTTAGATAGGAATAGAGACAATTGTTTTTGTTTGTCTCCTCTTGTTTGTTGGGTGATGTTGGAGTTCTTTTTTATGGAGAGAGGAGAAAAATGAGAGAACGTGCATGAGGCAGGAGAGAGAAATGGGACAGAAGAAGAGAGAGAAAAGTGGGGCTAGAGAAGAGAGAGGAGAGAGAACGTGTAGGAGGCAGGAGAGAGAGAGCGCGTGCAACGAGGAGAGAGAGAGAGAGAGATAGAAGAGAGCGAAGAGTTTGTCTGACAATTTAGGCCCACCGCAACACGTGTTGTGTTCTTAAAGCTCTTCTTATTTGCCACGCTAGCAAATAAGACGTACCTAATATTTTCTCTTTCGTCGCCAGTCTACCCTACTCTGCCTCGGTAGGGCATCCCTCATGCGCGTTAGTTATCGAGGGAAGGAGGAGGATGAAGAAAGGGGGAGGGGGTCAGGCCAAAGGAGAACAAAATGGGAATGGCCTTGGGCCTGCATGGGGAAGAAAAAAGAAAGGGCAAAAAGAGGGGGGGCTGAGCGCAAAAGCCCAGCCCCGATGGGCTCTTTTTTTTTTAATTTCCTTTTTATTTAAATAATTATCCCAAAATAGGGTAAATGGGGGAAAATAAAATAGAAAATAAAAATTAATAGATGCAAACAATATTAATACCTAGGAAATGCAAAAATCAGGGCCACATTGGATGCAATTTAATTTTAAATATTTAATCAAAATCTAGGTGTCAACGGCTTTCCCTTTTTGAAAGTGAGCTTGCAAAAGTTACAATCAAAGACGAAATGATACCTAAATTTTGTCCATGCATATGCAATAGATGATATCTTATTTGGGACCAGGTGTCTTGTGCAAAAAATGGCACTATAGCATAATACATACTAAGACAGATAAGAAAATACTTATAGTTACTTATCGAAAAGGAGTCATATGGGATGTGAGCTTGAGTTTTTTGGCAAATATCAATGTATCATCTTATATGATGACGTGGGGAATCTGCTTTTCCAGGACCCGAACTTTTCTTTGGTCACCTATTAAAGCAATAAATTGTTTGTTTAGGACCCAAACTTTTCTTCGATCGCCTTGACAGGAAATTGCTTTTTGAGAACCTAAATCATTCCCCCATCACTTGTTAGAACAACAAATTATTTTTGTCTATGACCTGAACCTTGCTTCGATTGCCTTGATGAGAAATTGTTTTTCTAGGACCTGAACCATTCTTCGGTTGCTTATTAGAGCAATAAATTATTTTTGTCTAGGACTTGAACCTTTCTTGGTCGCTTTGACGGAAATTGCCTTTCTAAAACTCAAATCATCCTTTGGTTGTCTGTTGTAGCAACAAGTTGTTTGTCTAGGATTCAAACATTTCTTTGATTGCCTTGATGGGAAATACTTGGACATTTGCTAGCATCGAAAGAGTACTTGGATGCTCACAAGCACTAGCCCTGGAGGATACCTAGATATTCATAGGCATTGAAAGAGTGCCTAGATAATCATAAATACTAGACTTGGAGGATACTTGGACATTTGCAGGTATCAAAAGAGTACTTGGATGCTCACAAGCACTAAACCTGGAGGATACTTGGACATTCACAAGTATTGAAAAAGTACGTGGATAATCACAAGTACTAAACTTGGAGGATACTTGGACATTTGTAGGTATCGAAAGAGTACTTGGATGCTCATACGCATTAACCTTGGAGGATACGTGGACATTAACAGGCACTCAAGTAATGGAATACTTGGTAGAAGTATTCAAAAATACAATTTGGGGATAACTCAGGTAGGCTAAGTGTCAATATAATAAGAGGGAATGCCTAGGTAATCATAGGCACGCAAAGCAGTGGAACACTTGGAAATCTACTAGTATCCAAAGGATGTGGTTTAGAGAATGCCTTTGAGGACAACTCATATAGGTTGAGTGTTAATGAAATGGAATACCTAGATAGTGGCAAATGCTCATAAATAATGGAATACTTGGACAATTGCACATATTTATACTATGAGAACAACTCAAACAGGTAGAGTGTTGATAAGAGAGAGTATCTAGATAGCGGCAGATACTCAAAGATAATGGGGTACTTAGACAATCACAAGTATCCATATCTTGAGGACAACTTGAACAGGTCGAGTGTCAAGTACTAAAAAATAATGGGATACTTGAATAGTTGCAAGTATCCATATCCCGAGGACCTAGACAATGACAAGTACTCAAAGACAATGGGATACTTGGATAGTCACCAATATCCATATCTTGAGGACGACTCGAATGGGTTGAGTGTCGATAAGTCAGAGTACCTGGACGGGGGTAGGTACTCAAACAAAGTAAAACACATGGTTAGACACAAGTTTCTTTTTTTTTTTTTTAGGAAGAGGGGGAGAGATATACTTGCCTGATGATATCTCCAACATGTGAAAGTATGTCTCCTGTCAATACACGCAATACATACACATGGTGTAAATTCATGAATTTAAATGAGGTTCATGTATGATAATTTTGTCAATTTTGCATCATCAAAGTTCGAATGGGGAAAATTTAGAAAGACAATGCATATTCAAAATGCGGATGTCTTAAATATGTCAATTGAAAGACTTTCAGTCCAAAAGGACTTTCCACTCACTCTCATTGAAAAAGTTGTTTTATCTGGATCATCAATGCAAGATTTACAAAAACCACACCATCTCACTATCGTCATGTTGACAAGGGTCCAAGTATTCTCGCAAGTGGTATAATTTTACCAATCTGAGAGGTCTTTGTCAGGATCATAATGTAGACTTGGTCAAAGACTTATCAAAGGGAACTATTCAAGTCAAGGCTATGAGAGAAATCATCTACAATCATCTATGAGTTTATAAGTCAAAAACCCCACGAAATGAGATAGAAATAATCTTGCTAGCACTTCTTCGAGCGACACTTATAAACATATGAATTCCTACGTTAATTCGAGTGCCTTAGTCTAAAGAGCTTTTTTCAAAGGGACGCAATGTAGCTTGGCTCATGGGTTGAGAAATGAAGGAATCTACAAGCTCAAAAATGTGTATAAGAGTTGGGGATTATCTTGACAGTGTCACCGGTCTTCCTTCTCACTGCAAGAAATTATCTTCGTGGAGACTCCATTAATTGTACCACGACAATAGTTTTACTAGGGAATACAAATTACTAGAAATTACTTTTTTCGTCTAAGGACATTGGCCTTATTTTTAATAGGTACACTACTTTTTTGTGCCCCTAGTTTTTAACCTACCTTTCACATCTATGGGCATTGGCCTTGCTCTTACTAGGTATACTACTTTTTTATGCCTCTAGTTTTCATTTTTTTTTTTTTGCTGTTTTGGAACTGGCATGGACAAGTCTAAACAAAACATTGCTATTAGATTCGTGAGTCTTCCTCTTCATTTGGAGCTTTGGATCATGTTGCTTTAATAGTAGAAACCTCTAGCTTGCCCCAATATGAGGGGTGATTATCAGTTAGGTTTATACTAAATGAAATAACATACTCATTGGGGCTATACAACTGATGCAAGTGCATAGGGTAGAGAAAGAAATGCTCTTCATCCTTCTAGTTCACTTAAATTATCGTGAGTGTTCGTATAAACTAAAGACACCCAAAGATTGATGCAAGTGCAATAAAAAAAAAAATCTATACATTTTCTCACCTTGTGATCCACTCTCCCTCCAACCCCAATGTGGGGTGTTCTTGACAGGGGTAATATGAAAGAAACTTCACAAGTGTTTAGGCAAATGGGTTAAACAATGGATAATCTACATTATTTAGGATAGAGAAATGAAATGCCCCCATCACTTTGGTTATCGTGTCATTCGTAAGAGAACTCTTTACTTTACGGACATGAAACTACCTACACTCATCTCACAAGTATATAAATAGGGAACTGTGTATGGGATATAGCTTGCATTTCATCATTCTGTCACATCTCATTTAGCATAATCAATCCCACATCATTCATTGAATTGTCTATTTTGATAATTCTAAGTGGAATAAGTGATTTAGATAGATAAAAACGTCATGCAAAATTCCCTTTGAAAAGACATGGACCATTTTAAGTAGGAAGGAGTTTTTCATCAAAAGCATGGGGAAGGAATATTGTCCCTATAGATGTGTTAAATTTCTAACATAGAGAGGATTATTCAAAATATGGGTGCCCACGAATTGCCCCTACTCAAGATCCTTGATTCGATGGATGTGTCTGCTTTTGCCCCTACACAAGAGAGGATACATCAAGGCCCAAAAGATTCATGTCATCAACTTTGGCAATACCTAGGACGTTATTTCACTTGGGAGAGTTGATCTACTGCTGTCATCAGAGTTTAACATGCCTTTCCTTGGTTTTTTATTTGCACTTTTGGTGATCAAGCAATTCCTACACAAGATAGGAGGGGATGTGTTAATGTATGAATTATTGGTAATTGAACAACTATGAGAAATATAACACTACCCTTCGTCGGTCAAACAACTGAACAGATTTGTAGTCCTAAGGCTTGAAGAGGGTATGAAGCCCTGCACTTTTGGTCTCATTAGGTCAAGCATTCTCTCGTTTTGACAAAAGCAAAAGACATAAAAAGTCTTTATTCGTTTTTTTACATATGACAACCTTGTTGCCGGTTTTGGAGATTAAGCTGATCATTTTTGGACCATTTCATTCCCCATAACACTAGGCCAAGGCGCTAGTAGTACCTATGGGGTGCCTCTTTTTTTTTTTAATCGATTTTTTTATTTAATCGAATCAGATCTGAGATGATTTGTATTTTCACATCAAGTTAGGTGAATTCGATATGTGTCATTCCCATGCACTTGCTTGGCCAATGTTAATTTGCTCAAATTAACCCCATTGAGTTTGTTCCTTGAATCCTGATGCTTTTTTTAAATAGGGAAACTATGTCAAAAGAGAATTTAGAGGGGGAATATGGGAAACGATACCAAATTACCCTTCCCTAGAGTTTGTATTCGATGACTTCTTGGAATATCTCAAATGTTGGTGATAGCCACTTTATCTTGTCATGGCTCAGCATTCTCTTTTGATTAACCCTTCTCAATTGTGGTTATATGTGTGCGGCCGAGTTTGTTGATCCATCCTTGACGCATTCCTTTTGTGGAACCCTTTCTTGCCTCATCTTTGATCACATGAACATCAGTAGCATTAAGCAAAGTCATGTACCTTAGACTTCCATGAAATCTAAGATAGATAATCAAAACCTCCAATTTACTACTGGCAATTGCTTTTGGACAAAGTATGCGTCTTGAACAAGAAGTGAGGTTTCCAAATTCCAAATTCATGTCTGGAACAAGAGGCTAGAGATCATATCGACTGTTTAGATTTTCTTCCGTCAACAATAGCCAATTTAAAGAGAAAGTGAAGGAGTTCATTCTCTATGCATCCTAATTTATTGAAGCCAAATGTCCTATCAACAAAACTGCAATGCCTAGTCTCCCGGGGTATGTCTTGTTTAGAAGACACTGCTCATGTCACGACCCTGACTCCATTCCCAAGGCCACGAGTAGCAAGGGTTATTTTCGCGACGTCCCAAGCGCGTTGCTATCCCGTTTCTTTTTATTTCATGCAAAAGTGTACATACAACACCCAGATAATAACAAACAGCCAAGAAAACAACCATTTAAAAATATACAATTACATCGGTTACATTTACAAGCCCTTTTTTGTCATGAGCCATTATATTTATGACCATTACATGCTTTATACTAAAAAAGGCCGAGGTAAATCTCAGCTCCTCTATTGAGACTATAACTCTTCCATACATATAATTTTGCAAAACAATGGGATGAGTCATGAACTCAATAAATAAAATCCATAATTCTCTGCTAGGAAGATATCTCATCATCAAAATCTAGTAGGTACAACACTCGCAATGCAATATCGATGACAAATCAATAGCAAACTTATTGTTATCCTTGACTACATGTAGATATCCATTACTACATGCATGCTTACCTTCAACATATCAATAAACACATCAACATATCATGCTTATGCATATATCGGAACTCATGCAAATTTATTTACCATTGTCCTGGCTCGACTAGGCTCTTCCGACTTAACCGAGGCATCCAACTCCAAATTAGGTATCCTGGCTCAACCAAGGCTTCATGGCTCAACTGAGGTATCTTGGTGCTAGCTCACCAAGACATCCGAGCTCAACCCAAGCATCCTGGCGCAACCAGGACATCCTAGGGCTAGCTTACTCGAGGCATTCGAGCTCAAACCCAGGCATCCTGGCTCAACCAAGGCATCACGTTCAATGAACGAGGCATTGCCGCCAACGCTATGTGGTGACGAACGCTTTTTCTTCTTTAGGTGCATCATGTAAGTGCATCACATAAGCCGATTCTTCATCTTTCATCTTAGTCGATGCATACAAGGTCCAAGAGCGTCCTCATTCAAGTGAGTGTATCATGGGTTTTAACATCATGCTATATAATATGTTGGGCATGATTTTTGGTTTGTGGCTTGAGACGTATGCCTAGGCTGATGTCTGCACCAAGCAAGACTTGGAATTGGCACACTTCAATATCAATCTAAGGTCTTGCGGCTTAGGCCATCACAGCTTGACATCAATTCCAAGCCGAGTGAACCTTGACCTTGTCTCGGAGTGTGAACACACTTAAGCATGCAAACATGAGCAAATCATACGAAAGAATATTACAATATACACATGGCTTACATGGGTGAGCACACTACTAAATTCGACAACGTAAGCTATTGCCCTAACAAAGAGTTGGAGATTCTATTTACCTTCCATAGACCTCAATAAACTATAGGTGATTTTACCAAGAGAGGGTCATCTTTTGAGGTGGTGGGCAAGCAAGGCCAAGAGAGGGAGAGAACATGCAAGAAAGGAGGAGGAGAAGAAGTGAGCCAAAGGTCAGAGAGAATGGAGAAGGTGGTTCCCTATTTATAAGCCAAGCTTTATTTAATGACTCTAACAAATAGTCCAATGAGCTTTCTTGGAGTGGAACGGCTAGTTTGACAGTGTGACACCCTAAGGTTCTAGGAAAATGATTAAGGGCTTTTGTGTCTTCTTCTTATTGGTTCATCTATACCCATGAGTCATCATATAATGATGATTTGGCTTGGCTTTCTCTCTAAGAAAAATCTTGGTGTAATGATTACTAAATTTATCCTTCCATTTAATGCTCAATATGGTCATCATGAGACTTGGATTTTAGGCATATGTTTCATACATTTCCTTGCTCATTAAGCCAAACCCTTACTACATTAGAAATGAGAATGTTCTAGAGACATAAGGCACATTTTCTTCTCCTAGAATCCTTCCTACATAAGTTACCTAAGATTTGATCATCAAGAAACTTGGACTTTAGACAACTTTCTCTCCAAGTTAACCACGTGAGTGTGTGACTCATTAAGCTCATTAATTAGCTAGCTTTCAAAAGCATTTAATGTATTATTATCTTTAAGCCAATAAGACTCTAGATTGACTTCCTTCTCAAGTTAGGTGTACAGCCCCTTTCCCCTCCAAGTTGGGAATATGATTCTCTCATTCTAAAGCAAAAACAATTTTGAGCAACTTTCCAAATCAGTACCATTACCTTATCAAACGGGCTCGAAATAATATAAAATTTAATATATCGTAGAGAAGACCTTAGAAAACAATTTTCATGAAGGAATCCAAGAAAAATTCATTCTATGGGAAGAGAAAACAAATCATTGAACACAACCCAAAAATTCGTCCGTCAAGCAAATTCAACGGTCAGAGAGAGAGACTCATTTTGAAATCCAAGTCTTCATAAAACTATTTGAAATTTTAATATGTTATAGATATTGATGTTATAAAAATTTGAGAAAGCAATTTGGTTACCATTTTCACTATACTGGACAGGTTCTATACAGTAATTAATTAGGCCTTCGTCTCAACCATTTTACCTCATAAAAATCTGAAATCTAAATAAATTATAGATTAAGATATTTTGAACAACTCTTATGAATGAAGTTTCTCTAAATTCGAAGCATAAAGAGCTCTATAAACTTGTAAAGTAGGAAATGTCCAACAGTTTCGAAAAAACTAGGAAATCAAAACCTATGAAACTCAAGGTGGCAAGTCTATGGGGGAGGGTGACACCCTACTTGGCTTGCAAGATCACTTGTCATTATTCCCTTAGGCCATGAGTCATCCCCTTTCGTTAATTATTTGGGATACATAAGCCTCCACACTCATTATCATCATTTAATGCATTTGACTCTTGTTCTTCAAGAAAATTGGCCTATCTAGCTTAGCCTCCTTGTTGGGACCAAAATAAGGGTCAAAATCAAGGATGTTATAGCTCAAACTTGAGACAGAGTTGTACAGGTGTAAGGTGGAGCATGCAAATTTTTAGGGACAACCTGTCGAGATAACTTGAAAATGGGGGAGGCTAAGAGTAGTGTGGAGGAAGCTTCCTAGATTGCTTCTCCTTAAGTCATTATGATTTGCATGCTTCGAATTTAACCGTGTGCATGTGCCTATTTTGTCCTGTCTTTCATCCCCTGTAGATGGAAAAGAGAGCGAGTGTGCCATTCCCAAAATTATGTTCAGGGAACAAGACGCACCTTTGGTTTTTCTGAAACATGGTGATCTTTTTTGTTTGCCCCTGCTTTCTTGAAAGAGTGTTTCTGAATTCGACAAGTCCACATGATGTGCTAGTTTCAAATGCCCCATGTCATTCTAAGTCAAAGATACGAAATAAGTTCCAAAAAAAAAAAAACAAACAGAGTTAAATCTAACATGTGATCTGGGAAAATTTTTTGATAATGAAATGTTTTTTGTTTTCAAAAAGATGGTTTTTTGGGGAGGAGGAAACATGAGGAAGCCCAAGCCTCATAATTCTCTTTGGATGATATTGTCTTTTCATGGTTGGATATCATCATTGGATCGGTTTGGGGTTCCCCTCATGCACTCAAAATGAAATATTGAAATTATACTTTCATTGGGTGAAACCAAATTACATTACTAGAATGGAAAATGTGACAATAACATACATATGCTCGAAAATCCTCCATTAGCCCTTTTCCGATGTGAACTAAATCCTTGTTATGCAATATAGTTTCAACCTTGGCTTGGTATTAATGCAGGAGTGCGGAAGATAGCTCACTCCAATCCTTCACAAGGTAGATCTTTGCCATGAAGAACCATTGCAATGTAGGCCCAATTAGACTCTCTTGGAAGGCTCGAATTATGAGTAGTGCCTGGTTGGCATACCAACTCATTTTGGCATGACAGTATTACAAGTGTTTAAAGGGGCAAGTTGTGCCATTATATTTATGGGGACTAGGTACCTCCATTCCTTTAGGAATCACAAACATGTTGAGGTAAGATGGACCTACCATGTCTCAATTAGGGAACTAGCCCTCCCTCTACTTTACCATTCCCTTTATTGCGATAATGAATTCTACTATTTCAGGGAAGTTGGACTCTTCTGAGACCATTTCATCGCTTTCTTTTAGGTCAAAGTTTCCAACCAAAGATGAGGCATCTATGCCTTCATGGTTGAGTGACAAATTTAGTGACTCATTAGGAGACAAGCCCTAAAAGGATAAATGTTCCCCATCTAGCAGGCTTGGACCCTGTGCACGAGTGGGAGGCAATTTTTTGATGAATAACCAACCTCATCTGTATAATATTGGTGCTCTCCATGGAACTACGGACGATGTTCAAAGCCTTGGTAAGGCTACTCATAGGCTATCAAATTTTTCCTACATTTAGTGGCAGGTGTTGGCTTGGATTGCTTAGGTTTTCCTTTCTTGACATGCGGTTTTGATCTCTTGAGCATTGCCCCTTGCTTTGCTAATTTAAGGTGGTCAAGAAGACTGGGAGATAGTAGGGTCTCGTTCCCTAGATTGATGGCGGTCAGCACTCTTTGGGTCCTAACTCTTGCAGTAAGCCTCGAAAGTTATATTGCCATGCTCCAATTCTGAATAGACTTTTATAGTGTTGACCTCATCTGCAAGCTTCTTGCCTTTCTTAATGGGAAGCTTCTTAGTAATGAAATATTGCTCGGTGGTCCCTTCATCATATAAGACTGCATTGATATTTTCTCTCATTGATCCTTCTTTTGTTGGTTATGGGTCAAATTGGGTGGTTAGGCTCCTCCCTAACGTGGCATGTTCTGTTAAGAACTCATTATCTTTTATCTCCACGCCTACCGATTCTTCGCAAGGCAGGGTAATGTCAATGCCGATGTCAACATTATATTCTTTGCAGAAAGCATTGGTCAATTCTTCCCATGTTTTAAGGAGACTAATATTCCTTACAATGTACCATCATAGGGTGGGACCAATCAAATTCGATTGGTATGATTGAATCATCCTTTGGACTTGGTAGGCCTACAAATAGATCTCCGAGTAAGAAGCGTTGGCATATTTCTCGCACTCAGGCACTTTGAGTTCTTCTGGAATTTTGACAGCGGCATAACTAGATAGATTAGTGGGCCTTGATCATGTAGCTAGCTCAACTTTTCCACGTTCCTCGTAAAGTGTCCATCTTGTCTATCCTGCCCATCTTCCGATGCACCTATGGGTGTTACAAGAGCATCCTCCCCAACAAAGATTGGATGCGGCTTGTCGGGTAAATTGGCGATTTCGCCATCAACAACTAGTTTGGTACTATCTCATCTTGTGATAGAATGGCCATGGAGTTGAGCTTGGTTTGAAAAGAGTCCACTTGTTTCGAGAGTTGTTGGAGTGTACTAACAACTCATTTCATCTCGCCTTCCATGATCATAAGCTGGCTGGGCATATCTTTATCGACGGGAAAAGTGCCAAAAAAGTCCTAAACCTTTTGGCTTTGTGCCGATTTAGTCCTAAACCTTTTTTTGGTGCTGATTTGGTCCTAAACCTTTTTACGTTGTGCCAATCAATCCTTTCCAGCCAATTTTGGCCGGATTTTCTTAACTGGACGCCGGCTGACTGACGTGGCCTGATTGGCACTAACATTACGACTTTTAATAGTATTTTAATATTTTTGAATATTTTTGAATATTTTTATTTTTATTCTTTTCTTTTTTATCTTTTTCTTTTTCTTTTTTCTACTCATCTTCTTCCTCTAGCCGGTCGCCGGAGCTTAGTGACTGGCCAGAGGCGACAGCCGCCAAGGTCAAGATCTCGCCGGCCACCTCGCCAGTGGCCGCGAGAGCGGCCTCACACCGGGCGGGCGAGGCTTGCCCTCACTAGATCTGGCGAGGGTCGAGCCTCACCCAGGGCCGGCGAGGCTCGACCTCACTAGATCTAGCGCGAGGAGGAGCTGGCGGGGCTCGCCCTAACCGGCCGTGGGTGAGGCTCGACCCTCGCTAGATCCAGCAAGGGCAAGCCTCGCCGCCCAGGCCTCAAGGACGGCCTCGCACCGAGCGGGCGAGGCTCGCCCTTCCTAGATTTGGTGAGGGTTGAGCCTCGTGCAAGGCCAGCGAGGCTCAACCTTGCCAGATCCGGCGCGAGGAGGAGCTGGCGGGGCTCGTCCTTGCCGGCCATGGGCAAAGCCTTGCCTGATCTGGCAAGGGTGAGCCTTGCCGCCTAGGTCTCGAGGGTGGCCTCGAGCCGAGCGGGCGAGGCTTGCCCTCACCAAATTTGGCAAGGGTCGAGCCTCACCCACGGCCGGTGAGGCTCGACCTCGCCAGATCCGGCGCGAGGAGGAGCTGGCGAGGCTCGCCCTCATCGGCTGTGGGCGAGGCTCGACCCTCGCCAAATCCGGCGAGGGCGAGCCTCGCCGCCCAGGCCTCGAGGGCGGCCTCACGGCCACTAGCGAGGTAGCCAACGAGGTCGACCTCGACCTCACCGGCTATCGCCTCTGGCCGATCACCGAGCTCTGGCAACCGGTTGGAGGAAGAAGATGAGCAGAAAAAAGAAAAAGAATAAAGAAAAGAATAAAAATAAAAAGAGAAAAAAACAAAATATATTAAAATATTATTAAAAGTTGTACACCTCAGTGTCGATCAAGCCACGTCAGCTAACCGACGTTCAGTTAGCAAAATCCGGTCAAAATTAGCCGTAAATGACTAAATTGGCACAACGTAAAAAGGTTTAGGACTAAATCGGAACCGAAAAAAGGTTTAGGACTAAATTGGCACAAAACCAAAAGGTTTATGACTTTTTTGGCACTTTTCCCCTTTATCGGCCATTTTTGCACTTGCTCTCAAGGGGTTCGATTGGTGATCTGTCCATGATTACCTAGTTATGAATAAACAAGCATGTGTAAACAAGAGGCATAAATAAGGAGTCAATCCATGACGACTGCCTAATCCCACCCCTTTTGTTTATTCACAAGAAGTTTGTTCATGGAGGGGTTTTCCTAAGGACAGACTAGGGAAATAAAGACATGTGACATGTTAAGATGGATTAAAAATATATCAAATTTGAAATAGAAAAACTTGAAACAACAAAAGTATAATTGTAAACAAATTATCAAAAGTTTTCTTCCCTTTTCTTTACACCATTTTTCCTTTCTAAAAGCACCTGCAAATTCCTTGGGGAAAAAAATTAGCATGATTGAGACAACAAAGGCATGAACTGAAAGTAAATTTTTTTTGCAGAAGTTTTCCCTCTTTTTTTCAAAAAGACTCCATGACAATTACTTCGAAATTGGAATAACCACGGTATTAAATTCATAACTAACCTAGTCAAATCATGGACCAACCGAGACATAAAGGGAAGTAAGTAAATTGTAAAGTGTAATGATAAGAAACTTACTTAACCAGATATAATCGATGGCAATCACATAAACATGCGCATGATACGTGTGGTTCGATTTCTAACTAAGAAGGCTTAGTAAAGTTAAGAAGTGATCTGACTGTAGCAGTCTCTCAACAGTGTCAGGTCCTCCTAACCTTGGCTCTACCTAAAGAAATTTGGGAAAAAGAAAGGCAACCTCTACTTCGCGGTCTCGCATTCGAGGTAGTATCTTTCTTAACACCATCCTAAAATATTTTTGTGGTAGCCCAAGTCCGACGGTAGGGTTGTGTGTGCCATAGTGTAGTGCTAAAAAAGTCAAAGTGCGCACAATAATTTATAAGGAAAACATTGATATTAACATAATTAACAATTACCTCTAAGCCACTAACCTATACAACCAAGTTAGGGAAACATTTAAACAAGACAAAAAAGGCCTAAGACCACAAAAATGATGAGTTCTCAATGGAGTCGCCAAGTTGTCGCGATCTGCCTTTTGACGCCCTTACACATGGGCATAAATGAAGGCTAATGGCTCGTCAAGTATTAGGCTTAGCTCGAGCTCTCTCAAGCCCACCAATTCATGACTTTTTTGCTAGCTTAAATTAATTTAAGTTTTAATGATAACAGTTATAAATAGAAGTGCATAGTACCCAATAAGTCCGAGCAAACATATATCGATATTTTAGGTCTTATACAAAAGATAACCAGTTTAAGTAGTAATCCAATGAATAAAGTATTAAGAACAAATTATTATGATGATTTTAGAATCTGGAAACCTCACTTTTTGTTCCAAACACATACTCTCCCAAGAAGTGATTGCCATTATAAAATCGAAGGTTTTAACTGTCCATCTCAAATTCCATGGAAGCTTGAGGTACATGACTTTACCCAATACTGCTAATGTTCATATGATCAAAGGCTGAAGAAAAAAATTCACAAAAAGAAGGCATTGAAGATGGATCGACGACCATCAGCTGCACATACACGACCACAATGAGAAAGGTCAATCAAAAGGGATGTTGAATCATGATAAGATAAAATAGCTGTCACTAGCATTCAAGAAATTCTAAGAAGTCATCGAATACAAACTCTAGAGGAAGAGTAATTTGTCATCTTTTCTAATATTCTCCCCTCTAACTTCGCTTTTGACATAGTTTTTTTATTTGACAAAAAACATTAGGATTCGAGGAACAAACTTAATGGGTTAATTTGAGAAAATCGATACAAGCCAAGCAAGCATGTGAGAGTGACCCATATCAAATTCACCTAACTTAGTGTGAAAAGACATGTCGTCTCAGAGCCGGTTTAGTAAAATGAAAAAAGAAGCGCTCTATGGACACTACTAGTGCCTTGGCCTGATGGTATGGGGGTAATTTCTTCTTAATAATTTATTCATCAAATTAATAACGTTACTAAATAGTTTCAATATCTCTTAGTATGTTTTCACATGTCAGCACAGTTTTGTAAGAATTGATGCCGGATAGGTTGAGAAATGAATTAGAATCTGCTTAAGTTGAGGCATCTTATACGTTGGACCGAAATGAAGTAGAATCTGCTTAAATAATCAATGAGGGCTAAAAGGTCATGTTTCCGGTCCTTTTACAGTCCCGTAGGAGAAAAACAGGAGCGATCCTACTTGGTTAATTGTAATTAT
The DNA here is from genome assembly GCA_016097485.1 of Eucalyptus sideroxylon x Eucalyptus melliodora. NCBI lineage: Eukaryota > Viridiplantae > Streptophyta > Magnoliopsida > Myrtales > Myrtaceae > Eucalyptus > Eucalyptus sideroxylon x Eucalyptus melliodora. Next base: position 22,641,269 of record CM027832.1, read on the forward strand.
CCTATGGCATCGTAATTTTCTTTACTAAAAGTTATTTATTCGCTATCTATCATTTTGTAAATTTTCTTCACAAGACGCAGTTTCCCATTTATCATCGTAAGTTTTATAGATCCTGTGAGTTGTTAAAATTCCATAAGAAATAGTAATTTGCCTAAGTGTATGGTGAGTTTCTTTTTCTATTTGTCAGTAAATTATTTGATGGATCGTAATTTTCCATTGATTGGTTCGTAATATTCCACCACAATCATAATATATACCCAAGTCAAGGGCAAACTTCATTTGTGTTATTAATAGTAAAATGTCTAATCGATCGTGAATTGCACTTCGTTAAGACGTGCGTGAATAATCTCCTTCTCCAATCATGACTTTTCTTTGTCGAAAACAACTTCGATAACAAATGGTGTTACGAAACAGATTGGACAGACCACTCTTTCCTCCTCTCTTTTCTATCCAAAAGTGACGGTCCATATTGAAAACAGGACCAGTCCTTAGAAACACTATTAATCTGGCTAAATTCAGTTGGTAGAACATTTAAGGTATGATGCACAATATAATTTTTAGAAAGGATAATTTCATGGGCCTTAAGTTTGGACTGAATATGGACCATTTTCATTATAAATTTTCTAACACCCATAGTAGCATCATACATCATGTTCGTTAACTCACTCAGCAAATTCCCAACTTCAGCCTTATCCAAAACTATATTTTTCTCTCATTGCTTCAAAGAACTGTCTCGCATTCGTATCTTATGGCAAACCACTAATGAGATGTTCAGTAATGGACCTCTTCATAGCAATGAGGCTTAGTCGGTTAGATTTTTTCCATCTAGCATAATAGGCCTTTTGATCTACAGTACTTTGATCATGGGGCTTGGGAGGTTCATCCTCATGTAGAGCCAAGTCCATATCCACAATGTCTAGAGCAAACTCTATATCTTGCTTCCATCTTTTGAAGTTTGATCCAATTAACATTTCAACCGTGACATTGTTATTATCTATAGCGAAGGTAACTGTTTGTCACACATAATGTAATAAGATCAATTATGAGCAATAAACAATTCAACAAAAATAATTAGTACATTATAAACTCCCATTTGGGTAGAGTGTACAATGCACCATTATTTTCCACAGCATGAAGTTTATAAAGCAACAATAAGAAGAACTACATATAATTGTCAAGAATCCATCCCCTTTGGGCAGACAAATCTTTTAAATTATACATCTCCATAATATCAATATAAAAGGGAATTACGTATAATTTTCAAAACATATATCCCCTTTGAGTAAATAAATATTTTTCAATTATACATCCCATCTTTTAAATTTGGGAAATAATTTTGATGCTCTTTTCCAAGTTAACATACACAATAACCCCATTTGGGCGAGTTATTATATATACTATTTTTATCAATTGGGAACTCCAAAAAATTTATGCCCAAAATTCATCTAACAATATGAAGTACTTTACAACATGTGATTCCCAAGATCATATAGCATTTATCAAGCAACAATTTTTGCCATATTTATTTTATTTTATTTTTTAAAATTTTAATTTTTTTAATTATTTTATTACTATTTTACTATTTCAAACCCTCCCGCAAGCCCTAACCCGCGAGCAACCCAAATCAGACTGTAGGGCCAGACTCACAAGGCCCAAACCCGCAGGAGCCCATGGTCCTTTTAATTAATTTAGCCCACAAATTTGGGCTATAGGCCCACACGAACAAGACTAAATAAAATGGACTTATGCCCATTATATATGAGCCCATGATTATGGGCTTACGCTAAGAATCATAATCCAATGGCCCAAGCCTAGCTGGAGGTCTTCTTCAACCTCTAGCCGAGTCCCGAAACCCTACAAAATCGGGTCACATGACCCGGTTTTGACCTGGAACACAAAAAACACCCATTGAGTTGATTTTTCTTGAAATTTATTTATGGGCCTTGCTTCTAACATCATTATAAATTGCTTAGAGTGAATTAAATGAAAAAAAAAATGAGTAAATCTTCCACATACAAGCTTCAAAATTTCGGATCTAAGCCTCCCATGGCCGAATTTTGGATTTCTAATGTTTAAGCCAAACAAAAAAAACTTAGCTTAATGCAACAAAAGGATGCTAAAACATATATATATACCCATGCAATGATTTACAATGAATATCAATCAATTGCAAGTAATTTGAAAATTCTAGAACTTTTTCAAGGTATAAACCCTAGAATTTCAAATTCAAAATTCTCACTAAATTATCAACAAAATTATACAAATAATATGGTTGGAAGATCTCGACATGTAGAACAAATACCCTATGGTTTCAAGATCAATCGATTAAAAAATCCACATGAAAAAATAATGTCCATATTTGGCTAAAAGAGGAAAATTTCGAATTTTGTTCATAAAAGAAAAAAAAAATGGGTTCTACAATCATATATGATTCACTCTGATACCACATGTAGAAAATTATTTACATAAATAATTAATTAATCAAGAACAATCATATCCATATATGACTATAGAACACCGAGATTAATAAGCATAGCGGAATTAAAACGTACATGTTTGAGCTATTGTTTCACTAAAAGAAAAATAGATCAACCTAATAATCAGATATCTTTTGGAATGCCAGATCTTCCTTTCTATGATCTATTTCAGTATAGTAGCTTTTAATGAGATTAAGCAACTGATGGGTATAATTTACCATTTTATAGGCTAGAGATAAGACCTAGCAAACCCTAATTAATAGCGTGTCAATTGGGCTCTTCCCATTATGGGTTTCAGTTAAACACAATTGTCTACACTTTATTGCTCAACTAAGCCTGTTATTAATAAATGCCAAAATCCAGTTCAATAAAATCACTTAAAAGTTTAACAAATATTGGAATATCCATTAACTCGATTATTTAAAATAGAAAATTAATTAATTAATATAAACATATTTGTGTACGCTTAGGCCACCGTGGCCTATCTGTCATCTTTGTATAGTTCAACATGATAGCTTAATTCAACAAATACTTCCGACTTCTACAGGTTAACTTGGACTACCCTCTCAAGTTTTTGATGGCAGTATCAAGTTATATCAAACATGACTATCCAGTTATTCAATCACTCACGTTCGAAAGCAATATAAGAACGTATGGACCCTTTGGTAAGGAAGAAGGAAGGTTCTTTAGCTGTGAATTGACATGCAGCAAGATAATTGGCTTTCATGGAAGATCTGATGTCTAGCTTGATGCGCTAGGAGTCTACTCTGAACCAATTTCTGATCTTTGTTTCCTGAAATCCATCAGGCCATTTGGAGGTCAAGGAGGTAGTCCTTGGGTTGATGGAGAAAGCACGGGTGTGGGATAAATTATCGTAAAAGCTGATTTAGTTATTGACTCCATTACTGTTGAGTACGACGAGAATGGTTATGTGGTTCAGGGCCCTAAACATGGTGGAAATGGAGGACATAAAACACTCCAAGTATGGCCTTCAAACATTTACGTAATCTTATAAATGTACAACTTCTATGTTGTTGCTAAGGTTCAGTTTTAAGTGGTCAAGGATTGATCCGCCGTGTTATCTATCCAGCTATTACATTGTCTAACAAAATACTTACCCACCCGAGTATTCTGTTTATGCTGATTTTCAAGTTAGGAAGTTGGGATTAAATATGTGTGTTTCGAATTTGTAGATTAAACTCGATCATCCTCGAGAGTACTTGACTTCATTTTCTAGTTATTTTAGAGATTTTTTATGGTGTACTGTTGTTCGCTCCCCCCAACTCCAACCTGCAAGACAAGGGTTACCAAAGACTACTCCCCTTATATCTCCCAATCTGCAAGAACATTTAACACATTAAATGTTAGGCACATACCTGGGATCCTCGCTGCCAAACAAAACATTTTTTCAAGAAAGAGAAAATTGGCCTAAGTCCACTAAGAGTTTTAACTCAAGTCCCCAGCGGAGTCGCCAAGCTATCGCGACCAATTTTTCAGGGTTTAAACCAACTAGAGTTTTGCTAATTGATTGTTAAGCCTAGACTTAACGCAGGCTCTCCCAAGCTCATACCAATTCGCGACTTAGGTTTAAGTTCTTAACATGCAATTGATTTTTGAATCGGAGTCGCCACTAATCTATTTTTGGTGGGTTGATTAGAAACCCAAGTAAAGTAACAGAGTACTCCTACGAACCGAGATTTGGGTATGGGGACTTGGTTACGCTAGATTTCTCTAACGCCCTTTCAGTACCTTTTTTTTTATTTTGAAAAAATGTTTGGCAGGCAGCTTGAATTGATTTTAAATTTAATTCTATAACATGCGAGGTGATCATGCGGGTATACAATCCATCAATTTAACACCCAAGAAAGCAAATAGAAAATGCAAGACTTATCTCGTAGCAACGAAAGCATCTGCAATGTTAATTCAAAATCACCATCAACAACCCTAGATATGGTTTCTAATTAACATGCAATTTCTCTTTTTGTTTTCACTTAATTAATGAAAATCATGCAATATGCAATGCAATATTAACTAAATGACCTAATTCTAATGACATGCAATTTCTAATTGACTAGACCTAGCAACAACCACTAAATGGCATGCATTTCATGAATCTAATCCTAATGACATGCGCATGACATCTTTTATTTTGTTTTTCCTTAAAAGAATGCAATCTATCCTAGAGATTGAAACTAATTTATTCTAAGACATTTTTTGTGTTTTTTCATGAAATTTCGAAATTAGAAAAATGCCAAAATTACCTAGCTAGATTAAGATTCTATCCACCCTATATTAAGGATTAGGCCAGGCTAAACCCTAATTTAAACCAAGATATTATCTTAACTTAGCAATTTCTAACCTAAGATGCAATCTATCTAAATCAATCTAAACTCAAAATGAAATATGCAATTTTTTCGGGATAAATAAAGCAATTAAAAGATAAACACCAAATCATTCGCAATCACCAAAGATACTATCCATCGCTTGAATTTGAAAACGATATCTAATCCAACTTAATTATTTCGCTAATAAAATTGATAAATTGATCTTAAGCCTTAAAGATCAAGATATCAATTTTACTCCCGCGTGATTAATTATTCCATCTAAAGCCTTATAGATGGAATAAAAAATTAACGTGCGGTTGCGGATTAGGAAATAAATCCTAGAGATATGTCTATCACTCATAGATATGCACGTTAGATATTAATAGGCATATATTAGGCAATAAAATATGCAAATATACTAGCAAACGTGCATCTTACCTAGTTTGAGGCTATTCTTCCAAATTTGGACCAAGTGCAATCGAACCAGGATTGTGACCGGCTTCTCGACGGCGAACGGCGGCAAGCGTTATGTGCACGGCGACGATATAGGTTGACACGAAGCACGGCTCCACGGTGCTTAGGTCGCTCAGAAACCTGCACAAAATAAGTTCTTTCTTTTTCTGTTTTAGCACAACTCTCCCGCGGACACAATGCTCAGGATTTTGCGGTGCAGATACACGCGACTGGATGTGGTGGTGCTCGTGATGATGGAAAATCAAACAATCAGCAAGTAAGAGCAAAAGTCACCAATCGTGGGGACTTCGAAATCTCTTTTTTATTGTCCCTTCTTTAGGCACGTTCTGTACATGGTCAATGTGAGTGGATCTCTGTTCTCGATTCCACCCATCATGCATTGGATGTTGGTCAAGCATGGGAATCACGTGAATGAGTGGAAGCCTACGACTCCTTGAAGAACTCGGATGCCGCCATAAAATTCTTGGAAACGACTCAAAATTTCATTGCGGCGAGGGTACCGTGCAAAAAGGATCGGGTCTCCACGGCTTGTGGACAACCGCAGCAGGCATATGATCGGCGACAACGATATCGTCGTAAAGTGGCTAGCAGCTTCGTCGTCAACGCTCGCGGCTGGTCGTTGGGCTCTAGATGGCATAGAGCAGCAAGCTCAAGCAGCAGATCGGGAGGTCGATGAGGCAATAGTGCGTTGGGACAGGGGGCAGTGCATCAGGAATCTCGGCACGGCTCGGCCAAGAGAACTCACGGTTCTCCTCTCTGATGGCATCTCTCTATCTGGTCTTTCGTTCTTGTGTTCTCCTCAATCGTCCCTTACGTGGTGTATCTCTATGCTCTCATAGTTGTGGCCGTCTATGGAATTGTGTGTGGCCTCCTTAAACCCTACGTATGTTTACTTATTTATAGGGCACGGATTAGGGTTTTTAAATTTTCTAAATCCATATCCACGAAGATTTCTTTTCGAAACGCAATATTTGTTTTTTTCCAAACGTAATATTTGCTTTTGAATTGAAATCTCACAAAGATAAATCCGTAAAATATCTCCGAGGATACGGGCTTGGACCGATTTGCTTTCTTTGTGGGCTTAGTCTAGCCTGTCAATTTAAAGCTCAGAACCATTAATTCGAACTCATCCGCCACCGGTCCAATAAACAAATGCAAAAAATGCAAATGCACTTAAATCTATATGCTATGCAATTAATTATTTTTTCAGGGATAAAATTGACCCCTAATTTTTAATGCAATAAATGACTAATTAGGTCGCCAAAATTTAGGTGTCAATAGTAACCCATTACATGTTCGTTCTACTTCTTTCTACCTCATGTTAGGTAGTTAGAATATGGTCATTCTATTATCTTTACCTTGATGACTTATTACATGTTCGTTTTGCTTATTTCTACCTCATTCTAGGTAGTTAGAACTGGCCATTATGTTGTATTTGTCTTGATAATCCATTGCATGTTCGTTCTACCTCTTTCTATCTTATTCTAGGTAGTTGAAATCTGGCCGTTCTACCATCTTTGTCTGGGTAACCCATTGCGTAGCGTTCAGCTAGGATAAGAAAAAGGCATGAGAAGGTACTAGCAGATAGCACTAGTTCTTTTGCGTCATAAGATTTGATTTGAGCGGTTCGGCCAGCTTTTGAATAATAAGTAACCAAAAAGAAAAAAAGGATAGAATGTTGTCACCCTATCAAACAACAAGGGTTGGTGGAGTATCAATTCATTGAATTATCGAAAGGAAAATTTGAGATCAAAAGTTCAGATGTATAAAGAATACTGCTACTTGGGCATCTATAACTACAGGCGACCTGTCCTAGGATGTGTCAATTCCATGGCAGAAACCTAGTACCAACCATGGAGTTCTCAGTTACAATTGATCTACAACTGGCCTAGACATGAGCAATGGAAAATAACATACAATATCTATGATCTAATTTCCACAAAAACTCTTTTTGGGAATTGGGCGATTCATTTCTGAGGCTGGAATGAAGAACCGGATCAATTACACTTGGCCAATGCCTCTGCAACAAACCATGGCCCAAGAGCTAAACCTCTTATTCCAGCTGAAAGTACTTGAGTAAAGTGATCCACGGGAGAAGGAGGGGGCTTAATCTTCAAATTAAGTGTCAAACAGAATCAAGTCAATCAATCCATCCATGTCCAATGCAATCAACTAAGCACACTAAAAGAAAACCGATGATCAAAACCGAATTTCATGCTGACATTAATCAGAAAACCTGAAGAAAATTTTGAAATTACGGCATCTCAGAGTCGAAAATTTCCATACATGGTCATTTCAAGTGAATAATATGTAAGCAAGCTCTCAATCTCTTCAACCAGAAACCAATTCAATTTATCCTTGGCTCGTGCTTCCTCGAGCGACTAAGACAATGCTTACATTTACTAAAAAATTGACTACATTCTCTGCACAAGGAACTATAGACTCTCTTACCACATGGAGAGCAACAACGACCGGAATTCCAAAACTGACCTTACCGCTGACCACGTCGGCAGCGAAATTGCAGACGGTGTCAAGCGTGCTCTCAATCTGGGCCTTCAAGAACCTAGCTGACACGACTTTCGACTTCCTCAACCAGTAGTGCCCGACCATGCGGCCCTTGTCTAGGCCGAGTTCGCGATCGTGCCCTTCCCCAGCTCCTCCATTACCTTGAACGCGGCCTAGAACCGAGGCTCTATCTCCTCCACGAACTCGTCCGTGAACCCAATTCAGCTCACGTCCAAGGAAAAACCCTAGATTCGGTGCTTGGTGTAGCTAATCCACGTACCTCGTCCACAGCGAGCAAGAATCCTTCTCTAGCCCTCTAGGCCACGCCTCTCCTTCTTCGTCATGTCATTGGCCCTGCGCAGGTCCACCGAGATCTCCCTCACGACCGATTGGCCAGTGACAAGGACAACACCCAGTCGACGGCGGTGAGCCGGCACCGCTCAAGAATGAGACCAAGGCCGCCTCCCTCTTATCACAGGCCGACGGCTTCGTGGCAGAGGACAGTGGCGTCTTTAGCTTGAGGGAGGGGGAGGACGAGTAGATTTTAGAGATGAAGGACACAATCGGCGACGACGACTCAGAGTCAAAGTTGATGACGAGTTCGTTGGAGGGAGGTAATCGGACGAAGGCCCAGAAGTTGCCGAGAGACCAACACAAGCACAAACCTTATGCTCAATCTCTGCGTTCGAAACAGTCGGAGGTGAAGGGGGTCAGGAACAAGCTGCGATTGGTGAAGCTCTTGGAGGAGGCGACGTGCCAAAGGTAGATGACCGACGAGTCTTTTTGGGGAGGTGGAGGCGGAGGCGGAGGCGGAGGCAGAGGCTGAGGCAGAGGCGAAATGGGTGGGATGCACTAAGAATGAAACAGAGGAAGTGCAGCTCGTTCTCTGTCTGCTCTTCCACAAGGAGAGAGAGAGAGAGAGAGACAAAGAGACAAAACACAGAAAATTCAAGTGAGGAGAGAGATTTTAAGCGGGAGTGTTGCGCATTTATTATCCATTGACCTGTCCTTTCTTCTGCCAATCAAGCAGAACCATCCGCCGAGAGTTATTTGGGAGAGAGTGTGAAGAGAGAGGAGAGAAAAAGAAGCGCTGAGTTGAAGAGCATAAGATGGAGAGAAGGAAGAGCAGACGTGGTGGGCCTGGATGATAGGTGTCAAAGCGTGAATGGTTCAGAACATAGATGATGTAACACTGTTAAGGTATGCAATATTTTCTCCTGTAAAGTAGTGCAGTGCAATGCAAAGTAACAAGGAAAGTCAAATATGAAGTACCCAATATCCTTTTCACCAAGGGTATCCCTATTGATATCCCACTGGACCGGACAGGCAAGTCATTCAATGTCCTTCACAAAATGCATGGAAAAGTGACTGTGCGGTCAGCTTATCGTTTTTTAAAAAGTTATCATTTTCACAAAGTGTATCTCTATTGATATCCCACTAGACTGGACAAGCAATTCATTCAATGTCCTTGATAAAATGCATGGAAAAATGACGGTGCAGTTAGCTTATCGTTTTTCAAAAAGGTATCATTTTCACCAAGGGTATCTCTCTTGATATCCTATTGGACCGGACAAGCAAGTCATTCAATGTCCTTGACAAAATGCATGGAAAAGTGATGGTGCGGTTAGCTTATCATTTTTTAAAAAGGGAATTAAATATGTACATGCCACCGTGTAGATTGCACTTACATCCACCGTCATGGGGACCAAGGTCAAGTTTTCAAGAGAGTACCAATCATGGAGGTTCACACCTAATTGTCCTCGAGCGACCAAGGAGAAAATATTGGCTGGGTTTTACACTCCACATAGGCATAGGGTAAGACCATTCAAAAGTTGAAACGTGGCTCCACATAGGCGACGATGTCAAAGGTTCAAAATTTGCACGCGCCCTCCTCTGCTCTCTCTCCTGTAGACGTGGGGCCCACCACTCTAACATGCTCTCCTCTGCAAACCGTGTCGACTCGTCCTCCTCTCTCTCTCTCTCTCCGTTCTCCGTTCCGTTGCGGGGAGAACAAAACTCACAGGTGTGCTTCCATATGCTCTTCTTCTGCTCTCTCTCCTCCACTGGTTGCTTCCATCCCCCCACCCTGACGCCGATGCTATCCCAAAGTTCTTGGCGAAACAAGGAATTTGACCGCCATTCAATTCACGATTTTTACAAGACATCTTTACAAGACATCTAAAGTGTTGGAGAAATCTTCTTGAAATATTTTGAAGTTGACAAAACGTTTCCATCAATCTAGTCTGAAGGTTTGCAGACTCTGCTGTTTAAAGTTTGAAGACCTTCGGACAGCCAGACTCAAGATTCAAAGTCTATCCTCATTGACAGTTCTAATCCGTTGAAGAAAGATTATCTAGAACTGGATGTTTTATTATGGATATGACCTTATCGACTGGAGAAGATCTCTTGGCTGGATATGACATAACGGAATCCCTTTAATTAATCGAGATTGATTCGATGATCAAGGATCTGATGATTGGCGAAATATTCGTGGAAGGTTCTACTTATGGAAACCGAGATCCTGATTGTATGGGCGAACAGGATTGATGGGCTATCGTCATGTTCCTTTAATAGCTCGAATGATCTTCCTAATTGATTCTGTCCAACGGGTAGATTGGAGGAATTCCTTTGGTAAGTGCCAACGGGTATGATGGTGTAAAGGAGTATATAAGGAAAACGTTCTAAGTTGTTCGAGATATGCACGATAGAAGAATTCCAAAGTCTGAAGCTCCTTGTTATTTAGTCAATTCATTTGAGCGAAAACTTGTACTCAAAATAGAGTTTATACTTGTGAGAAACCTTGAGGAAGTGTGATAGAACATCCACACTGTGGAATCAAGGAAGAACTGTGCTGTAACATTTCTTTTGTTCATAGTGGAATCCAGCCGATAGGCTGTCAGTGCGGAAGAGTGGACGTAGGCTTAGGATAAGCCGAACCACTATAAACCTTGTGTTTAATTTTCTCTTTCCTACTCTTTACTTTACCTTGATCGTAATTCATTTGGGAAAGAGTACTTCCTTTCTATCGTCTACTTAGTATTGTTGTGGTATCTCGAGAAATTGTTTTTACACCTATTCACCCCCCTCTAGGTGCTTATACTAGCTACATCATAAAGCATAGAAGAAACCAAACCTATCTCTCTCATCACCTTTTTCTTTATTCCCAAACCCCTCCTTATCATATCACCGGAAAAGCGAGGCATCTTTTAAAAATGATTGGTGCAATGGTATAAATAATACCTTTTTTCACAAATGAAGAGGTTGCGGATCGATAGTCATAAATAATACTTTTTTTTCCAAATGAAGAGGTTGTGGATCTTTTTAAAGTATGGCACAATAAAATTGTCAAATTATGTTGGATGTCATGCCATAACTCTTATCTTCTTGATGCAAGAGACAAAATCTTCGCTGACCTAACTTGTACTATCGTTAAAAACCAAAAAAAAAAAAAAAAAAAAAACTTGTATTGTCGTACGAGTAAAAAAAATGTATTATTATTATTTTATTTTTTTGGTAAGATAAGAATATATAGAGCTTTAACTGAACTATACAAAAGGTTCGGCACCAAAAACTTACACTCATAATGACAAACTAGTCAAAACTAGTGGAAGGGTGCCAAGAAAACACCAACAGCCAAACAGAAGCTAGAACAGCCTAAACAACGGCCGCAAACTAACTAATCACCAAAAAGGATCCTCCACCCAGAGGCAGCTACAAGGAGGAAGAGAGGACCCAGACATCAGCCCGCAGGAGCCCCCACACCAGCGACAGCAACCTCCAAGGACTGAACTGGCCCCCCATTCGTACCACAGCCACAACAGCAAGACCTCCCGGAAAGGCAATAACAACCACACCTTCGCCTCGAGATATACAAGCCACAAGAGAGGATGGTGCCCAACTCAAGAAGAGCGGAACGAAGAAGACTCCTGCAGCAGCAACAGCCAAGAAATAAAGCGTTAAAGAGGAGGCTCCGGGACCCTGAAGAGAAAATGGACGGGTCAATTCCCCAACTGTGCTGAAACCTCCTATTTCGTGATTATTATAAAAAATGTATTAATAATTATTATAAAAACGGAAAATAAAACGCCTTAATTATTAAGGATCAGAATGTATTAGTTTGTACTGGTTTGAGCATTTTTAGGTACGTCCCTTTCTTTTAAGCTAACAAACAGTCATGATAAAAGCTCTCCGACATTTTTTTTGTTCCTATTTTCTAGTTGGAATCGGGCTCAATTGTCTCAATTATGAAGAGAAAATCCACTGTCTTTATCAATTTTTTTTGAATTTGAATTGGTGCGTTTTAGCTGGTCTTAGGCATTAGAATCTACAGAAAGCGGACTGGAGAAGATCGGAACAACTTACCATTTTTGGGCAGGCAATAGAGGACGAGGGACTACCGCAGAAGTATGACTAGCTATTTTGCAAACTTGTCGTGGCTGAGTTGATCAATCTGAAATCTAAGCAATGGAATGTACGTAAGCTCTCAATAATTTTTTAAGGGAATCTAGTGCATGAAATTCTCGGTGTTCCACTTAGCCCGATTGCGAGGAACCGATAAGCGGTATGGACTATGAATAAATCGGAATCTTACTTAGTCAAAAGTGGATATAACAAAATTTATACAAGTAGACAACAACAAAAACCAGGCCTCCACATTATACCAGCCTCTAAAAACACTATAAAATATGGCATATCCATACTCACCCAAAGATCAGATTTTTCATGTGGAGTTGATGCAAACCCGATCTGCCCCATATGCCATCGAGCGTTGGAAACTCTAGAGCATCTCTTCATCTTGTGCAACTAGATGAAAGATATATGATCAGATCCGAGACTTAAAATTCATTCCTCCCCTCGGCATCTAACTAGAATCGACAAATGGATACTAGATATACTCATCGAAGGCTGTGACCCATCGTCAAAGGAGCTGCTTGCTAGGACCCTTTGGTTAATCTGGAAGGAGCGAAATACCATGGTCTTCCAAAACCAGCCACCGAATCCAAGGGATATAATAGAAGCAGGACGTGTAGAAAACAAACTATTCAGAAGGTGGAACCCAAAAACGAGAAATCAAAGAATAAAGGTAACCGAGCTACCTTTGTGATGGGTTCCACCTGAGAAGGGAATCCTGAAATACAATGTCGATGACTCATGGTCCGGCGACTCACTTGAGGGATCCGTAGTTGGAATCTGCAGGAACTCCAAAGGCATTGTCACCGATGGGTTTGGCCATGAAAGCTCACGCCTCTTCAAAGACATGCAATCGAAACCCTAGCCCTCCGTGCCGTTTTGTCGAGGTTGGCGAGACACACAAACGAAGACTTTAGTTGACATGTGCGTGAAAGTGGAAGTGGTTATCGATAGCTTATCAACCATGGAGCGCTTATCGGGCCAGATTGAAAGCCCATGGACCGTGAGGACGATTATTAAAGACTGAAAATTTATTTTGGCCCGACTCGATAGAATTTCAATTAGGTGCGAGCCCCGCGAATCTAATCTGACTATGGATCGGGTAGTCAAAGCCCATCGGAAAAATCAACTCCCCGTTAATTGGCTAACGAAGCCCCCTCGCCAACCGTGGGATTTATCACCGACCAAAAAAAAAAAAAAAAAAAAAAACTGAGGGATTTATTATGTATTGATTCCGAACTTTGTTGCGCTCTTCTTTTCGTTGGTCAGTAATGAAAGTTATTTCTTTGATGACTAATGGTTTTAATTGGTGATGGGCTTAAGGCCCGTCCGCCCATGCTTTGGGCCCAAAGGCCCGGCCCACGGAATAGGGCCTGTGGATGGGGGAACGTATAAAAGGGATGAGAGAGAGAGGACACACCCTTTGGCGCATAATGTACGTACGTCCTCTCCAACGCTCTCTCCCTCCAAAAAGAACAAGAAAAGCACAAGGCCACCGTTTTCTCCCCTTCAAGGCGTCGTCGGGTCGAACAGGATCGAAAAGGGCCAAATTCTCTTCCTCTTGTCGGCGTCGGTGTTTAATCTGTGGCTAACAAGGTACACTCGAATTCGTGGTGTGCTTTACGATCGGTGATACGTGTTATTCCCGGGCTTCGTCTTCTGCATTGATTTAGGGGTTCGATTCAGCGTCGAATCCCGTTTTCGGGGATCCGCTATTCCCAACATTGGTATCAAAGCCCTAGTTCACGTTTTCCCGATCAATTTGATGTTTTTTGATTGATTTTTCGCGAAAATTTTCGGCCGTACGGATTGGGACGAGAAATCCCGACACCCGAGCGTTGTTCGGCAATTTTTCTGAGTTTTCGTAAGTCGAAATCGTTTTCTGAACACATGGGGAGAAAGGCGATGTCAAGACGAGTCCGGCGACATGTAGCACGCCGCCAGGAGACGCTGCACGCGCCCACCCGCGCAGCCAGAAGCCGCTGCGCGTGGGCGTGACGCACTCGGAAGTGCTGGCTTCCCCAGCGCGTATGCCACACGCGCCGGTGGCGAACCGCCACGTGCGCGCCGACGGCCGGCGAACCGACACGCGCCGGTCGGCAGACCGACGCGTGCTGACGTCACCGTGACATCACGGTAATCGCCGGGATGACGTCATCGGTGACGTCATCGTGGACGACCGTTGGCCGGCCGGCGACCCGACCCGACGACGACCCGACCCGAACCGCGACCCCGGCACGCGCGCGGCACGTGCGGTCGGTTCGCCCGAACCAGCCCGACCGGTGCGACCGGTCCGACGTCCGATGACCGACGACCGTTGACCATTGACCCTCTGACCGTTGACCGTTGATCGACGACCGTTGACCGTTGACCAGGAAAAAAAAATGAATTTGTTTCTTTTTCAGTCATGCCTATGTGGGTTATAAATAATCCATTTTTTTAAAATTCTGCATTTGTTGCATGAATTATGGAAAATTATGTATTTTCCCTTTTGTACATTATGGATTATAAGTGATCCATTTTTAGTTCTGCATTTGTTGCAGGAACTATGATGCGTTATGCACGGATACCTGCAATCCCGAGAACGGACGAGGGAAATGCAAGATTTAAAAGGCTGATGTTAGATTTAGCTAATTATCGGTGGCATGACGGTGATTTAGTATCACATGTGGTCAAGGTCAATCAGATGATATAAGAAATCATCAGTAATGGTTATCTTATGCTGGATTTTGAGAAGGTGCCGGCTTTGATGAACACTCTTCCAGCTAAATGGCAAGCAGTGTTAGATCGGCTATGGGAGGTCAATGTAGTCCTGGGTTATAGGAGGCTAGTGGAAGCTTTTGTAAGAGAGTACTATAGGATTGAGTTAACCAAAACTTCAACCCTTAGGTTGAGCGTCATATGGCGCAAAGTGAACGTGCCTTGGTGGCAACATGAATGTTTTCCAAAAGTTTTTCCTTGGTTGGCAAATGTGCCTTCAGTTTTCTCAGATTTTTTGACTGATAGATAAGAAGGGACATTCCCTATTTATTTCTTTGATTAATTATGTAATGTTTACTACCTGATTGTTGTTGATGTAGCAACCGATATGTTAGTTGTATCATGTGAAAGCATTGTTATTTTATTAGATGTTAGATTTTATTTGCTTTCTGTTATTATTCTTGTTCTTTGTGGGTAATTAGCTGTGGGTAGTAATAGAAGTTTTTGTAACTTTATAGAATTTATTTGCATAAGACAATTATATTAATAATAAATTTGAATTAAGCTTTTTGGAGGATGATTGGAAACATAGTGACATTTTGATTCTCGAAGCCTTACTTGAAATTATTCATTAATGTAATGGGTCTATGCAAATAGGGATGCATAAATGATAGGCATTAATTATTCGTGCATGTATGTCTGATGTGTTCAGATCGATGGTTCAGCAACTAAGAATGTAATTTCTGATATGAACGGCAACAATTGTGAAATATTGAATACGAAGATTCAATATGTGCTGGAAAAACAAGAAGCACTAGAAGCTCTTGACCATGTTATGGAAGATCTTGAGGATGCCATGCACCACCTTGAGCTAGCTGAGGACCGCCTAACGGCATTTGAGCCGAAAATAGATATTTTCAATGCTGGTTCTAGCTCAGAAAGGGCTTTGTGCTCTAAGCACAAGCGTATTGATTCGTTCAATATGTGGGAATGCAAAGGATCAAGTCCTTATTGCAAGAAATCAAGAGTTAACCAACACAAGAGAGGAAAACGTTCTCAAGTGAAGAAAATGTCAAGGGTGAGATGTTACAATTGTGACAAGAGAGGTCACTATGCCCGTGACTGTCGTGAGCCAAAGAAGGTATACACCTCTTGTACATTTGAGAACTTTGCTTATGTGTCAAGTTCTGCATTATTGGCTGAATCCAATCCTATGTGGACTGTAGATTCATGAGCGATAGACCATGTAGCGAAGGATAGAGAATCCTTCGTGGAATTCCGACGAGTACCAACTGGAACTAAGTGGATCCATATGGGAAACAACTCTAGAGCTGATGTAAAGGAATTGGCACCGACCAATTGAACATGAGTGGTGGACGCACCTTGATGTTCTATATGCTCCGGAGATTCGTCGAAATTTTGTGTCTGTTTTTTATGTTGGTTAAGCTTGGTTTTATTGTGAACTTCCATAATAGAGGTGTAGATTTGTATTTGGATACAAACTACTATTGTTGTGGTCACTTTCTAGATGGTTTCTTTATACTATATGTTGACTGTGGTGATGTCAATATTTGTTATTCCCTTATTTCACGTCTTCTACTTAATATGATAATGATGTGATTATGTGGCATGCTAGACTTGGTCACATTGACCAACAACATATGAATAGACTAGCTAAAGAGGGCTTGTTGAAAAAGTCGATTTGTCCATAAGTGAGCATTGCCTAGTAGGGAAAATGACAAGGAAACCATTTGGAAAAGGTAAAAGAGCTGAATTTCCTCTGCATTTAATCCATTTGGGCGTCTGTGGTTCAATGAATGTGAGAGGAAGGCAATGGGCTGTTTATTTCATCACTTTTTTATAGATGATTATACTCGAGTTGGATATGTCTATTTGATTTCTCATAAATTTGAAGCGTAAGTTGTTTCAGAATGTTTATGAACCTGGCTGAAAATCAATTAGACAAGAAAATAAAGGTATTTAGATCCGATCGAGGTTGAGAATATTTATCTGATAAGTTCAGAAAATTATGTGATGAAAAAGGAATATAAAGATAGTTGTCTATTCCATATACTCCTCAACAAAATGGTGTTGCAGAGAGAATAAACAGAACCCTACTGAAATGGTTAGGTCCAAGATGGTGCATGCTAACTTACCTATCACTTTTTGGAGTGATGCGTTGTTAACTGCTGCCAATATACTTAACCGGATGCCTTCCAAATCAGTTATTTCCACTTCATGTGAGTTATGGACAGTTAGAAAACCGGACTTAAGTTTTCTTAAGCCATGAGGTTGTGCTGCCTATATTCATGAGTCCTCTCACAAGTTTGGAAAATTGGGTCCCAAAGAAAATAAGAGTATTTTCATGAGATACTGCGAACACTCAAAAGGGTATATGTTCATAGGTGAGCAAGAAAGTGGGAGTATAACTGAATTTGAATCACGGGATGTCACATCCTTAGTGGATGAATTTCCTAAGAGGGGCGAAATAGGGAAAATTACTCCCTATTTGAAACCTTGGATCAAGATAATGATGTCAGTGGAGTTCATCCAAGTGTGAGTAATATGAGATGTGATGAATTGAATTCAACTCATTCTCAATTACAACCACCTGATGTGATGACATCATCATTACCTAATCCAAGTGGGAGCATAATGGGGAATGATGTGCTAAGTGTACAATCTCCCATACAGTGAACAAGTCGCCAAAGTATTCCCCGTCGATGTTTTGACATTGAAAGGGAAACTTTTATTGTTGCTCCACAAGATGAGAATGAGCCAAGAAATATTAATGAGGCTCTGAATTGTCCTAATAAGGAAAAATGGATTCATGCAATGAAAGAGGAAATTGAGTCAATGAAATCAAACCAAGTCTGGGAACTAGTTGATCTTCCAAAAGGACACAAAGCTATTGGGAATAAGTGGGTTCTCAAAATAAAGCGAAAGGCTGATGGCTCGATAGAAAGGCATAAGGCTCGCCTTATGGCGAAGGGGTATAATCAACAGAAGAAATTGATTATGAAGATACATTTTCTCCCGTAGTGAGATTTACCTCGATTCGCAATATTTTGGCAAAAATGGCAAGTATGGATCTTGAGTTACATCAAATGGATGGAAAGACTGCTTTCCTCAATGGAGAATTAGAAAAATATATATATATATATATATATATATATATATATATATATGGAACAACCTGCTGTTTTCATAATGAAAGGCCAAGAAGAAAAGGTATATCGATTTTTGAGGTCGATATATGGCCGTAAGCAGTCATCGAGACAATGGTATATACGTTTTCATAGTGCCAAAATGGCATATGATTTTACAATGATAGATGATGATCATTGTGTATATATCAAAAGATCCAATGATCAATTTGTGATCATATCATTATATGTTAATGATATACTAATTGCCAGAAGCAATATGGAGTTTGTTAATACTGTCAAGAGTTGGTTGTCTTCCAACTTTGAGATGAAGGATATGGGTAAGGCTGCATACACTCTTGGAGTTAAGATTTCAAGAGATCGTTTTGAAGATATCGTTGTCTCTTTCGCAAGAATCATATATAAATAAGATTCTTGAACGATTTCATATGCAAGATTGTAAACCCGTAGACACTCCTATTGCAAAAATGTGAAGGATTGAGCCATAGTCTGTGTCCAAAGACTCCACAAGAGAAGGAACAAACGAAATATGTTCCTTATGCTAGTGCTGTTGGGAGCTTGATGTACGCTATGATGTGTATAAGACCTGGCGTATGTTTTGCAGTTGGAATGGTGAGTAGATACCAATCCAATTCAGGTCCAGCACAATGGAAAGCCGTTAAAAGAATACTAAGGTATCTAAAGGAAACTGCTGATTATACGCTGAGTTATAAAGGAAAGGATCTGCAACTCAAAGGCTATTCTGATGCTGATTGGGGGAAGAGATTTAAATGAAAGGAAATCTACCTTTGGATTTGTTTTCTTACCTAATAATGACACCATATGTTGGAGCAGTAAGAAACAAAAGTGTATAGCCTTGTCCACGATGTAAGTTGAGTTCGTGGCATTATAAACAGCAGTGTAAGAAAGTATTTGGCTTAAGAGATTTTTTGGATCATTTAGGTATTATTGGAAGTGCTGCAGATTAATTGTTGGTTAACTGTGATAGCCAAGCAGCAAAAGCGTACATCAAAGATTCAAAATATTATGGCAAGACCAAACATATAGATACCAAGCATAATCTTGTCAAGGATATGGTTGCACGAAAAGATGTGAACTTAGAGTACATACTACACATAGAATGGTAGCATATCATATGATAAAGCCAATACCTAGAGATGTGTTTTGTGGCCATATGAAATCTCTAGGATTGCGTAGAGGCTAATGTACTGAATATTGTAATTTCCCTAAGTATTCACATTTGATGAATTTGTGTTTTCATCATTAATGCCTATGAATCTTTGTTTGATCTTTATGCATCTTAATGCTTAGTGCATTACTTTAAGTTGAGAAGTATGTCGGACAGATATAAGATTAGCCCACTCACACGGGTAATCGCCTCTATTTACTGTGTGATAAAGAGAGATGAGACTGCTTTTAAGCTTATTATCTAGGTGATAATCGAGAGCTCAAGCTTAAAATACGTATGTCGCCTTAACTAGGTATTAAGATGAGGATATAATACTTACTATGTCCGAAAGTAAAATACCCCAGATGTGAGTTCTAATGAATTTTGTGAATGAGTAGATACGTGAACTTAAGTTAGACATTGGGTATGTCTGAACTATCATCTGTACGGTATTGAAAGGTGTAGACATACGCTCCATGGGAAATGAGTTAATACCGCAATACGTATTTCATACTACGTATGCATGAGACGACCAATAAAAGTGGCAAAAGTTTGATCTCAACTTTTATGCCATGTGAGACTCTTGAGGAATAGAGTTCCTCAGTTTTAGTCCCCTCATGACTCTTACTTATTCTCAAGATTTCTATTTAGTGTTTGCTATCTTAGGATGTTGCCAATGATCATGAGTTTAATTCGATCTGATGGGGCATTTCTAGAAAAGCAAGCTGAACTGAAATTGAGAGTTTGAAAGAAAGAGGAAGATCAATTTTGGAGAATCACATTGTAGTTTTGTATTCACCGGTTAACCAATTATGACTGTCTTTGGGATAATCATAATTGTGAATACAATATATATATATATATATATATATATATCATTGTTTAAAAGAGATCAAGAGATATATAAACATGATCGATCGATCTAGGGTACTGCATACTAAATCTACTCGGAGTGTGACGCCCATTATGAGCTGCTATATATTCCTAACAGATGTATAGCAACGAGCTCTCAAAGTATGCTGGTCGCACGGATTATTCACCAGTATGAATGTTGAAGAGAGGTAAAGAGAATCCTTTTCAGCCCACCATGTGTGAGTGGGAGATGATGGTTTTAATTGGTGATGGGCTTAAGGCCCGTCCGCCCATGCTGGGCCCAAAAGGCCCGCCCCACGGGAATAGGGCCCGTGGATGGGGGAACGTATAAAAGGCATGAGAGAGAGAGAGAGGACACACCCTTTGGCGCATAACGTACGTACGTCCTCTCCAACACTCTCTCCCTCCAAAAAGAACAGTAAAGCACAAGGCCACTGTTTTCTCCCCTTCAAGGCGTCGTCGAGTCGAACAGGATTGAAAAGGGCCAAATTCTCTTCCTCTTGTCGGCGTCGGTGTTTAATCTGTGGCTAACAAGGTACGCTCGAATCTGTGGTGTGCTTTACGATCGGTGATACGTGTTATTCCCGGGCTTCGTCTTCCGCATTGATTTAGGGGTTCGATTCAGCGTCGAATCCCATTTTCGGAGATCCGTTATTCCCAACAATAACAAAAAAGAAAAAAATCAAAGAGTTTAGAGTGATGTTTTGCTATTGCACAAGGCAGAATAATGGTTACGCGTGGGATTTGAACTTCAAATAGTCATCTGAGGTCTCGTGACCGTAAATTCAACCCTTGAAGTAGTAGAGTTAAGGGAAAAAAGACAAAAACTAGTTTATGCTCATAGTTTTCATCTGTTCGAGTGTAGAAGTTTCGTAAATGTGATTTTATTCTTTTGTAGAATTTTTAGCATTTGTCATCAAAGAAGAGAGTGTTAAGTGTCGTGGGGATTCCTTATAAGTTTAGAAACAAAGCTACAAGTAGAAGTAAGCGTCTTCAAGCACCGTAACATCTCAAGATGTTAGTTTGTGTTGGTTTATACGTGGGATTTGATGAAAGGGTTATTTAATTGGTTTTTGCAAAGGGACAGCTTGGTGGAATAGTTGGGGAGCGAAGGAACTAGTATTAGGGGAAGTGACTTCCCAAGACTTTGTGGGAAGAGATTTTTATTATCGATGGGTGTTACAAAGGGAAGGAGGGATTCTGTTACATGGGAGACAGGAAGTTCATTAAGCTACTCATTTCATGAAAAAATAACTTTTAAGAAAATATTTTTCAAATTTTCCAACAGTCATCTTACAAAAAATGAATTAATTACCGAAAACATTTTCCGTCAACGACTCAATGGACAAAGTCTTCTAAAACAAAGGAAAATGATTTTTACTTTTCAAGTTCTCACTCACTGTCTCTTATTCAACGCTCTTGTGCAGTCTAGGCAGCTCCCTATTTCTTTTTTGGTCTTTTAAACAAGTCGAATTTTTAATTTTTTTTTTCTTTTTTTCTTTCTTTCTCGACTAGTCGTTGGCCGCTGCAAATATTGACTAACGTCCTTTCTCACTGCTTCCGACGACAGGCCACTCTTCTCTTCTGGACCATCCGCCGCCTCAGACTTTCACAGCTGCCATTTCTTACTTCCCACCCATGACGAGAGACTTTCAACACTATTTCTAGAAACTTAAAACTCTTTTACAATTCGTCGGTAGAAAATATTTTTTAATGCATCCGCAAGATTGAACAGCACCAGCTCAGATTCTACGCACTCTGCATTATTTATTAAGGAGAAAGCTTCGCGTGGCTTTGACCAACGAATTGAAGGAGTCAAGTATTCTTTCAACCCTTTCCTTGATAATAGTCAGACATGGTGTTCCTATCCTGCATCCTAATGGTGCCTGAGTCTATATATGGTTATAGACATATGCTCGGAAACAAACACCTTAGCCGGCTTCACTATAACTCTGCAATCTCCATAGAGACGAGCAAAGCCTGGATCATTCTTTTTCCCGCTCAATGGAGAACGAAAGTAACCAACTTCATATATCCTTTCTGCCAGTACCGGCTCAAGGCCACATGATACCCATGATGGACATCGCCAAAGCCTTTGCGACTCGGGGCGCAAAAATCACCGTCATCACCTCCCCTGCTTTTGCGGCCATTTTTTAGAAGCAGATCGAAAGAGCCAATCAGTTGGGTTTGGAATTCCACGTCCAAACCGTCAAATTCCCATCGACTGAGGTAGGGATGCCAGAAGGTTGGGAGAATACTGATGCGGTCGCTTACAGCCAAAATCTGCCCAAATTCTCTGAGGCCCTGAGCTTGCTCCGGGAACCGGTCTTGCATATCCTGAGCGACTTCCCCTGCAAGGTCCTAAGTACCAGGAAGATAGATGTGAGAAAAAGCACTAGCGATAATGAAAGAAAACTCTAATTGTCCAATAATATAAACTATTATACTTGGGCTTAAAGTATATCACAATTTGATCATCTTTCGTCACATTTTAGCTAGGCCATTTCAAAGCACAGAGTCTATGGACCATGCTATCTTAAATATATTCAACTAAGTAACATAATTTCTCTCTTTGCTTGGAGCAGCTATTTATCTATCGAATAGAGATCAAGACTTAACTAATCATTGGCCGTGATCTTTATTTAAGATGAGAAGCATTTCATTTGAATAGACACAAAGCAAATGGACTAACCCTACTACAAGCATATTATTATCTCAATTAACTAGATTAAAACATCAGAACGTCTACACAGACCCCGACATTCTCGGTCAAAATATGACAATTCATTGGGGTCAAATGCACTCACTGTAACAAATCAGAATGCCTCTGTACTGCTAAACTGCAACAGTAGGTAGGGAGCCAGTCCTTCAACCCAGTCATTTCGTGTACTCTTGTCACATGCTTTACAATAAAAATTTACAAAGCCTCAGAAACAACCATAGAAAGACAAAAAAGGGCTTAGAGGTTTCGTTATCATTTTGAGAAAAAGCATGATGCAAAAAATTTCATTTTCATAAACAAATTGCTTTTTGTTGAAGGCAAATTCTCAAGACCTCATGGTTTTCCATCAATAATATTCACTTCCCTGCTCAATAATCTCCCTTGCAAGCATCAAATAGAAAAACTTGATTTTTGCTTACTGTAAAGGTTACGCAGGAAACACTATAACAACTATCACTGGCTTGCAATTAAAACAATTCATCCCCACTTCAATGTAGCTCTCAATTTGTGAAATGTCATTGCCTCAATGTTGGCCAGATCATTATTAGGCAACACTACTTCACCGATGCCTGCACCAGAATTTTTCTGCAGAAAAAATGAATGCTAAATGGTCAAGTCCCCAAAACAGGGGTGGAATGATAGGTTCGATTAAAAGACAATACCTTGACATGATTTTTGGTAGAACTAGGAACTGAAGCCACCATTCCTTTCGATTTCTTCACTTTCTTGTCCTCAGAAGTCGCCACTGACTCAGGTGTCGACGAATTCGACACGCCCCTTTTGGACACCATTTCACTCACTCCGAGCAAGACGATAGAACGACCAACCTAGAATCTCGGAGTAGCCGCGAAGCTACAACATGTGAAAAAGTCGGCAACTTTTTAAGGAACCAAAGCAAGGCTTAGCATCACAGAGCGAAACCCAGGATTCGAAATTGCCGTCGCATTGTTGCTTAGCAGTCGCTTTTGCTGAAGGACCGATTGAAGTGAAAAGGGTAGTTATTTGGAAAGAAAGACTATAAAATTCACGCTAGGTTCATGCCAAAATGAGAGAGAGAGAGAGAGCAAATGAGAGTGCATGTAAATTTTGAACCTCTGACCCCATCGCCTACATGGACTTCTGAATGGTCTTACCCCAGCCAATATTTTCTCAGCGACCAAGTCTGTTGGAAGATATGCATCACTGGAAGATACATTCGGATTCTTGACCAAATTGGTCCGTACATAAATAGGCTAGAAATCTTAGATTGAGAATAGATTTGATTTGTGAATATTCCTTTTCCTTTATTAATTATTTTCTGTACTATAATTACAGAAGCATTGTACATCAGAAGATACATTGAATACAAGAAATTCACAAATTTACAAATTTCCCTCAGTCTTCTTCGTATTCTTTCATGGTATCAGAGTGTTCAGGCTGCTGATTCAATTTCGCTTCCGCTCTTGATCATCCAATCCAGGAGAACTCTGATCTGCAAACAGTCAGATTTGCTTTCTGGAATCAAGAATTATTTTATTAACGAAGAAGAAGTTTTTCCTTACCAACCATGGCCAGCTCTCCTTCGCAGGCTAGCTTCTCTGCCGACAACCAAACAGCGGTAGAGACCTCATCCCAACTTGCTGCAACAACCCAACCGGCGATACAACCTCAGCTCGTGCAATGGCGGCCAACTCAGGCTCAGATCAATCTGGGGCAACCCATTGCGGGTCAACCGATCCAGTGGGTACCTTACCCATGGTACATCGGGTCGAGCCCAAATCCATCATTGCCTGGTATCATGGGCCACCAAAGCCACGTCCAACCCGAAGGGAGTCCACCATCCGTAATTGGGGCAAACCCAACCAACGGGTCGGAGCGGACGAGTGGGTCGAGCGGGTCAGGAGACCCGGGCAATGGGACGAATCCCTACCCGGGAAATTTTAATGCGGATTATCGATTCGGGTCAGGCGAATCGGGTTTAGGGACAAATCCCTACCCGAATTTCGCGCCCGGTTTTTTGCCGTTTCCCATTGGAGCCATCACCGGACGACCAGAGCCCGGAGATCCCCTGTACGTCTCAACAGCCGATGGCCCAGAATTGCGGCTAATCAACCTGCAATTAACCGGACCAGAGAACTATTCCAGGTGGTCCCGAGATCTCAGACAAGCGCTGGTGACAAAAGACAAGGATGGTTTCCTAGACGGAACCATCCCGATTCCGACCGACGACCGACTGGCGCGATACTGGAGAAAATGCAACCAACTCGTTCACTTATGGATCGGGAATTGCATATCTCCAGATGTCGCGGCCGGTCTGCCACCGACGGAAGATTCCAGAAATATGTGGGAAAACATCAAGCAAATGTACGGCAAGCTAGATCGGGCAAGAATATTCTCTTTAATGCAGGAACTTAGTGATTTAAAACAAGGAAACATGACGATTTCCACATGCTACAACAAATTATCGTCTCTGTGGAATGACCTCGAAGCCGCAGAAGAAAAGCTTGAGGGACCAGAAGAGACGCTCGCACAATACCGATCGATGAGAGAGCGAGAAAAGGCTACCCGTTTTTTGCTAATCTTGAATGAGACTTACTTGACATTCCGATCGCAGATATTGGCTATGGAACCCGTACCACCTCTCGGGCGGATCTTTCAATTAGCTGTCCAGGAAGAAAGCCAGAGGCTTGCTTCATCAGAACCGGCGAAAGGAGGAGAGAGCTTCGCTCTGGCCAGTCGCGACGAGCGACGAAATTGGACGCCCAAAACCCTAGCACACGAGAAAGGGGGCGAGCTAGGGTTACGGGCATCCGAATCTGAAGACTCTCGTCTCCTTAAAAGGGGAGGAACGAGCGGCTCAGATTTGCCGCTCGGATCGGACGGCCCAAGAGGGCCCATCTACACGTCTGGATCCAACGGACGAGACGAGAGGACCTGGAAATCATCCGACGGTGGCGGCATCTCCCTCACATCCGACGGTGGGAATTATCTCTCGAGATCCGACGGTGGAGGAATTTTCTCAGCATCTGCAAAAAATTTTAACCCAAAAAAGGGTAAATTATATTGTGATTTTTGCAGAAGACCACACCACACAGTGGAAAATTGCTGGAAATTGCACGATAAACCCGGAGAAAAAGGGAAAAGAATTTCTGCAGCTTATCAGGTTGGTTTTTCTAATGCTGATCGGTCCATTCCAAATGACCAATACCAGCAACTGATGCAGGCAATACAGAAATTGGACACCTCAAACAAAGGAGGAAATTTCTCGGGTATTTCTCGTTGCACGATCAATATTGTTTCCCGAGAAAAACCTGGATAATTGATTCTGGGGCAAGTGATCATATTGTTTGTGAGAGGGCACTATTTTCAGATATTCATGAGGATTTAGAATTTCCTATTTCTGTTCAATTACCAAATGGAAATAGTACCCATGTCAAAATCACTGGAACAGTCAAACTCAGCCCTCAAATCACACTCCAAAATGTTCTTTTCCTTCCAGAATTTCAATTCAATCTTATTTCTGTATCCAAAGTCTGCAGAGAGAATTCCTGTCATGTATTGTTTGGTTCTGACTCTTGCTTATTTCAGGCCCTTTCGACTAGCAAAGTGATGGGCTTGGGTAGTCTTTCTGAAGGGTTATTTCTATGGAAGAATTCTCCAAGTAATTCATCTTTATTTCCTTCAAATAAAATGTCATTGTGTAACACGACTACCAATGATAAAGACTATCTTTTACATTCACGTTTGGGTCATAGTGCTTCAATTCCTTACTCTAAGTGTCAGATATGTCCAATTGCAAAGCAAACACGCATTCCTTTTTCTCTTAGTAATAATCGTGCCATAAATGCTTTCTCGTTAATTCACATGGATGTTTGGGGTCCTTATCATACCCAACATCATGATGGGTCCCGATATTTCTTAACAATTG
Source organism: Eucalyptus sideroxylon x Eucalyptus melliodora (assembly GCA_016097485.1). Classification (NCBI taxonomy): domain Eukaryota; kingdom Viridiplantae; phylum Streptophyta; class Magnoliopsida; order Myrtales; family Myrtaceae; genus Eucalyptus; species Eucalyptus sideroxylon x Eucalyptus melliodora. The sequence continues at coordinate 22,667,996 of CM027832.1, forward strand.
TGGACGATTATTCTCGTGCCACCTGGATTTTTCTGATGCAGTCCAAAGGACAAGTTTTCTCATACTTGAAAACTTTCATCGCTCTATCCAAAAATCAATTTGGAAGATCCATTCAACGAGTTCGGACAGACAATGGCAAGGAATTTTTTAATAATGACTGCAGTTTACTCTTATCGTCTCAAGGAATTCTTCATGAAAGTACTTGTGTTTATACTCCACAACAGAATGGAGTAGTGGAGCGAAAGCATCGTCACCTATTAGAAGTTGCACGTGCATTAAAATTTCAGGCTTCCATTCCTGAAGATTATTGGGGCGAATGCATAATCACTGCAGCATACCTCATCAACCGTATGCCCACTCGGGTACTCGATGGAAAAACTCCATTCGAATTACTCTTCAAGAAGAAACCAGAATTGAGACACTTAAGGACATTCGGTTGCCAGTGCTTTGCCACTGTCTTGGGTCCTCGAAGCAAAATGAGTCCTCGAGCAAGACGCTGCATTTTTATGGGTTATCCAAACTTACAAAAGGGGTATCGTGTCTTGGACCAATCTACACTGGAATTCTTCATCAGCCGAGATGTAATTTTTCACGAGGACGTTTTCCCTTTCAAAGAAAAGGATTTTTCAAAGGAGGCATCAAATACTTCTGGTAAGTCTTTCTCTATGGAAGAAATTCCACATTCTGAATACATTGTCACAGGAACTCAAGCGCCAATTATCCCAATGGCCTATGAGATCTCTGCACCAGAAATTGCTGAAAACTCCAATGACGAAGTTCAAGAAAGTCCCTCCGTGATAGAAGATTCCGCCAATGAAGTTGGCAATACGGAAGTGTCATCAAACTCCGTTCCAGTCAATCCTCCTCGAAGATCTGGTCGATCTACACGACCGCCAGCCTGGAAACAAGACTATGTTTGTGCATCTCTGAACTCACCGGTATCCATTATCCAATATCGTCTTATGTTTCGTTTCATAGACTTTCACCGGAACATAGATGTTGTGTGAGTCGAATATCAGAAGATGTCGAGCCATCTACTTATGAAGAAGCAGTCAAAGACCCAAGATGGCAAAAAGCCATGGGGGCTGAATTGCAGGCACTAACTGCAAATGGAACCTGGGATTTAGTCATTCCACCACCAAATAGGAAACCCATCGGATGCAAATGGGTTTACAAGATCAAATACCGTGCTGACGGATCCATTGAGCGTTACAAAGCTCGGTTGGTGGCCAAAGGATTTACTCAACGAGAAGGGTTTGACTATCATGAGACCTTCTCTCCAGTCGCCAAAGATGTGACAGTAAGATCATTTTTATCAGTTGCTGCTATTAATGAATGGCCATTACATCAAATGGATGTGCATAACGCCTTTCTGCATGGAGATCTAGAAGAAGAAATCTACATGGATATTCCTCAAGGATTACGGAGACAGGGGGAGAATAGAGTATGTCGTCTCCGTAAATCCCTTTATGGTCTTAAGCAAGCTTCTAGGCAGTGGTATGCCAAATTTGCAGATGCTCTCACCTCTACAGGTTTCAAACATTCTAGATATGATTACGCTTTATTCACATGGAATCAAGGTACGTCATGTATTTATTTGATGATATATGTTGACGATATACTTATCATGGGAAATGATAAAACTGCGATAGAGAGATTCAAAAAGTATCTGCACTTTACTTTTCACATTAAAGATTTGGGAGCACCCAAATACTTCCTTGGGATAGAAATTGCTAGATCTGATCGCGGGATTTCTCTTAGTCAACGGAAATTTGTGCTGGAGATTGTATCAGAGGCAGGATTGTCAGGATGCAAACCATCAGTCATCCCAATTGAGCAAAACGTGAAATTGACCACCAAGGATTATGATGCAGGGACGTCAGAAAATCATGATCCCATCCTTAATGATCCTTCAGGTTATCAGAAGCTCGTTGGGAAACTTATATACTCGACTATGACCAGACCCGACATATCGTATGCAGTGCAGACCCTCAATCAGTTTATGCATAGCCCTAAGTTGTCTCACTTAAATGCTGCTCTGAAGGTCGTAAAATATTTGAAGAAGTGTCCAGGACTAGGGATTCTTTTATCCAGAGATTGCAACATGGAAATGTCGGATACTTTTGATGCTGATTATGCGACCTGTCCTATGAGTCGACGATCCATTACAGGTTTTTGTATTAAACTTGGAAACTCTCTTCTTTCATGGAAAACCAAGAAACAGGCTACCGTATCATTATCTTCAGCCGAAGCAGAGTATCGAGCTATGGCAAAGACTACCTGTGAGATCATATGGATATGGGGACTACTTGGGGATCTTGGGATAAAATTGAAGGGTCCGACCAAGTTGTTCTGTGACAACGATGCCGCACTCAAACTTGCAGCAAATCCTATAGTTCATGAAAGAACAAAGCATATAGAAGTGGATTGTCATTTCACTCGAGACAAGATTCAAGAAGGAGTAATCCAAACTAGAGGAATTGGAACGGAAGAGCAACCAGCTGATATATTCACCAAACCTCTATGTCAAAGACAGCATGCATATCTACTAAGCAAGCTAGGTGTCTTGGATATCTACCGCCACCAGCTTGAGGGGGAGTGTTGGAAGATATGCATCACTGGAAGATACATTCGGATTCTTGACCAAATTGGTCCGTACATAAATAGGCTAGAAATCTTAGATTGAGAATAGATTTGATTTGTGAATATTCCTTTTCCTTTATTAATTATTTTCTGTACTATAATTACAGAAGCATTGTACATCAGAAGATACATTGAATACAAGAAATTCACAAATTTACAAATTTCCCTTAGTCTTCTTCGTATTCTTTCAAAGTCCTCCTTCAGTCCTTTGAACGAATCGAGTCTCGCTCGGCGGCTGGTGCGAGGATTCAATTGGAGAAGTAGAGCCTGTCCTCTCTGTTTCTCTCCCTCTCTCTCTCTCTCTCTCTCTCCGTGATACATACCTTCACCTGCGAGAAAAGTTTGCAGCCTATTTTCCGTTCTCTCACTCAATCACGCACTGTCCCCATGGGAACCGAAGAGATCGAGCGACACATTTCGTCTTCTGCTTCGATCCATCAATGGAAGTATGACGTTTTCGTGAGCTTCAGAGGTGAGGACATCAGGAAGAACTTCGCGTCCCACCTCTTCCGTGGGCTGAGGCAGGCGGGTATCTAGTATTTCAGGGACAATGACAAAGTGGAGACTGGGATTCTTATCGAGCCCAAGCTGTTTGACGCGATTCGCAATTCTAGGGTTGCCCTCGTCGTGTTCACCACCAAATACGCCGACTCGCGGTGGTGCTTGAACCAGCTGGTGGAGATCCTGGAGTGCAACAGGAGGTACAGAGATCATCAGGGTCACGTGGTTCTGCCCATTTTCTTTGATGTCGAGCCAGGGGACGTTCAGAAACAAAGTGGGCAATTCGGGGATGGTTTCGAAAATTTGGCCACCCACACTGACGATTTGCTTGTGCAGAAGTGGAGGAATGCGCTTAAAGAAGCTGGGAATTTGTCAGGATGGCACTTGAATAATGATGCTACCGGGTAAAGCATTTAATAAGTTCAATCTTGGAAAAAGCTCATATTAGTGGTCATTTGAAATATGCTGTTGATCGAGTCTAGTTCATGGGTTTACCGCTCATCTGCTGACAGCCTTTCTATGCTTTACTCATGTTGGGCTTTTTCTTCCCATGTAACTACAGGGTTCAATCAAACTTCGTCGAGCAAATCGTAGGACATCTCCTCACGGTCAGTCCTAGAGCAATATCCCCCTATTTCGTCAAAAATGTTATCGGGGTAGATTCCTTTGTAGAGGATGTGATATCGTCGCTGGAAATTTGGTCAGAGGATGATGTCCGTGTGATTGGAATATGGGGAATGAAAGGAATTGGCAAGACAACGGTGGCCAAAGTCGTCTGCAATCGGGTTACTAGGGAATTTGAAGGTGTTAGCTTACTTGAAAATGTCGGAGATGCCAACCAAGATAAGGCTTTACTTCTTCAGAAGAGACTTCTCCACGATGTTCTGAAGGTACAAGGTCTAGAAATGTTTGATCTTCACAGCAACATCAACGAGATAAAAGCTAAGCTCTGCCATAAAAGGATCCTTCTAGTCCTCGATAACATCACAAAGAAGGACCAAATTGAGTATTTCGGAGCTGGAGATCGAGATTGGTTCCAACATGGGAGCAGAATTTTGATAACTACAAGAGATGAGCGGTTGCTGGAAGATATCCAAGTAGATAACAAGCACATGCTTCCAGGATTGACTGATAAACAATCGCTCGAACTCTTGAGTCACCATGCCTTCCGCAAAGACCACCCTAAAGAAGGCTATGAAGAGTTGTCAAAGAGGCTTGTCCACTACACGGGTGGACTTCCAATAGCTCTGAAAAGATTTGGTTCCTTCCTTTCTAAGAAGAGAGAAAATCAGTGGCATGAGATATTGGAGAAGTTGGTGAGAGACCCTCATCTTGACTCGGTTGGATTGCCTTTAGAACCATTCTCCTCTGTTCTTCCATTTCAATCAGTAGGGCCATATGGAGGTTGTGGTGGGTGTTCTTATGATGATAAAACATACACCGATGTTAGAAAAATAACTGTAGTTGTAACATCAGTGATTGAGTCCTTTTATATTGAGTATGATCAGAATGGGTGTTTGGTCCGCTCGCCAAGACACGGTGGACCTGCAGAAGGCAAAATATGCACGGTGAGTCCATTTTTATGGTATGCTATTGCGTATTTTTGTAAATATTTATGCCAAGACATGGTGGACCTTTGCCTATATATAAATAATTATGTCTACTTATGCTATTCCCCATCAAAATATGAGGTACCGTTTGGTCATTAGAAAATAAGAGTCTATATCAAAGGTAAATTGCTTAAAAGGATTCAACGGCGTTGGTCCACAATGCTTCGTGATCTCCCAAATTCTCGATGTTTGTAAAAAAAGAAAACGAAAGAGTTGTGTTGGTTTTATATACTTGTCTTGATGTTAGATTTATCAAAGATTTTGATTTCGCTTCGATGTTCCCAACATAGAGTGTCATGAACTCCATCTGTTTATGCAAACATCAGGGCTAAGATGGAGTTGAATGAGTTGAACGAGTTGAATGAGTTTAGTGAGACTAAAAAATTGATTTTCTCAGTGCTCATGCAATATCCTCTTCTTGAAGTACTTTTTAAGTCCTCAAAAGTATCCACTATCCTTAGTTTTGGTAATATCCATTTCTTGAAGGTGATGGATGCAAGATTTGTGCTGCTGCCTGCAGGTAAAACTAGATTATCCAAATGAGTTCTTGACTTCAGTATCAGGCTACTTTATGGACGATCCCAGATTCGTCGCCATTCAATCACTTACCTTCCACAGCAATAGGAGAACATTTGGTCCATTTGGCTATCAGCGGGGGAAATTTTTCAGTTTCCCACCGGCTGCTGGGAAGATCATCGGATTCTTTGGGATGTGTGGCAGTTGTCTTAATTCCATTGGAGCATATGTTTTACCAATCTCTCGTGCATATCCCTTTGAAATCGTAGGCCCATTTGGAAATAGTAATTATGAAGACCGATGGGATGACGGGAAGCATACAGACGTTAGACAAATTGATGTTGTCTGTGGCTCTGCAATTGAGTCGATAACTATTACTTATGAGCGAGGTCGTTCATTTGCACACGGTACAGGCGGGGGAGGCACAACGAACAAGGTACCGGTTCTACTCGTGTAATGAATTGTTGATCTTGGCGTTAGATGAAAGCTACTCTTTTTTATTTCTCATTCGTGCAGCCCATAATGACACGTGCTGAAGAGGTGATGCAAGGATAGAAATCATTAGTCGCTATTCGCGATGTTTAAAACTTGGCCAAGTTGAACCGCCATAATTATAACTCATTTGGGAAATATAAAAGCACGATGCATAACCTATGTAGCACCGACACGGACACGCGATACGCGACACGACACGACGACACGTCGTTTCTTAAAAATAGAGAATTTCGACATGTTTCGACACGTTATATATTAAATATATTTTTATATATAAATACATAAAGAAATCATAATTAAAATAGCCTAGAATTAATTTACACGAAAAATATTAAATAATATCATTCGTTATTTTAATTTGTTACAATAATACATAAAACTTAGAGGAAAAAATATTATTTAAAGAAAAATGCTGAAATTATATTTTTAAATTTATTTATTTATCATATATAGCATTTTTTTATTACTTCCTTCATAGTAAGAGACTTTTAAAAAAACTAAAACAATTCTAAAAAAAAAATTGAAAAAAAAAATTGACCCCGCGCGTGTATATTTATAGCATTTTTTATTACTTCTTTTTTGTATATTTATATTTTGACCCCTTAAGTATTAGAAATTTTTAAAATTGAACCCTTGCGTGTCGAAATCGCATGTCGAAATTTTGAACTCGCATGTCGGAGCGTGTCAGAAAGAGTTGATCACGTGTCAGATCTTTCGACACTCATTGATCGCATGTCGGAGTGTGTCGGAACGTGTCGGACTCGACATGAAGGCTCCCAAAGAGTTTCGATGCTACATAGTACATAACATAATAAAATTGAAAAACTATTCGAACACGATTTATTTGTTTTCGAAAATTGGTGGTTTCTATGCCTGTAAATGTTGTTTTGCGTCAATGAGTTGTTTCCATAATTGAAAGAGTGTCTCATGTGCAATTCAAAGAGTGTCTACTTTTTATATGAGATATATGACATTATGGTGAATTACGAAAGATCATCTATTTTATATTTTTGCACTCATGCACATTTACCTACTATTTAGAAGTTGGTGTCACGTGCTTGTTACTATCATGCATAATGTTTTTGTTTTACAAGTTACTGCATTGACTATTCCTTACATTCTAATGATTATTACAGATAATTCTGGACTGGTTAAGTGAGTATCTAACTTCAGTTTCGGGCTATATAACAAGTGGTTTTGGCTCTACTATCATCCATTCACTCACGTTTCAAAGCAATAAAAGAAGATATGGGCCATTCGGCGCTAAAACCGGAAGGAAATTTTCATTCCCCGCCACCGGGGGAAAGATCATTGGGTTTTTTGGGAGTTCCGATTCCCATCTTCAATCTCTTGGAGCATATTTCAAACCAATCTCTCATCTATATCCGATCGAGTTTATTGGACCATTTGGAGGCCAAGGTGGACACTGTTGGGATGATGGAAAATTTAATGGTGTAAAGAAAATAGGGTTAATACCCTGAAAAACCCCAAACTGGTACATTTGTGATAAATTTACCCCAAACTATTTTTTTGACCACTAAAAACCCCAAACTGGTATAACTTTGACAAATTTACCCCAAACTGATACACTTGCGACAAATTTATCCTCTGTTAGTTTTCTTTAAATTTTATTAAGTTAAATGACACATGACAATTGACTAGTATACTAATTTTGAGATTTTACGCTCTATTTGTCACAGTTTATAATTTTTGTGATTTTTTTATGGTATTAATCCAATTTAGCAGAGGGTATATTTGTCACAAATTTACCATTTTGGGGGTTTTTTGCAATCGAATAAATTAGTTTAGGGTAAATTTGTCATAAATGTACCAGTTTAGGGTTTTTTTATAGTCAGTCGGTGTAAATTTGTCACAGGTATACCAATTTGGGGTTTTTTATGGTCAAAAAAATAGTTTTGGGTAAATTTGTCACAAGTGTACCAGTTTGGGATTTTTTAAGGTATTAGCCCAAGAAAATAAAGATGATGTTGGAAGATGTCAGCTGCATCTCCTTTGAGTATGACGATAATGGCGAATCTATTTGGTCCTCTACCCATGGTCACAGTGGTAGCAGAGATATCCATATGGTGAGTTCATTGCATATTTTTTATTCATATTACAGTTCCCCTTCTCTCTCACGTGCGCGCCTACCCAAACCTCCTTATCGATTCTAGGAGAACTTCTGTGAAAGCCCTTCATTTGCTTATCTTCAATTGGAAGTTTTTTTTTCCTAGAATATATCCTAATTTTTGCCTAATCCTTCCTCTGATGATTGATCCAACTTCTGAGGGGAAAAAAAAGAAAAGAAGATATACCTTGATTATATTTGATCTCTTCTATAAGTTTAGTAATAAGCATAATAGTGCAATTGTTCCGATGGAAAGATGAACTTATGATTATCCTTTTATAAAATTTGCAAATGAATAATTTCAACGAAATTTTTCAATTTCTTATTTATTGCATTCTCGTTATGTACTCCTCTATAAGCACATTGAATGTACTGAAATGACAATAACAGAGTTTTTTTTTATTGCTATTAATAGCTACTTTATAAGGAATGTTTTTATGTGGTTCGGTAAGGTACGGTGAAGGTCTTAGGCACCTCCCACTGCCTTGCGCCACCATTAGATCAAGTATTAGTTTTCTAATAAACTTAAAACCTTTATCAAACTAAATTGTGAGTGATAGTAACCTGCGTACATGATGGACAATGATAAAGTATGGGTTGTGGACAGTTTCTTAAAGGGAAATGAAAACCATCCAAATGTACTGAATGATTGAAATCGTCTTTTGATCGTTTGAATTTTTTCCGGTGATTTTTGCTTTCTACACTAGACAAAGTTCCATTAATATGCTTTATACGAGATGGACTCCATGAAAGTGACCTTGTACGATTAGTTTTTGTAATACTAAAGAAAGCGAATCGGCAAAGTGTGCTAGAGAACCCAATGGTCTATCATCTTCGATTGCTGACCCTGAAAGTATGACGTAAGAATAGTAGTCCATCCATACAATAGTTTTAAGAAATTCTTGGGTCTAAGTCTTAAACTTCTACGTTGTTCATGGATGAGATGTTTGAGTAGGCCACTGCAGTCTATCATCTTTGATATTGATCAATATGACAATTAATTGCTAATTCTACAGGTTAACTTGGACTACCCTCATGAGTTCTTGACCTCAGTGTCAGGTTATATCAAACATGATAATTCTGTTATTCAATCACTCACGTTCGAAAGCAATATAAAAAGGCATGGACCCTTTGGTAAGGAAGAAGGAAGGTTCTTCAGCTGTGCACTGGCATGCAGCAAGATAATTGGCTTTCACGGAAGGTCTGGCATTCAACTTGATGCGCTAGGAGTCTACTCTGAACCAATTTCTGATCTTCATCTCTTGAAATCCATTGGGCCATTTGGAGGACAAGGTGGCAGTCCATGGCACAACAGAGATAGCACAGGTGTGAGAAAAATAATTGTAAAATGTGGATCAGCTTTTGACTCCATTACTGTTGAGTACGACAAGAACGGTTCTGTGGTTCAGGGCCCTAAACATCGTGGAGATGGAGGACATCTAACATTCGAGGTATGGCCTTTAACATTTACTTAATCTTATGAACGTGCAACTTCTATGTCATTGCCAAGGTTTGGTGTTTAAGTGGTTTGGAGGTCACGTTTATGCACAAGTGTGATAGTATCTTATAAATAGAAGTTAAAGGTGGAAGTGAGATATAAGAACAGTCCGTAGATTTTGAGTTTAGATTGGCAAATTATCTAGAATGGGAACTTCTGAGAACTGTTGGGGCATGATATAATATCAACACCAGAAAAGAAACCTCTCATCGGTTTTCCAGGAAAACTCTTCCAACCTTCCTCGGTTCCATTTACGATGAGATCACTCAATACATAAAGAAAAGTACAGCCTTTGAAAAAAGGCAAAAAATAAATAAAAATATTAAAAGGTTTTTTAACTTTATGACTTTTAAGTCTAAAAATAACTTTCCTAAAATATGGGAACTGTTCTCAAAGAGTTGCCAGAGCATTTTCTTTTATTAATAATCAATTGCCATTCGTTTTATAGATGAATGATTTGATAATGTGGCGGACCAAAATAGGTCTTATGCTCTAGATGCAGCCGATTATCTTTTTAGCTTTTACATTGTTTGTTTAACCAAATATAACTTATCAACTGAAGTGTTCTCTTTATGTTGTTTTTAGGATTATTTAGTTGGGGGGTTGGGATTAAATATGTTTGTCTTTCCAATTTTGCAGATTAAGATCGATTATCCTCGAGAGTATTTGACCTCATTTCCTGGTCACTTTGGATCTTTTTTTGGGTATACTATTGTTCGCTCACTCACAATTTTTAGCAATGAAAGAACTTATGGACCATTTGGTGAGAAGGTCGGGGAGCACTTTCATTTTCCATCAATCGGTAAAAAGATTGTTGGGTTTCATGGAAGGTCTGGAGTATTTCTTGATTCACTCGGAGCATATTTTGAACCTTAACATGCTAAGCTCCACCTTTATGTGCACCTTGCGATTGATGTTTAAGTTTACATGTAAATATGTATTATCTCGAATGTTGATATCTAAGTTTTTGCTAAATATTGCATAGAAAATTATGGACCAATTTGGCCTTAACAAAATGGATTTTTGCATCACATAAGCACTATTATTATTTGCATCAACTGAGCTTTATTTTTATTTTTAATTTTATTATTGCATTTTGGGTAAATATATAAAATTTATTATTCATTGAAAAAATTCTTTTACATGAACCGACACGAAATGGTCTCTCTCTCTCTTCAATCTTGTTCATATACACGAAAGAAGAGCAAGCACTTTGCCCATGAAATAAAAATAAAAATAAAAAAATAAAAGGGAAGGGGGGACTTGAGAAAGGACAAAATAATGAAAAAAAGGATCAAAGAAGGAGAATAAAAAAGGAGAGAGAGAGTGGGGGAGTATCTTCTTCGGCACCCTCCCCTTTTCTCCTCCATCCTCCCTTCCTTCCTTCCTTCCTCCTCTGTAACTCACGCACGCGCGAAGGAGAGGAGCAGCGCCGAGGCCGGCGAGAAACCCGGATGGATGGGACGCGTCTTCAATGCCGGGAAGCTACGGAGCAGGCGCCTTTAGTGCCGCGGAGCTAAGGAGCAAAGCGGAGCAGGTGGGGCGGTTGAGGGGACGCTAGTTCGGCCGCACCAAGGCCAGCCGGAGCCTCCGTTGACCGACCTCCTCGGCCTATATATAGGACATCCGCGACCAAGGAAAAACACACGAAGAGAGAGAGAGAGAGAGAGAGAGAGAGAGAGAGAGAGAGAGAGAGAGAGAGAGAGAGAGAGATCGAGGGGAGGCCTCTGGAGAGACATTCGAGAGGCCTCGAGGGAGAGAGACTTGAGAGAGCGAGCCCAACTAAAGGTCGAGGGTCGGTGAGTGCTCTCCGGTGACGAGACGCTCAAAGAAACAGCCGGACTCACCGGCGTCACCTCCCTTCCCGAGCCAACGTTTGGTGGGTGGTGCTCTGTTTTTTAGTTTTGTTTTGTTCAAGTTCGGGTCGGCTCCCCAAGGATCTCGACTTGGAGGTGGGCGAGGCAGACGGACGCAGTTCAACCCTCGAGCTCGTCCGCTGTTCGACAAGGCGAGCTGCATAGGGGACCCCCGGCCGACCACCATTTCTACGTGCTCTGTTTGCCCTGTTTTGGGCAAAGCTGGACCGGCGCTCGCAGCCGTCTGGCCAGCGCGAGTTCCGGTCCACATCGCCCCTGCGTTTTGAACCTGTAATCTTGTATACCGATTGTCGAGAGTGCCGGCTTGAGTTCGAGTCTCGTTGGCGCCGAAAGCCTCCCGTTCAATATCGCACATCACTCGTTCGTGACGAATGCCCCAGCTAGATCTGATTTCCTTTCCCCGTTGTGGCTGAAATCAAGCCAATGAAGGCGACGGCTAGAGGCGCCCTCAAGCAGACGGAGGCGAGCGGCGCTGCTCGCCATGGCTGTGTCCGTCGTGGCAAAGCTGCTACGGATGAGAGGAGAGAGGCACGATGCCAGGTCGTGAACCGGGTCGGGCACGGGTCGTATTCGGGTAACGTCTCGTTCGTCCGGGCCGAATGGATCTGGGTGTGCATGGGCTTGTAAGGTCATGGGCCTGGCTTTTCTTTCAAGTAAAATTTGGGCCTAAGAAGAATTAATTCGAACTAGGCTCTTATGGGGCCCGGTCCGGCCAAACTCAAGACAAGGGCCCAGTGTGGTAGGCCTTGGTCGGTCCGGGTCGGGCCGAGCGATCGGGCTTGGTAGCCCGACCCGGGTCCGTTTATTTTATAATTTAATAATTTTAATATTAAAAAATTTTAATAATAAAAATAAAAATCCAAAAATGATTTACATTTTCCAAAAAATCAGAAAAAAGCCTAAAAGATGGTTTTTTTATTCTCCATAAATGCATGGAAAATCCTTAAAAATTCAAAAAACTTTAGAATTCAAACAAGATTTGGTACATGAGAGCATTAGTTATTAACTAATATAATCAAGTCTCTGATCTTAATTTCTCCATTATCGCAAGAGTTATGTATTTGGGTTTTCAATAAACCTATCTCAAATAAATTAGTGGTGACTTCTAAATAAAATTGAATTGCAAATTGAAAATTCGAATCATAAGTTGTAAATTGATGTACTTGGAAGAGCTCAGGCTAAACCTAACATTGAGCAAGCAATTAGCCTCCACATGCACCTGTGCATAAGGGCGTTGAAAAGAGAGGTCGCGATATCGGACATCCTAAAAAATTTAGGGACATGAACTAATGTATCCTCTACAAATAAAGTGTGTTAAAGCATTTATTCCGGTGAATCAAATCTTCATCAACTAACCTTGTGGCTTAGGGATGGTGCCATCAATGGGAAGCAAGTTTGTATAGAAAAATAATTTGTTTAAAAAATTCGTCATAAATCGAACACTTTTTAAGTTTTGCATTTGAAAACGGTGGATAAAGGAGAGTGAATCAACTGTTTTTCTCCATCTACGGACTTTCTGCAGGTGGATTTTGGTCGGTAGGACCAAATCTAGTTATTCTCTCTAGGCATAATTGTTCCAACAATGAGTTCTTCCCTTGACAAAAGAGCACTTACAAGGGCTCGCCCAAGATTTTCCGTTAGCAACCTGAGTGCATTTCTGTCGTGGCAAATTAATGATTTGGAAGACATGTTCATAAAAAAAATTATTTATATGGCTTATAAAAATCAATCGACAGATTTTATTATCCATAAAAATTTATTTCTAAATATTTTTATTGATGATGAAAATATTTTTGTTAATTCATCTTTGTAAGGGATATTCTTGATCAATTTTAGGAAGATATTTTTCAAATTATCGATTTGCCACAAAATAAAGGTACGTGGGTTGTCGTTTTTCTTATTTCATCTAATATATGTTGATATGATTCTGAAGTAGGCAAGATAATCTACTGTTTTCCAGATCATGCACTATCATCTCAATCATCAAGAGAGTGGATCATACACTAAGCATCGTCATATCTCATTTTTGCTTCTCGACTTGTTGCATTAACATTTCTTGACACGTATACATAATGGACAAGGACAACGTTTGGGGCGCGGAAAGCATCTTGAGAGAAATCAAAGCCATTCAAATGTATTGAAAGATTGAAGTTGTTTTTTTATTTTTTAAATTTCCTTCCTTAATTTTTTCTTATATTAGTAAACCGGTGATCCTAACACTTGTTGCAAGTGCAATCGAATTTTAGAGTTTTTGAAAAGTATAATCAAGTCCAGATCTTGTCAAATAAGTATAATCAAGTCTCTTTGTTAGGGAAAAATCTCATCATTTTTCTATATGTAGTAAAAAAATATGTACTATAATATTGTGATAGGGAAAAATCTTTTCTTTTCTCTCAAGAAACTTCAAGAGAAAAAACTTAGAAAAATTAAATCATAACTATCACTTATATATAGTAATAAGTTGTAAAAGTAAGTTCCATAAGACACAGAAAATAATTTCGCTTGTAAACATAAGTAAAATTGACATATCAGGCACGACATTTTATGTGGTAGAAAGAAAACAAATACGAATTAGGCACGGTATTTTATGTGATAAAACAATGCAAGTTAGAGAAAAATTGATTTCGGGATGGTAATGGAATTTGTAGCGAAACAAAACCGACGCTACATGAAACGATATATCAAGTATAGGAAAAAGAATTGATTATAGTATAATTGATTATACCATACACATTATGTTATGTAAAAAAACATAGATAATTATTAGCATGAATCAATATTAAAACACAAAAATTACTTTGGTTCAAGAATATAAAAAATGTAGTAAAATACAGTTAATTTTACTTAATTAAAGAATGATGATTGATTAAAAATGACAAAATAGTGGTGTCAAATTAAAAAGAAAAACAGGCATGATAAATTTATTTTAGTAAAATAGGATATACAAGACAGTTGATAAGTGTAAAATGAATTTATATATGAGTAAGTACAACCTATAACATTTGATCGTATTATAAATGATACATATTGATTTCAATAATATAATTTTCAATTTTTAAAATTTGATGGCTACGGTGATCGCTGTGGCATTGTAAAGATATATATATTCATGCAAGTTGAATTTGTTTATGTGGAGAAGGAATTTTGGTAAATTTTCAGCAAACTCTGAAATATAGAACCTTGCAAACCATGTGCAGCCGCCATTGCTCCTGATGCAGCCATGGCGGAGACAGCTGAGGGTACACCTTGGCGATGCCCTAGCTGCCACGAGCCGAAGCTTGAGCTCCACCTGGCCAGCCACCCTCACTAGCCGTGGCTTGGCTTGGCCATGACAATAGTGGCTGAGGCAAGTGGCGTAGCTTGTCCTAGCCCGGCGATGTGTACGTCATGGTGTCGCCTCGAACGCTCAGACATATAGCTCAACCCTTGCCTAGCCATCCACCGTCCATGGTTGGCCATTGCGACTCCCGCCGCGGCTGCTGAATACTCGAACCCAAGGGAACAAAAAGCAGATTTAGAGCAATAAATTGTTTGTTTAGGATTCAAACTTTTCTTCGGTCGCCTTAATGGAAAATTGTTTTTTGAGAAGCTAAATCATCTCCCAATCAAGGCGACTGAAGAAAAGTTCAAATCCTAAACAAACAATTTATTGCTCTAATGGGTGATCGAAGAAAGGTTTGAGTCTTGGAAAAGCAGCTTCCTCACATCATCATATAAGATGATACCTGGGTAATCACAAGCACGCAAAATAGTGGAATACTTGGGAATCTACAAGTATCCAATGATGTAGTTTAGAGAATGCCTTGAGGACAACTCATATAGGTCGAGTGTTAATGAAAGGGAGTACCTACACAGTGGTAGATGCTCGTAAATAATGGATACTTGGGCAATCACACATATTCATACTCTGAGAACAACTCAAACGGGTTGAGTGTCGATAAGAGAAAGTACCTGGATAGTGGCAGATACTCAAAGAAAATGAGATACTTGGACAATTGCAAGTATTCATATCTTGAGGACAACTTGAACATGTCAAGTGTTAATAAGAGAGAGTACCTAGATTGTGTTAAAGATAATTGATACCTGGATAATTGTAAGTATTCATATCCCAAGACAACTTAGGTTGAATATCAATACAAGAAAGTACCTAGATTGTGGCAACACTTAAAGATAATTGGATACCTGGATAATTGTAAGTATTCATATCCCAAGGACAACTCGAATAGGTTGAATATCAATACAAGAAAGTACCTAGATAGTGACAACTACTCAGAGACAATGGAATATTTGGACTGTCACCAATATTCATATCTTGAGGACAACTCAAATGGGTCAAGTGTCAATAAGTGAGAGTACTTGGACAATGGCAAGTACTCAAAGGAAGTAAAACACATGGTTAGACAAAAGTTTCTTTCTTTTTTCTTTTTTTTTTGGAGAGGGGGAAGAGGGGAAAAGATATACTTATTTGATGATATATCTAATATACAAAAGTATGTCTCCTGTTAATACATGCAATACATACACATGGTGTAAATTCATGAATTCGAATGAGGTTAATGTATGATAATTTTGTCAATTTTGCATCATCAAAGTTCCGATGGGAAAAATTTAGAAAGATAATGTGTGACATCCTGAAATTCGACCCCGTTTCGATAAAGTGAAATGGACATTTCATCGGCGTGCCTATGGCCTTTTTCTTTGAGCTGATCACTCACGAGTTAACTAACCTATTGGGTAAAGCCGTTAAGGGATGTATCAGCTATAAAATCCCTAAAAGCTACCTAATTGGTTGGATTGAGCTAAAATCACGTCTGATCGATTTTTAACCACGAAATTGAACTCGATTTCGGGAATCGAATTTTAAGCGCGTCATAATTCTTATTTTTAGGATCCTGTCTCATCGCTCGTCAATTTATTGACGAGTCTGAAATTTCAATAAAGAAATTATCGGAAGAAAAATTTAAGTCCAAAAAGAAATTAGAAAGGGAAAGAGAAAAGAAAATCAAATAAGAAAAGTATGGTTATTTATTTTTCTTTTTCTCTCTCTCTCTCCCTTCTCTTTTCTTTTCTCTTTTTCCTCTCTCTCCCTCTCTTTTCTTTTCTTTCTTTTTCTCTCTTTTCTTTCTCTCTCCTCTCTCCTCTCCCTTTCCCCCTCGTGCGAATTCCCCACCGCCCATTCTCTCTCTCTCTTTCTTTGACCGGTCCAACCCTATCCTCTCTCTCTCTCTCTCTCTCTCTCTCTCTCTCTCTCTCTTCTTCTTCTTCTTCTTCCTTCCTCTGCACGTCCAGCAAGCGAAAACCAGAAGCAGAAAAAAACGGAGACAGCAGCTCGCCCCTCAGCCGCTCGCCGCTTGTCCCGCCATCGCACCGCCGCACCGCCGCCCGCGCGCTCGCCGCCGTCCCGTCGTCCGCGCACGCCCAGGCCGTGCGAATCAGCCCTGTTTCGCCCCTGTTCTGCACCGACCAGCTTCCGTCCGGCCACCTCCAGCCACCGCCCAGCCCCATCGGACCTCCCCCACGACCCCCTCGCCCTCCGCCAGCCTCCCCTCGCTGCCCTAGCCGCCGAGCAGCCCCGATCGGCTCCGTCCAGCGGACCCACGAAGTGGGTTTCTAGCACTTCGGGCCCGCTTTTGGGCCGTTTCCCGGCCCCGAACTCGAGCCGTGCTTTGGAAACAATCGTTCCTCGCGTCGCCACCATCGGATTGATCCAATTTGCGCGCGATTTGGTGAGTAATCTCACTAATCCAGGATTAGTTGGCTAATTATGCTTAAGGTTGGTTTATATTTAATTAATTATGTTTAGGTTGTTAGATTAGAATAAATTAGCAATTATTAGCCAATTGTGATGTGAATTAGATAAATTGAATGTGTAATTAGCAAGTAGACGTGGTCTACTATTTATTGGAAGTGCCTCGGAATTTTCCCCGACCCTTGGTGGGCTCCAATTAGGCTTTTCGGGCCTAAGTGGATTTTTTAGTATTTAAATATTAATTTTCGGAATTAAATTAAATAATTATTTATTTTCCGAAAATTCAACTGAGATGGCCTGGAACCGGAAAATTATGCTGATGGCCGTGGTGAAGTCCGTTTATTTAATCGGGCTTTAATTTGAGCTAAATTGAATTTTTAATATTAATTTTTTAATTTTCGAAATTAATAAATAAATTATTTATTTTTCGGAAATTAAGATTTTGATGGCCGACGACTGAAATCTCGTGCTGATCGTCGGGCGCAGTCTGTTTATTTATTTGAGCTCCACGTTGTATAGAATTGAATAAATTGTGATATTTTAGGGATTTACCCTAAATTGATTGGAATTTGACTGAGATTGAATTGTTGATTGGTAAATGGCCAAGTATGTTATTCAGTATTTATAATGCTTTGTTAAGTTGATTTAATTATTTTGATTGAGAAATCGTTGGCATTGGTTGTCGATATTGAAAGTAAATTGGTAACCACTTGAAAGAGGACACGTGGGCTCGGTGAATTGGAATGTCACCTGGAGAATGCACGTGAGTTTAGTGGTTGAATATGTCACCTTGGCGAAAAGGTCGCTTAAGATAATGCACGTGGCTCGGAGACTCGGTATGTCGTCCTGGAGAATGCACGTGGCTCGGTGATTTGATGCGTCACTTTGGTAAGCGAGTACCTTAGAGAATGCACGTGGGTCCAGTATTCGAAATGGCATCTAAAAGGGCACGTGGCTTTGTGATCTGATGCGTCACTTTGGTAAGCGAGTACCTTAGAGAATGCACGTGGGCCCAGGCATCGTAAAAAGGACACGTGGCTCGGTAGCTTGATGTACCACCTTGGCAAAGAGGTCACCTTAGAGAATGCACGTGGGTCCGAGGTTTGAGGCACGTGGCTCGGAGACTTGGAAGGTCGTCCTGGAGAATGCATGTGGCCTACCTTTTAAATATCCCACAGTGGGGATTGAATTGTATGACATGTAATCAACTGGTTCGATTTGTTCGAAGTGAATGGGTGTTTATTGTGAATTGTACTGACTTGCAGGTGGAATCTGAGGCCAAGGTAAGTCCTCTGCCCTGTGCGTGTTTAGGCAGCCTTTAGTATAATGGTTTACTAATCGGGCGTAGTGGGGTAGAACTCGCTGAAACGTAGTCTCATCCCAGTTTGGGGAAAACCATTTCAGGACCCCGCTGAAGAGCCGAGGAGGAGGAATCCGAGAAGGAGAACTCGGAGGTGAGATATGAAGAGAAGGATTTTTGGAAGAAGAAGATAGTCCCGAGAGGGGCCTTGAGTATCATCTGGATGGATTGAGATCCTATCTCCTTTTGAGATCTCTTTTTGATGTGAATAGTTATGAAGTGATTTGTGGTTTGTATAAAAGTTTGGTTATAAATTTCAATATGAAAAATATGGCCCTGCTTTTCTATCCCATCGTTTTATTGTCTGGGGATTTTAACTCCTTCCGCATGTGCTTAAAATTGAAAGGGTCGGCGATACATTGTCCTGGGATATCGCATTATAAAATCGACCAAGTGAGACGGATGTGTGCATGCCTGAAGATTGGGGCGTGACACAATGCATATTCAAAATGTGGATGTCTTAAACATGTCAATTGAAGGACTTTCAGTCCGAAAAGGCTTTCCACTCACTCTCATTGAAAAAGTTGTTTTTATCTTGATCATTAATGCAAGATTTACAAAAACCACACCATCTCACTATCATCATGTCAACAGGGGTCCAAGTATTCTTGCAAAGTGGTATGACTTTACCAATCTGAGAGGTCTTTGTCAGGATTGTAATGTAGACATGGTCAAAGGCTTATCAAAGGGGATTGTCCAAGTCAAGGCTCTGAAAGAAATCATCTACAATCATCTTCGAGTTTATAGGTCAAGAACCCTGCAAAATGACATAGAGATAATCTTGCTAGCACTTCTTCGAGCGATACTTATAAACATATGAAGTCTACGTTAATTCAAGTGCCTTAGTCTAAAGAGAATTTTTTAAAGGGACGCAACATAGCTTGGTTCATGGGTTGAGAAATGAAGGAATTCACAGGCTCAAAAATGTGTATAAGAGTTGGTAATTATCTTGGCATTATCATCGGTCTTCCTTCTCACTGCCCGGAATTATCCTCATGGAAGCTCCATTAATTGTACCACGACAATAACTTTATTAGGGAATACGAATGGCTGAAATTTACTTTTTTTGTTTGAGGGCATTGGCTTTATTTTTATCAGATACATTGCTTTTTTATGCCCTTAGTTTTTAACCTACTCTTCACATCTATGAGCATTAGCCTTGCTCTTACTAGGTACACTACTTTTTTTATGGCCCTAGTTTTCATTTCTATTTGTTGTTTTGGAACTGGCCTAGACAAGTTTAAACAAAACATTGCTATTAAATTCATGAGTCTTCCTCTTCATTTGGCACTTTGGATCATGTTGTTTGAATAGTAGCGACCTCTAACTTGCCCCAATGTGAGGGATTATTATCAGTTAGGTTTATACTAAATGAAATTACATACTTATTGGGGCTGTACAATGGATACAAAAGCATAGGATAGAGAAATGAATGCTCTTCATCCTTTTAAGGCACTTAAATTATTGTGAGTATTCGTATGCGCTAAAGACACCCAAAGATTGATGCAAGTGCACTCAAAAAAATTTATATACATTTTCTCACCTTGTGGCAACGCTCTCTTTCCAACCTAATGTGGGGTGGTTCTTGATAGGAATAATATGAAAGAAACTTCACAAGTGTTTGGGCCTAAATAGGTTAAGCAACGGATAATCTACATTGTTTAGGATAGAGAAAGGAAATGCCCTCATCACTTTGGTCATTGTACCATTCATAAGAGAACTCTTTACTTTATAGACATGAAACTACCTACACTCATCTCACAAGTGTATAAATAGGGAACTGTGTATGAGATATACATTGCCTTTTATCATTCTAACACTTCTCGTTTAGCATAATCAATCCCACATCAGTCATTGAATTGTCTATTTTGATAATTCTCATTGGAATTAATGATTTAGATAGATAAAAAAATCATGCAAAATTCCCTTTGGAAAGACATGGACCATTTTAAGCAGGAGGGAGTTTTTCATCAAGAGCATGGGGAAGGAAAATTGACCCTATAGATGTGTTAAATTTTGAACATAGAGGGGATTATTCAAAAAATGGGCAAGGCGCTAGCAGTACCTATGGGGCACCTCTCTCTCTCTCTCTCTCTCTCTCTCTCTCTCTCTCTCTCTTTTAATCGAAATGGATCTAGGATGATATGTCTTTTCACATCAAGTTAGGTGAATTCGATATGGGTCATTTCCATGCACTTGCTTGGCCACTATTAAT
Source organism: Eucalyptus sideroxylon x Eucalyptus melliodora (assembly GCA_016097485.1). Taxonomy (NCBI): domain Eukaryota; kingdom Viridiplantae; phylum Streptophyta; class Magnoliopsida; order Myrtales; family Myrtaceae; genus Eucalyptus; species Eucalyptus sideroxylon x Eucalyptus melliodora. The sequence goes on from CM027832.1 coordinate 22,688,588, forward strand.
TTGCTCAAATTAACCCATTGAGTTTGTTCCTTGAATCCTGATGCTTCTTGTCAAATAGGGAAATTATATCAAAAGCGAATTTAGAGGGGATATGGGAAACAACACCAAATTACCTTCGATGACTTCTCAAAATTTCTCGAATGTTGATGATAGCCACTTTATCTTGTCATGGCTCAGCATTTTCTTTTGATTAGCCCTTCTCAATTGTGGCTATGTGGGTCCAGTCGATGGTTGTTGATTCATCCTTGACGCATTCTTTTTGTGGAACCCTTCCCTGCCTCATCTTCGATCATAGGAATATCAATAGCATTGAGCAAAGTCATGTACCTCAGACTTCCATGAAATCTAAGATAGATAGTCAAAACCTTGAATTTACTGCTAGCAACTGCTTTCGGACAAAGTATGCATTTGGAACAAGAAGTGAGGTTTCCGGATTCCAAAGTCATGTTTGAAACAAGAGGCTAGAGATCATCTCGACTATCTAGATTTTCTCCTTGTTAACAGTAGTCAATTTAAAGAGAAAGTGGAGGAGTTCATTCTTTGTGCTTCCTAACTTGTTGAAGCCAAATGTCCTATCAATGAAACTGCAATGCCTAGTCTCTCGGGGTATGTCTTGTTTAGAAGACACTACTTAGACTCGAGACAAAGTCGTGCAGGTGTAAGGTGAAGCATGCAAATCTTCAAGGATGGCTTGTTGAGATAACTTGAAAATGGGGGAGGCTAAGAGCAGCGTGGAGGAAGCTTCCTAGATTGCTTCTCCTTAAGTCATTATGATCGCATGCTCCGAGTTTAATCATGTGCATTTGCCTATTTTGTCTTGTCTTTCATCTCTTGTAGATGGAAAAGAGAGCAAGTATGCCATTCCCAAAATTATGTTTAAGGAACAAGACACATCTTTTGTTTTTCTGCAACATGGTGATATTTTTTGTTCGCTCATGCTTTCTTGAAATAATGTTTTTGAATTCAACAAGCCCACATGATGTGCCAATTTCAAATGCCCCATGTCATGCTAAGTCAAAAATACAAAATAAGTGAAAAAAAAACACAAACAAAGTTAAATCTAACACGTGATTTGGGAAAAGATTTTGGTAATGAAATGTCTTCTATTTTCTAAAAGAATTTTTTTGGCGAAACGGGGGGGGGAGGAAGCATGAGGAAGCCCAAGCCTCATAATTTTCTTTGGATGATATTGTCTTTTTCATGGTTGTATATCATCATGAGATTGGTTTGGGGTACCCCTCATGCCCTCAAAATGAAATATCGAAATTATACTTTCATTAGGTAAAACCAAATTACATTATTGGAATGAAAAATGTGACATTAACATACATATTAGACAAAATAAAAAAAAAAAAAAGGATGCTATAAAAACAACTAAAATCTGTGAAAAAGCCCTTGCAAAAGGGAGTATCCCGATAATCGATGGTGTCGGGCCCTTGAATCAAGCGCCCTTGAGTTCTTCGCCTTTGGTAGACTTGAAGTGTTCATACGAGAGGACCACTTCATTAAAACTATGGAAGCGCATTCCATGCAACTAGGAACGAAGGTTGCTGGTCAAGGTTTTTATGAACAGCTTTATCATTTCTTCTTCATTCAACTAAGGAATAGCTTGCATCATGAAAGCCTCCCACCTTCCCACATATGCTCAAAAATCTTCCATTGGTCCTCTTCTGATGCGAACTAAATCCTCGTTAGGCAATATAGTTCCAACCTTGGCTTCGTATTAATGCAGGAATGCGGGAGATAGCTCACTCCAATCCTTCACAAGGTAGATCTTTGCCATAAAGAACTACTGCAATGCAGGCCCAGTGACACTCTCTTGGGAGGCTTGAATTATGAGTAGTGCCTGGTTGATGAACCAACGCATTTTGGCATGACAGTATTGCAAGTGTATTATGGGGCAAGTCGTGCCATTATATTTATGGGGACTAAGTGTTGAGCCAAGATGAACCTACCGTGTCTCAATTAGGGAACTAGCCCTCTCTCTGCTTTACCATTCCCTTTATCGTGAAAATGAATTCTACTACTTTAGGGAAGTTGGACTCTTCTGAGACTATTTCATCGCTTTCTTCTTGGTCAAAATTTCCAATTGAAGATGATGCATCTATGTCACCCTCATGGTTGGGTGAAAAATTTAGTGACTTATTGGGAGACAAGTCCTAAAAGGGAAAATGTTCCCCCATCTAGCAGACTTGGACCCTATGCATGAGTGGGAGGTAATTATTCGATGAATAACTGACATCATCTGTATAATATTGGCAGCTCTCCATGGGACTATACCACGGGTGATGTTTGAAGCCTTGGTGTGGCTGTTCATAGGCTGTCAAATTTTTCCTACATTTAGCAGCAGACGTTGGCTTGGATTGCTTGGAATTTCCTTTCTTGACATGTGGTCTTGACCTCTTGAACATTGCCCCTTGCTTCACCAATTTGAGGTGGTCAGGAAGACTGGGAGATAGTAAGGTCTCGTTCCTTGGATTGATGGTGGTCAACACTCTTTGGGTCCTAACTCTTGCGGTAAGCCTAGAAAGTTGTGTTGCCAAACTCCAAACTCGAATAGACTTTTATAATGTTGACCTCATCCGCAGGGTTTTTGCCTTTCCTAGTGGGAAGCTTCTTCGTAATGGAATACTACTTGGTGGTCCCTTCATCATGCAAGACTGCATTGATATTTTCTCTCATCAATCCTTCTTCTGTTGGCTGTAGGTCAAACTAGGTGGTTAGGCTCCTCCCTAACATGGCATGTTCCCTTAAGAACTCATTATCCTTTATCTCCATGCCTACCGATTCTTCACAAGGTGGGGTAATGTCGATGCCGTCGTCAACATTATATTCTTTGCAGAAAGCATCAGTCAATTCTTCCCATGTCTTGAGGAGACTAACTTTCCTTACAAAGTACCACCATAGGTTGGAGCCAATCAAATTTGATTTGTACGATTGAATCACCCTTTGAACTTGGTAGGCTTGCAAATGGATCTCTGAGTAAGAAGCATTGGCATATTTCTTGCACCTAGGCACTTTGAATTCTTTTGGAATTTTGATGGCGGCATAACTAGATAGATTAGTGGGGCCTTGATCATGCAACTAGCTCAACTTTTCCATGTTCCTCATAAAGTGTCCATCTTGTCTATTCTGCCCATTTTCTGGTGCTCCTATGGGTGTTACAAGAGCATCCTCCCCAACAAAGATTGGATGTGGCTCATCAGGTAAATTGGTGATTTCACTATCAACAGCTAGATTGGTACTATATCATCTTGTGATAGAATGGCCATGGAGTTGAGCTTGGTCTAAAAAGGAGTCGCGGACCCCTAGAGTGCCATAACTTTGGCGAAAGGGACACTTAATTGCCATAACTTATGAAAGCTACACTTAAGTGCCAAAATCGAAGCAAAGTGGATCACTTGAGTGCCAATCCGGCCAAAATCCGGCCAAATTGCATACGTGGCATTTTCTGGTGACTTCTTTTATTGAGGTGGCAAATATTTTTTTTTAAAAAAAAAGCCCATGTGGACAACAAAAATGACATCATCCATCCACACTAAGTGAGTTGACCTAAACGACGTCATTAGGTTATTTTGGCTTAAGCACACCTGGCCGTCGCCGTTCCTCCCCATTTGTATTCACACTAGATCTTATGCCCTTCTCTTCGGCGCCACTCATGCCTAGAGGTGGTCATCGGTCACCGTTGTCAGTCACTGTTGTTGGTCATCATCGCCGCTCACCATCGTCGCTTGTCGTCACCACTCACCATCGTCGCTCCTCCAGGTTTGGCCCCTTCTCCCCATCCCTTGTGATGAAATTAGGGCTTGATTACTTTATTAGGGCTGGCTCGACCCCTTCTCCCCCTCCCATGTGATGAAATTAGGGCTCGATTATTTTATTAGGGCTGACTCGATTATTTTATTAGGGCTCCAATGGAATTTCTGTTGAAATGCACGCACTTTGTTTGGCTACTCCCTTGTGTGGAGATGCTCGCCTTGGTCGATGATTTATGTAGTCGATGCTCGAGTGAAACGAAATATTGAATAAAGTGGAACTAGGAACTAATGTGTTTGAGGGAAACGAAATATTGAATCAAGTGGGATATGATAGATAGATTAAGGTGGAAGGTGTGAAATAATAGCCCTCAAGTGCTCTGCAAAAAGCACACAACTTTGCTATCAATCTACTTTTATTCTTTTACTCTTCTTTCATGATTGTTGTTTCTAATCAAATAGTCAACATATATGCAAGGAACATTGAGGAGTGCAAAATTTATTTTGATACTTTATATAAGCTCGTTTATCTACAAGGGACATATTTGGAACCACATGTAAGTACCTCATTTTAAAGTTTATATCAGGTCTTTTGACATGTAGTATCAATCTACTGTGCCATGGATAAATTCAAGACTTGGAGGGAATTTCTCTTGGTTTGTGTAATGACCTCTTGACGCAATATATTAATAGCCAAACATCATAGAGTAGAGTATGATTTCTCTTGGTTGGATGAGAAACATAACTTTCACCCTATATTTTTACATTGAGCTTTCCTTAATTTTTTGTATGTGTTTTCACGTGAAAATAGATTTGATTTAGTTGATGTACATTCTCTCATATCACAGGTTTAGTTCAACAAAAGATAGTAGACAAAATTGCTTGGGTTGTGCTTATTGTGGGGACCTGTGCTTGTTGTGGAGACCTTTGTTTTTTGTTAATATTTTAAGGGAATGGAAGACAAATAATTAAAGTGACAGACCTCTTTTTTGGCTATCATGTAGGGGCATATTGTTAGTGTGGGGACCTTTGTTTAATAAAGTCCATGAGAGTGGGGGGACTCTCATGTGCAATTGTCTATTGTCTATTGTCCTTGGTGGATGTGGTTCCAAAAACTAATTATTCTTTTTCTTGTTCTTGGTGCAGAAATGGCTTATGACAAGGATTATGTCGCTATCATAGTTTGCTACGGTGGGGAATTTGTGATTAGGGATGATGAGTGGGAGTATGAGGGTGGAAATGAGGGCACCATCTTTGTCGAGATAAAGAAGGCATCTTATATAGGATTTGTTAGAGATATAAGGACTTATTTGCCTTGTAAAATTCATAAGTTGCTATATTGTATTCCTAGGAAAGACTTAAGAGATGGTTTGAGATACTTAGAAGATGATAATGGTTTCAGGGATGTTCTATACCATTATCTTCATGGTGAAGAGGTAAAAATATATGTTGAGTACGCTAGTGAAAGTGAGGATGAAGATGATGATGGAGAAAGTGCCCAAGTAGGACAGACAAGAGATGGTATTCAAGGTAGTACTGACGTTAGGGTCAAAGGAGGGTAGGATAGATATGATAGACAGGAGAGGAATGCAGATGCAGTTCACCAAAGTGATGATGACATAGGTGATGTCACAATCACTGGATTAAAGTGGGAAGTAGCTGAATCAACTGATGATGATGATGAAGGGTTGCCTACTGAAAATTTCATAAGTGATAACGATGACGAGGAGCTTGTAGAGTCAAGAAAAAAGTGAAGGGATTTTTTGATAGATAAGTTTGTAGCTTTGAAGGTAGTTGATGAAGTTCCAAACAGGGCCGAAGGCCCTGCAGATGCTGGTGCTAGTGCTGCTGGCGAGGAGATTGATTATGAAGAAAGTGTTGAGAATGCTACTTCCCAAGATGAGCTTGAAGAAGATGAAGGAGCTGTGCATAGAAGGAAAAGTAAGTTTCCTTTTTATGATCCATCCATTGACTCTCCTACTTTGTCGATAGGTATGAAATTTCATGATGTGAAAACAATTTAGAGAAGTTATACTAAAGAACTCCATTGCTGCACAGAGAAATATTGATTTCATTAGAAATACTAAAACCTTTGTAAGAGCTAGGTGTTCGCAGCAAAATTGTCCACGGAAGATCTACGACGCATTTGTTAAGAGAAGTGGATCTTTCCAGATTAGAGCCTACCAAGAGAAACATATTTGTTTCATTAATTTTCAAAATAAAATGGTAACAAGTGCATGCTTGTCGAACCACTTCTTTGACTTAACTAAGCTGATGCCTCATATTAGTACTACTCAGTTCAGGATGTTGGTGAAGGAGCAAGTAGGCATCAATATATTCAATGCAAAAGATCGAAGCAAAAGGTGATGAAAATACTCATTAGTCAATACGGTAGTGAATATGGACAGTTGTAGGATTATGCTTGGGAGGGTAGGCTGCAAAATCCTTCAAGTAAAGTGTATATAGAGGTTGTGGAGAGACCACTTCCTGATATTGGGACCAAGTTTGATAAGTTCTATGTTTGCTTCGATGCATGCAAACGAGGATTTTTATCTGGTTATCGACGGATTATAGGATTGGACGGGTGTTTTTTGAAGGGCTTGTGTAAGGGAGAATTGCTGGTAGCAATTGGAAAAGATGCAAATAACCAAATGTTTCCATTGGCTTGGGTTGTTGTGAAGGTAGAGAACAAGGACAACTAGTCTTCGTTCCTAAAAAATTTGATGACTGATTTGGAGATAACAAATGGGGTAGGGTGAGCATTTATGAGTGACTAACAAAAGGTAATGTTTGCTTTTTGAAAAATTTGGTGAATTGTTTGCTTTTTAATATCAACATGTTATTTGTTTACATTTAGTATTTTGAATTATTATAGGGACTGGTTCCAGCAATAGCTGAGTTGTTGCCTTATGTTGAACATCAACTGTGTGTGCGGCACATATACGCAAATTAGGCAAAGAAATTTAAAAGGGATAAGTTGCAGTTGCACTTTTGGCAGTTAGCAAAGAGCACGAATATGGCTATTTTAGGATGGCTAAAGAAGAACTGCTTCAATTGACAAAGGAAGGTTATGATGCACTATTCCAAACAGAACTGAAGTATTGGTGTAGGGCGTTCTTCAGCGAGGAATTCAAGTGCAATAACATCGATAACAACATCTACGAATCATTCAATGAAAGAATAATAGAGGCTAGATGAAAACCAATTATCTCGATGCTTGAAGACATACGAGTTGTGGTCATGACTTGGCTACACAGACAAAGAGATGAGGCTGCAAAATGGACTATGCAATATGGTCCTAGGATTGCTAAGAAATTGACAGAGAACTTGGTTGCAAGCAGGTATTGTCATCTCATTTGGAATGGGGATGAAGGATATGAGATCATGAAGGGTTCCGATAAATATGTTGTCCATTTAGATATGAGGAAGTGTTCATGTAGAGCATGGCAACTAAGTAGAATTCCTTGTGCACATACCATATGTGTCATTGAATTGAAGGGCCACAACACAGAAGACTACATTGATGATTGGTACAAAAACCGAGATATCTTGCTTTGTATCAATTCATGTTACAATCAATCAGAAGTAGCAAGTTCTGGTAGCCAACAGATTGCGAAGCACCTCAACCTTTGCCAATAAAGAAGAAAATGGTAAGACCAAAGCAAAAACGAAGAATGACGGAAGGAGAGGTCTCATGTTAGCGTAGGATGAATAGGACAGGTGTACCGATAAAGTGCTCTTTCTACCACATAATAGGGCACAATACTAGACGTTGTCAATTAAGAATGCAGCAGGAACAGTTTAGTAGGGCCGAAGTCCTTAATGAAGGGATAGTTGGAGAAGAAAGGCGAAGTAAGTCGATTGTTCTTCAATCCACGACAATAAATCCAGCAAATCATGACAATTGTGTTTATTTTACTTTATGTACATAGATATAAGTGACATGTATGTAATATTTTTGTCTTTGTCAGGTCACGAGAATGACATGTGAAGAATTGGCCGAAGCTCCTGCTGTACTTGAAACCGAAGGGCCTATTCAAAGAACACAAGGAAGAAGACAGCCATGTGAAGGATTGGCCGAAGCCCCTGCTATACCTGAAACTGAAAGGCCTATTCAAAGAAGGCAAGGTAGAAGACAGCTAGCTGCAGGATTGGCTGAAGCAACTAAAGGGCCAGTTAAGTTGACCGTTCGTTAGTAGCAGCAGAGAAAAAAATACCCAGTAAGTTCAATTATTTGAGTTTAGTTTTCCTTGATGTTGTTATATGGCATGATGTTATATTTATGATGTCCTTTGTCTTTTTCTTAGATTCAAAGAATGCAATCTATAGCACAGCTGGCAATAGAGGGCCCACCTGAAGAGCCACCACAAGATTCATCACCAAGGTCACCACAAAGGCCACTAGAAGGGTCATCACAAGGGCCACCACAAAAGCCAACCAAAGGTGTCACTGAATTTGAATGGCTAAATAGAAAAACAATTAGAAAAAAGCCAAATCAAGAGCCACCTACAAAAAGGCCATCTAGAAGACGCCTAACTAAAGAATTGACCGAAAAAGCTCCTGCTGTAGCTGAACAGCCACAACAAGAGCCCAAAAAATCACATGCGAGAAGAAGAGCCAATCAATTACAAGTACCTGAAAGTGACGCTCCCTTTCGAACAAGAGGGACTCTTGGGAAGAGGCTAAAACAATATGGTTATGGACTTTATACAGATGAGCGTTCTGGAACAGTTATTCTTAATATAAGTTTTATAGGTTGCATTTAATTTAATTTATAGTGCAAACTGTTGTTGATAATTGAGTTTTCTTTTCGAAGCCTGGGAGAAGTTCAAAGGTTCTTATCTCTCAAAGCTTAACTCAAGAATCAACGGCTGCGCCAACAAAGAAGAAGACATTGGCTGCACCAATAAAAAAAGAAGAGTAAGAAGAACCCAATTGCAGGTCCATCTAAATCAGTTCAGCCTACGACAGTTGCAGCTCCTTCTGAATCAGTTTAGCCTATGACAATTGTAGCTCCATCAAAATCAACACATCTCAAGACAGTTGAAGAAGAAGTTTCACGTCCAATTAGAAAAAGTGCACGAATTATGAATCAAGTGAAAAGTCCATCAAAAAGATCATTGTGAGGCATTGTGCATATTAATTGATAAAATGGGATATGATATGATTTGTGGGGCGAGGAGTTAGTTAAAAAATAATGGATGTTTTTTTTTTTTTTTTTATTTTTTCATTGAGTTTATGAGACTTCAGACTTCATTTCAATATCAATGGAACAATCTAATTGATTGTTATTTTTTTCCTTTTTTCGTTTTTTTATTTTGTTTTTACTTTTACTTATTGCTTCTGGTGGTGGATTTGTGGTGGTGAATGGGGTGCTCGTGTGGCTAGAGGTGGTGGCTGGTGAAGCCTGGTGGTGGTGGGTGTATTATGGGGGTTGGGTTGGGGCCTCTTGCTGCAACTACTACTAGTGCAAGAGTGCAGTGTGCATAATCTAGCTTGCACGAGCCCCTTTTGCAATAGACCCATGAACCACTACCAACAGTGGCTGCTAATGGCAGGTCTATGGTGGTGGCTACGTGCTGGTGTGATAGCTGGGATGCTGGTGTTGCTAGTGGTGGTGGTCGGTGGTGACTACTAATGCCTACTGATGATGGGTTTATTATAGGGGTTGGGTTGGGGGTTTTTGTTACACCTGGTGCAAGATGTAAGTATTCAATATGCACATCTTGCACCAAGTAGTGTTGGTGCAAGCTAGTGTAAGCACCTTGTACTAGCAACTTCTGCAGCAGCATACCACTAGCATAGTGGTGGCTGGTGGTAGTTCAAGTGGATACCTAGGATACTTGGTGTGGCTGGTGGTGATAGTTGGAGGCCGATAGTGGACAGTGGTGGGCGATGGTGGTGGCTGGTAATAGCTGATGGCTAGTGCAATTTATAGAGGAAATATACAAAAAAATGGCACTTAACTGGCACTTACCTGATCACATTCTAAAAAATCTAGCACTTAAGTGTTCACTTTTAATCATAAGTGATACTTAAGTGATCATTTTTACTAATAATTTGACACATAAATGACTTTTTTTTTTTTTATCACGACTAGCACTTAAGTGATCACTACATACAACTTATAGCACTCGAATAATCACTCGTGTTTATCCTATGTATATGGTGGTTTGTAGCAAACCAAAGAAGCTGCTGGTTTAATATGGCAACTTCATTCAATTCAATGTTTGCTGCTAGTTTATATTCAGTTCAAGTAAAGAAGCAAGTGCCATAACTTGGCATCGAGAGACGCTTAAGTGTCATAACTTTAAAATGGTATACTTGAGTGCCGAGTTTTGAAGTTAAATGGGACACTTAAGTACCACTCTGCGAAGATCGGCCAAATGGCTGACGTGGCAACTTTACGCGAGCTCGGTCCAAAACGGTGTCATTTTGCACGCCGACGTGGTGGAAAAAATGCAAAAACGACGCCGTTTCGTGTCTACGTGTAAATAATAACATAAAAATTAATTAAATTAAACCTAAAATATTCAAAAAATTTTAAAAAATAAGAAAATTTTAAAAATTTTAAAAAATTAAGAAAATTTTAAAAAATTCAGAAAAATTTTAAAATTTTAAAAAATTCAGAAAAATTTTAAAATTTTAAAAAATTTAAGAAATATTTTAAAACTTTTAAAAATTTTAAAATTTAAGAAAATTTTAAAAAATTAATAAAATTAATAAAATTTTAAAAAATTTTAAAAATTTAAAAAAAAGGGGGGTGGGGGGGAGGCGAGCGGGCGGCTCCCTCGCCACCACCTCCCCGCCTCCTCCCATCGCTGCCGCCGGCTCCCTCGCCCCCCGTTCGGCCTCCCCCCCCCCCACTTTTTTAAAATTTTTTAAAATTTTTCTTAATTTTTAATTCTTTTAAAAAAATTTCTTAATTTTTTAAAATTTTCTTAATTTTAAAAATTTTTCTTAATTTTTTAATTTTTTTCAAAATTTTCTTAATTTTTTAATTTTTGAAATTTTTTAAATTTTCTTAAATTTTTATATTTTTAAATTTTTTAAAATTTTTTAAAATTTTTAAATTTTCTTAAATTTTTAAATTTTAAATTTTTATTTTTATTTTTCTTAATTTTTCTTAATTTTTAAAAATTTTCTTAATTTTTTAAATTTTTAAAAATTTTCTTATTGTTTTTCTAAATTTTTTGAATATTTTAAATCTAATGTAATTAATTTATATATTATTATTTACATGTAGACACGAAACGGCGTCGTTTTTGCGTTTTCTCCGCCACATCGGCGTGCAAAACGACGCCGTTTAAGACCAAACTCGCTTGGAAAATTGCCACTCAGCCATTTGGCCGGATTTTCGCCGGAGTGGCACTTAAGTGTCGCATTTTACTTCGATATTGGCACTTAAGTGTACCATTTTAAAGTTATGGCACTTAAGTGTCATAAAATCCGTGCCAAGTTATAGAATTCTAGGTGTCCCAACCTCATTTATATTCAGTTCAAGTAAATAAGTCACCACAACACATCGACCCAATATACATTCCATCATCATCGATTTATATTCGAAAATAAGTAAAATTACATAGTACAAATAACATCTCATTCATTCATTCATTCATTCATTCCCTTTCCTTGACCTCCCCACAAGCACAAGAAGTAACGCCTAATACAATGACAGCCTAAAAAATAAAAAGCCACAACAACAATCTTGTAGACAACACAAAAATTATTTTCATCTTCCAAAAAGATAAGTTACATTTAATTCAAATTAAGTACATTTCTCCACTCATTTACAACTATGGCAATCGAAGAAACTTCTTCTCAGCTTCTAGTACTTTACATTTCATCATAAAGTAGGATAGACAAAAAAATAACAACACAATAAATGTTCAGTAACACTTCCATTCAATTTTCATCATTGAAACTTCATTCTTCAATTGGTTAGCAGAAGATGCTCGAGCTTGCATTGAGTCAACATCGTCTAAGTCGTCCACAAGCATAGATGGAGGTTGATGACATCCATCAAGTAGGTCCAATATCACCTTTGTGGCTCGGTGAGAGAATTTCGCATCGACCCATTTGAAATATTTGCACTTCGACCCTTCTCTGTATCGGGCACATCCATAGAATCTTCTCTTGGGATTTGTTCGAGTCCACGATGTTCTTCTTCGGCTTGGTAACCCACAAAAACAGAAATGCTTGCCTTCTCCTTCACTTCAACGAGAGAAATTTTAGCCTCTACTGAAAGTCCTACTCTCCATTTCCAATATTCGACTGAAGAATTTGGGGCAAATCGAATTAGGGTTCGGGACTACAGCTCCAGTGCTTCAATGGCATTTTGCTCGATTTAGGCTTTTAGATTTAGGGCAATTGGGGAGACGATGTCATTTTTGTTGATTTAAGGGCTATATTTTGACCACCTATCGAAACAACGTCGTTTTGGATGAATTAGAGTTGAGTCAGCTCTCCGGCGGGCCACCTTGACGAGAAATATTAATATTTAAATGTCACGTATGATTTCCGGCTGGCTTCGCCGGAGGTGGCACTCGGATGTCTCACTTTTCTTCAAATGTGACACTTAAGTGTACATTTCGTAAGTTATGGCACTTAAGTGTCCCTTTGAGCAAAGTTATGGCACTTGTAGTGTACTTTTCTCGTCTAAAAAGACTCCACTTGTTTTGAGAGTTGTTGGAGTGTACTAACAACTCGTTTCATCTCCTTTTCATGATCACAAGGTGGCTGGGCATATCTTTATCAGCCATTTTTGCACTTGCTCTCAAGGGGTTCAGATTGGTGATCGGTCCATGATTACCTAGTCATGAATAAATAAGCATGTGTAAACAAGAGGCATAAATAAAGAGTTAGTCCATGATGACTACCTAATCCCACCCCTTTTGTATTCACGAAAAGTTTGTTCATGGAGGAGTCTTCCTTAAGAATGGACTAGGGAAATAAAGACGTGTGACATGTTAACATGGATTGAAAAGATATCGAATTTGAAATAGAAAAACTCGAAATGACAAAAGTATAATTGGAAACAAATTATCAAAAGTTTTCTTCCCTTTTCTTTACACCATTTTTCCTTTCTAAAAGCACCTAAAAATTCCTTGGGAAAAACAAAATTTAGCATGCTTGAGACAACAGAGGCATGAACTAATAGTAATTTTTTTTTTTCCAAAATTTTTCCATCTTTTTTTCAAAAAAGATTCTATGATAATTATTTCGCACAATTCTTGTCGATCGGCACTAGACCGACTTTTCTGTTGTTTGGGTACCTTGTGTCCGTATTTGAAACTTTAAGATTACCACAACAACCGAGAGTCATCAATGTATCAAAGATGTACATTGTGGCTTGAAAATGATCAACTACAGGTCAAATGTACAAAAATTTCTAAAAGCTACCCGATAGATTAGGACGCGCTAGTATCGTGCCGGAGTGAAATTAACCGTGAAATTGAAAGCGAATTTAGAAATCGGAAGTCCTGGTGTGTCACAAATCATTTTAGGAATATTGACTCATTTTCGGAAGATTTTTCATGCAAATCGAGTTTTTCAGCAAAATAATCAAAGTATGGTTAATTTGGTTCGGAAAATTGGTAGGCCCATTTTTTGTCGTACTTTTGGGACCCAAGATGGTTTTATGGTCAAGTGAATATGTGAATTGAAATGTGCTGACATTGAATTAATTTTATGGACTTCAATTTGACCAAATAGGAAGTTGATTGAATGAAATTGAAGAACTTGATGTACAAGATTTCAAAATTCATGCCCCACGGCGGAGGAAGCAATTGGACTCATTAGAGGAATATTGTGGAAGACTTGAGTTAGTGGAATGTGACATCATGTGATGTCATGGCTGGGGCCAAAGTGGAGGAGATTTAGACAAGTGGCAAGAGCCCATTGGCCCTAAAAAAAGTGGGGCTTTCCCTTCACCCATCAACATTATCTTCTTCCTTGAGTTGCTTCTTGGATTTTGGAGGAGAGAGAGAGGGAGTGTGTGACCAAACCAGCAAGCCATACGCCCTCCTCCACCCGCTCGGCCGCCCGTTTTGTCACCGGAGCCATCACCGGTCACCGCACACGAGCCGCCATCGCCCTCCTCCGCTGGTTTTGCCCCCAACCGACCGTCGAGCAGCTTCCGTTCGGCCTTGAACAGCCACTAGAACCGGAGTTCCAGCCAAGATCCGGACCTTTAAGGCCCGTTTTGGGTGCCTTCAAGTCTTCTTGTGGTGCCGCCTCAAGGAGGTTTTCCAACCACCTCCCCGTTGTCTTCATCGGAATTCATCGAAGCGATTCCGGTGAGTTTAGCCTCCTAAACCTTGAGTAGAGGGTTAATGATGCTTAGGGTGTTCTTAGTTTAAATTAAGTAAGCTTAGGTTGTTAGATTAGTTTAATTAGGTGTGAATTATATTAAGGGGTGTGATTAATTTAAAGTATGTTTAATTAGGGCTAAGTGGATGTTTATATTAATATAATTCTTGATTTGACTTAAATGAAGTATTTTTTATTAAATAAATATTTCAAAGTTATTTAATAATTTAATAATATATTATTATTCGAAATTATTAAAATATTATTATTTAATTAATTTTTGAAATAAATTTAATTATTTATGAAATTCTGAAAATTATTTCGAAACCTTCATTTCTTAGAATTTTGCACCGATCGTTGCTGTGTATTCAGATTTTGAATTTGATGAATGGATAATGCAAATTGAATGTTGGTTGTGAAAAATAGGGATTTTATTAATAAAATCCCAAATGTAGGGTTTTGATACCAAAATTGGATTTTTAGAATATTATCAAATAGTGGGGTTTAAAAAAGTGAGATATTGGTTTTCTGGTTCGAAATTAACGTGCCCCCACATATGTGAATAATTTCTGGAATATTTTTAATATGAAGAAAAGAAGCCGGGATCACTATTTTAAATTGAAGCATTGGGCGAAATGCAAAGTGTCCCGAGCTGTATGGATTGGTCGTGTGATAATTAAGTGAAAATTGTCCTATTGCTGTTGAGTCGGACTTGCCCATATATGGGATGCCCTTTACAATAGATGTGGGTCGCAGTAGATTCTGGGCCCATGCTCATTCGGGATCGCCGTCGACGTAATGACGAAGCCGTGCTCCAAGGTGAGGAGATGATGCCTAGCTGAATGTTAGTAGATAGCCGAATTGCGAGTAGACTATGTTCATGTGTGATAGTGAATGAATGAAAATTGGAATGCATGCTGAGTGTGGTTGTTGATTATATGAAAGTGATTGCGTTTCAGTTGTTTAAGTTCTTATTACTACTTGTGATTCAGTGATTTGAACTGTACTAACTTGTAGTAAGGAAGTAAGGTGAGGTAATTCTTCTTTGAGTGTGACTAGGCCACCCCTTGGTGTATTTTCTTTTTAATAGAGGTTTAGAGGGTGATCTTGCTGAGACAATATCTCACTTTCTTGTGGGCCAAAATTACGGGACCGTAGATGGCAGAACCTCCGGAGCGATATAATATTCATGTGCAGATTATGGAGCAGGTGCATAGTTTTCCTAATCCTGATAGTCATTGGATCTATGAGCTAATTAGGACCACGGTCTGGATCCAGGAGGCCGTGCTTGTCAAGGTACCTCATAGATATAGGGCATGGTTCCGCTTTGGGCCCAATGGTTTCAGGATTGGTCCTCTTGATAGTTTTGATATTCCACCTGCTGTGATGGAGGCCATTCTAGGTGAGGGCATAGCTGACCCTCCCGATGGTGGAGTGGTGGACCCGTCGTCTCCGGAGGCTGTTCAGTCAGAAGTGGGATTGACGAACGAGTCTGACTAGCAGTCATAGGAATGTTCCTTCTTTTTGGTGGATTAATCATTTTTTGTAGACTAACCCTTTTTGGTGTATGTAAACACTGGTATGATTATGTTGACACCTAATTTTGAAAAAATAAAATTGCATTTTGAAAAGAAAAAATAGAAAAGGGGAAAATTGATTTGATTGATTATGCATGGAAAATTTGAATTCTGATGGATATTCAGATTTTGATAAATGCAGAAACAATTAAAAATCAGGTGAACAAAGGGCAAGAATTTTTATAAAACGGAATAAATCGGAGCAAAATCGAGCTGATTGCGAAATCACGCTCTGATTTGCAGCTTTGATTTAATGCAATAGAAGATGGAAACTCAAAAAATACCATACAAAGCAGCCATTTGGAATCAATATAAAAGAGAGTTTCATTTTTTGTAACCAAAGGGGGTTTTTCGAAAAAAATTTGCAAAAAAATTCGTGCAAGGAAGAGAAAAGAATTCGTGCAAGAGAGAGTGAAAAAGAAGAGAGGGAAAGGAACCTTCGTCCATTTTCGATTACGAGAAAAAAGCCATTTTCTCTTTTCTTTCCTCTGACAAGGCAAAGAAAAAGAAAGAAGCAAGTGCAGCAGCAACAGTGAAACAGAGAGAAGGGGCATGGGAAGTGATGTGAGGGAGCAGTAAAAAAGAAGAAAAAAAAAAGAAAGGCAAAACACAGCAACTGTTCATCTTCTCCTTCGCGATCTTCTCCTGTCCACGCCATCCACTAAGCTGCACCGGCCGCCGCACCAGAACCGCCTAGCTCCGAAGCCCACTGCACCTCCGCACGAGCACCACCACGATCTGTAGACCCAACGCCAGCAGTCCGACGACTGAGTCTCAGACTGCCCGGCACTCGCCACGCCTCAGCCAGCGCGACTTCGCCTCTGCAGCATTAGACGCTACCGCGCCTCTACACCCGCGAGCTCGTCCCGACGCCACTACTCACCACCACCATTGCGACTCGCGACCCTGCTGCTTGCCGATCTCCCTGTTCTCACCGTGCTCGACGCCGTGACCCCTGAAGATAGCAGGTCCCGATCCGTACGTGACCCACCTCTGCAGATCGCCCTTCGCTAGTCTCTGCCTCGACATCTGCCCCTGCTTTGCGCACCAGCACCCGCGAGCATCGCTATGCAGCAACTTGCGACCCACAAGCGCGACGCCCATGCCTCCGTTTGAGTCCTGCTTCGAACGTGCCTCTGCAAACGCCAGACATCGCCGCAACGACTTGCAGTAGCCCGTGGCCCGCTTGCCCATCGCCGTTGCTAGTCACCTCTGCCGGAACCCTCCATCGCTCGCGAGCCCGCGTTGCTGCTACATCCAGAGGCCGCCAAGCTACTGCAGCCATCGTTCAATGCTCCCATCTGCAGATCCCGAAGCACCGACGTCACCCACGTCGACACCCCCTAACTCGCCACCATCCTCCTTTCGGCGAATCCGCACCACCGACGTTGCTATACCATAGGAGCACCGTCCGTGACACCGTAGTAGCCAACTGTCGACTCCGTTCGACGCAATCCGCAGCAGCCCGCACTGCCTTCGCGTCGCTCATCACAGCGCATCTGCTCCTCACATGCACCTACACCAACCCCGCATCGCTGCAATCCCGTGCCCTCGCCATTCAGCAAGCCACCCCTCCACTTGATCACTCGTGTCACAGCCGCTCCACCAGCAGCACCATCGCGCAAAGCGTTGAGTCTTAGGTGGTTTATTTTTTTATTGTTATTTATTTTATTTTACTTTACTTTATTTATTTTAAGTTTCGTTATTATTGGAGTATGGTTTGTCAATGTTAATATTTGTGAATTTAGTATGCATTATCTGTAGGGATTTTTTCTGAAATTAATATAATTATTAATTTGATCCGAGAGACATCGGATCATTTTTCTAATTATTTTTAATTTTTGGGCTTTTTGGTAGAATCTCAATTGTTAAATCATAATAATTATTTAATTTGGTCCGTAAGACTTCGGACCAGATTTTTTAATTATTCTAAGTTTTGTGATGATTAGGGTTAGAATAATTGTTAATTTAACCTGTGAGACGACAGGTTATTTTTTCAATTATTTTGATCATTTATTTAGTGATTATATTAATTGTTTAGATTTAACCCTTATTTAACAATTATTCAACCTTAAAAAAAAACTGAAAAGAATCTAAAAAAATCAAAAATCAAAATATTCAAAAAAATTGCATGAGCATATAGGACATTAGGGTTTAATATAATAGACACGTAGGTTTAATTAATCAAATTTTTAGGATTATATTTCTAGGATTGCATTTTTAGATAATATTTTTAGGACTGCATTTTTAGATATTTTAAAAAAATAAGTTAGGATTAGACTTAAATAGCCTTTTTAGAGTCTTAGATATAATTGGCACATTTTCATATTCTCATCCTTTTTTTAAAATTAAAAAATAAAAATAGTTTTTCTAAGATATGATAGGATTTAAGTCAAATTAATCCCTAGAATAAATTAGAAAATTATCCCTTCTTAGATAGATTACTTAGGATCTTTATAAATCCTGAATTCCAATAAAAAAAATTGCAAAAAATACTAGGCGCATGTTAACTAGTTTGCATAATAGGCGCATTTAATTAGAATCTGCATATTAATAAGATTAAATCATTTAGTTAAAAAAATGCATTTTTATAAAAGAATTCTAATTTTTAAGAAAACCCCAAAAGAATTGTTTGCTTCGTGTGATGCAATTTATTTATTAAATGTTTGAGCATCTGTGTGGTCATTTGCATGATAATGATTTAGCTTAAAATAAATCTAAGCTGCCTGCAAAAATATTTTGAAAATTAAAAGAAATGGTACCGAAAGGGCATTAGAAAATTCTAGTGTAATCAAGTCCCCGTACCCCTAGTCTCTCGGTTCGTTGGAGCAAAATAAATCTCCATTTATTTTACTTAGGTGTCTAATCAACCTACCATAAACTGATTAGTGGCAACTCCTAGATAATAACCTCTTGCATATTTAAAAATTTTAGACTTAAGTCGCGAGTTGGTATGGGCTTGGGAGAGCCCGAGCTAAGTTTAAAAGCTTAGCAGTCCATTAACCTAATTTTAGGTGGTGCACCAGGAAAATAGGTCGCGACAAATTATATATGAACATATGTTTGTTTTTGAATGTGTTGGTTTCCTGCTTTCCTATCCCGTAAGTCTTGTTAAGGGTTTTGTAATACGTTCCGCATGCACATAATAAATGAATAGGGTCGGGGACACTACCTGGGATTGTCGCATTTGCATGACTATGGCGGGTTGTTCGCATGCTCGGGGTTCGGGACGTGACACTAATGGCTCGCTAAGTATCGGGCTTAACTTAGGCTCTCTCAAGCCCATCAATTTATGACTTTTTTTGCTAGCTTAACTTAATTTAAGTTTTAATGATAAAAGTTATAAATAGAATGCATAAGAGCCGATAAGTCCGGGCAAACAAATATCAATATTTTAGGTCTTAGACAAAAGATAACCAGTTTAAGTAGTAATCTGATGAATAAATTATTAAGAAGAAATTATTACTTTAAAAAAGGTAGTAATTTCTTCTTAATAATTTATTCATCAGACTAATAATGTTACTAAATAGTTTCAATATCTCTTAGTATGTTTTCACATGTCACCACAATTTTGTAAGAATTGAGGTCGGATAGGTTGAGAAATGAATTAAAATCTGCTTAAGTTGAGGCATCTTATACGTTGGACCGAAATGTGAATGCTTAAATAATCAATAAGAGCCAAAAGGTCATGTTTCCGGTCCTTTTACAATCCCGTAGGAGAAAAACAGGAGCGATCCTACTTGATTAATTGTAATAATCCTATGGCATTCGTAATTTTCCTTACTAAAATTATTTATTCGCTATCTATCATTTTGTAATTTTTCTTCACAAGACGCGGTTTCCCATTTATTGTCATAATTTTTTTAGGTCCTGTGAGTTGTTAAAATTCCATAATAAATAGTAATTTGCCTAAGTGTATGGTGAGTTTCTTTTTCTATTTGTTAGTAAATTTGTTGATGGATTGTAATTTTCCATTGACCTATGTAATTGTCATCTCGTAAATTTATTTGGAAAGCGTAATTTATCTTTAGTGGCCATAAATTCTTTAGTCCCTTGGTTCGTAATATTCCACCACAATCATAATATATACCAAGTCAAGAGCAAACTTCATTTGTGTTATTAATAGTAAAATGTCTAATCGATCGTGACTTGCACTTCGTTAAGACATGCGTGAATAGTCTTCTTCCCCAATCATGACTTTCTTAGATGAATACAAGTTCGATAACAAATGGTGTTTACGAAACAGATCGGACAGACCACTCTTTCCTCCTCTCTTTTTTTTTTTTTTCCAACAATGACGGTCCATATTGAAAACGGGACCAGTCCGTAGAAACACTCTTACAAAAACCATAGAACGTCCCTGTTCTTTCGTTCCCTCGACAAGCTTAACTGTCCAAACAGTCGAAACAGCTGGGCGTCCATCATCAACTAATCATTTCTCAACTCGTCGCCGCTTCTCACGTCTTCGCCGGGGAGAGGGGGGGTGGAATGGGGCTTGAGGGAAGAGCGCTCAACTAGAAGTTCTGGATGATTCTTCTTGACAAATTCAAACCTACTCTGTCCTCGAGCGAACAGTCTTCTTCTTCTTGAGTTCTTTAAACAAATGGAACATCCATTGGTCGTCTTGTCCGAACAATCCATTGAAGAAGCTGGACGGGGTCTCATGGCGAGACTCCTCTGCCGCTTCTTCTTTGTCTACCAGCTCCCACCTTCTCTCTCCTACGTACTCTTCATCTGCGAGGAAAAGCTTCGAGCTTTTTCGCAGTCGCTCGCTCAATCACGTATCATCCTCATGGGTACTGAAGAAATCAAACGATGCATTCCATTTTCTTCCTCTTCGGTTCATAGGTGGAAGTACGATGTGTTCGTGAGCTTCAGAGGTGAGAAGGAAGGCCTTTGCGGCCCACCTCTTCCACGCGCTGAAGCAGGCGGGGTTCCAGTACTTTGAGGACAATGGCAAGGCGAAGGCCAGGATTCTCATTGAGCCCAAGGTGCTCGATGCGATCCGCCATTTGAGGGTTTCTCTCATGGTGTTTGCCGCTGACTACGCCGCCTCACAGTGGTGCTTAGATGAGCTGGTGGAGATCCTGGAGTGCAACATGTTAGACGCAAATTGCGCAACCCCAAGATCTCCATAACCAGAACAAGAACATGCATAATTGAGTAGAAAGATTAATGCACCTAGATCCATCGAACATAAAGCGGAAGCAGAAAAAGGGATTACCCACATATAAAGGGGATCCACGCATCAAGTCCTTCTCCTCTATTGCCCTCCGTATCACTGGCTCAATGAGGCGGCCCCCTCACGTGTAGCGTTAGGTAAACGCCCCTTAGGTGAGGATACATGTGAGAATTAGGGTTAGAGGAGAGACTTAAGCACTATTTATAGAGTTTCCAGCCAGTCCCCCTCATTACGGGCCAAGCTCAACTCGGCCCACACTAGCCAGCCCATATTAGACTAATTAAGAAACCTTCTATCTCTCTTTAGACCAACCCTGTTTTACGATAACCGTAAAAACAGTAAATTACAATATCAATTAATTTAGTCCACATTAGGAAAACTCTTACATTCTCCCACTTGGACTATATTAATTGAAATTGTACCGTATGTGCGCACATTTGGTCCAGAGATAATTCTTAACAGTCAATCCTATCCCATAAAGTCTTAAACACCGAATCATGGTGCTAACTGCGTGTATACACACAGAGCCTTTCATGGTCACGAATGTTCTCAACTTTATTGATATGGATTCAATATGGTAGTGTGTCAAATGGATAACGTCTCTCATAGAGAGATCCCATTTGTTAGTCACCATTCTCTTACCTTAGGTGTCACAAAAACTTGTGCCACAAGAGAATGCTTTATGGTTCCAATGAACCCACTTATGTCTTGTCCTTATGGTTAACCTTTCTTTATGTATCACAAGACATATGCACAAGGCTAATAACCGGATGCCCGGATGCCCCTAGCCTTCACTCAAGGTTTATACAATCCCTTGAGACTTTATCAATATGTATTCAACATAATAACAATACATTCAAAAATATTTTATTGAATGCAAAAGTTGATACATATCAAACCGTTACTAAGTGTAACGAACCACGGATGTGAACTTTATCGATAAAGCCATAATAGCTCCCACTAAACAACAGTATCCGAAGATACTCCTAAGCCCATGTTAACGACATGTTACTAAAATACACATGGGCGTAGGCCTTTAGTTAGTGGATCTGCAACCACATCATCTGTGAAAATATGTTATATTATAAGTCACCTTTCTATACCGTTTCTTTATGGTCAAAAAATATCTTACCACCATATATTTAGACCCCTTGAAACCTCTGTAGTAAATAAATAATACTATAAATTTGTTATCTCAATACAACCGTATGGGTCTATCCATCAAGTTAAAACGATCAATTTTGTTATGAGGTTTTGGAGCTTAAAAGCCCAAGTAACAGCCCAAAAGAATGTTACTAACACTGCTTACATAGTAGAAGATGACATAAAACTTTATTTACTGCACTTCCTACTAACATAAAAACAGCTAGCAAAGTTTACATCTAAATACTCTACTAACTGCAAGAATTGAACATGTCTATAAATTGGCATATAATCTCTTGTCTTCTTTAA
Source organism: Eucalyptus sideroxylon x Eucalyptus melliodora (assembly GCA_016097485.1). Lineage (NCBI taxonomy): Eukaryota > Viridiplantae > Streptophyta > Magnoliopsida > Myrtales > Myrtaceae > Eucalyptus > Eucalyptus sideroxylon x Eucalyptus melliodora. Next base: position 22,710,865 of record CM027832.1, read on the forward strand.
GTACCTTAAAACCTTCTTGATAGCAACCCAGTGATCATGTCCTGGATTTGACCGATATCTGTCTAGAAGTCCCGTCACAAAGACAACATTTAGTCTAGTGCAAATTCGAGCATACATTATACTTTTAAGTGCACTGACACAAGGTACACTATTTAATTAGATTTTCTCAATATCTAAATAAGGACAATGTGATAGATTTAGTCCATCACCCTTAACAACGGAGCAATTCCTGGCTTGCATTATGTATATTGAATATTCCCAATATACAATCAGCAAATGTCCTTCGAGAAAATCTAATATAATATGGCAAAAACAATCCTTACGAGACCTCGCATTGTCTCAAGGTCACAACTTGTAAGCAAAATAGCATGTACATAAAGTATGAGAAAAAATAAATTTCCTCCCACTGACCTTGCAGTATTTTGAATTACTTTGTTCCCAATTGAACAAAATAATAACACTACGAAACTTTAATAATATTGTCTGGAAACTTGTTTAAGACCATGAATTAGAACTTTTCAGTCTACACACAAGTTTACTTGAATCTGCTGCAAAATCATCCAGTTGCACAATATAGATTTTGTATCTATTTGGCGTAACTTTATATCAAAATAAATTATTAATGCCACGTTCACTCGAAAGAACATTTAAAGAAATAATTATTTCTTCACTATAAACAATCCACCCCTCTTTCAGAGTTAAAACGTTAGTTACAAATTTGGCTTTAAATTCCACAATCTTTGTTTGAAATTCTTTTAGTTTTGTACGCCAATTTGCAACTAATAAACTTGTGATTTTTAGACAAGTCAGTAAGTTTCCAAACATGTTTCATAGATTGTATATCGCCTTTTATGGCATCTAATCACATACTTAATTGAGAATAAGAAACGACATTTATAAATATGTCATTACATCAACCATATAGTGGATATTGTAATCATGCTCTCACAAATAGATTATATAGTCTGATGGTATAACTGATCGTCTTTCCTTAACAAATCTCCTTAATAAAGCTGCAACCACTTCATTCTATACTTGAGAGGTTTAAGAAATTTCATTATAAACTATATCAAGAATAGTACCTTGAACCTCAACAAGTTTAGTCTATGGTACAGGAGATTCCATAATTATCTATATAGGTAAAGACAAAAATACAATAACCTCCATCATACTATTATCTTTAATAATCTGAGAGCAGCTATCCTCTACAATTACGTCAATATTTAGAAACTTTAGAGTATGTGATTCCATAATTCTTATACCTTCTTTAGAGTCATAAAATCAATACCCCTTTTGTATATGAAAAAATTGCTTTCATAATATCAGCCAACAAAAGACCAGATAAATTAGTCTTACTAATCATACTCATCACCATGTTCAATATGGTGCATTTATGCCTTTCGACCAAATCTTTTTGTCAGAATTTTCAGGTATAGTAATTAAATTACCACCCCAGAGTATCTACCAAGTATTTGACAAATGACCCTTTAAGATATTTCGTATTGTCATACTTGCCAAAATACTCATTGCTACTCTTGTTAAACCTGACAATCTTTTAATCATATACGATATGTATATGTCATTAGAACTTAAACACAATCTTTGCAGATGTGTCCTAATTTTAATATCAGACAAGATATAATTTCAAGCAACTAAGGCTTCCATCATCTTATAGTAGTGCAGTCCGCAGGCAAACCTCTTTTCAAGTGTTTCAGAATGGAACGCTTCATGGACAATAAGCAAATTCAATTGCTCTTTTCTCAAGCAACAAATCATATGTCCACAACTTAAAATTTGAAGCAGTAAAAACCTCAATGATGACGGAATTACCATTTACAGAAAAGGTGACTGAAAAACAAGCAGTATATAATTAGCATCATGTGAGCATTGTGTAACTTGACGTACAAGTACACATCCAGAGAGTTACATGCAAAGTCATATAATCACCTTTGGGTAGAATACATGACATGCAATTGTACACTCCCCACATGATAAGGGTTATGAGAATATGTTCCAATTTTTCGTGAATTCATCACATTTGGGCATATGAATCATTAGAATCAATCACTTCTCCACCACACTATCATGTATCCTTCCATAAACTAATACACAATCACCTCCTTTGGGAGTATGATTACACATTAGATCAGGAGACATCCCAATCATCATACGAGACCGAAATTTCTCAAACCTAATCAAGCGTGCCACTTTGGCGGTCACTACTCAATTGAATCATTGAAATTCTCTCATACCAGGGATATAAGCTTTACTCCTCACATACACCATATATATGTGATTTTAACTTTAGTGATAGGGGCATCATATCACCAAAATCACATATCATGCTAATTATATTGCTTTATTCATATATATATATATATATATATATATATATATATAGCGAACCTGAAAGACAGATTCCAATGAGATAATTGATCACAGTAACACAAGAAACTTCTCATAACAGAGAATAAAACATCTCTTATGCACCCCAATTACATATTACCAGAACAGCATAAAAAGAATGCTGATCTATAATATCTCTCACAAATTAACATCAATAGTAATACATGGTGCACCAAATCGACAAGCTTGATAGCTGATCCATTATCACTCATGAATTCATAAGGCAAAATTGACTCCAAGGCCAACAATTAATTTATTAATCAATTTTAGGTAACAAATATCATTACTTCAACCAAAGGGCCTATTAATTGAGTCAAACCGAGAACCAAATATCTAAAATTTAACAGTAGATACTATTGCTCTGCGTAAATATTTCCATAGTCCTTTACCATAAAAATATTCAATTTGATAGACATTAACAAGTGACCAGATGAGTTCATGTACAATATGCAGTAACTTAATTGACATGCATTACCCACATTCAGCAGATGTGTTAATCAGTACATCGTTGGTCACGAGTCCTTAAGTCGTCTATCATTCAAAGATTACCAGTGTGTAAAGGAGTATACTTGAGTAACAAAAGTTTCATAATCTTTATTGTTTTTCACCGGCTCAATACATAGCTTAAATACAATCTCATACGAATTGTATCTCATTAAGCCAGCTTCAATTCACAATAAAGTTTGATTTTTATTGATGAATCATACCTTTTATTATGTGATAACATATTAGTAACCCTTCTCCTGTATTTCCAAAATCACAGAAAATACAAGAAAAATACGCAAAATACACTAAAAATACACGTATTTAGGGTTCCATATACAATTTCACATCAATAAAACCATCAAACATATAAAATAAATATACGACGAGATAGGAAATCACCATACGAGTCCAACGCCGCCAGCCACGCGCCGATCTGACACTCCACGTGCCCTCACGCGCCGCCTGAGTGCGCGGCGCACGTTCGATGCCCAGGGCGGCACGTGGCCGCGCGTGGGGGCGCGTGCGGCCTCCCCGGCGACGCGCCGCCGATCGTCTGGCTCGTCTCGTCGAGCCCAGTCCGAACTTGTGATTTAATTTTATTTTTATTGAACAAAAAATCTCGAAAATCACAAATTAGGGCAAGATCAATACCAATTAGGGCTAATCCATATAAATTAGGGTATATCTGTACAAATTATGGTAAATTCGTACAAATTAGGGCAAAACTAATTGCGTTCGAGTTCTAGGGTTATTGTTGCTCTGATACCACATGTTAGACGCAAATTGCGCAACCCCAAGATCTCCATAACCAGAACAAGAACATGCATAATTGAGTAGAAAGATTAACGCACCTGGATCCATCGAACATAAAGCGAAAGCAGAAAAAAGGATTACCCACATATAAAGGGGATCCACGCATCAAGTCCTTCTCCTCTATTGCCCTCCGTATCACTGGCTCAATGAGGCGGCCCCCTCACGTGTAGCGTTAGGTAAACGCCCCTTAGGTGAGGATACATGTGAGAATTAGGGTTAGAGGAGAGACTTAAACACTATTTATAGAGTTTCCAGCCAGTCCCCCTCATTACGGGCCAGGCTCAACTCGGCCCACATTAGCCAACCCATATTAGACTAATTAAGAAACCTTCTATCTCTCTTTAGACCAACCCTGTTTTACGATAACCGTAAAAACAGTAAATTACAATATCAATTAATTTAGTCCACATTAAGAAAACTCTTACACAACAGGCTCGAGATCACCAGGGTCACGTGGTTCTGCCTATTTACTATGATGCGGAGCCAAGCGATGTCCGGAAACAGAGCGAGCGATCTGGGGATGGTTTCGGAAGGTGTTTGGCTGCCCGCACGGACGATTTGCTGGTGCAGAAGTGTAGGGATTCGCTTGAAGCAGCCGGGAATATATCGGGATGGCATTTATCTCGTGATGCTAACGGGTAATGCGATATCTTCCTCATGAGCTTGATGTTCTTCGTCGTATTCTCAGTTGTGCTCACTGCAAAAGCTCATATTGGTGCTCGATATGAACTTTCTTAGACTCTGTTCGAGTTGGGCGTGAGTATTTTGTATAGATCTTAATACGAAGGTGTGAGAATCTATCTGTGCTTGTGGACAAGAAAGGATTACATGGACATGAGGATGGATTTAATTTCTCTAGTTGGTCTTGTATACGAGAATTGAGAACTACAAGCCTCTTTATAGGCCTCTTTAGCCGACATGCCCCGCAAATGATCTCTGCTTGTGTCAGAGCACTAAACATCGACTGATGTAGCGTTGTCCAATCCCACTTGGGTTTCAGTATATATAGATTCATCTCGTCATGTGATTACAGCCACTACCACTATATCACTTATCATTCTTCTCCACATTAGTCTGTTGGCATGCGTAGAATGTATTGTCTGTATTTTGCTTCTTCTTTTTCAGCATAGTTAGCTCGGAAATTTGTTTTCTAGTGACATCTTTTACAATGTGGCCATAATTTTTACAAGAGCGACATTGTGTTTATCTTTAAAAAAAAAAAACCAACAATATTTCTCCAAGTGATTTGTTTTCTTGCAAATACTGCATAAATATTTTTCTTTTGGAGACTTTTCTCCTCCTCTTCTATTTTTCCATGACTTCCTTCAACCATTTTTAGATTTATCAGACCAAATGCTTATTTCAAAGTGAAACACTTTTCAACAAAATTTTCAATTAAACAATTAGTCTTTTTTCACGCAGCTCTAGAGAGCCAATTAATTTATTCACTGATAGGATTTTTAAATCCTTAGATTCTTCAATGGAGGTGACAATTGTTTTTTCCTAATAATTGCTGCCAACATTTTTTTCTACTATCCTTTGATTAGTGATATCATCTCTATAGGCCCTTGATGTACTTGTTCTTTTAATCTAGCACAAAATTGTTGGATGGTCTCGTGATCTTTCATTTTAGAATTTTCAAATCCCCTTCCAAGAGATTGAAGTCTAACAGTGTGCACCTTGCATTGGAACTATTCTCGTAGTATATCTCATGCCTTTTTTGCAGTCTTTGCTCCAATGATTCTCATAAATATCATTTCCAAGAGTGCTTGCTAGATTACACAGGCCTTGCATTTATGTTGGAACACTTGCACCTTCTTTCGGAGCCACTTATCCTTACTCAATGATGTCCTATAAATCTTAGCCATCAATAAAGTAGTTATTTTAATACTCTAGTAGTCATAGATATATCCATTGAAAGTAGGAATGGGTAGTGAGCATGAGGTAGAGTTTGGCCATATTTTGATGTCAGATAATGAGGTGAGTGATTTCAGTATCGGGTGACTACCAACCGAAGGAGGCTCTGATGCCACTATCAAATTTTATTATATTTTGGTGTTAGTATCTAATATAGATTTTGATAAGAAAGTGTGTGCAACATGGTAAAGGGTGGAAAAGGAAACAACAGAACTTTTATGTGATGAGAAAGGATTAAAAAGGTATAAGGATGGGTTTAGTTTTTCAAGTTGGTCTTGCATATAAGAATTGAGCACTACGAGCCTCTTTTAAATGACACAGTCAGCAAATTATCTCCGCTTGTGTCAGATATATTTGCTTCAATTGTGTCTTTTATTTGCATGCTTTAATTATGGACAATTTGTTAGCCACTAATATTAACGGGAAAATTACAAAAAAAAATTTAAATCTATTATAATTTTTCCAATTCAGTCTTGAACGTTTTTTTTTTTTTAATTCAGTCCTAAACCTTTTGCAATTGTGTCAATTCAATCCACCTAATCAAATTGGGTTGGCCGATGTTGAGGTGGACATCGATCAATGCCGACAAATAATTTTTTAATCATATATATATTTTATTTTTTCTCTCTTTTTTTTCTTTGTCTCCTTTCTTTTTCTTGCCCTACTCTGGCAATTGGCTAGATGGGAGGGCTGATTGCCGGCCACTAGCATGCTCGATGGATGGCAAGGCTAACCTCACCCATGTCCGGCGAGGCAAGCCTTGCCTTACCAAATCCAATGGGGGCTTGCCTTGGCAAAGGTTGGGTGAGCTCACCTAGCCACTGCCACGATGAGGCAAGCTCGTCACTAGCTGATGACCGATCCTCCCCTCTAATCGGTCGTCGGAGATGAGGAGGAAGGAAGGAGGAGGAAAAAAAAGAGAGAAAAAAAGGAAAAAAATAAAAAAGAAAAAAATATTATTAAAAAAATTGTTCACCGACATCGGCTGGCGTCCACATTAGCACTAGTTGGCCAAATTTGGATGAGTGGACTGAATTTGCACAACTACGAAAAGTTTATGACTGAATTGACAAAAAAAAGATTTAGGACTAAATCAGAAAAATTACAATAAGTTTAGGATTTTTTTTGATATTTTTTTCAATCTTAAGTGTAGCAAGAGTTCTCCTAGGATGTGTGTAAGGGACCCATGGGCTACCTATGTAATATTGTCTACTTTCGGCTTTCGGCCCTCACGATTTTAAAACGTGTTACACATAGTAGAGAACCCAAGCCTTATAGATTAGCCAAGGACTCTCCTCTTAAGTGATGTGTGGGACAGGAGACATGTGCATAACTTCTTGGGTTGCCCGCCGGCGCAACCTCCCCTACCATCCCAGCCACACCCTTAGGGTCACCACATTCTCCACCCCTTACAGCAAGGTGCCCTTGCTGTGGCCCCACATGTTGGGGGAGTCGATTCTGATACCATCTATAAGGACCTGGGGGCTACTATTGTGTAATATTATCCATTTTGGGCCTTCGGCCTCTCACGGTTTTAAAACGCGTTATACATAATAGAGAACCCAAGCCTTATAAACTGGTCCAGGACTCTCCCTAAGCAATGTGAGACATGAGACATGTGCTTAGTTTCTTGGGTCGCCCGCCGATGCAGCCTCCGCCCTCAGGATCGCCACAATGTGACGCTATTTATGTTAAAGATCTTCACACTCAGCCCAATGTGAGGCAGATACTATTTGCTATGCCTTCTCAGCTTTTGCAATACTAAAGATTATTCATTGCTGGGAAAGTAGTTGTAGAACCTCCTTCTTTTGTTGCCTGCTGATTAACTGAATATGATCTCAACTCTACGAATCATTGTTCCGGGTTAAATGCGCTTAGTGGAGAGTATTCAACACACTTCTTGAAGACAGTATCTGAGGTTAGAAGGCCAATGACAGTCCTCTTCACCTTTTTGGATATTGTAGTTTAAGGGAAAATCTAGGAAACCGTAGATAATGGATTAATAATTTAACAGAACTTTACTACCGATTGGATTGAATTTTACGTATTTCTTGCCAATATGCTGATCGCCTCTCCATGCAATAGTTATTCAAAACTAGTTCTTCTCATGCGACTACAGGGATCAATCGGGCTTCATCGAGCAAATTGTAGGACATCTCTTCAAGATTATTCCCAAAACAAGCTTCCCCCATGCTGAAGACAGTGTCCTGATGGAAATGACCGACAGTGTCTACTAATTTTATTTATTTATTTATTTATTTTTCAGATCATGCATCATCATCTGAATCATCAAGGCAGTTGACCCTACGCTAGTGATTGTCATCTACCATGGTTTTGTTTCTCAACTTGTTGCATTAACTTTCTTTGCCCTCTATATGGTTGTTACAGACAAATCTTCAGTCAAAATATGAAGGGAAAGGAAAAATCGAGAGGAAGAAGTGTAGGAATTTTTGTGTTTCTCTGCTTTCATTCAATGTACAGAGTTACATTATATTACAATGTATGTGTAGAAGAAAAAAAGGAAAAGATACAATATACAGATTAGATCTGATTTTAATTGATTCAATAAAATCCCTATGATTTGATCTAATCAATTCTTTCCTAACTTCTGCGTATCTTCCAACACTCCCCCTCAAGCTGGTGGCTTGTAGATGTCCAAGACGCCTAGCTTGCTCAAGAGATACGCATGCTGTTTTTGACACAGAGGTTTGGTGAAGACATCCGCCGGTTGTTCTTGTGTTCCATTTCCTTGTGTCTCAATCATCCCTTCCTGGATTTTCTCCCGGGTGAAATGACAATCTACTTCAATGTGCTTTGTTCTCTCATGCACGATAGGATTGGATGCAAGTTTGAGGGCTGCATCATTGTCGCAGAACAACCTTGTTGGTCCCTTGACCTGTACTCCAAGATCCTAAAGTAACCCTCTCAACCACACTATTTCACATATGGTTTTAGCCATGGCTCGGTATTCTGCCTCTGCTGAAGACAACGAGACAGTTGGTTGTTTCTTCGTTCTCCAGGAAAGTAAAGAATCCCCTAATTTGATACAAAATCCGGTTATCGATCTTCTGCTCATAGGACAGGTTGCATAGTCTGCGTCGCAGTATGCAGTCATTCTCATGTCACACTTCCTAGAGAGAAGAATTCCAAGACCAGGACATTTCTTCAAGTACCTCACGACCTTTAGCGCGGCATTCATATGAGACTGTTTTGGCTTATGCATGAACTGACTAAGTGTCTACATAGCATAACTTATGTCTAGTCTGGTCATAGTTAAATATATGAGCTTCCCGACAAGCTTCTGATAGCCTAAGGGATCCTTGAGAGTAGGGTCTACCTCTTGAGGTACTTCAACATCATACTCAACGGTTGTCAGTTTGACATTCTGCTCAATCGGCACTACAGCTGGTTTACACCCAGATAATCCTGCCTCCGAAATGATCTCCGATGCAAATTTTCTCTGACTGAGAGATATTCCTTGGCTAGATCGAGCAATTTCAATCCCAAGAAAATACTTTGGCGATCCTAGGTTTTTAATATGAAAAGTAGAATGCAAGTATCATTTAAGGCCTTTGATAGCTATTTCATCATTCCCCATAATGAGTATGTCATCTACATATATCATTAAGTAGATAGATGACGTACCTTGAGTCCATGTGAAGACAGCATAATCGAATATGGATTGTTGAAAACCAGCAGCTATTAGTGATTCAACAAATTTTGCATACCACTGTCTGGATGCTTGCTTGAGTCCGTACAAGGATTTGCGGAGACGACATATTTTATTCTCCCCCTGTCTCCGTAAACCTAGAGGTATTTCCATATATATCTCCTCATCTAAATCACCATGGAGAAAGGCATTATGAACATCCATTTGATGCAATGACCAATCGTGAGAGGCTACTACAGAGAGAAAAGAGCGAACTGTGACATCCTTGGCCACCGGGGAAAAAGTCTCGTGATAATCGAAACCTTCCTTATGTGTGAAGCCTTTAGCCACCAGTTGCGCCTTGTATCGTTCAATCGATCCATCTACTCGATATTTGATCTTGTAGACCCATTTACATCCAATTGCTTTACGATTTGGAGGTAAGGGAACAAGATCCCATGTATGGTTATCCATGAGAGCTTTCAATTCTGCCTCCATTGCTGTTTGCCATCGTGGATCAGTGCTTGCCTCATAGAAGGTGGATGGTTCTTGTTCTTCAGAAATGGGAGCAATGTAACATCGATGCATTGGGGATAAACGATTGAAGGAAACGTAAGATGAGATTGGAAAAGGAATACCTGGTGAATTCCTGACTCCACATATATAGTCTTTGGTCTAGGTAGGAGGTCGAGTAGCACGTCCAGAACGTCTAGGTGGTTCATCTCCTGAAGATGTAGTATTGTCTGGAATTTCCACTGGAAGAGAGTCGGAAGTAGGTGGATCTGAAGGAATCTCATCAACATTCAATCTTTCATCTTGGACTTCCTTTAAAGGTGTTGTGCTGATAGTGGAGTTGGAAACATCTCGTGTATCTGTCAACGGAGGAATAAATATATATCTGGAATCTGCAGATCCATCTTTAGCAGAATAAGTTGGAGAATGCCCCGGTTCAGTGCCACTTTTGTTCTTGTGGGCAAAGGGAAAACTAGTTTCTTGGAATATAATATCTCTGCTGACAGAAAATTCTCCAGTGCTCGGATCAAAAATTCAATATCCCTTTTGTAAGGTAGAATATCCCATGAATATGCAGTGGCGAGCACGTGGACCCATTTTATCTTTGGGCCCGACAATAGCAGCATAGCATAGACAGCCAAAAACTCTCAAGTGGCTTAAGTCAGGCTTCTTTCCAAAAAGTATTTGGAAAGGAGATTGTCCATCCAAAACTTTGGTCGGCATTCGTTTTATTAAATAAGCGGCAGTCAATATGCAATCCCCCCAAAAAGTATCTGGAATAGAAGCTTGAAACTTTAAAGCTCTGGCAACTTCCAAGAGATGCCGATGCTTCCTTTCCACCACTCCATTTTGTTGTGGTGTGTAAATATAGGAGCTTTCATGTAAAATCCCTTGTGATGAAAGAAGATCCGCACATTCATGATTAAAAAATTCCTTCCCATTGTCTGTCCTTATTTTTTGCACAGGTTTCCCAAATTGGGTTTTAGATAAGGAAAAAAAAATTTTCAAGTAGGACACAACTTGACTTTTAGACTGCACGAGAAAAATCCAGGTGGCTCTAGAGTGATCATCCAGAATGGTAAGGAAAAACCTAGATCCATCATAATTTACTGTATGGTAGGGTCCCCAAACATCAATATGCAGTAAAGAAAGAATATTTCTCGAACGACTTTGACTTAAAGGGAAAGGATTACGCGATTGCTTTGCAAGTGGGCAAATTTGACAATGAGGGTAAGATAATTGAGAGCTATGACCCATTCTGGAGTGCAAAAGGAAATTTCTATCATTGGAAATCGAGTTACACAATGATTTCTTATTACAAGAAGAGTTAAAATTTGCAGGCAAGCTTTTCCAGAAAAACAGTCCTTCAGAGAGGCTACCCCAGCCCATTAGTGTCCCAGTCGAAAGGGCCTGAAACAGACAGGTATCAGTGTTGAAAAGGACTCGACAAGAATTTTGCTTACAGGCTCTAGACACTGAAATGAAATTAAATTGGAAGTCCGGAATATAAAAGACATTGGTAAGAACAATATGGGAATTAAGTTCGACTGTTCCTGTTGTAGAGACATAGGCAACATTTCCATTTGGTAATTCCACAGTGACAGGATTTTCTAACTCTTCATTCACAGTAGAAAATAATCTTCTATCACATGTTATATGATCACTAGCTTCTGAGTCTATAATCCAGGCATTTCTAAAAATAGTACTTGCCAGGCAATATGAAATACCTGTAAAGCTGCTCCCCTTTTTCTGGACATCCAATTTTTGCAAAGCCTGCATAAGTTGCTGATATTCCCCATGTGTGATGGGCTGATTAATAGAATTCATCGATCGTGAAATTTGATAAGCTGTTGCAGATATCTCTCTTCCCCTTTTTTCCTTTTCTCCAGGCCTGCCATGTAATTTCCAGCAGGTATCGATTGTATGGTGGGGCCGCTTACAAAATTTGCAGAATAATTTGCCTTTATTTCGCAAATTTGGCCCATATCCTTTTGGATTCTGAGGACCGTTGGATCCTCTTAAAACGGACGCATCTCCACCGTCCAGATCAGCCGAAACTCGCGCACCTCTGGAGCCATCGGATCGTGACATCTGATATGAGCCGTCCAAGCTACCCCATTTATAGGGCTTTTGATCCGCGAACCCTAGCTGCCCTCGGTTCTCCGCGAACCCTAGCTGCTCTCTCTTCTCTTGCCCTTTTCGTTCTAGGGTTTTCTCCTTCTCCACTCTTGCCGCCAGTGCTAGGGTTTGCTGTCTGACGAAGCAAGCCTTTGATTCTCCTCTTGCACCGCAAGCTGGAAGATACAGCTGAGGGTTGGCGCTTTCCATCGCCAGATTTGCTATCGAAAGGTGAGATACGAATCGTTCAAAATGAGTAAGAATCGAGTCATTTTCTCCCTGTCTTTCATAGCCTTGTACTGCTGGAGGGTTGATTCGGGCCCTTCCAGTTTTTCTTCAGCAGCTTCCAACTCGTTCTAGAGGGTTGAAAGCCTGTAAAAGCACGTCGTCACCGATGTGTTTCCTTGCTTCAGTTCGCTGAGCACTTGATGGAGCGAATATTTTTTAGCCCGATCCAATTTGCCGTACATTTCTCGGATACTATCCCAAATTATTTTTGAATCTTCTGTGGGTGGTAACCCAACCGCGATTTCTGGGCTGATGCAGTTGCTGATCCATGTTCTGACCAATTGGTTGCGTTTTTTCCATTGTTTTCCCATTTTCTCGTCGGTCGGGATCGGAAGGGTCCCGCCGATGAACCCTTCTTTGTCTTTGGTGATTAGGGCTCGCCAAAATTCCCGCGCCCAGGTTGAGTAGTTCTCTGGACCCGTGAGAGGGTGGCTGATGAGCCGCAACTCCGGTCCGTCGGAAGTGGAAACATAAAGCGCGTCGCCGGGCTCTGGTCGACCCATGGCAGCCGTGAAAGGAAAGGGAAGAAAACCAGGTGGTATTCCCTGGGATTGTCCCTAAAGCCCCGCACCAGATTGTCCCTGAGATCCTGTTCCAAAATAATTTGATCTGCCCGTCTGCTCCGGGTCGATGGTCACGTTTGCCCCAATATTGGTTGGTGGACCTCCGTTGCTCGGCATACTACCCTAAGATCTCAGCAATGATGTGACCGGATTCAACCACGGGATCCATGGATATGGCATCCATTGGTAGGGATACGCCGAAAATGGCTGACCCAGATTAAACTGAGTCGGAGCATTCTGCCAAAACGCATGTGGATTTTGGATTTGGCCGAGTTGTTGTTTGGTCACAGAGATGGCACTGGAAGTCTGAGGGGTCGTCGACATTGGGTCATCTGGATTGGAGGTGGGGTTTTTTGGTTGGTGCATTTTGACAAAATTTTCCCTTCAAAAGAATTTGATTCCTCTCGGCAATCCTTTTTGCAGGATAGGGTTCCTCTAGGCAATCAATGGAAATGCAGCGGAAGCAATGTCAGAGTCTCTGGAGCTCTGATACCATGTCAAAATATGAAGGGAAAGGAAAAATCGAGAGGAAGAAGTGTAGGAATCTCTGTGTTTCTCTGCTTTCATTCAATGTACAGAGTTACATTATATTACAATGTATATGTAGAAGAAAAAAGGAAAAGATACAATATACAGATTAGATCTGATTTTAATTGATTCAATGAAATCCCTATGATTTGATCTAATTGATCTAATCAATTCTTTCCTAACTCCTGCGTATCTTCCAACATCTTTCCATTAGCCTATGTGATTGCTATATCGTAAATTATCTTGAGAGGCCGTAAAATCTCTAGTCCCGTGATTCGTAATATTCCACCAAAATCATAACATATGCCCAAGTCAATAGCAAGCTTCATTTGTGTTATTATTAATAAAATATTTGATCGATCGTGACTTGCACTTTGTAAAGACGTGCGTGAATAGTCTTCTTCACCAATCATGACTTTTCTTAATCGAAAACAAGTTTGATATCAAATAGGTTTTACATAAAGACCGGACAGACCACTCTTTCCTCTCTTTTTTTTTTCTTTTCAACAATGACGATCTAATTTTGTTTCTGCCTCTCATGTCTTCGCTTTCCAGAGAAAAAAAGGAACACGCGAGCAGTTTGTTTATGGATTGGAGGATGAGGTTGGATGTTCAATATTACTATGAGCCTAGTGTCAGTAAGGAGTTTGTGAGTATGCATATACTAGTCTAAGATATCCTTGCGGGTCAAATCACTAACTAATAATAGATGGAGATCGTAAGGGGGAATACTCAAAAAACCCTCATAGACAAAATCTTGTCTTCGCTAGGATTTGTCTTTAGGGTGCCAAAAGAAAAATAATTGCACTAGCATTATCTACTTCTCTGATGTTACACTTAATCAAAGATTGCTTCAGTGCTCGTCTTCGTCAAAATAGAGCATCAAGAATGCCATGTGCTTATGAAGGAAAGCATTGGAATTCGAGATGGAGTTAAATAATATGATACGAGATTAGTGAAAAAGACAAACCGTGCTCCATGATAAGAGAAGGAACATGCGTATGCATGGTATAGCCTCCAACTGGTCCTTCCAGGGATTAAATATCTTTTGTTTGCATGATATAGCCTCCAACTGGTCCTTCCAGGATTAAATATATTTTTTTGGGGATAACTTCGTTGGAATATAATACGCGAAGATGACAAGATCTTGCAATTTACATCAATGCGGAATCACCAGAGAAATAAATGAGAAATAATAAAAATACCAGAAATTTATATGGTTTGATCTGAGTATCGGTACCTATGTCCACGGGGAGAGCCAAATGACAAATAATCCACTATAATCGAAGAATCGAGTTTATAATTGCTCACACATTCGAGTGTTTTTCATACCTAGATTTAATCATAAACCGAAAGTGTTTATAAATAAACAATTCACTTGTACATAAACCCACGTCACAAAATCTTCGCGTGTTCAAGCTCAAAGTATAACGCTCTACGTACGCTTGGCTCGTGTATGTATGGATTTGCGTTCTTCTTTCTTTATCACGTGGGTGGCTCCTCTTTAGCTAAACGTTGTGCGGCTCCTATTTTCTCATGTAGGGTTTCAACCACTTAAAAGGTCAAAAGTTTCACTTGGGCCCACTCCTTTTGGCTTCATGTGGAAGAGAGACGCTACAGAGGCTTCTTTCGTAGAGTTTCGGCGGCACCACTTCCTTTGGGCCCTACGTTGATAGCCCCGCGTTAATAATCTCCTATAGATAAAAGAAGAAACTTTGCTCTTTTTTTTTTTTTTATTCTTATTTCCTCCTTTATCTAGCTAGAAGGAGTCCAACAAAAAAACTTCTTCATCAAAAAAATATCTTCATGATTAGATAATAAAAAATTTTATCCAAGTAAATCGCGTTTTACAAATACTCAAATTCGAGACATAATTTAACAATTCTCCACATTGATTCGATATGTGAAGCCAGGTTATAGTGATGATCATCCATGCTGCTCTCCCGACACTTCGATGGGTGCTCACACTCCACATACGCCAATAGAGCTCAAGCAAAACTTGAGCTTCGCCAAAGGAATAGACTTAGTTATTATGTTTGCTGGGTTATCTGCTGTAGCAATATTTTTAACAATAACATTATCCTTAGCTAAGACATCACGGATGAACTCGTGATAAACTGGATTATACGTCAAATATATCACACCTTACTTATCACAATCTTTATGTTCTAACCCAAAGTCCAAGAGCAAATTTTGTAACCATATTGCCTCCTTCGCTACAAAGATTAGTGCCATGTACTTTGCCTCAATCGAAGACAAGGTAATGTGATCTTGTAAGGACGATTTCCAATTAACTACACCACCCGCTAACGTAAACACGTACCCTGTTAAAGATTTGCAATCATCCAAGTTACTGGCGTGATCCGAATCCACAAAACCAGTGGTCTCACTGCCATTGTTGTCTCTCTAATACACTATATCCACGTTTGTTGTCCCCTTAAACTATGTGAGGATCCACTTCACAACTTTTCAATGAGTTTTACCAGGATTTTTCATATAGCGACTAACCACGCTTACAGCTTTTGAAATATTAGACCTAGTGCATACCATATTATACATAATACTATCACGGTACTAGAATAAGGAACACGGGACATAATTATGAATGTAGGACTAGAGTACTAGTTAGAGGATACGTCACGTGTGCTTGTATTCCTTCTTGTATCATGGAGCACACTTTGCGGTTTTCATTAGTCTTTTTATCATAATTATACAACTCCATCTAGAACCCCCAATGCTTTGCTCCAAAACCAAAATGGCATTCTTGATGCTCTCTAATGAAATGGAACACCAACATAAGTAGATGACGCTAGTGCAATTATTTTTGTTTTGGCATTGTCATGATCTACCTTGACATCTGGAAAGGAAAAAGACATAGGTTTAAGGCATTACCTAAAAGGCAGGCCTACGGCCCTAATTTTGGATGTGGTTTTTCCCAAGCCCTATGTGACACTGAGATATTAAATTTACGCTATAAGAATTTTTTAAGGTCGAGCACTTGATTATACTAATTAATTCATTAGTACCATTTTGATACTTAATCTTGTTTTATTATGAAATGATTTTTGCTAGGTTTTGGAATGATTTTAAACCTAACAACTAACATGTAGGGTAATCATACAAGTGCACAATTATTAAAATAACAATCAGCACTCAAGAAAAACATTAAATAAATTGCAAGGCAAAGCAAGGATCTAACGCTAAGAAAAGTACCATTTCTAACCAAGCTAAAGGAAAAAAAATGATTAATATAGTGAAATAGCACAATTAAGAACATTCATCTAAAAAAAAGAAGCAAAACCCGACGATTCTTTTACCAATTGATGGAAAATAAAAGTAGTTCCCGATCTCCTGACCAACTGGCCCATAAGTTCTTTCATTGCTCTGAAATGTGAGGGAGCGAAGAACAATATGCCCGGCAACAGATTCAAAGTGACCAGAAAATGATGTCAAGTACTGTCCAGGATAATTAAGTTTAATCTGCAAAATTAGAAAGACAAGCATAATTAATCCCAACCCCCAACCACAGAATCTTGAAAACCGGTAAAAACAGAAAAGTCCGGTTGATATCCACGTGCGCGATTTCAGACATGTCCCTGTCACGTAGCCATCGGTCCATGCTTTGGTTTTGACGATTCAAGCCCTCTTCGGTTCTTTGAACCCATAAGTAGTCTCCCTCACCAGCTGGTCTCGACGCTCCATTAAAGAAGCAGAGCGCGTACCGGTGGCGAAGCATTGAACTTTCGTCCCTTCTTCTCATTCGCCACTTGCGCCTTCTCTCTCTCTCTCTCTCATTCGTACGCCTTCGCCTGCGGGGAAAAGTTTCGAGCTTTTTCGCGGTCTCTCGCTCGATCCCGGATTGTCCTCATGGAAATCGAAGAAATCGGGGGACTCGTTCATAGGTGGAAGTACGACGTGTTCGTGAGCTTCAGGGGCGGGGACATAAGGAAGAATTTCGCTGCCCACCTCTTCCGCGCGCTGAAGCAGGCGGGGATCTACTACTTCGGGGACAATGAAAAAGAGGAGACAGGGATTCTCATTGAGGGCAAGCTGCTCGACGCGATTCGCCATTCGAGGGTTTCTCTCGTCGTGTTCACTGCCAACTACGCCGACTCGCGGTGGTGCTTGAACGAGCTGGTGGAGATCCTGGAGTGCAACAGGAGGTTCAGAGATCATCAGGGTCATGTGGTTCTGCCCATTTTCTACGATGTTGAGCCACGCGACGTTCGGAAACAGAGCGGGCAATTCGGGGATGGTTTTGAAAGGTGTTTGGCCACCCACACGGACGATTTGCTGGTGCAGAAGTGGAGGGATTCGCTTAAAGAAGCTGGGAATTTGTCAGGATGGCATTTGAATAATGATGCTAATGGGTAATGCACCATCTTCCCCAAGAAAATTATGTTTTCGTTAGTTGTATTCCCAGTTGCACTTGATGGATAAATTCACTCACCGCAAAAGCTCATATTGGTGCTTGATTTGAACTCTACTGTTGATTGAATTTAGTTAATGTGTTTCTTGCTTATATGCTGATGGTCTCTTCAGGCTGTAGTTAGTCATATTTGAATTTGTTCTTCCCATACAACTGCAGGGATCAAGCGTATTTCATCGAGCAAATTGTAGGACGTCTCTTAAAGATTATTCCCAGAACAAGCTCCCCCGATGCTATTGGGGTAGATTCCCTTGTAGATGATGTGATATCGTTGCTGAAGATTGGGTCAGAGGATAATGTCCGTGTGGTCGGACTATGGGGAATGAAAGGAATTGGTAAGACAATGGTGGCCCAAGCCGTCTGCCATCGCGTTTCTAGGGAATTTGACGGGGTTAGCTTTCTTGAAAATGTTGGAGTTGCAAACCAAGATACGCTTTTACTTCTTCAGAAGAGACTTCTCCACGATGTTCTGAAGGTACAAGATCTAGAAATTTATGATCTTAACAGCAACATCAACGAGATAAAAGCTAAGCTCTGTCGGCAAAGGATCCTTCTAGTTCTTGATAACATCACTAAGAAGAACCAAATTGAGTATTTTGGCGCTGGAGATCGAGAATGGTTCAAATATGGGAGTAGAATCTTGATAACTACAAGAGAAGAATGGCTTCTGAATGATCTCAAAGTGGATGATAACTACATGCTCCCTGGACTGGGTTCTGAAGAGTCGCTCCAACTCATGAGTCCCCACGCCTTTGGCAAGGACCAACCTAAAGAAGGGTATGAGGAGTTGTTCAAGAGTCTTGTCCACTATGCTGGTGGTCTGCCAGACTTTCTTAAGAGATTTGGTTTCTTTCTTTCTAGTAGGCAAAATCAGTGGCATGACATATTGGAGAAGTTGGTAAGGGATCCTCATCTTGATACAATTGATTACCTTTAGATCCACTCTTCTCTCTTCGTCAGTCTGTAGGGCCATTCGGAGGCCATGGTGGAGATTCTTTTGATGATCAAACATACGATGGTATAAGAAATATAGCGGATGTCTTTGGAATAGTGATCAGCTCCATTACTATTGACTATGCTCAGAATGGGTGTTTTGTGCGCTCGCCAAGACATGGTGGATCTTTGGGAGAGCACACATATGATGTGAGTCCATCATTACGGTTTGCTTTATTAATTTGCAATATTTACGTCTAATTATGTTATTCTCTATGAAATTGTCAGTTACCGTTCCTTTGTGGAATGGGGGTTGAGAAAAAGTGGTGTCACAAAGTCATAAAAGACGGACTTGCCTGATAAATTTCAACTGGGTACTTCTTCGATGCTTGATCGTCTCTCAATATGTTTGATGGCTTTGTTGTACCTTGCTAAGATTATTATTATTATTTTTTAGGGCGCCAAAAAGAAAAAAATTACGCTAGCATCATCTGCCTACTCTGATGTTACAGTTAATCAGAGATTACTCCAGTGCTTGTCATTGTCAATATAGAGCATCAAGAATGCCATTTAATTATGGAGCAAAGCATTGGGAATCTAGATGGAGTTCAATCGTTATGGCACAAGACTAGTGAACAAGGCAAACTGTGCTACAAAATAAGAGAAAAAATCCAGTCGTCCCAATAATTAGATATCTTTTGTTTTGGGAAAAGTTAACCTAAATAATGCATCTGGAGAGCATAGAATTTTCCCCCCTTCAAAGGTGATCGATACTCACTTTGCTCTTCTGCAATTGTTACAGGTACATTTAGATTATCCAACTGAATACTTGACTTCGGTGTCGTGCTACACTAGAGAAGATTCTTTTCATGTCATCAACTCTCTTACCTTCCACAGCAATTGTGACATCCTGAAATTCGACCCTGTTTCGATAAAGTGAAATGGGCATTTCGTCGACGTGTTTACGGTCATTTTTCTCTGAGCTGATCACTCACGAGTTAACTAACCTATTGAGTGAAGCCGTTAAGGGATGTATCTACAGTAAAATCCCTAAAAGCTACTCAATTTGTTGGATTGGACTAAAATCACATCTGATCGATTTTTAACCACGAAATTGAACTCGATTTCGGGAATCGAATTTTATGCGCGTCATAATCTTTTTTTTTAGGACATTATCTCATCGCTCGTCAATTTATTGACGAGTCCGAAATTTCAAGAAAGAAATTATCGGAAGAAAAATTGAAGACCAAAAAGAAAATAGAAAGGGAAAGAGAAAAGAAAAGAAAAGAAAAGAAAAAAATAATACCATGTGGTGTTATATTAGTTATTTCTTTTCTCTCCCTCTCTCTTCTTTTCTTTCTTTTTATTTTTTCTCTCTTTCTTTTCTCTCTCTTCTCTCTCCTCCCCTCCCCCTCGTGCGAAAACCCTCCCCACCGACTACCCCAGCTGTCTCCCTCTTTGTTCCTCTTTCTTTGACCGGTCAAGCTTATCCTCTTTCCTCTTCTCTCTCATCTCTCTCTTTCGCACTCTCTCTCCCTCGACTCTCTTTGCTGTGCGAACAGAACCGAAACCAGAAGCTGGAGGAAGAACAGAAGCTGCAGCCCACCGTCTCGCCCTTCCCGCCGCTGCGCTCCGTCACCCGCACGCTGCCCACGCATCCCACCGCTCGTCCCTCGCGTCCCCGCGCCTAGCGGCTCCGTCCGGCCCGGCCGTTTGGTCTTTGTCCGGCCTTCGGGAGTAGCCGAAGAAGCCGCCCAACCACCGACCAGCTCCATCTTCGGCCACCGTTCGGACCGCCGGAGCTCCCCTTGCCCTCTGCCGGCCTCCCCTCGCCGCCCTAGCCGCTAGACGGGCTTCGTCCAGCCAAGAACAATGGCTCGAAAAATGGGTTTCCAGCCCCGTTCAAGGCTCGTTTTGGGCCGTTTCCGACCCCGAACCCGAGCCGTGCTTTGGGAAGTTTCGTTCCTCGCATCGCCGCCGTCGGATTGATCCGATTTACGCACGATTTGGTGAGTAATCTCACTAATCCCGGATTAGTTGACTAATTATGCTTTAAGGTTGGTTTAGTATTAATTAATTATGTTTAGGTTGTTAGATTATGATAAATTAGCAATTATTAGTCAAATCTAATGTGATTTAGATAAATTGATTGCGCAATTAGCAAGTAGACGTGGTCTACTAATTATTGGAAGCATCTTGGGAATTTTCCGACCCCTAATCGGGCTTCAATTTGGCGATTCGGGCCTAAGTGAGATTTTTGGCATTTAAATATTATTTTTCGGAATTAAATTAAATAATTATTTATTGTCCGAAAATTCAACTTGGATGGCTCGAGATCGGAATATTATGCTGATGACCCTGGTGAAATCTGTTTATTTAATCGGGCTTTACTTTGACCTAAATCGAATTTTTTAATATTAATTATTTAATTTTCGAAATTAATTAATTATTTATTTATTTTCGGAAAATTCAACTAGGACGGCCTGTGACCGGAATATTAAGCTGATGATCGTGGGGAAGTTCGTTTATTTAATTGGGCCTTATTTTGAGCTAAATGGAACTTTTAATATTTAATAATTAATTTTCGAAATTAATTAATTAATTAATTATTTTTCGGAAATTAAGATTTCGATGGCCGACGACCGAAATCTCGTGCCGATCGTCGTGGTGCAGTTCGTTTATTTATTTGAGCTCCACATTGTATGGAATTGAATAAATTGTGATATTTTAGGGATTTACCCTAAATTGATTTGCAATTGATTGAGATTGAATGATTGATTGGTAAATGGCCGAGTATGTTTGTTTAGCATTTATAATGCTTTGATTGAGTTGTAAAGTGGATGGAGTTATGAGAGAATTGGAAATACTCTGGGATTGAACCAATCAGACACAGTGTATAGACCTATGTGGTTCGGTGATTGGGATATCACTGGCGAAAACAGCGCCTTAAAGAACGCACGTATCGGTCTAGTACATACATTATTGTGGACGTACGTGGTTCGGTGATTGGGATATCACTGGCGAAAACAGCGCCTTAAAGAACGCACACAATTGTCTATTGAGTACATGGTTATAGGCATGTATGGTTCGGTGATCAAGGACATCACTGGCGAAAATGGCGCCTTAAAGAACGCATACACTTGTCTATCAAATACATTGTTATAGGCATGTGTGGTTCGGTGATTTGGGATATCATCAACGCGAAAACGGCGCCTTAAAGAACGCACACAATTGTCTATTTGAGTACATGGTTATAGGCATGCGTGGTTCGGTGACTAAGGATGTCACTGGCGAAAACGGCTCCTTAAAGAACGCACGCAATTGTCTAGTGGATAAATCACTTTGGCGAACTTGGCGCCCGAGAGTATTGACCTAGAATGGTCCGTCTGACATGTAATCGACTAGATCGATTGATCATTGCGTTGATTTGATGTTGTGAATTGATTGACTGAATGGAAATGACCGTGAGTGGTCTTGTTGACATATAATCGACTATGTCGATTTGATCGATGCTTCTATCGGTGATATGACTGTTCGGGTGCCTATTATGAATTGTACTGACTTGTAGGTGGGATTTGAGGCCAAGGTACGTCTTTTGCCCTATGCGTGTATAGGCAGCCTATAGTATAATTGTTTGCTAATCGGGCTTAGTGGGGTAGAACTCGCTGAGACGTAGTCTCATCCCAGTTTGGGGAAAACCATTTCATAACCCCGCTAAGGAGTTGAGGAGGAGTCTAAGAAGGAGAACTCGGAGGTGAGATTTGAAGAGAAGAATTTTTGGAAGAAGAAGATAGTCCCGAGAGGGGCCTTGAGTATCATCTGGATGGATTGAGATCCTATCTTCTTTTGAGATCTCCTTTTTGATGTGAATAGTTATGAAGTGATTTGTGGTTTGTATAAAAGTTTGGTTATAAATTTCAATATGAAAAATATGGCACTGCTTTTCTATCCCATCGTTTTATTGTTTGGGGATTTTAACTGCTTCCGCATGTGCTTAAAAATGAAAGAGCCGGCGATACATTGTCCTGGGATATCGCATTATAAAATCGACCAAGTGAGACGGATTTGTACGTGCCTAAGGATCGGGGCGTGACATCCAGTTTAAGTGGTATCAGAGTGAAGTTGAAGATTGGAGTGATAAGGAGCGTTGACCATGAGATAGTTAGTAGGAAAAGCCTTTAAATTCAGGCTAGTGCATGTCTGTGTTAGTTGGATGCTAGAATTGATTTCGTGTGAGGATCGCTCATCTTCTAATCCAGTGTGGATGTGGAAGACGGGTTTCAGTGTAAAGACTGAACCATGAGCGAGCAGGAGCTGAGAAGTCCTAGTAAGAGGACAATGTCCTCTGTGACTCGGGATAATGCACTGACAAAGGTCGGTACCCGAGGTGGTTGTGGCAAAGTGTCGGCTCTGGCCAGCTCGAGTGTAAGAGTACCACTGTAGGTTGGTACTAGTGTAGCAGCGTCGAATGATCCTAAGTTCGATAGGATCGTTATGATGCAAGTGTTCCTTGGGAACTGGATGAGCCAGTAAGCTTAGGATCAAGCCGTTGTCGTTGTCGCTATCTCTACTGCCGTTAGTGTTGCAAGCGCCTTTGTTGCTACACTTGTTGAGATCCAGAGTGGAGATATGATCTGGGATCGAGCCATCGCTTCCAAGTCAAGGTACAGATCCAGTTCAGGCAGAAATGGAAATCGGTCAGAGGAAAGACCGAGGTCAAGAGAAAGTATTCTATTCCACCCAATAGGAAGGACGGCATAGTCAAGTCAGTATTCAGACAAATGGAACATGTTGTTCCGTGGAAGATATGTTACATGGAAGATGGTATGGATCAGTCTCATGTATTTTGAGGACAGGAGGTAGAAGACTGACTAGGTGAGTGCTGAAAGTATGGAAGGAATGCATGGATTAATCTTGTGTTCGAGAATGACTAGAACATGCTTTGATGGTAGTGAGCACGGCCATCAAGTGAGGGACTATCGGTTGGGGTTTAAGAAGAACACCAACACTGCTACTACCAATATGGCGCCCAGTGGGATGGCAAAAGGAACGGGAACGGAACCAACCATGCCTTATTCAATGAAAGAATGTTTTGAGGTGATTTTATCAGAATAGTGCCAGAGAATGTTGGGATTGCAAGTGTGGAATTTCAGTTGTTTGTTAAGGCTGTAGGAAAAGAACCATTGACTAGAGTTGTACTTGATTGGCTGTTGGTGTACAACTCTATCGTTAAGTGTGGAAAGAATTGGCTCTGGAGCATTTTGTAGTGATGAATTGTTATAGTGGAGTAACCCAGTTTATTCTAGGAGCAGGTAAAAGTGCCAAATTTTATTGAGAGTCGAAAAGAATCTTTGATTTCATTAATCTCGTTGGCTGGAGGCAACTTGTTTGTTAGATGGAGGTTGCCAAGGTTGCTTGGCGATTGTCTTGGGTAAGACAAATTGAAGGACTAGAGATGGAGGACATCTCAGTGGTCTAAGAATTTCTAGATGTGTTATCACAACAACTGTCAGACCACCGTCAGAGAAAGAGATAGAAAGTGCGATCGAGCTAGCACCAAGATGGAGCTACTCTCGAAGGCTTCTTACCAGTTGTTGTTGTCTGAATTGGTAGAATTGAAGATGCAGATGTGAAGATTGATGAATGAGGAATTCATGCATATCAGTGCATCACTTGGGGGAAACATCAGTTGTGTTTATGAGAAGAAGAAAGATAGTTTGTTGCGAGTGTGTATCGACCATCGTCAACTCAATTAGGTGAAGATCAAGGACAAGTGTTCTTTGCCAAAGATCGATGAATGGTGTGACTAGTTATAAAGAGTATCGATAGTTTAAAGGTCGACTTGAGATTATGAAGTCATTAGTTACGAACCAAGAAGGAGGTTGTATGAAAGACAGCTGTTCATACTTGATATGGTTTTTACGAGAGTATTGCAAGATCATTTAGCCTGGTGAACACTCTAGTTGCTGTGATGGATTTGACAAACAGAATGTTAAAGGAATATCTGGATCAGTTTGTGATCGTGTTCATTGATGATATCTTAGTCTATTTGAGAAGTAATGAAGAGCATGAGAGCCATCTAAGATTAATGTTCAAGGCCTTAAGAACCCATCAATTGTATGCTAAATTCAGCAAGTGCGAGTTTTGGTTAAACAGTGTTGCTTTCTTAGGTCATGTGATTTCCGGAGAAGGAATCTCCATCGACCCGAGCAAGATAGAAGCCGTGATCAAGTGGCCAAGACCATCGACAGTGACAGAGATCAGAAGTTTTCTGGGGTTAGCAGTTATTACAGACAGTTTGTGGAAGGGTTCTCATCGATAGCGTCACCTCTGACAAAGCTCACGAAGAAAAATGAGAAATTTGTATGGTTAGATAAGTGCGAGCGTAGTTTCCAAGAGCTGAAAGAAAAGCTGATTACTGCATCTATGCTGATGATTCCATTTGGTCCTAGAGGATTCGAGATCTATAGTGATGTGTCATTCAGGGGATTGGGTTGCGTGCCGATGCAATATGGCAGAGTTGTTGCATACGCTTCCCAGCAGTTAAGACCTCATAAATTGAATTATTGGACGCATGATTTAGAACTCGCAGCCATCATATTTGCATTGAAGATTTGGAGGCACTACTTGTGCGGAGAAAAGTTTCAAATCTTCACGGACCATCATAATCTCAAGTATTTGTTCTCTCAGAAGGAGTTGAACATGTGACAACGGTGATGGATGGAATTGTTGAAGGATTACGATTGTGATATTATATATCACCCGGGAAAGGCAAACAAGGTCGCTGATGCATTGAGTCAGGAGTCTTCAATAGTGCAAATCTTGGTTAAGGAGTGGAATTTAATCGAGAGAGCCCGGGATTCGGAATTCAAATTTGAGGTAGGCCACCTCTCAAGTCTTATGGCCACCCTCAAAATTGAACCGGATGTTCAAGTCAGAATCAAGCAACTGCAACCAACAGATTCAGATGTACAGAAAATTCTTCAAGAGGATACTGATAAAAGAAAGACTAATTTTCAAGTTTTAGATGATAGGGTATTGAGGTTCCGTGGACGTTTGGTTGTACTTGACGATGTAGAGCTTAGAGAAGAAATTTTATCTGAAGCACATCGTAGCAATTACAGCATTTATCCTGGAAGCACTAAGATGTATCAGAATTTGCGTCAACACTACTGGTGGTCAGGTATGAAGGCGGACATCGCCAAGCATGTGGCCAAGTGTTTGACTTGTCAGCAAGTAAAAGTCTAGCATTGCAAGCCGGGAGGATTTTTGCAACCTCTCGCGATCCCAAAGTGGAAATGGGAGCATATCACGATGGACTTCGTGACTGGACTACCAAGGAGTTAGAGGGGAATGATTTGATTTGGGTAGTAGTCGACAGGTTGACAAAGTCGGCTCACTTCATTGTAGTTCGAAAGGACCTAAGTCTGGATAGACATGCGGACCTATACGTGCGTCAGGTGGTTTGTATGCATGGAGTGCCAATTATGATAACATCCGATAGAGACCCGAGGTTTACTGCTACTTTTTGGAAGAGCTTACAGAGTGCTTTAGATACAAAGCTTCAGTACAGGACGGCATATCATCCTCAGACAGATGGCCAGTCAGAAAGGACAATTCAGACTCATGAAGACATGCTGAGAGCGTGTGTAATAGACTTCAAAGGAAGTTGGGAAGATCAGCTTCATCTGGTGGAATTCGCCTACAACAACAGTTATCAATAGAGCATCAAGATGGCTCCATTTGAAGCGTTGTATGGCAGAGCATGCAGAACTCCAGTGTGTTGGGATGAAATTGGAGAAAGGAAGATAGCGGGCCAAGAGTTGGTTCAGCAATCAATAGATGCCGTGGCAGTGATCAGAGACAGAGTAAAGACAGTGCAAAGCAGGCATAAAAGTTATGCAGATAAGCGTCGAAGGTCTTTGGAATTCCAAGTTGGTGATCACGTTTTTCTGAAAGTGTCACCAATGAGGGAAACTTCGCGCTTTGGTAAGAAAGGCAAGCTGAGTCCGAGGTACGTAGGTCCGTTTGAGATTCTTGAAAGAATCGGAAACCTAGTGTATTGTCTTGTATTGTCGCCAAGATTGGCGCAAGTGCATGACGTTTTTCACGTGTCGATGTTAAGGAAGTACGAGCTTGACCCGACCCACGTGCTTAATTTTGAGGAATTAGACGTGGATGACCGTGTGTCATACGTGGAAAGCCCGGTTCAGATTGTCAATCGTAAAGAGCAAGTTCTGCGTACAATGACCATTCCGTTCGTCAAAGTGGTATGACAACACCATGGTATTGAAGGAGCAACCTAGGAGACTGAACAATCGATGAGACAATTGTACCCCCACATTTTTTATCAAAATGTGTAATGGTTTAAATTTTGAGGATGAAATTCTTATAAGAGGAGAAAAGTTGTGACATCCTGAAATTCGACCTCATTTCGATAAAGTAAAATGGGCATGTTGTCGACGTGCCTATGGTCCTTTTTCTCTGAGCTGATCACTAACGAGTAAACTAACGTATTGGGCAAAGCCGTTAAGGGATGTATTTGCACTAAAATCCCTAAAAGCTACTCAATTTGTTGGATTGGACTAAAATCACGTATGATCGATTTTTAACCATGAAATTGAACTCGATTTTGGGAATCGAATTTTATGAGCATCATAATCTCATTTTTTTTTTTTAGGACATTGTCTCATCGCTCGTCAATTTATTGGCGAGACCGAAATTTCAAGAAAGAAATTATCGGAAGAAAAATTGAAGACCAAAAAGAAAATAGAAAGGGAAAGAGAAAAGAGAAAAAATAGAAAAAGAAAAAAAATAATACTGTGGTATTATATTAGTTATTTCTTTTTTTCTTTTTTTTTTTTCTCTCTTTCTTTCTCTCTCTCTCTCCCTCCCCCCCCCTCGTGCGAAAACCCTCCCCACCGACTACCCCAGCTTGAAATCTCCTCTCTTTGTTCCTCTTTCTTTGACCAGTCAAATTCTCTTATCCTCTTCCTCTTCTCTCTCATCTCTCTCTTTTCACTCCCACTCTCCCTCGACTTCTTCTTCTTCCTTCTTCTTTGTGAACCAGCCCAAAACCAGCAAGGAAGAACAAGCAGCTGCAGCCCACCGTTGCCGCCCTTCCCGCCGCCGCGACCACCACCCGCACGCCACCCACACATCCCACCGCTCGTCCCTCGCGCTCCCCCGCCTCCCACTTGCGCTCGTCGTCCTCATCGTGGTCACCGTCCAGCCCCGGAGTAGCTCGAAGTTGTTTCGCCGCCGATCGGCCACCATCTCCGGCCACCGTTCGGACCCCATCGGAGCTCCCCGGCCTTCCGCCGTGCCTCCCCGCCGCCCTAGCCGCCGCACGTGGCTGTTTTGTGTCTGCCAGCCATTGGCTGGAAAAATGGGTTTCCAGCCCCTTTCGGGCTCGTTTTGGCGGTTTCCGAGCCCCGAACCCGAGCCCGCTTTGGGAAGTTTCATTCCTCGCGTCGCCGCCCCCATCGGATTGATCCGATTTGCGCGCGATTTGGTAAGTAATCTCACTAATCCTGATTAATTGACTAATTATGTTTTAAGGTTGGTTTAGTTTTAATTAATTATGTTTAGGTTGTTAGATTTAAATAAATTAGCAATTATTAGTCAAATTGTGATGTGATTTAGATAAATTGATTGCGCAATTAGCAAGTAGACGTGGTCTACTAATTATTGGAAGTATTTCAAGAATTTTCCGATCCCTAATCGGGCTTCAATTTGGCGATTTGGGCCTAAGTGAGATTTTTGGCATTTAAATATTATTTTTCGGAATTAAATTAAACAATTATTTATTGTCCGAAAATTCAACTTGGGTGGCCCGAGATCGGAATATTATGCTGATGGCCGTGGTGAAATCCGTTTATTTAATCGGGCTTTAATTTGAGCTAAATCGAATTTTTTAATATTAATTATTTAATTTTCGAAAATAATTAATTAATTAATTATTTTCGAAAAATTCAACTAGGACGGCCTGTGACCGAAATATTAAGCTGATGATCGTGGTGAAGTTCGTTTGTTTAATTGGGCCTTATTTTGAGCTAAATGGAACTTTTAATATTTAATAATTAATTAATTAATTAATTAATTAATTTTCAGAAATTAAGATTTCGATGGCCGACGACCGAAAAAATCTTGTGCTGATCGTTGTGGCGTAGTTCGTTTATTTATTTGAGCTCCACGTTGTATGGAATTGAATAAATTGTGATATTTTAATTTATCTTAAATTGATTTGGAATTGATTGAGATTGAATGATTGATTGGTAAATGGCCAAGTATGTTTGTTTAGCATTTATAATGCTTTGATTGAGTTGTAAAGTGGATGGAGTTATGAGAGAATTGGAAATACTCGGGATTGAACCAATCGCATACGTATAGACCTACGTGGTTTGGTGATTGGGATATATCACCGCGGAAAGAATGCGTATCGGTCTAGTACATACATTATTGTGGACCTGGGTTGATTGGGATATCATCTTGGCGAAAACAGCGCCTTAAAGAAAGATGGTCTAGTACTCATTGTTATAGGCATGTGTGGTTCGTGATTTGGGATATCATCGAAAGAACGCACACAATTGTCTATTGAGTACATGGTTATAGGCATTTATGGTTCGGTGATCAAAGACATCAGATGAAAGAACATACACTTGTCTATCAAATGCATTGTTATAGGCATGTATGGTTCGGTGATCAAGGACAGCACTAGTTAAAGAACGCATACACTTGTCTATCAAATACATTATTATAGGCATGTGTGGTTCGGTGATTTGAAGGATATCATTGGGATGCGCTTAAAGAACGCATGCAAAATTGTCTATTTGAGTATATGGTTATAGGCATGCGTGGTTCGGTGACTAAGGATGTCAACGCCCGAGAAAACGACGCCTTAAAGAGCGCACGCAATTGTCTAGTGGATAAATCACTGCGGAGAACTATGGTGTGGAGTATTGACCTAGAATGGTCCGTCGACATGTAATCGACTAGATCGATTGATCATTGCTTTGATTTGATATTGTGAATTGATTGATTGAATGGAAATGACCGTGAGTGGTTTTGTTGACATATAATCGACTATGTCGATTTGATCGATGATTTGATCGATGATATGATTGCTTGGAGTGCCTATTATGAATTGTGCTAATATGCGGGTGGGATTTGAGGCCAAGGTAAGTCTTCTGCCCTGTGCGTGTTTAGGCAGCCTATAGTATAATGGTTTACTAATCGGGCTTAGTGGGGTAGAACTCGCTGAGACATAGTCTCATCCTAGTTTGGGGAAAACATTTCAGGACCCCGATGAGGAGCTAAGGATGAGTCTAAGAAGGAGAACTCGGAGGTGAGATCTTGAAGAGAAGATTTTGGAAGAAGAAGATAGTCCGAGAGGGGCCTTGAGTATCATCTGGATGGATTGAGATCCTATCTTCTTTTGAGATGTCATTTTTTATGTGAATAGTTATGAAGTGATTTGTGGTTTGTATAAAAGTTTGGTTATAAATTTCAATATGAAAAATATGGCCCTGCTTTTCTATCACATTGTTTTATTGTCTTGGGATTTTAATTGCTTCCGCATTCGGCGATACATTATCCTAGGATATCGCATTATAAAATCGACCAAGTGAGACGGATGTGTGCGTGCCTGAGGATCGGGGCGTGACAACAATAAGAGGGCACATGGGCCAATTGGCGAGGAGAAAGGGAAGTTTTTCAGTTTTCCACAAGTTAATGGAAAGATCATTGGTTTTCATGGAAGGTGTGGCATTTTTCTAGATTCTATTGGAGCTCATTTTGGCCCTGTCTTTTATCCATATCCCTTTGAAGTCGTAGGGCCATTTGGAAATGGGAAAAACCGATGGGATGATGGCAAGCATGCAGATATCAGACAAATTGTTGTAGTCTTTGGTTCTGCAATTGAATCTGTTAGTTTTACCTATGAGGAGGGTCCTCCTTTCATACATGGTACAACTCATGGTGGCAAAAGAAACGCGGTACACTACTCTTGTACGAACTCGATGTTTGATAAACATTACCCCTTATTTTCAATGATTCTTATTTTGCCATTGCTGAAGATGGCGTCTGGGTGAAAGTGATAGACTGTTAACTTTGGAACTTAGGTATGACACCATCAACAGGAAGCAAGTTTCTATTGGAAAAAGATTTGTTAAAACAATTCGTCATAAAATTGAACAATTTTTTAAATTTTTGTATTTTAAAACAGTCAATAAGGGATATCTATGGACCTTCTGCATATAGATTTTGGTTGGTAGGATAACATCTAGTTATTCTTTCTAGGCATGGTTGTTCGAAAGATGAGTTTTTTTTCCTGACAAAGAGCACTGAAGAGATAATATTTGCAATAATGGTGCATTTGTTCCATGGAAAATCAATGAATTGAAAAATATTTTTCCGAAAATAATTGTTTGTATCACATAAAAACATTAGTTAATATGTATCACCAACAAGAATTTATTCCTAACATTTTCTTTAATGACGAAAATTCGTTTGTTAATTCATTTTTGTAAGTGATACACTCAATCGATTCTAGGAAAGTGTTTTCCAAATCCTTGTTTTTTAGCAAAATAAATGCACCCTGGTTGTTGTCTTCCTTATCACATCTATTATAGTTAACATGATATTGAAGTAGGCAAGATAATCTACTATTTTCTGGATCATAAATTATCATCTCGATCATCAAGAGCATCACACACTAGTTGTTGTCATCTACCATGCTTTTGCTTCTCAACTTGTTGCATTGACATTTCTTTACCGTTTATGTGTTTGGTACAGATAAATCTTGACTGGCTAGCTGAAGTTCTTATTTCGGTTTCGGGATATATTGTGAATGATTTTGGTTCTACTGTCATCCATTCACTCACATTCCAAAGCAATAAAAGGACATATGGACCATTCGGCACTGAAATCGGAAGGAAGTTTTCATTTCCAGCAACTGGTGGAAAGATTATTGGATTCTATGGGAGTTCTGGTTCCCATCTTGAATCTAGGAGCATATTTGGAACCAATCTCTCATCTATACCCGATCAAGTGTGTTGGACCATTGGGGGGCCAAGGTGGACACTCTTGGGATGATGGAAAATTCAATGGAGTAAAGAAAATAAAGATGATGTTAGAAGATGATGTCAACTGCATCTCGTTTGAGTATGATGATAATGGTGAATCTATTTGGTCCTCTGCACATGGTAATGAAAATGGAAGTATCCATACGGTCAGTTCATTGAATATTCTCCACTCATACTACCTTTGATCCTTGTTGGAGAAATCTTTCCAGAATATTTTGAAGCTGACAAAACTTTTCTATCAGTCTAGTCTCGACATCTGCAAATCGTCTAGTTTAAAGTCTGAAGACTTTCGATTACCGACTCAAAATTCAAGACTCAAGATTCAAGACTCAAGACTCAAGACTATTCTCATTGACAATCTTTCTGATCCAGTGACGAAGGAAATCCAGAGCCAAAGTAAATGGTTGAGGATTTAATCCTATCGTCTGGAGAAGATCTTTTGGTTGGATAAATATAACGGATTCTTTTGTTCTTATCTAGATCAATTGAAGATCCGATGGTCGATGAATGTTCAATCATTGGAAACCAAGATCCTATTGTATGGGCGAAACAGGATTGATGGGCTATCGTCAGTTCCTTTAATAGCTCGAATGATCTTCTCGATTGATCCTGTCCAACGGGTAGATTGGAGGAATTCCTTTGGAAAGTGCCAACGGGTATGATGGCATAAAGGAGTATAAAAAGGAATACGTTCTAGTTGTTTTGAGTACGTGATCGATAGAGAAATTCCAGAGTCTGAAGCATCTTGATTATTAGTCGATTCATTCTGAGCGAAATTATATACACAGAGAGTGTCCATACTTGGTGATACCTTGAGTGAGTGTGATAGATCATCTACACCTAGAAATCAAGGAAGATGAACACTGTAACATCTCTTTGTTCATAGTGGAATCCAGCCAATTGGCTGTCAGTGCAGAAGAGTGGACGTAGACTTGGATCAAGCCAAACCACTATAAACCGCGTGTTCAATTCTCTCTTTCCTTTACTTAGTCTTACGTTGATTATTACTTATCGCAAATCCTTCAACTGTCTAAGTATTGTGCAATTATCAAGAAATTATCAAGAAAAATCATTTATATACCTATTCACCCCCCTCTAGGTACTCGTACTAGCTATATCAATTGGTATCAGAGCCCGTGTTCTTACTTTATTTGAAGTGTTTTACTTCAGAGTAAAAGATCCATGGCTAGTATGCTAGCACCAGGGCTGGTGGAAGGGAAAAGCAATACCAGACCACCCTACTTTGATGGCAAGGATTACAACATCTGGAAGAACAAGATGAAAGCTTTCCTACGATCAAAGGATCCTCTGGAATTGGACGTTATGGAAAGAGGAATCACTCCTACTGCTGCATCAGTCTCTGAAAGAGGGAAAGAAACTGTTGAGACCAGCGGAATGACTCAGGAAGAAATAAACAAAAGACAAGCACTCGATGCAAAAGCAATTTACTCCTTGATATTGTGCCTTGTCTCCAACTAAATATAACAGAATATTTTCTTGTGTTACAGCAAAAGAAGTATGGGATAGATTACATATCACCTATGAAGGAACAGATCGAGTGAAGGAGACCAGAATCAACATTCTCCTCGGTCAATATGAAGCCTTCAAAATGAAACCAGGAGAATCTATAACCGACATGTTTAGTCGTTTTACATATTGTCAATGGTCTTGAGAACCAAGGACAAAAAATTTTGATCCCATGAAGGTGAACAAGCTACTCGCGTGGACTCTCCAAGGATTGGAATCATATAAAGACTTCAATAAGAGAGACGCAAAGAATTATGCCTCTATCTATGAGCGATCGGAACTCTTCAGTCTTATGAAGTGGAACGAATTAATGAAGATGAAGATCCAAGAGGTAAGAAATCCATTGCATTAAAATCAAATGCTGATTCGATGATACAGATTCAGGAGATGATATGGACGACGAGGAGCTTGCTCTCATGATAAGAAGATTCAGAAAATTGAATAGAAAAGGTAGAATGTTCAACTCAAAGAAACAAAGTTTCCGAGATAGCAAACCAAGTCTCATTGATGATGAGGAACCAAACAAAGATGTAGTCTACTTCGAATGTAAGAAAAAGGGACACATCAGACCCAACTGTCCTCTTCTGAAGAAGAAAAGAGGAAAAGCTGAGAAGTTTCGAAAAGCTCTCAAAGCCGAAACCTGGAGTGATACAAAATGTGAAGAAAGTGATAATGAATATGCCAACATATGTCTGATGGCACATTCAGACTCAGACTCAGATTCTGGATCAGACTTAGATAGTGAATTTGAGGTAAGTGATTTTAAAATTCCTGTCAAAGTCTCTAAATACATTGATGAACTGTGTTTTAGTCTTAAGACTTCTCTCAAAAGGATTTCCAAACTTAAAAAGGAAAACTCAGCTCTAAAACAAAAGGAAAATATTTTAGAAGAAAGAGTTAAAAGTTTAGACTTGAATGTTTCTACTCTTAAAGAAAAAGAAGATAATCTTTTGAAAGAAAATATTTTCTTAAAAACTGACTTATCAAATATTTCAAAGAAATTTTCGATAGGA
Organism: Eucalyptus sideroxylon x Eucalyptus melliodora; assembly: GCA_016097485.1. Lineage (NCBI taxonomy): Eukaryota > Viridiplantae > Streptophyta > Magnoliopsida > Myrtales > Myrtaceae > Eucalyptus > Eucalyptus sideroxylon x Eucalyptus melliodora. Next base: position 22,745,133 of record CM027832.1, read on the forward strand.
TCCGAAAAACTTGAAAAAGTTCTTTCAGTTCAAAGACCTTACTTCAATAAGTTTGGTCTAGGCATGACAGCAGAAACAATTCCTTTGATTGATTTTCCTAAAGTAAAAGAAAGAATTAAGAAAAGACCGTCAAGAGAGGCTTACAAAAATCATTTCAAGAAAGTTTTTGTAAAGTCTGTAGGTCGAAATGCTCTAAGGTGTTCAAAGTGTAACAAGAAGGATCACTTTGAAAAAGAGTGTCCTATGGTTTGGAAGCCTGTTAAGAAAGTATAGCCTAATAATGTTTATCCTACTAACACCAAAGGACCCACGAAAATTTGGGTACCAAAGAAAGCTTGAGACCCTCTTTCAAAATGCAGGTCTCCGTCAAGAAAAAGGTAAAGTGGTATCTGGATAGCGGATGTTCAAGACACATGACAGGAGACTCAAAGTGCTTCATAAAGCTTGTTCAAGTAAACGGTGGAAATGTTTCATTTGGAGGAAACAGCAAAGGAAGCATTGTGGGATTTGGAACTGTGAAAATTGGAAATCTCACAATAAGCAATGTTTCTCTAGTGGAAGGACTCAACTATAACTTCCTCAGCATTAGCCAATTGTGTGATACTGGTTTCAAGATCTCCTTTCAGGAAGGAATATGCTATGGAATCAGTAAAGACTCTACTCAGTCTTTTATGGGTCGAAGGCATGGAAATATCTACCTCTTAGACATGAAATTAAATGAATCACAATGCCTAATCTCAATCCAAGATGAAGCAAGCTTATGGCACAGAAAGCTTGGTCATGTCAACATGAAGCAATTAGCCAAAATCTCATCAAAGCAGCTTGTTCGAGGTCTACCCAAATTACCATATCAAAAGTCTGATCCATGCACACCATGTATTCTGGGAAAGCAGGTAAGAAATTCATTTAAGCCAATAAATCATGTCTCTACTAACCATGTATTTCAGTTGCTGCATATGGATCTCTTCAGACCAACCAGAACCCAGAGTATTGGAGGTAAGAAATATTGCCTAGTAATTGTGGACGATTACTCCCGCTTTACTTGGGTATATTTCCTTGCAAGTAAGTCAAAAACCTTTTCGTATTTTGAAAAATTTGCTAAAAAGGTTCAAAATGAAAAAGGATGTGTTATCTCAAGTATAAGAACAGATCATGGAGGAGAATTTGAAAATCAAGATTTTACAAAATTGTGTGATGAATCTGGATTTAAGCATGTGTTCTCCTCTCCATACACTCCTCAACAAAATGGAGTTGTGGAAAGAAAGAATAGATCTCTTCAAGAAATGGCTAGAACTCTTTTAATTGAAAGTAAAATTTCTTCACGTTTTTGGGCTGAAGCTGTTTCAATAACATGCTATATTATCAATAGAGTCTTCCTAAGACCTATTCTTGAGAAAACCCCTTATGAATTATTCAAAGGTAAGAAGCCCATTGTTTCATACTTTCATGTGTTCGGTTGCAAATGCTTTATATTGAAAAATGCAAAAGATCGAGTTGGTAAGTTTGAAGAAAGATCATATGAAGGCATCTTCCTTGGATATTCTACATCAAGCAAAGCCTACAGAGTCTATAACAAGAAGAGCCAGTCGGTGGAGGAGTCAATGAATGTCAAATTTCAAGAATATATGCAAGATGAATCCAGTCAGACTCAGCATAAAAAGTCTGAATCTGCTCCAGACTTTCCAAAGCTGGCAACTCAAGAAATGTCTCAGACTCTGGAAGACCAGCATCAAGATGTTCATGAAGATTCAAATAAAGAAAGAGATCATCATCCAGACAAATCAACCAAGAATCGGAAGCATAAGTCCAAGTCATCCTAAAGATCTCATTATCGGCGAAATTAATGAAGGAATTTGTACCGAGATCCAAAAGACGTGAAGAGTCTAGTGCTTGTGGCTCTCATCTCTGAAATTGAACCAAAAAGCATAGAAGAATTTTTATCTATGAAAGCTGGATCGAAGCTATGCAAGAGGAGCTCGAGACAGTTCAATATTAATGATGTCTCGGGAATTGACATCTAAACCAAAAGGTAAAACTATTATTGGAGCCAAATGGGTGTTCGGAAACAAGATGAATGAAAAAGGAAAAGTCGTACGAAATAAAGCAAGACTCGTGGACCAAAGGATACACGCAAGAAGAAGGAATAGACTATGATGAGACTTACACTCATGTAGCAAGGTTGGAAGCTATTCGTCTATTACTTGCGTTTGTTTGTTACAAAAATTTCAGGTTATTCCAAATGGACGTCAAAAGTGCTTTCCTAAATGGATTTATCTAAGAGGAAGTTTATGTGGAACAATCGCCTGGGTTTGAAGACCCAAAGAAGCCAGACTCAGTCTTCAGACTGAAAAAGGCCTTGTATGGTCTAAAGCAAGCACCTCGAGCTTGGTACGACAGACTAAGTAAGTTCTTATTACATAATGGTTTTGTCAAAGGTAAAGTAGATACTACTTTATTTATCAAAAAGGAAAACAAAAGCCTTTTACTTGTTCAAATATATGTGGATGATATTATCTTTGGATCCTCTAATGAAAGTCTATGCAAGAAATTTTCTAAGTCTATGCAGGATGAGTTTGAAATGAGTATGATGGGAGAATTAACATTCTTTCTTGGTCTTCAAATAAAGCAATTGAAGGAAGGAACTTTCATTTACCAAGAAAAATATGCTAGTGATCTTGTCAAAAGGTTTGGATTGGAAAATTGCAAGAAAACTGATATACCAATGTCAAGCTCTTTGAAGATAGACAAAGATAAAGAAGGGAAGAAAGTTGATCAAAAGTTGTACAGGAGCATCATCGGTTCACTTCTTTATCTTACTGCTTCTAGACCTGACATTTTGTTGAGTGTTTGCATCTGTGCTAGGTTTCAATCAGATCCTAGAGAATCCCATCTCAATGTTGCAAAATGTATTATTAAATACGTTGCTTCATCTTCAAGCATTGGTCTTTAGTATCCTAAGAAGGGAGACTTTAATCTTCTGGGATATTCGACGCCTTGATCTAGCCGGCTGCGAGTCGATAGAAAGAGTACTTCAGAACTTGCCGCTTGCTTGGAAGCGAAGGGACGTTGTCTTGGTTTTCAAGGAAACAAAGCACCGTAACTCTCTCAACAACGTAAGCGGAGTATGTAGCCCTTGGAAGCTGCTGTTCACAAATTCTATGGATAAAACAACAGCTACAAGACTATGGGATTGAAGACTCATACACAGAAATCAAATGTGACAACACCAGCGCAATCAATCTCACCAAAAATCCAATTCTTCATTCAAGAGCAAAGCACATAGAAATTCGACATCACTTCATTAGAGATCATATTCAAAATGGAGAAATCTTGATTCAATTTGTTGATTCAAAAAGTCAACTAACGGATATATTCACAAAGCCTTTGGAGAAGAATCAATTCGATTTTATCCATTCCAGACTCAACATTTTGAAGCTCGAAGAAGTTAAAGTCTAGAGACTCTCCAATCCTCAGACTCAGAAAGTTAATGATCATCAGACTCTAATTTCTCAGACTCTAAATCTTCATACTCGACATTGATGTCTATAGACTGTAAGTTGTTATTCGAAAAGGTATGATCTTTCATTCAGTTATTTTGTAGTCTCCGTGAAAAACGAAAACTTGTCTTTTCAAAAGAATTAATTTTGGCAGTTATCGATTTCGAAAAGAGGTATCCGTACACTTTCCTTGTGCCGATTGAACTTCCCTTTTCAAAACTGAGTTATATATATACAGTTTTCATTTTCAATCTTCAAAACCCTAAAAAGCATTCTCCTCCCAATCCGGTTTCTACTTCGTGTTCATCTTCGAGAAAGTTGTCATCTTTTCTTGGGAAAGCAAGTAAAGGAATTTTTCAGCAACAAGAAGGATGTCTTCTTCGAGGAAGTCTTCAAGAATCGCGAATGTGGGGACCACAGAGGATGAAGGAGGGACCTACCCACTTCGATCTCACGAAGAGGAAGAATTATCGAGTCGGAATGAACCCGACTCATTCTCCACCACGTCACTCAACACCATCTACCCCACTTGATGCGGGTCAACATCCAGAGGAAGAGATAATCGAGGACGCAGACCCAGTAAGAGTCCAAAAACCCTCGTTTATTTACAAACTTTACTGTGCGTTGAAAAGTACTGGGACTCCGTTGAAATACGTGGATGATTTTCTTAAAGATAAGAATTATGGGAATAAGTATATCTTTCTGAAGAAAATGGAGGATTTGGGAATTGCTCCCAAGGGTAAAGCAGAGGAAGCACTTGCGAATATTCCCAGTGACCCTCGTATGTCGGGACCAAATTTGACTGATGGGAATGATGATGATAAAATGTTCACCGATTTTCAACCTCGAATGGGTATTGCTGCAAAGGTGAAGAGAAAGAGGATGAAGTTATTCAAATCGAAAGAACAGGAGAATTTGTTTTTCAGACTGCTGAAACGAGGGGTGATAAACCCTAGGAGTGTCGATTTCGATTTCTTGGATGCTGTGAATGTGAACTTAAGGGAGAAGTTCAGTCTGCTTCAACTGGAACGTTTTTGCACTGATACCACGGACGGTTATGCTCAACTGACTGCGTATTTTTACTCGAATCTCAGCTTTATAGATCCGAATAGAATATCATTCAGTGTTCGAGACCAGGATTATGTGTAAGACGTAGATATGTTGGCGGACATAATTGGAGTTAAACGAGGACGCTATCAACCAATCAAAGTCTCAGTTGCTCGTGCCTCACTGGAACTTGTCAAAGATAGAGATGTAGAGGGAAGAATCATCTATTCAAGGATGCGTGCCATCAATGTTATGCTGCACAAAATTGTGATCAATTGCATCAGGCCCAAGTCTACATCAAAGACTGATGTGTCAAATTCAGAGGCAAAATTGATGTATGCAATCAACTCAGGGATGAAGTTCTCTCTTCCTCACACTATTCTCTTTCACATGTACAGAGCAATGTCGAAGGACAAGGGACAATTGCCTTATCCAGGTCTGGTGACCAAGATCTTCAGACACATGAATATTGAACCTCCACACACACTTTGTGTTCGACCGTGCGATAAGATGGTGGTAGGTTTGAAGATGTTAACGAAGATGCGTCTACAAGAACTTTCTAAGGCAATGGAGAAATTCAGAGTGAAGACTCCAGCCTCCGTCCTCGCTTCAAAGCGAAAAGGGAAGGAGGCCATTGGTGCCCCATCCAAAAAGAAGAGAACTCTCATCTTGGAGGATGAAGATGAGGAGGAAGATCTTACAATCACTGCCTTGATAAGGACCAGACGTTCTATTCCTCAATCAACAGAACAACAGAAGAAATAGAGAGAAGAAGAGGAGCAAGCCAAGAACAGAGAAGAAGAAGAGCAGCGAGAGAAGGAGAAAGAAGCTGAAGAAGAAGGAGAAGAAGAGCAAGAAAAGTCTGCAGCTGAATCTGGAGAAAAGGAGAATCAAGACACAGAAGAGCAAGATCATCACTCTTCCCCTTTTAATGTCCTAGAGACAGGGGGAGTTGGCGAGCAAAGGTCCACACCTCATGCTACCAATAGTGAAGGTCTAAGACAATCTCCAGCAGATCCAGAAGAAATTTAGGCTTCTCAAATGCCTGAAGAAGGATACGATACGTCGACACCAAATCTGCAAGACTATACAGAAGCGCCATCGTCTGCATTCACTCCATTGGAGAAAGCAAATGCAAGTACTCAAACGGACAATTCTGCAGATTTTCGTTGTATTATGGATATTCTTCTGGAAATGCGTGGCCAGATATATGCTCTAGACTGTGAAATTCAAGCCATAAAGAATGCTGGACAAGCATCTTCAGTTACCCTGGAGGATAAAATGAAAGACCTCGCTCTACAACTTCAAGCCAATGCCAAAGGAGAGGAGGTAGCTCAACTAAGGGAGGACTTGAAGAGGCTAGAAGGCGTAGTCCAGTCCATGGGAGATTTCCAGATCGTGCGCATTCCCAAGCAGACATGACTCCTTTCTCACCTTTTTAATGATGACAAAAAGGGGGAGAAAGCAATTTGAACCAACCAACCAACCTTCTTTAAATTTATTTTGAATGTGTTTTTTTTTTTTTTTACTTGAGTAAACTTGGATGTGAACTTGAATCTGACTGAATTGGCTGTGGATTTAGATGCTTGACTGTTTGCATTTATTTCAAGTATTGTTATATGGTATTACTCATGAAAGAGTAACCAATTTTCTGTGAATGCAGAGTTTGGTTGTTTTGTTAAATCTTTATGAGATAGCCATATTGCTTGAGAAATGTTTTTGCAGGTCAAAATGGTTCAAATCTACAGGAAAGTTTTGTCACCATAAAAAATGGGGAGATTGTTGGAGAAATCTTTCCAGAATATTTTGAAGCTGACAAAACGTTTCTATTAGTCTAGTCTAGACATCTGCAAATCGTCTAGTTTAAAGTCTCAAGACTTTCTCGATTACCAGACTCAAAATTCAAGACTCAAGATTCAAGACTCAAGACTCAAGACTATTCTCATTGACGAGTCTTTTCGATCCAAAGTGACGAAGGAAATCCAGAGCCGAAGTAAATGGTTGAGGATTTAATTCTATCGTCTGGAGAAGATCTTTTGGTTGGATAAATATAACGGATTCTTTTGTTCTTATCTAGATCAATTGAAGATCCGATGGTCAACGAAGTATTCTTGGAATGTTCTATTCTTGAAAACCAAGATCCTGATTGTATGAGCGAACAGGATTGATGGGCTATCGTCAGGTTCCTTTAATAGCTCGAATGATCTTCTTGATTGATTCTGTCCAACGGGTAGATTGGAGGAATTCCTTTGGAAAGTGCCAACGGGTATGATGGCATAAAGGAGTATAAAAAGGAAGACGTTCTAGTTGTTTTGAGTACGTGATCGATAGAGAAATTCCAGAGTCTGAAGCACCTTGATTATTAGTCGATTCATTCTGAGCGAAATTATATACACAGAGAGTGTCCATACTTGGTGATACCTTGAGTGAGTGTGGTAGATCATCTACACCTAGAAATTAAGGAAGATTAACACTGTAACATCTCTTTGTTCATAGTGGAATCCAGCCAATTGGCTGTCAGTGCAGAAGAGTGGACGTAGGCTTGGATCAGGCCGAATCACTATAAACCGCGTGTTCAATTCTCTATTTCCTTTACTTAGTCTTACGTTGATTATTACTTATCGCAAATCCTTCAACTGTCTAAGTATTGCGCAATTATCAAGAAATTATCAAGAAAAATCATTTATATACCTATTCACCCCCCTTTAGGTACTCGTACTAGCTATATCAATCCTCTCTCTCTCTCTCTCATGCACACGCCCATTTTTGTGCAACTATCAAGTTTTAGTTTTTCAAAATTACTTGAAAAGTTTTATCAAAGTAAGTTATGAATGATTGTCACCCGCATACACCATGCACACTGATAATGTATGGGGTGTGGAAAGCATCCTAGAGGGAAATCAAAGCTGTTCAAATGTAATGAAAAATTGAAGTTGTCTTTTTGATTATATAAATTTCTTTCTTTCTTTCTTTTTGGATAAGTGTATCAAAAATATTAAAACTTATTGCTAAATGCAATCGAGTTATAAAGTTTTTAAAAAGTGCAATCAAGTCTAAATTTTATTAAATTGGTGTAATTTCATTAGTTTCGTCCAATTAGGCTATGGCCATATGCTGACCCCTTTTTTTTCATTATTACTTTCTTAAGACATGGGGCACCCACAAAGTACCACATTAGAAAGAAACTTGAAAATTAAAAATAAAAATAAAAATCAAAACATATGAAAAATCAAAAAAAGAAAAACAAAAGAGGATCAGAGATTCCTTTGGAACTATCTTTTTATCAAATTCACAGTCAGCCAAAAGCAATCGCACTTTGAAGGACAAAGCTGAAAATTACCCAATTTATAATCGAAAAACATATAAATATCCATTGAAATAACCTAAGCATATAAATGCCTGTTAATAGGAAACGATCCAATGAATTTGTTGCCATAAAATACTGAACACTTCCCATAGTTATGATAGAGACATAAGCAAAAGACAACATGATCCCTAGCACAATGCAGAAGATCTGCCAAGTTTCAATAGAAAAACACGCAAAAAATTTCATAATACTGGAATTTGGTTTCCGAGCTCGACGAGGTTCAAGCAGCCATGGCCAAACTCGACGTAGCTCAAGTTGTCATGGCTGTGAGCTCAAAGAAGCTCAAGCGGTCATGGCTGAGCTATTTGAAGGTCAATTAGCCCTGGGCATGAGTTTGAAGAAGCCTAGAAGCTGGAGCTGCCACGGCCGAATTCAATGAAACTTGGGCAGCTTAAAGAAGCTCGAGTGGCCAGGGCCAAGCTCGATGAAGATCGAAAGGCCAGGGTCACAAGCTCAAATTTCAGAACTTGATTGCAGTAGCTCAATAAGTTTTAGAATTTTATTGTATATTTTGAAAACTTTAGGACTCAATTATATTTTCTTAACAAGTTTTAGAACTACTAATATAGTTGTCCCTTTTTATTTTATAAATTACACAAAGGTCAATAATATGATTTATGTGAGATGGATTCCATGAGAGCAACCCGGTACCATAAGCTTTTGGTCAATTAATATGCTTTATGCAGGATGGATTCCATGTGAATAACCTGGTATGATAAGTTTTTTTCTTTTATGCTAAATGAAGCAAATCAGCAAAGGGCGCCAGTGAACCCTAATGATCTATCATCTTATTGTTGACCCTAGAAGTTTGATGTAAGAATATTAGTCTTTAGAAATTCTCGGGTCTAGGTTGCACGTGGATCCAGTGTTTTCTTAGGCCACTATAATCTATCATCTTTGATATGGATCAATATAACAGTTAAATGCAATAAGTACTTTTCAATTCTGCAGGTTAACTTGAATTACCCTCATGAGTTCTTGACCTCGGTATCAGGATATATCAGACATGACTGTTCTGTTATTCAATCACTCACGTTCGAAAGCAATAAAAGAAGGCTTGGACCCTTTGGTAAGGAAGAAGGGAACTTCTTTCGCTGTGCATTGACATGCAACAAGATAATTGGCTTTCACGGAAGGTCTGGTATCCAGCTTGATGCGCTGGGAGTCTACTTTGAACCAATTTCTGATCTTCGTCTCTTGAAATCCATTGGGCCATTTGGAGGAGAAGGTGGCGATCCATGGGACGATGGACATAGCACAGGTGTGAGAAAAATAATTGTAAAATATGGATCAATTATTGACTCCATTGCTGTTGAGTACGACAAGAACGGGTCTGTGGTTCAGGGCCCTAGACATGGTGGAGATGGGGGACATCTAACGCTCGAGGTATGGCCCTTCAGACGTTTGCTTAATCTTATGAACGTGCAGCTTATGGGTTGTTGCTAAGGTTTTAGTTTTAAGTGGTCTAGAGGTCACGTTTATGCAGATGAGCAAAGTATTCTAAACAGAGCGTGGAGGTAAAAGTAAGATGATGAGAACAATCTGGATTTTGAGTTTGACAAATGATCTCGAATGTGAAAGTCATTGTTGGGGCATGATGTTATATCATTATTGAACAGGGACTTCTCTTTGGTTTTCCAACCTTCCTCGTTTTCATTTACGATGAAAGCACTCAATACATTCAGAAAAGTACCGCCTCCGAAAAAGGGGGAAAAAGAATATCGAAAGCTATTTTTGTTTTATGACTTTTAAGTCTGAGAACAATGTTCCCAAATTTTAGTAGCTGTTCTCAAAGAGTTGCCAAAGCATTTTTTAAGCAAATGCCTAATTGCGGCGGACCAAAATAGGGTTACGCTCTAGATGCAGCAGAATTATTTAGTTAGCTATTGCATTGTTTGTTTAAATAGATACAACTTATCAACCGGAGTTTTCTGTTTTTACCGATTTTCAAGATTCTATGGTTGGGGGTTGGGATTAAGTATGCTTGTCTTTCTAATTTTGCAGATTAGACTTAATTATCCTGGAGAGTACTTGACATCATTTTCTGGTCACTTTGAATCTTATCGGGGGCATATTGTTGTTTGCTCCCTCACATTTCAGAGCAATGAAAGAACTTATGGGCCAGTTGGTCGGGACATCGGGAACTACTTTTATTTTCCATCAATCGGTAAAAAGATCGTCGGGTTTCATGGGTGGTCTAGATGTTGGGTTTATTCACTTGGAGCACATTTTGAGCATTGACATGTTAAGCTCCACCTTTATATGCGCCATATGGTCAATGTTGAGTTTACCCGTATACATAATGTAGAATTGGGAAATCAAAGCCATTTAAATGTACTGAACGATTGAAGTTGTCTTTTTGATTATTTAAATTTCCTTCCTTAATTTTTCTTATGTAAGTGCATTAGTAATTCTAAAACTTGTTGCAAAGTGCAATCTAGTTCTAGAGTCTTTAAAAAGTGCAATCAAGTCTAAATTTTATCAAATTAGTACGATCAAGTCTCAAATCATGTGATAGGGAGAAATCTCATGATATTTTATATATGTAGTAAAAAATATGTACTACAATAATGTGATAGGGTTTTCTCTCAAGAAAACTTTAAGAGAAAAAATATTATATAAATATTAAATCATAAGTATCATATATATATAGTAATAAGTCGTAAAAGGAAGCTTCATGAGAATGAGAAAATACTTATGCTTGAGCCTTGTAAACATAAGTAAAATTGACTTATTAGGCACGACATTTTATGTGTTAGAAAATAAATACTGATATAACTAGTATGAGTACCTAGAGGGGGGTGAATAGGTATACAAAGATTTTTCTGGATAATTTCTGTATACTTGCGCAATACTTAGACAGTTGAAGGATTTGCGAAGAGTAATAATCAACGTAAGACTGAGTAAGAAAGAGAGAATTAAACACGCGGTTTATAGTGGTTCGGCTTGATTCAAGCCTACGTCCACTCTTCCGCACTGACAGCCAATTTGGCTAGATTCCACTATGAGCAAAGAGATGTTACAGTGTTGATGTTCCTTGATTTCTTGGTGTAGATGATCTACCACACTCACTCAAGGTATCGCCAAGTACAAACACTCTCTCGTGTATACAATTTCGCTCGATCAGTATCGACTAATAATCAAGGTGCTTCGTACTCGGAATTTCTCTATCGATCACACACTTAAACAACTAGAACGTCTTCCTTTTTATACTCCTTTATGCCATCATACCGTTGGCACTTACCAAAGGAATTCCTCCAATCTACCCGTTGGACGGAATCAATCAAGAAGATCATTCGAGCTATAAAAGGAACTCCGACGATAGCCCATCAATCTGTTCGCCCATACAATCGGGATCTTGGTTTCCAAGAATAGAACATTCCAAGAATACTTCGTCGACCATCGGATCTTCAATTGATCTAGAAACGAACAAAAGAATCCGTTATGATTATCCAGCCAAAAAGATCTTCTCCAGAGGATAGAATTAAATCCTCAACCATATACTTCGGCTCTCTGGATTTACTTCGTCACTGGATCAGAAAGATTGTCAATGAGAATAGTCTTGAGTCTTGAGTCTTGAGTCTCAAATCTTGAGTCTTGAATCTTGAGTCTGGTAGTCAGAAAGTCTTCGACTTTACACTAGACGATCTGCGATACACAGACTAGATCGAAAGAAACGTTTTGTCGGCTTCAAAATATTCGAACGATTTCTCCAACAATCTCCCCTTTTTGATGGTGACAAAAATTTCCCGTAGATTTGAACCACTTTGACCTGCAAAAACATTTCTCAAGCAATATGGCAATCTCATAAAGATTAACAAAACAACCGACTCGCATCCACGAAAATTGGTTAGTCTTTTATGAGTTAATACCATATAACAACACCTGATATGAATGCAAACAGTCAAGCAATAAAATCCACAGCCAATTCAGTCAGATTCAAGTTCATATCCAAGTTCACTCAAGTTCAAAACAAACACATTCAAACAAATTTAAAGTAAAAGAAAGTTGGTTGTTTGGTTGGTTCAAATTGCTTTCTCCCCCTTTTTGTCAACATTAAAAAGGTGAGAAAGATGTCATGTCTGCTTGGGAATGCGCACAATGTGGAAATCCCCCATGGACGGACTACTCCTTCGAGCTTCTTCAAGTCTTCCCTCGGTTGAGCTACCTCTTCTCCCTTAGCATTGGCTTGAAGTTGTAGAGCGAGGTCTTTGATTTTATCCTCCGGGAGAGACCGAAGATGCTTGTCCAAAGATTCTTCAAGGCTTGAATTTCACGATCCGAGCATATATCGGCCACGCATTTCCGAAAGAATATCCATGATACGACGAAAATCTGCAGAATTGTCCGTCGTATGTGTACTAGCATTGGCTTTCTCGGATGGTGTGTATGCGAGACGATGGCGCTTTCCGTAAAGTCTTGCAGATTTGGTTCGACGTATTGTGACCTTCTTCAGGCAATTGAGAAGCCTGAAATTCTTCTGGTGCAGCTGGAGATTGTCGTAGACCTTCACTATTGACAGCATGAGGTGAGGACCTCTCTTGCTCGCCAACTCCCCCTGTCTCTAGGACATCAAGAGGAGAAGAGTGATGATCATGCTCTTCTGTATCCTTTTCTCCAGATTTTGCTGCAGACTTTTCTTGCTCTTCTTCTCCTTCTTCTTCAGCTTCTGTCTCCTTCTCTCTCTGCTCTTCTTCTTCTCTGTTCTTGTCTTCTTCTTCTTCTTCTTCTTCTTCTCTCTGTTTCTTCTGTTGTTCTGTTGATTGGGGAACAGAACGTCTTGTTCTTATCAGAGCAGTGATTGTAAGATCTTCCTCCTCCTCTTCATCTTCCAAGATGAGAGTTCTCTTCTTTTTGGTGGGAGCACCAATGGCTTCCTTTCCCTTTCTTTTTGAAGCAGACGGAACTGGAGTCTTCACTCTGAATTTCTCCATTGCCTTTGAAAGCTCTTTCAGACGCATCTTTGTTAACATCTTTAAACCTACCACCATCTTATCGCACGGTCGAACACGAGAGAGTGTGTGGCGGTTCAATATTCATATGTCTCAAGATCCTGGTCACCCGACTTGGATAAGGCAATTGTCCCTTGTCTTTCGACATTGCTCGTACATGTGGAAGAGAATAGTGTGAGGGAGAGAGAACTTCTTCCCGAGTTGATTGCGTACATCAATTTTGCTTCGAGAATTAGACACATCGCCTTTGATGTAGACTTCGGCCTAATGCAATTGATAACAATTTTGTGCAACACAATGTTGATGGCACGCATCCTTGAATAGATGATTTTTCCCTCAATATTTCTATCTTCGACAAGGTCCATTGTGGCACGAGCAACCGAGACTTTGACCGGTTGATAACGTCCTCGCTCAACTCCAATTATGTACGCCAACATATCCACATCCAACACATAATCCCGATCTCGAACACCGAAAGATATTCTATTCGCATCGATAAAGCTAAGATTTGAATAGAAATATGCAGATCGATTGTGCATATCCGTCCGTGGTGTCGGTGCAAAAACGTTCCGGTTGAAGCGATCAACTTTTCTCTCAAGTTCACATTCACAAAGATCCAGGAAATCGAAGTCAACACTCCTAGGGTTTATCACCCCTCGCTTCAGCGGTTTGAAGAACAAAGTTTCCTGTTCCTTCGATTTAAATAACTCCATCCTCTTTCCCTTCACCTTCGCAAAGAACACCCAATCTCGGTTGAAAATCGTGAACATTTTGTCATCGTCGTTCCCATCAATCAAATTTGGGCCCGACATCCGAGGATCACTCGGAATATTTGCAAGCGCTTCCTCTCGCTTTACCTTTGGGAGCAATTCCCAAATCCTCCATTTTCTTCAGAAAAATGTACTCATTCCCATAGTTCTTTTCTTTAAGAAAATCATCCACATATTTCATCGGAGTCCCAGTACTTTTCAATGCACGGTAGAGTTTGTAAATATAAGAGGGTTTTTGGACTCTTACAGGGTCTGCGTCCTCAATGACCTCTTCCTCCGGATGTTGACCCGCACCTTGTGGGGTAGAAGGCGGTGAATGACGTGGTGGAGAATGAGTCGGGTTCTGATGCTGACTCGATAGTTCTTCCTCTTCTGTGAGATCGAAGTGGGTAGGTCCCTCCTTCATCTTCTGTGGTCCCCTTGTCGCGATTCTTGAAGACTTCCTCGAAGAAGACATTCTTCTTGTCGCTGAGAGATTCCTTTGCTTGCTTTCCCAAGAAAAGATGACAACTTTTTCGAGGATGAATTCGAAGTAGAAACCGGATTGAAGAGGAGAATGCTTTTAGGGTTTTGAAGATTGAAAGAGAAAACTGTGTATATTTAACTTAGTTTTGAAAAGGGAAAGTTCAATCGGTACAAGGAAAGTGTACGAATACCTCTTTTCGAAATCAATAACTGCCAAAATTAATCCTTTTGAAAAGACAAGTTTTTCGATTTTCACGAAGACTACAAAATAACTAAACTAAAGATCATACCTTTTCGAGTAACAACTTACAGTCTATAGTGATCAAAGTCTGAGTCTGAGAGATTAGAGTCTGACTGATTTGAGTCTGACGATCAACTTTCTGAGTCTGAAGGTTGGAGAGTCTTTAGACTTTAACTTCTTCGAGCTTCAAAATGTTGAGTCTGGAGCGGATAAAATCAAAATGATTTTTCTCCAAAGGCTTTGTGAATATATCCGCTAGTTGACTTTTTGAATCAACAAATTGAATCGATATTTCTCCATTTTGAATATGATCTCTAATGAAGTGATGTCGAATTTCTATATGCTTTGCTCTTGAATGAAGAATTGGATTTTTGGTGAGATTGATTGCGCTGGTGTTTTCACATTTGATTTCGTGCATGAGTCTTCAATTCCAAAGTCTTGTAGCTGTTGTTTTATCCATAGAATTTGTGAACAGCGGCTTCCAAGGGCAACATACTCGCTTCATTTGTTGAGAGAGCTACAGTGCTTTGTTTCCTTGAAAACCAAGATACTGTTCTGCTTCCAAGCAAATGGCAAGTTCCAGAAGTACTCTTTCTATCGATTCTGCAGCCGGCCAGATCTGTGTTTGAATATCCTAGAAGATTAAAGTCTCCCTTCTTAGGATACCAAAGACCCATGCTTGAAGATGAAGCAACGTATTTAATGATACGTTTTGCAGCACTGAGATGAGATTCTCTAGGATCTGATTGAAACCTAGCACAGATACAAACACTCAACAAAATGTCAGGTCTTTGACAAATCCGTTCTGTAATAAGAACTTACTTAGTCTGTCGTACCAAGCTCGAGGTGCCTGCTTTAGACCATACGGGGCCTTTTTCGTCAAGACCGAGTTTGGCTTCTTTGGGTCTTCAAATCCGAGGCGGTTGTTCCACATAAAGTTCTTCTTGGATAAATCCATTTAGGAAAGCACTTTTGACATCCATTTGGAATAACCTGAAATTTTTTAAGCAAGCAAACGCAAGTAATAGACGAATAGCTTCTAACCTTGCTACAGGAGCATAAATCTCATCATAGTCTATTCCTTCTTCTTGCGTGTATCCCTTGGCCACGAGTCTTGCTTTATTTCGTACGACTTTTCCCTTTTCATTTATCTTGTTTCTGAACACCCATTTGGCTCCAATAACAGCTTTACCTTTTGGTTTAGATGTCAATTCCCGACATCGTTAATGTTGAACTGTCGAGCTCCTCTTGCATAGCTTCGATCCAGCTTTCATCGATAAAGCTTCTTCTATGCGTTTTGGTTCAATTTCGTAGATGAGAGCCACAGCACTAGACTCTTCACGTCTTTTGGATCTGGTGCGAATTCCTTCATTAATTTCACCGATAATGAGATCTTTAGGATGACTGGACTTGTGTTTCCAGTTACTGGTTGATTTTTCTGGATGATGATCTCTTTCTTTATTTGAATCTTCATGAACATCTTGACGCTGGTCTTCCAGAGTCTGAGATACTTTTTGAGTTGTAAGCTTTGGAAGGTCTGGAGCAGGTTCAGACTCTTCATATTGAGTCTGACTGGGTACATCTTGCGTAGAGTCTTGAAATTTGACATTCATTGACTCCTCCACGACTGGCTCTTCTTATTGTAGACTCTGTAGGCTTTGCTTGATGTAGAATATCCAAGGAAGATGCCTTCATCTAATCTTTCTTCAAACTTACCAACTCTATCTTTTGCATTTTCCAATATAAAGCATTTGCAACCGAACACATGAAAGTATGAAACAATAGGCTTCTTATTTTTGAATAATTCATAAGGGGTTTTCTCAAGAATAGGTCTTAGGAAGACTCTATTGATGATATAGCATGCTGTTGAAACAGCTTCAGCCCAAAAACGTGAAGAAATTTTGCTTTTAATTAAAAGTGTTCTAGCCATTTCTTGAAGAGATCTATTCTTTCTTTCCACAACTCCATTTTGCTGAGGAGTGTATGGAGAAGAGAATACATGTTTAAAACCAGATTCATCACACAATTTTGTGAAATCTTGATTTTCAAATTCACTTCCATGATCTGTTTTTATACTTGAGATAACACATCCTTTCTCATTTTGAACCTTTTTAGCAAATTTTTCAAAGTAGGAAAAGGTTTCTGATTTACTTGCAAAGAAATATACCCAAGTAAAGCGAGAGAAATCATCCACAATTACTAGGCAATATTTCTTACCTCCAATACTCTGAGTTCTGGTTGGTCCGAAGAGATCCATATGCGAATCGTAGTACATGATTAGTAGAGACATGATTTATTGACTTAAATGAATTTCTTACATGTTTTCCCAGAATACGGGGTGTGCATGGATCGGACTTTTGATACGGTAATTTGGGTAGACCTCGAACAAGCTTGCTTTGATGAGATTTTGGCTAATTGCTTCATATTGACATGGCCAAGCTTTCGTGCCATAAGCTTGCTTCATCTTGGATTGAAATTAGACATTGAGATTCATTAAATTTCATGTCTAAGAGGTAGATGTTTCCATGTCTTCGACCCATGAAAGACTGAGTAGAGTCTTTACTAATTCCATAGCAAATTCCTTCTTGAAAGGAGATCTTGAAACCAAGTATCACACGGTTGGCTAATGCGAGAAGGTTATAGTTGGGTCCTTCTACTAGAGAAACATTGCCTATTGTGAGATTTTCAATTTTCACAGTTCCAAATCCCACGATGCATTGCCTATTGTGAGATTTTCAATTTTCACAGTTCCAAATCCCACGATGCTTCCTTTGCCGTTTCCTCCAAATGAAACATTTCCGCCGTTTACTTGAACAAGCTTTACGAAGCACTTTGAGTCTCCTGTCATGTGTCTTGAACATCCGCTGTCAAGATACCATTTTATCTTTTTCTTGACGGAGACCTGCATTTAAAAGAGAATCTCAAGTTTTCTTTGGTACCCAAATTTTCTTGGGTCCTTTGATGTTAGTAGGATAAGCATTATTAGGCCATACTTTCTTAACAGGTTTCCAAACCATAGGACATTCTTTTTCAAAGTGATCCTTACTTGTTACACTTTGAACACCTTAGAGCATTTCGACCAACGAGACTTTACAAAAAATTTCTTGAAATGATTTTTGTAAGCCTCTCTCGACGGTCTTTTCTTAATTCTTTCTTTAACTTTAGGAAAATCAATCAAGGGAATTGTTTCCGCTGTCATGCCTAAACCAGACTTATTGAAGTAAGGTCTTTGAACTGAAAGAACTTTTTCAAGCTTTTCGGATCCTATCGAAAACTTCTTTGAAATATTTGATAAGTCCGTTTTTAAGAAAACATTTTCTTTCAAAAGATCATCTTCTTTTTCTTTAAGAACAGAAACATTTTGGTCTAGACTTTTAACTCTTTCTTCTAAAATGACTTCCTTTTGTTTTAGAGCTGAGTTTTCCTTTTTAAGTTCGGAAATCCTTTTGAGAGAAGTCTTAAGACTGAAACACAGTTCATCAATATATTTAGAGACTTTGACAGGAATTTTAAAATCACTTACCTCAAATTCACTGTTTGAGTCTGATCCAGAATCTGAGTCTGAGTCTGAATGTGCCATCAAACATATGTTGGCATATTCATTATCACTTTCTTCACATTCTGTATCACTCCAGGTTTTGGCTTTGAGAGCTTTTCGAAACTTCTCAGCTTTTCCTCTTTTCTTCTTCAGAAGAGGACAGTTGGGTCTGATGTGTCCCTTCTTCTTACATTTGAAGCAAACTACATCTTTGTTTGGTTCCTCATCATCAACAGACTTGGTCTGCTGTCTCTGGAAACTTTGTTTCTTTGAGTTGAACCTTCGCCTTTTCTATTCAGTTTTCTGAATCTTCTTATCATGAGGGCGAGCTCCTCATCGTCCATATCATCTTCGAGAATCTGCATCATCGAGTCATCATTTGATTTTAATGCAATAGATTTCTTACCTCTTGGATCTTCTTCTTCATTAATTCGTTCCACTTCATAAGACGAAGGGTTCCAATTAGCTCGTCTACAGATAGAGGCATGATTCTTTGCGTCTCTCTTATTGAAGTCTTTATATGATTCCACTCTTTGGAGAGTCCACGTAGTAGCTTGTTCACCTTCATGGGATCAGAAATTTTTTGTCCTTGGTTTTCAAGACCATTGACAATATCTGTAAAACGACTAAACATGTCAGTTATAGATTCTCCTGGTTTCATTTTGAAGGCTTCATATTAACCGAGGAGAATATTAATTCTGGTCTCCTTCACTCGATCTGTCCCTTCATAGGTGATGTGTAATCTATCGCATACTTCTTTTGCTGTAACACAAGAAGATATTCTGTTATATTCAGTTGGAGATAAGGCATAATATAAAGAATAAATTGCTTTTGCATCGAGTGCTTGTCTCTTGTTTATCTCTTCCTGAGCCATTCCGCTGGTATCAATAGTGTCTTTCCCTCTTTCAGAGATTGATGCAGCAGCAGGAGTGATTCCTCTTTCCACAACGTCCCATTCTAGAGGATCCTTTGATTGTAGGAAAGCTTTCATCTTGTTCTTCCAGATGTTGTAATCCTTTCCATCGAAGTAGGGTGGTCTGGTATTGCTTTGCCCTTCCATCAGCCCTGGTGCTAGCATACTAGCCATGGATCTTTTACTCTGAAGTAAAACACTTCAAACAAAGTAAGAACACGGGCTCTGATACCAATTGATATAACTAGTATGAGTACCTAGAGGGGGGTGAATAGGTATACAAAGATTTTTCTGGATAATTTCTATATACTTGCGCAATACTTAGACAGTTGAAGGATTTGCGAAGAGTAATAATCAACGTAAGACTGAGTAAGGAAAGAGAGAATTAAACACGCGGTTTATAGTGGTTCGGCTTGATTCAAGCCTACGTCCACTCTTACTCGCACCGACAGCCAATTTGGCTGGATTCCACTATGAACAAAGAGATGTTACGTGTTGATCTTTCTTGATTTCTTGGTGTAGATGATCTACCACACTCACTCAAGGTATCGCCAAGTACAAACACTCTCTGTGTATACAATTTCGCTCAGACTGTATCGACTAATAATCAAGGTTCTTCAGACTCTGGAATTTCTCTATCGATCACACACTTAAACAACTAGAACGTCTTCCTTTTTATACTCCTTTATGCCATCATACCATTGGCACTTACCAAAGGAATTCCTCCAATCTACCCGTTGGACGGAATCAATCAAGAAGATCATTCGAGCTATAAAAGGAACCTGACGATAGCCCATCAATCTGTTTGCCCATACAATCGGGATCTTGGTTTCCAAGAATAGAACATTCCAAGAATACTTCGTCGACCATCGGATCTTCAATTGATCTAGAAACGAACAAAAGAATCCGTTATGATTATCCAGCCAAAAAGATCTTCTCCGGAGGATAGAATTAAATCCTCAACCATATACTTCGGCTCTGGATTTACTTCGTCCTTTGGATCGAAAGACTGTCAATGAGAATAGTCTTGAGTCTTGAGTCTTGAGTCTCAAATCTTGAGTCTTGAATCTTGAGTCTGGTAGTCGAAAAGTCTTCGGACTTTACACTAGACGATCTGCGATACACGTACTAGACTCGAAAGAAACATTTTGTCGGCTTCAAAATATTCTCGAACGATTTCTCCAACAAATACGAATTAGGCACAGCATTTATATGGTAAAAATATATATTTAAGTTAGAGGAAAATTGATTTTGGGATTGTAATGGAATTTGTACAAAGCAAAACCGACGCTATGTGAAACGATATGTCAAGTATAGGAAAAAGAATCGATTATAGTATAATTGATTATACTATACACATTATGTTATGTGAGAAAATTTATTTATCAGCATGAATCAATATTATAACACAAAATTACTTTGGTTCAAGCATATACAAAATGTAGTAAAATACAATGTTAGAGTTAATTTTACTTGAGTAAAGAATGATGATTGCTCATAAATGACAGGATAGTGGTGTCAAATTAAAAAGAAAAATAGGGCATGATAAATTCATGTTAGTAAAATACTAAAAATAGGACATATAGGATATTTGATAAGTATAATGAATTTATAAATGAGACAATTGAACCTACAACATTTGATCGTATTATAAATGATACATATTGATTTCGCATATTATATTTTTCGCTTGTTTAAATTTCATGGTTCGTAATTTTCCTCACTAAAAGTTATTTAATCATTATATAACATTTCGTAATATTTCTTCACAAGACGCAAGTTTCCCTTTTATCTTGCAAGTTCTATAAGTCCTGTGATTTATTAAAATTCCATAAAAAAAAGTAAATTGCCTAAGTGTATGGTATGCTTCTTTTTCTATTTTTAGTATATTATCTGATGGATCGTAAGTTTCCATTAGCCTATGTAATTGCTATCTCGTAAATTATCTTGAGAGGCCGTAAAATCTCTAGTCCCGTGATTCGTAATATTCCACCAAAATCATAACATATGCCCAAGTCAATAGCAAGCTTCATTTGTGTTATTATTAATAAAATATTTGATCGATCGTGACCTGCACTTTGTAAAGACGCGCGTGAATAGTCTTCTTCACCAATCATGACTTTTCTTAATCGAAAACAAGTTTGATATCAACTAGGTTTTACAAAAAGACCGGACAGACCACTCTTTCCTCTCTTTTTTTCTTTTCAACAATTACGATCTAATTTTGTTTCTGCCTCTCATGTCTTCGCTTTCCAGAGAAAAAAAAGGAACACGCGAGCAGAAGTTCTCGATGAAATAAAAAAAATTAATATTTGAATGCAGCCATGGATAACGATTCCACTTGCGTCTCCACAGATTAACTATTTCGAAGCATCTTCTGTTAAGTATAAAGGAACAAAGATGCTCAATGCAGAAAGGAACAAAGATGCTCAATGCAGAAACGAAAACAGAAGGACTCGGCGATACAGCAAAGCAAAAACAGAGGACTTGGCGATACAGCAAATGACTTGGATCGCTAAGTCATAAGGTCAAATCAGTGGCAAAGATCTTATAAAGAAGACCAGCCTGGATCGACGATCAATGAACGAGATGCTCAAGGAATCAATGAATCGGATCGCCAAGTCATAAGCATAGTCAATTAGGCTTTTCTGTTAAAGTAGTTACTATATTCAGTTTTCCTTTGTAACCGAGTTCTGTTACATATCCTGATATAAATACTCTGCTTTGCTTTACATAAGATGCAATGAAAACAGATAGAAATAAGATAGAAAGGAAGAGCAAGAGAAGAGAGAACAAGGAATCAAGATCATCAACGAATGCTGAAGAGATTCCGGTACTAAAGAAGAGAGCTTCGGAGAATGAAGAACAGCTCAAGTCCAAAGTGCTGAAGCAAGTTAAGTACGATTGATCTTAGAAGATAGAACAAAGAAAGTGTATTCATATTCTGTCTTTCAATTGTACTAAGATACAATGATATGATCACCATACTGAAATACAAATAATCTTCAGAGTTGATCATTTGATCTTGTTTGAAGTTCTTCATCTTTCTCATGGTATCAGAGCTGTAGGTTGATTGTATGGTAGCTTGGTTTGATCTGAAAGTTTGCAGCAATGACAATAAGAACACCAAAATATCCTTTTCCAATTCACGTAAACATCTCGAATTTTGTTACAATCAAGCTCGCCGAAGATAATTTTCTGTTGTGGCAAGCTCAAATTCAAAGGTTTATGAAGAGTCAAGACCTCTTCGGTTTTGTTAATGGTGATGTTATTGCTCCTTCACGAATGTTGCAAAATGATGGTGAAGGATGTGACTCAGAACTTGTTAATCCTGATTACGTTGATTGGACAAGAACAGATCAGTTGATATCATCGTGGATTAGTGGGGCTGTTACTGAGAATATTCAGAGTCTAATCATTGGTTTAAAGACATCCTTTGAGGTATGGCAGTCTCTTCTAAAATGATTTACACAAAAATCAATAGCAAAGGAGTTTGAACTTAGAGGAAAATTACAGTCCTGCCAGAGACTTGATCAAAACCTCTCTACTTATCTTAGAGAATACAAAACTATATGTGATCAGTTGAATGCTATTGGTAAACCAGTGGATGAAATAACCAAGATCTTTGGTATACTGGAAGGATTAGGTCCAGAATATGAGAATCTTCGAACCACCATATATTGTTTGAAGCCTCAACTCAACTATGATGAAGTTATAGCTCAACTGGAGAGATTTGAATCCAGAATGAAGACCTACTCCAGAAGTCAGTTTAATCCTAGTCTGGCCTATCTCGGCCAAAGAAAGACTCAAATGTATCCTAAAGAAAGTGCTGATGAAGAATATCTTTCACAACCTACTGGTTTTCTAGCTCAGAGAGGAAGTTATAGGGGTGGCCGTAGTTTTGGTCGAGGCAGAACTGCTAGTAATAGAGGACGAGTGTTTTGTTATACTGAAAGAAATCAGAATTACAGAGAAGATGCAGCAATTCAAAGGTCAGGAGATCAATATCTAAGACAAAAGAATGTCTTTCCTACAGCTGCACAGGGATTTCGACCTTATGCCACACACTCTCAAAGGTATCAAAACAACAAATCTTATCCTCCTCTATTAAACTCAAGAAAAAGTTTGCAGGATGAGAAAGACACAGAGGTTGCTAGACTGGAATGTCAAATATGTAAGCGACCTGGGCATGATGCTCTCCGCTGTTGGTACCGTTTTGACAATTCCTATCAAGTAGAAGATATTCCAGCAGCTCTGACAGCAATTCATATCGAAGATCCAAAAGGAAGTGAATGGTACCCTGACACAGGAGCCACTGCTCATATCGGTGCAAATTCGGGTATTCTTCATACTTCTTCTAAATATCAAGGTCTCGATACAGTAATGGTTGGAAATGGATCTTGTTTACCTATTACACACATTGGTAACACTTACCTAAAAACAGAAGTAAATACATTACCCCTTAATGATGTTCTTATAGTACCAAAAATAAAGAAGAATCTTCTTTCTGTGTCTAAGATTACTGATGACTATCCTTGCACATTTATCTTTGATAAACTTGGTGTTTATGTAAAGGACAACAATACCAAGGCAACAATTTAGCTCGGAAGGAAGACTAAGGGCCTTTATCAAGTCAATACACGGACTGCAGCAGCCTTTTTCACTCAAAGTCAGAGAACAGTCAATGCGAAGTATGGCACCAAAGACGGCTCATGCCAATACTCAAATAGTGGATTATCTACATCATCGAAACTAATTCATGTTACTTCAGTTCCTTCAAAAATTTGCAGCAGCTGTCAAATAGCGAAAAGTATAGCTCTATCATTTCCTTTGTCAAACTCTATATCAACTTCATCATTAGAAAAGATCCACTATGACATCTGGGGACCATCACCAGTAGACTCATTTCAAAAGTTTAGATACTATGTGATTTTTGTTGACAATTTCTCACGATATAGTTGGTTATATCCAATGAAGTTGAAATCTGAGTTCTTTGATATCTTTATTCGATTCCAGACATTAGTTGAAAGACAATACAGTCACAAGATCAAAGTCTTCCAAAGTGATGGAGGGGGAGAGTTTGTAAGTAGAAGGTTTCAAGATCATCTGCAAAGCTATGGAATAAAACAACAGCTATCTTGTCCTCACACTCCTGAACAGAATGGAGTTTCCGAAAGAAAACATAGACATATTGTTGAATTAGGATTGGCTATGTTATATCATTCCAAGGTCCCACTGAAGTTTTGGGTAGATGCTTTTGTTACGGCAAACTACATTATAAACAGACTTCCAACACCAAAGCTAAAAATGGATACACCATATAGAAAGATTCATAATACTCAGCCACAATATGATCATTTAAGGGTATTTGGCTGTGCATGTTATCCATGCTTAAGATCATATTCAAGACACAAGTTCGATCCTAGATCCCTTACTTGTATTTTTCTGGGATATAGTGATGTGCATAAAGGCTATAGATGTCTTGTACCTACTGATAATCGTATATATATCAGTAGACATGTTACCTTCGATGAAACATTGTTTCCTTTCACAAAAACTGTGATCAATGAATATGGTCAATATACTCCTTTGTATAGACAATGGATTGAAGGAGTAAAATTGCTCGAATCCTCAAGCTCTGACACAACAAACCAAAGTGTTTCCCATCAGTTAGTAGGGAGAAGTCAATATCATCCTACTATGGATAGTTATGAAAGTGAACAGATGCATCAACAGACTTCATCAGTATCAATGCAGCTCCAAGATACTCCACTAACATTAAGGCAAAATGATACTATCACGAAACTCGATCTGGTCAGAGTTCTTCATCTTTCTCAAGTACTCTGCCTATCAATAATAGCTCTGACACAGAACAACATATTCTTGAACTATCTTATCCAGACATAGTGCAACATACTCTTGATCTATCTTCTTCTCAGAGAAATGTTAGTAGTCATCCTATGCAGACCCGACTCAGATTAGGTATTATCAAGCCAAATCCAAAATATGCTTGCTTGGCTGAGTATCATGTTCCTATGGAACCAAGATCCATTAAGTCTGCATTAGCTGATAAGGGATGGTACAATGCTATGCAAGAAGAGATGAATGCTCTCTATAATAATCATACTTGGACATTAGTTCCAAGAACAGACCAGATGAACGTTGTAGGCTGTAAGTGGGTCTTCAAGACCAAACTCACACCAGATGGTAGTCTAGAAAGACTCAAGGCTCGTCTAGTAGCCAAAGGATTCCATCAGGAAGCAGGACTGGATTTTACTAAAACATTCAGTCCAGTTGTAAAACATGCTACAATATGCATAGTACTCTCTATAGCTCTCACAAGACAATGGACAATACACCAACTTGATGTGAAGAATGCATTTCTTCATGGAGATTTAAATGAAACTGTTCACATGGAACAGCCACCTGGCTTCATTGATTCTCAAAAATCAAGCCATGTCTGTCTTCTTCACAAGTCATTATATGGACTTCGACAAGCACCAAGAGCTTGGTTTGACAAATTCAGCAACTTTCTTCTTGAAATTGGCTTTGTCTATAGTACAGCTGACCCATCTTTGTTCGTGCTTCATACTGAATCAAATACAGTATTATTACTTCTTTATGTTGATGATATCATTCTAACAGGAAGGTCTCCTCAATTCTTAACTGCAGTAATCCAGAATCTTAGTCTTCACTTCCAAATGAAAGATCTCGGCTATATTCATTACTTCTTAGGCATTGAAGTGAAACATACTCTACAGACCTTGTTCTTATGTCAAACAAAATATGTAGTCGACCTACTCAGACGAGCACATATGATAGATTGCAAACCAATTTCCACACCTTTGCCACTACGGCCAATTGCTATGACAAATGCTGAAGTTCCTCTGCTGGATCCTATTGAATACAGAAGCTTGGTAGGTGGTCTTCAATACTTAACTATCACTCGACCAGATCTAGCATTTGCAACAAATCTCCTCTGTCAGAAGATGCAACATCCCACAATGGCCGACTTTCATCAATTAAAACGAGTGTTACGATATGTCAAAGGAACTGTTCATCTTGGCTATTATCTTCACTCCAACAGTTTAACAAATCTCTATGGTTTTTCGATGCTGATTGGGCGGTTGTCCTACTACTTGACGATCTACTACAGGATTCTGCACTTTCTTAGGTTCGAACTTGATTTCCTGGTCAGCCAAGAAACAAACTACTGTTTCAAAGTCTTCCACAGAAGCTGAATATCGGGCTTTAGCATCTACAACAGCTGAATTAACTTGGATTGGTTTTGTTCTACGTGACATTGGAATTCCTCTCACAAAAGCTACATCATTATTCTGTGATAATAAATCAGCTATTTCCCTCACAGCCAATCCTGTCTTACATGCGCGAACAAAGCACATAGAAGTTGACTTCCATTTTGTTCGAGAAAAAGTGTCATCTGGTTCCATTTCTATCCAACATGTTCCCAGTCATCTTCAAGTAGCTAACATATTCACTAAGTCCATTTCTCACTCAGCTCATCTGTCTCTTCGCACCAAATTAGGAATTAGATTCATTCCCCTTCCCAATTTGCGGGGGGATGTTAAGTATAAAGGAACAAAGATGCTCAATGCAGAAAGGAACAAAGATGCTCAATGCAGAAACGAAAACAGAAGGACTTGGCGATACAGCAAAGCAAAAACAGAGGACTTGGAGATACAACAAATGACTTGGATTGCTAAGTCATAAGGTCAAATCAGTGGCAAAGATCTTATAAAGAAGACCAGCCTGGATCGATGATCAATGAACGAGATGCTCAAGGAATCAATGACTCGGATCGCCAAGTCTTAAGCATAGTCAATTAGGCTTTTCTGTTAAAGTAGTTACTATATTCAGTTTTCCTTTGTAACCGAGTTCTGTTACATATCCTGATATAAATACTCTGCTTTGCTTTACATAAGATGCATTGGAAACAGATAGAAATAAGATAGAAAAGAAGAGCAAGAGACAGATAGAAATAAGATAGAAAAGAAGAGCAAGAGAAGAGAGAACAAGGAATCAAGATCATCAAACGAATGCTGAAGAGATTCTGGTACTAAAGAAGAGAGCTTCGGAGAATGAAGAACAGCTCAAGTCCAAAGTGCTGAAGCAAGTTAAGTACGATTGATCTTAGAAGATAGAACAGAGAAAGTGTATTTCTATCTTTCAATTGTACTAAGATACAATGATATGATCACCATACTGAAATACAAATAATCTTCAGAGTTGATCACTTGATCTTGTTTGAAGTTCTTCATCTTTCTCATCTTCTTCTACCAACGCATGTGCTATGAAGCTTCAAATCCACGTCTGCGTCTTCAGCCATGTCTCCGCCACGTGAAACAAAGCTCTTTTAGCTTGACTTGACGAATTCAAACCAAATTGTCCTCAAGCGCGCAAGTTGCTTCTTCAGTTCTTGGAACCAAACCAACTCCACTCCGCAACTTGTCTGAACATTCACTTGAATAAGCAGTCTTGTCCTGATGGCGGAGCTTTCATTCATCCCCTTTTCTCATTCGCAACTTGCGTATCCTGTTTACAAATACACCTTACCGGCGGAAGAGTTGCGACCCTTTTTGCAGTCTCCCACTCGATCACGTATTGTGCTGATGGGAAGCAAAGAGATCAAGTGACGCATTTCATCTTCTGCTTCAATCCACCAATGGAAGTACGATGTGTTCGTGATCTTCAAAGGCAAGGACATAAGGAAAACCTTCGCAGCCCACCTCGTCCATGCGCTGAAGCAGGCGGGATCCACTATTTCAAGGACAATGACAAAGCAGAGACCAGAATTTTCATCGAGCCCAAGCTGCTCAATGCGATTCACCATTCCAGGGTCTCTCTTGTCGTGTTCACCACCAACTACGCAGACTCACGGTGGTGCTTGAACGAGCTGGTGAAAATCATGCAGTGCAACAGGACGTTCAGAGATCATCAGGGTCATTTGGTTGTGCCCATTTTCTATGATATTGAGCCAAGCGATGTTCAGAAACAGAGCGGGCGATTTGGGGATAGTTTTTTAAGGTAATTGGCCACCCGTATGGTCGATTTGCTGGTGCAGAAGTGGAGGGATGCGCTTAGAGAAGCCGGGAATTTATAGGGATGGCATTTGAATAATGATGCTAATGGGTAATGCAAAACCTCATATCGGTGCTCTTGATTGATTTGCTTAATCACCACAAAAGATCATATCGGTGCTTGATTTGAACTTGTTAGAATCTGTTTGATTATGGTGTAAGTTTTTGGAATAGATTTTGATGTGAAAGTTATCTCTGCTTGTGAGAGTTATATGGTTCAATTGTGTCTTTTATTTGCATCCTTCAACCATGGAAAATTTATTAGCCACTAATCTTAACTACCACAGAGTTCTAGGATCTTTTAGATTGTCCGAGTTTAGAAAAAATATCTTAGAAACTCTAGGAAATGGATCATCAATTTAACAGAACTCCACTGCTGATTGAATTTAGCTCATGCGCTTCTTGCTTATATGCTGATCGCCTCTCTATGCTACAGTTAGTCACGTTTGAACTTGTTCTTCCCATGCAACTACAGGGATCAAGCGGACTTCATCGAGCAAATTGTTGGACATCTCTTCAAGATTATTCCTAGAGCTAGCTCCCCCTGCGCCATTGGAGTGGATTCCTTTGTAGACGATGTGATATCATCGCTGGAAATCGGGTCAGAGGATGATGTCCGGGTCATTGGAATATGGGAAATGGAAGAAATTGGTAAGATAACTGTGGCCAAAGCCGTTTGTGATCGCCTTCTCAGGGAATTTGAAGGTCTTACCTTACTTGAAAATGTTGGAGATACAAACCGAGGTACTCTTTTACTTCTTCAGAAGAGACTTCTCCATGATGTTTTTTTTTTTTTTTTTCTGGTAAGGGACTTCTCCATGATGTTCTGCAGCTACAAAGTCTAGAAATGTATGATCTTAATAGCAACATCAATGTGATAAATAAATAAAAAAACTCCGTCGAAAAAAGATCCTTCTGGTTCTTGATGACATCACTAAGAAGGACCAGATTGAGTATTTTGGTGCTGGAGATCGAGATTGGTTTCAACATGGGAGTAGAATTTTGATAACTACAAGAGAAGAACTGTAATAATAGCCCATTAAACCCAGCCCATCTCTCTCTTAAGCCCAAGCCCATCTTCTTTCTTCTCTTCTCTAGGTATTTCACATGAGGCAGCAACGGACAAAAATAAGAAATGACGAGAAGAGAGGGGGCTCGTCCGTGAGAAGGAGAAAGGGGGAAGAGAGAGATTTTCCATGCGTTCTTGATCCAGACACCTCGACTAGCCGAATCAACTATGGTTCGCGATGCCTGGTAAGCATTCAAGCCGATATTTCGTCTAAATAGAGTAATTTTGGGAATTAGGGCACAAACTTTGAGCTATGTAGATCTTGAAATATGACCATTGAATGAGGAGGTTTTGAGCTGCAACTTTTGTGGAAATGATAGTCTAAGACGTTATGGAGTATCCGATTTCGAAGTGTGGTTTGTTCAAAACGAAATTCTGAAATTTTGCGTGCGGGTTATGCGTAATAGCTAAAGACAACCACATACCATAAACGAGCTTCTTCTATCATGCCCCGAATCCCGGGCACGCGCACATCTCTCAATGGTCGACTGAAATGCGACATTCCCAGGACGCATCGCCGACCTTTTCTTTTTATCTTTCAATTAAGCACATGTGGAAGCGAATTAAACAAACACCCGGACAATCAACAAACACATGCTAATGCCTTTTTACAAACCACACTTTATATAAATACCAAGTTAGTCTTACAGATCTATAAACATAAGTCTGTCCTAAAAGAAACTACTAGACCACCTATGCTCCAAACCCTTCCGCCTTGGGCTCCGGGTTCTCCATACTAGGGACCTAAAAATATTTAACCACGACGGGGTGAGATAAAAACTCAGTGAGTCAAAACCCTAAACCCCGATTAGGACGCAAATTCACTCAAAGGCAGCCTAAACAGGCGTCACACACAAACTTACCTCACATTAGCACGTCCCTACATATTAGTGCACCACATATAAATCATATGAGTACGACACGCGTATTTAATAACTGGAACACATCATTTTATCTTGCAAACAATTACAGGGGTCTCGATTATAAAGTAAAGTCGTTATAACACGTCTTATACCGTGCCACACAATTTTGCCCCATAATTAGGCACAACTATCACAACCACTCAGGCGTGTTCCAGTTATTATGGCCCAATGGTCATGGCACCCCACTGAGGAGCTTTCTTCTGAAATCTATTTATGAACGGCATTGTCTAGCATTCCCCCTAGACGGCACCCCATTGAGGAGCTTTGTTCTGAAATCTATTTGCGAACGACATTGTCTAGCATCCTCCGCCTAGACGGCACCCCACTAAGGAGCTTCGTTCTAAAGGCAGTTTGTAACCTTTTCCAACAAGCTGCAGTGAACTTTGGGTCTCGATATGACGTGATCATCATTGGCATTCCAAGAAGACGAACTCTCTGTCCCATGTACAATTCAGCATATCTGTCCAATGTAAATCCTCTCGTACGGCAATGTCCTCCATCCATGGCTTCTCAACTGCTGTATCCACTTAGGTTACTAAATAACCTTGGCAACCCACATCCAGTAATTGGGTTGCCTCAATAAATGAAATCAAAATAATCGAGGGTCCTCCTCGATTTTCAATAAATTCAAAACTACCTCCCACCAACAGGTTAAACCGAATTGCTTCACAATAACAATCTATTATAGCAAGATGCTTCTCCTTTCTTTGACCTCATTCCAATAAACTGAAGTTCTATAAGCTTAACCATACTTCCGTTGCGCCACTCTGATAAATTATCCCAGAAACACTGCCCCTCATGTTCAGTACATAGTCCGATTCATTCCTGCCCCCTTCGCCATCCTAGAAGCTTGCCACGAGCCACTTTTTGTCCAAGCCCTCGGCCTCGGCGATCACTCTCGGCCCTCATCGAACTGGGTCGTTACAGGCCCACCAGCTTTCGCCTAGTTCGTCCTTGAGCTACACATCTACTGAAGGGGTCTCATTTCTATAGGGACTAACTCACAGAGATATTGTCCGCTTTGGCCTATCCCATACTAAGCCTCACGGTTTTATCCTTTGGCGAATAGGTAGGCACTTTCCTAGTGTTAGGAAAATCTCTTATGATGTTTTGAAGATGAAAAAATAAATCAAAGGCTACTAACGTGTTT
This sequence comes from Eucalyptus sideroxylon x Eucalyptus melliodora, assembly GCA_016097485.1. Taxonomy (NCBI): domain Eukaryota; kingdom Viridiplantae; phylum Streptophyta; class Magnoliopsida; order Myrtales; family Myrtaceae; genus Eucalyptus; species Eucalyptus sideroxylon x Eucalyptus melliodora. The sequence continues at coordinate 22,776,163 of CM027832.1, forward strand.
AATGGTTAAGTAATAGACCATGTAGATGATAGAACATTTAAAGAATATTGTCAAAGTTTGATGACGGCCAGAAGACTGAACGTAACATATGTCCAAAGTATATTCTAAAGATTTCCAGACTTCTGTGTCAAAGTTTGAAGACTGCTAGACTTTAGTGTCAAAGTCTGTTCTACATCAGAAGTCTGTCAGCTCTAACAAATTCCAGACTGAACGTGAATGAAGAACCAGAATACAGACTCTATGCTGAAGCTAAACTTATTCAGATTGTGTTCAGACTTTAAAGCTAAATTTGTCCAGAAGCAGATTATGCTTAGACCCAGATTATAAAGTCTATTGCACTCAGACTCAGATTGTAAAGTCTATTACACTCAGACTTTACTTCAGACAGAACGAAGTAGACTCAGAACGAAACAATTCGACAGAACGTAACATAAGCACCAAACATATAATGGCTAGTGATCTGGTTTGGATTCTACATCAAGATTGATTTGATTGACTCAATCTAATTGATTGACAATTGAATCTTGAAGACAAGAACTTTCTATATAGAGAAGCTCTACTTATGGAAACCAAGATTCTATTTGTATGGACGATCGGAATCAATTTAGGATTCTACTTCTATCACTCAACGGTTACCAAATCTTCTAGATACAGATCTGTCCAACGGGTTGATTGGAAGACGATCCTCTAAGATATTGTCCAACGGCTAGTTTGGAAGTGGAGGAGTATTTAAGGAGATCAAGGACCGATGAGCAAGTAAGGAGCGTGGAATTTATAATTCCAAAGTCTGAGCAACCTTTGATCATACACTTGTCTCTTGTGAGCTTAAACGTTTATGATCATGAGAGAAATACCAAAGGAGTGACTTAGTGAGATAGAGTGATCTACTACTAAGTGTTTGCACTCAAAGTTATAATCTCTTGTTGATTGCATATTGAAATCCAACCAATAAGGCTGTTAGCGTGGGAGAATGGACGTAGGCTTGATCTAAGCCGAACCACTATAAACTCTGTGTTCTCATTATCTTCCCTTAACTCCTTTATTTTGTTTGTAGTTCTTTTTAACTGTTAAAGTCCGATCTCGCTCAAAGTCTGCTGTTCTTCAAACTCAGTTTCTAAAGTCTGTTGTTATTAAGACTCAGGTTAAAAGTAAAAGTTTTCACTGCATTTTGTAGAATCTGTTTTTACATCTATTCACCCCCTTTAGGTGTTCATACTAGCACTTTCACCTAGAAGGTCATCCATCCTAGTAGTGTACTATCCTAAGCTTGTTTATCCTTCAAGTTCAGGGGTACAAACTGGCTTCAGAAATGGTCTAAACCTCCTTGCCTTGTCCACTGGGTCCTCAATCAACCTCAGTGCATGCTTGGACAATTATGCAAATTTCGCCTCATACCAGTTCACAGATATCTGACTCTGATGAAGACACTGGAACTCGGCCATTTTCTGTTCCCTAGAGTCTCTAGCGCTTGAACGATCCCATCCAACCTAGGATCACTTGGTGCTCCTCTTCCAACACCAGCCTAAGGCGGTACTCTATCCTCGGTACTAGCCTAAGCTAACGCTCTACCTCTAGTACTCACTCGTCTTGGCGCCCTTCCCCTAGCACTTGTTAGAGCTACTACGGCCCGTCTTCGAGGGGCTCTCTGCTCAGGATCGCTCATTTTGCATGATCTTTATAGAAACATGCATTCGAAAAGGAATAAGAAATTTGCACAACTCGCACAAAATAATCAACCAATCACAAGCATCAGCGTAAGGAAAATGTCTTTCCTAGCTAACTATCCCATGACCCATCGCACCTTATCACTCCAGATACTAACCAACTCTAATAACACTTCGAGCGGGGATGTCACGCCCCGAACCTCGGGCACGCACACATTCCTCGGCGGTCGACTAAAATTTGCGACATTCCCAGGACGCATCGCCGACCATTTCTTTTTATACACATGCGCAAGCAAACTCATAATTATCCAATCAACAAACAAACACATGGGATAGTAAAAAGCAGGATGGCTAATTAACACAAACCATACCTTTCAAACAAACCAGGTTAACCTACAGGTCTATACACACCAGTCTATCTCCAAAAAGGAAAAACTCGTGAAAATGGTGAAATTGTTGGTATCCTTGGCTAACCAAGTGGTAAATATAACTTTAAGGTGAAGTTCACACCACCACCAAGTTTCTTCGTTGACGTGAAAGATATTATCCCGAGTGGATGGGATGATGAAGAAGACATTACTTTATCGCGATTAGTGTAATTAATGATGGATTAGTCGTTAAGTAAAATTTTATGCCCATTTTTCTTAATGAGTTTGTGCATCATTCTAACCATTTGCACATGTGATGTCATGTTATTGATTGCCCAATTATAGATTTTATTTTCAAAAAAGGTTTTATGGGCAAGAAAATAAAGAATTTTGAGGTGTCGGGTTTGGACGCCAAATTTTTCATGTTAAATAAAATAATGAGGTTTTAAAATAGAAGCGTGCAAAATTTGATGGGTTAATTTTAAATACGTGACCACATATGAATATGTTATTGGGATTTTTAAGTATGAAAAATTGCCAAAGTTGATTATTTAAAAACGAACTCTTTTGCTCTTGGCTAATTAATGGCAATAAGAATCAATTTGAATGTTGATGTGTTTGAGTGGTCATTTAATCGAACCCGTCATCCAACGGGAGTTTGGGGCGATGCCCGATTTTTATCGGAGGCATGGCAAGGGTCCGAATGTCGAGTTGCGGTTGAAGCCGGATCGATGCTCCTTTATGGAATGCCGTATAGGTGGGGGTTCTAGACGATACAGTATTCAATGGGGTGGGATGATGCCCGTTCATGCCGGAAGACCGACAACTCTTGTGTTGGCCGTGGCCCAAGAAATCATAATAATTAGAACACGTGTGTTGGTAATACGCTTGGAATATTTCGAATGTGTTATGATTATTATTTATATGTGTTGCACTAATATTGCCATGTGAGGTGTACTAATATGCAGGAGTATGCCAAGGCGAGGTAAGATTGTATGCCATTGCGTGTTTAGACTATCTCCAAGGAGAATTAGCTTCCTAATCAAGATTTAGGAAGTTGACTTATTGAGATTTTTCTCACCCCGTTGTTATTAATTATTTTCAAGGTTGTAGCGTGGAGAACTGCTAAGTATGGTTGTGGTGAGCACGAGATGCAAAACTTTAAAGCCTTAAAGACCAAAATATCAATTTTATTCCCGTGTGATTAATTATTCTATCTAAAGCCTTATAGATGAAATAAAAAAAATCATTGTGCGGTTGCGAATCAGGTGGTACGTCGGGGATTTTCAAACATGCATCAAGAACTAATTCAAATAAAGAAACGAAAACATAATATAAAATAAATCTACCTAATAAAATAAAATAAACCTACCTAATTTATATGATTCGTTTCCAAAACGAGACCGGCGACAAGGGTTCGCGAACACAATTTGCGTTGGGGTCGGCTTAGTGGTAGCGGGCTCACGACCAAAGATCCTGCAATAAAGCTTGTGGAACCGACTCGGTTCAGACACGAGTGAGAATGGGGGCGATAGGAACGCAACATCAGCTCCTGGTCAATCTCGTTGTGGGCTTTGTGGAGGCAACTCGGCATAGCAACTCATGAGGGAGAGCTGGCGGACTTGGTGGAGCAACGAGTAGGCCGGTGTCGAGTCAACGAGCTTAGGATAGTGGGGGCGTCGTGGCTGGTGGTGCTTGGTGGACCGGAGAAGCGGCGGCACGGGCAGCAGCAATGACGGCGTTCGGGCGGGCTGCTACAATGGTTGCTGCGATGGTGATGACAAGCGAGAGGTGGCTGCTGGTTGCGAAGTCCGGGACGGTGCTTTGGCGGCGTGGTAGGCAGCGGTGGGGTCGGGTTGCGGCAAGGACGGTGGTGCGGCGCGAGGAGGAGCGGTGGCTCGGCATTCGGGGCTTCTAGGGCTGTAGATTGGTGACGGCGGGCGGAAGTAGGGGTGTCGGCGTTGGGAACAGGCGGAGAGGAGTGTAGTCAGGTGCTGGCTCTAGCAGAGGCGGTGGGCGACGGCGGTAGGGGCGTCGGGGGTGACCAGCGTCGGGCAGCAGGGGTCGGATGGCTGCACGACTAAGCAGACACAGGGAGCAGACCCACAGAGGGCGACGGGGCTGGGCTGCAGGTCACGGTAGGCTTCGCAGCAGCGGTGGTGGCGAGCTGCTGGTGCTCGCGGCTGCGGAGGTGCTGCTTGCAGAGGTGGCGGGCGGAGACGGTGGCGCGCTCGGAGACGATGAACGGGGGCTCAACTGCTGCAGGTCACGGGCAGAGCAGAAGTAGCGGTAGAGTCGCTCGTGCATGTAGTGGCTCAACCTCCGGTCGTAGAGTTGCGAGTCGGCAGTAGTGACAGCGGAGGAGCGGTGGAGCGGCGAGGGAGCAGCAGCGGGCAAAGAAGGTGCAGCGTCGGGTCGCCGTGGGTTGGTGCGCACAGCAGGCGAGGCGACGCATGGTGGAGGTGGAGGCTTGGCGGTCAACGACGGAAGCCTCGCAAAGAAGAAGAACAGTAACTCTTCTTTCTTCTCTTTTTTTTTTTTTTGATTTTCTTTTCTTTCGCCTCTCATGTCCATTCTCTCTCTCTCTCTCTCTCTCTCTCTCTCTCTCTCGTCCTTTCAGTGTACCTTTTTATTTTTTGGTTCAGCTCCTCTCTCTGACTTTATTTTTTTTGACAAACCTCTCTATCTCTCTTAATCTCTCCACTCGTCTGTCTCTCTACGGGCTCTTTTTTAATAGCCACTTCTCTCACAAACCTCTCCAATGAATTTTTTGTTCAGCCCCTCTTTTTCTCTAACTTCGCCTTCGGTTTCTCTCTAACGAGACTCTCTATCTCTCTTAATCTCTTCTTCTTTTTTTTCACTCGTTTGTATGTCTCTCTGCGGGCCTTTTTCATGGATTTTTTTTGTGTTCTCTGGCCTCCCTCCTCGACCACACTCCTCCCGTGGTCTTATTTATAGGCGCTCCACCACCTCTTGAAAATAGCCGTCTTTTAGTGTGAAAAGATCCAGCCGCAACTTTTCCAAAATCCAAGTTGAACTTTGCTTTCTTTATTCTCCAGACCTCTTTCTTTCTTCTCTCCAGCAAGGAAAATATTATAAAAATGTTAGTCCAATCTTCTTGCAGGCGTTTGTAGAATTTTCACGTCCCTCATTTCATGCGTGCATGTGCATGCATTAATGAGGGGGAGAAAATGGACGTTGGATTCTTCTTTCTTCTTCACGCCTGGGGCTTCTTATACGGCTACTTGTCCCTCTCTTCTATAGGATTGCCGCAACTTTTGACTTTTCTTGTTTATTATTTGCTTCCTCCTTCAGCAAATTTCTCGTTGCTTCTCTTGACAACCCACACTTGAGAGAGAGCATATTATATAATATATCATGGGCTCATTTTGCTTCTCTGAGGGTTCCTCTAGAATCTGCACGTCCGCCGAATTTGTGCGTGCATGCGCATGCATTAATGAGGGAGAGACAACGGACGTGCAAGAACTTCCTTTTTTTTTTTGACTTTCGCTCTTTTGCGCGTTCAGACAAGCGGAGAGAGACCATCCCTTCTGTGAACATTATCGACCACGAGCCGCTGCGTCTTGTTGCCTTTTGGTACCGATGCAGATGCAACTACATGAAATGCAATTTTACTATTTTTTTTTTTAGGGGTTAAAGATTAATCCCTAAAATTTTTTATGCAATTAATTACTAAATGATTAGTTAAAATTTAGGTGTCAACAATTAGATATTGAGCAAAAGATTGATTGATGGATGGACTATCGATGTGTAATTTCATATGAGATGGATCAATGGAATAGACCATTAATATGTGGCATGAGTTTAGTCGATAAAATGGACCATCGACATATGTTTTTATGAGATTAACCAATGGACTGGACCATTGATGTTTGTTCTATTATTATCTTGAGTTATCATGTTAAAGTAAGAAATATTGAATTTTGGTTTTGAAAGTTTGTTAAACTCCATTTGGTGAAAATGAGTTATATTTGTGTTTTAAATGTGTATAGTGATTACTTGATTCGCTTAGAAGAAATGTATTAATTATTGGGCCGTGATAACTCATTCATTTCTTCTCATCATTTTTTCAAGTCTCTCAGTTAGTGGCTGTTAGAGCGAGAGCATTATCGTGAGAAGTATTAGGAGTTGTATATTTGAGGTATAGTTAAAGGCTACATCCTTGGAGAAAAGACACCATCTCACTCCCTCATCCTTATAGGATTTGGAGTGTGACAGGAACGGCTTCCGAATGATCTCGAAGTAGATGACAAGTACATGCTTCTAGGATTAGGTTCTAAATAATCACTTCAACTCATGTTTCACTATGCCTTTTGCAAAGACCAACCTGAAGAAGGGTATGAAGAGTTGTGTAAGAGTCTTGTCCACTATGTTGGTGGTCTACCAGTGGCTCTTAAGAGACTCGGTTCCTTTCTCTCTAGGAGGAAAAATTAGTGGCAAGAGATATAGAAGAAGTTGGTAAGAGATACTCATCTTGATTCAATCGGAGTACCTTTAGATCCATCCTCCTCTCTTCGTCACTCTATAGGGCCATTTGGAGGCCATGGTGGAAGTTTTTATGATGATCAAACATACCATGACATAGGAAAATAATAATTGTCACGAGATCAAAGATCGAGTCCATTACCATTGACTATGATCATAATGGGGGTTTGGTGTGCTCGCTAAGACAAGGTGGATCTTTAGGAGGCGAAACACAAGAGGTGAGTCCATTATTATAGTTTGTTCAGTTGATTTGCAATATTTACTTCTAGTTATGCCATTCTCCATGAGTATAGCGGCTACTATTCGATAATTGAATGGAGATTTAGAATAAGTAGAGTCACGGAGTCATGAAAGATGGACTTGCTTGAAACAAATCAAATGGGTACACTCCCAATATGTTGATGGTTTTATCGTACTTTGTCATCATTCGTCTTTACTCTATAGGGTGCCTATTAACACATAAATTTTGACTATTAATTTAGGACTTGATCGCATAAAAATTTCGGATTAATTTATAATCCCTAAATAAATAAATAATTTTTATTTAAGTCACATAGTATAAAGGCATTAAGGTTGCGCATGACAACGCTTTTTGGCTGGAGAAGAGTTTTTTTTTTCCATAAATAACTTTTTTCTATTTTTATTCCGGGGAATAATTTTTGAGTAAAAGAATCGGTTTGATAACTATACAAAATTTCTATTCAAAACTTTATTTTTTAAAAAAATAATAATAAATAAGAAAAAGGAATAGATTGGATATTACATGAAATTGACAAGATCAAAATATTATAGATTAATATATTTTCTTTTTGCAAATTTTAATGTTTGGTATAGCAAATATTGCGAAAAAAGCACAAGGCATATTGAATTTGTAGTGATTTCCTTGGGACTAAGTTTTTACTCCTTAAAAAAAAAAATTGTAATCCTAGTGCATGCGTGGCTTGGGGATTTTATTCTTCTAATCTTAACATGGATGTCGGGTTGGGGTTGGAAATGGTGCATGCATGGCGTGGCTTTGCTGTCATTATGCATTTATGTGACACCCTTCGACAACCCCCGATCCATTAGGGTCGCCACAGTTCGCTTACCTTTTACTTTCCCTAATAACATGTCATTCTGATATCATTTCAATTGCAGCGGGTTCATACAACCTGGGGGTTTATATCTTTTTTTGTTTTTTTTTATCGGTCGCTTGCGCAATTCACATAGTGGAAGCACATCCATCAACTCCCTTCCCTATATTCAGAAAACGATGCACACCTACTAAACATTTATAGGTAAAAGCCAAACACTTTTATTTATAAAAACTAGATGGACATCATTCATTGGTACATCAAAATGCCATAGTTTTCTATACTTGGCTATACTTCAAAAGATGACCGACATCTCTTCCAACAGTCGTATACTTAAAGTCTATCGATCAGTGTCGGCGTCCAAAAGTTCCTTCCTTTGCTATCCTGCTCCTCGCGGTCATATCTAACCACTTGATCCATCTACTGGTGGCAATGGCAGCAGAGGAATCTTATCTAGTCTGAAATGTTAATCCTTAAAAGAGGTGAGTACAACCATTTAGCAGTAAAGATCCACCAAACTACTCATTGCGTCACACAGAACAATCAATGCATCATAACAAAACACATATCATTCATGCATTCAAGCATAACTTACCTTGCAGCCATACATATATCACCATGCCATCATCATCAAGCATTTAGGCATACCCATACCATATGTGCATATACCACCATGCACTCATCATCAAGCATTCATGTATACTCATGCCATATGTGCATATACCACCATGCACTCGTCATCAAGCATTCATGCATACTCATGCCATATGTGCATTTACCACCATGCACTCATCATCAAGCATTCATGCATACTCAGACCATATGTGCATATACCACCATACAGTCATGCATATCTCACCATGCCATCATGCATATACCACCATGATTCATATCATCCATGCTATCAAGCATACATCACCATGAGATTCATTCATGCTTTCATGATCGCATTTTCAATATCAAATAGCATTAATTTACTTTCATAAGCAGATCATGCATCATGCCATATGCATACACCCATGCACATGATTCATTTTCAATTCTTATCTTTCACAAGGATCTTATTAGTCTTTCTTTCCAGGGACCAATGTTTGCATCCCACAATTTATCGCTCGCATCTAACCAGGCATCGCGAGGAACCTCCAAGCATGTATTCAAAATACAACCAAGCATTCGGCATCTCCACATTTCGGGCATCTCGCATTCCAACTAGCATCACAAGGAATCCCCCCGGGCACACACCTCCAAGGCTTCCGGGATTACGTACCGACATACCACTAAGATTCCCCCCTCTGGAATTACGTACCGTATATCACTGGGCATCTCGAAACTCCCGAGGACCCTTCGGAATTATGCCACTAGACCACCGGGCATCCGGCACCCCCACATTCCGGGCATCCCGACACTCTCGGGGCATCGTCGGCTCACACCTCCGACGGTCTTGTTACCATCTCCATTCTCATTTATACATGTATCTCAATTTCAACATGGCATTTGATGCAACAATATCAAGGATCTCAACCAACTTTTCATGCCAATTAACATGCCATATGCCATCACATATGCAGCACAATCAACCACTCAAAGTATTTCATCACATGGAGAATTTCATTTATTTTCCAAAACACATCAGTTTTTCGAATAAATCAGAATGCATTCCTCTAATTAAAATTCCAGAAAAATTAGTAAATGACATTAATAAATTCTGAAAACTTGACACATTATAGACGAGACCTAAAGGCAGATATTTCATGAAGAACACTACACCAAAAGATTCCCATATAATTCGGTACAGACCATGCATCACAGCACTACTATTCTAACAGTTCAACTTGCACAGTTTTTGAAACATTTTTAGTTAAATAGGCAAATGAACTTCAAAAATTACGAAATTTGAATATGTTGTAGGAAAGACATAAATAGAAATATTTCATGAAGAACACATTGCCAAAAGAACCTCATAAAAAACGATATAGCCCACGCATTGAAACTGACTAAGTCCAAACACATCAGATTACACGGTTTTAGAAGCATTTTCGATTAAATATCCTAATGGCATTAAAAAATTATGAAACTCGACTATGTGGTAACCAAGACCCTAAGGTAGATTTTTTATGAAGGAATCAAAGTCAGATTCGTCCTAGGTAATTAAATATAGGCGGTTAAAACTTCTGTTCTTAGTACCGAAATTTCCAGATCTAACTACCTCTGAAAAACCATGATTTTACCCATCTATTCTTGCTGGTTTTCTCTAAATTTTTGATATGTTAAACCTCAGGATGTCCTTGACAACTTTTGTTAAGAAATCAAAGTGAAATTTCAACAAGAAGGTTACTTTACAGACCACGAAATCACTGAAGGTCATCACGACGAATTCCAGATGTAGTCTCTCCAAAGGAAAATCGTTTCACCAAGAAATACTTGTTCGTTTTATCTCAAATTTCAGTATGTTATTCTTCAAGATGTTCTCTGCCACTTTCATGAAGAGGTAGAAGTGGAATTCCAAATAAAAAGTCACATGCAACACACGAAATCACCAAGAGGTCAACAAAACAGTTTCCAGATCTAATGTTTTCGTAGAAAAAGGGTTTAACCCTCAATACTTGTCCATTTTGTCTGAACGTTTAGTATGTTATACTTCAAGATGTTCTCTACAACTTTCATGAAGAGGTCAAAGTGAAATTCCAAATAAAAAGTCACATGCAACACACAAACTCGCGGACGGTCGGACTGGTCTTTCCGAAATCAGCATGCATGACCAACGAATCTCTCTTCAAAGCTCCGAAATCTCATCCCATCTACCACAACCAAGACTTACCATCTACTACACATACACACAGCAATGCAAAGAGTAGGTTTTAGGACTTCACTTGCCTCAAATCAAAGGAAAACACAGCAAGAACGACGGCGGGACTAGGCGGGCTCGACGGCGTCTCCTCTTCCTCTCTTCCTCTCTTTCTCTCTTTCTCTCTTTGGATGGTACTCTCTCTCTTTCTTCTCTCTCTTCTGGTCAAAATCCCCCTTCCCCTTTTCCTTTTAGTCAAATTAAAACCCTTGCATGCTCCCATTTTTGCATGGAGGGACACTTGGTTACATAGGGGCAACGCTTGGTAAGTTTTTCTTGCCACTTGGCATTATTGCCATGCACATGATGGGCCTTCAATGGGCCGGGCTTGGGCCAGCTTGGTCGACCACTTCCTAGGCTCCTTGGGCTGGGCCTCTTGGCCCACTTTAGGCCAACACTCTTGGGCTTAAAGTCCAAACTTAAACGGCCCAAGTTTATTTTTAATAATACATCTTAATCCTCATTTAAATAAATACCTAATTGCATAATAAAATGGCCAAAAAACTTTGTGACATTAATCCATAAAATCAAATCTATAAAGTGCATAGTCAAGAACAAAGTCTTCTTTATCAAATTGTCCTATACCACCAACCTTGATCATCCATTAACATAAGATGTATTTCTACCCAAATAATTCTCCATTAAAATACTCGGCATTAATCTATTAAAATTCTTTGGTCTAAAGGCCATAACATAAATCAATAACACTCCCATCACCTATTCATGGTTCATAGTATATCCAGGGGTTATTATGAAATTTTGGGATGCCACAATTTAGTTCATAGTATGCTCCTAAAACACTTAGTAAAGACCTTGGTCTCTTGCATTTTGAGCCATCAATGCATCCCATCTTGATGCTACTTTTTACCTTGCTTCTTCCAAATTACAAACTATTTCATTTTCGTGTTTCACATAAGCTTATAAGGTTTTGGCTAATTTTGATGAAGGGAGGTGTTTTCCTCTCCTCTTTTGCTTTTTATTTTATTTTATTTTATTTCTTAACTAGGATGGAAGCTTCGGACGGCGGTTTGTAAGTCTTGAAGTGTCAACTATACAATAGCTTACAATTTGCTTCTCTTCTGTTTGTCCACATTTATGCTCATGGAGGTAGAATTGGATGACCTTAATACTATTAATAAAAATGTATTCATAATAGTTTATAAACACATTGCAAAATGTTTTTCCAAAAACAAAAACACATCGCAAAAGTCGGAAATAAAAAGTCATGGAATCTCTGGTATATTGTGATCCCTTGCCATCATATTTACAATATTTTTCCTGATCATATTTATCTCAGCCACCTCATCACGTGATGTATTATCTACAACATCGTCTTGTGTAGGTCCAAATGGATACTCCAGATCTCCATAGAGGGCAAAGTTCCTGTCCATCTTGTCTTGGTCGCGAATATAATTATGAAGAGTACAACATGCGATTATAATATATGCTTTCTTTCGAATTGAAAATTGAGGCATGTGTCTCAAAATGGGAAAGTGATTTTTTAATGCCCCAAATGACCTCTCGATAACATTTCTCAATGAAGAATGCTTATGGTTGAACAATTCTTTTGCGGATCTGGGCCATCTTATTCTACTCGTATAATCATTCAAATGATATCATTCACTTTTAAATGGAGTTAAAAATCCTGGAAGTGCTGCATAACCATAATCTACTACATAGTATTTTCCTACAAGAATATATACATAAATTTGTTATGATATGCAATAGCTATAAAATCATAAAGAAAATCACTTCATATAACAAAGCAAATACTCTGTGGTGGTTGAGGAAATTGTAATCGAGGAGTCTCGAGTGCTGCCAAGAGAACCCGGCAATCATTGGCAAATTCTTCTCACCTAGCATATATGAAAGTAAATTTCATATCAAACGAACAAGCATACATCACATTTTGAGTGGTAGTCCTTTTCCTGCCTCTAAATGGGATTTGTTTTGATATAGGGATGGATGCATTAATGTGGGCGCCATCAATGGCACCAATGCAGTCTTGTGATTTTATGAACGCATAGCGTTAGACAATATTCTCGGCTATATATATTTTAATAATGTAAAATTGATATAAAAATCATACCTTAAAGTAATGTCCATGGTTAGGAACAATAAGAATCTCCTTCGGAATAATATCAAAAGAAGGCGGCCTGATAATCTCTTTTGATAATTCGAGAAGTGCTTTTAATACTAGAGTAAAAAACTTACTAATTATTTGTCCCGAACGTTGATATCTCTCACATAAATCTCTATTGGAGTTTTTGTGAACAACCATAGATAAGAAAATCCCAACTTGTTCATCTACCCTTACATATCGAGTATCTTTCAGCTAGCCTCTTGCCTTCATTAGATCAAATAAGTTAAGAAAAACATTTCTCTCTAACATGAATGCTTCATATATCCTATTTGAATGTCCATAAACAATTTCCCTTACCCATTTGACTCCTGATAATTTACTATCCTTAATAGGCTCTCTTGTATGCAAAGACTTGTCAAAAGTAACAAGAGATAACCATGCTATTGTTATGTCAATATCAAGCTCATCCATATACCATTCAATTGCTGCTACTTCTTCATTAGACACACTATTTGATTCATCTTTCATAGTACCTATGTCATCACATAAATACAAGAAAATTAATATAGATATATGTAAAAATAAGAATTAAAAAACAATAGAAACCAATAACATAAATAATAGAATGAAAGCAAACCAAATATAAAAATTCAACACAATCCATCATATCCAAACCACAACACAAATGCAAAAGTCTCAACATCAATATCTTCAACAACAAAATAACAACCAACAACATAAAAACATAGCCTAACAAAACTCCATGCAATTCCTAACATCGACTAAAGACATTAGAGAAGTTCATATCTCCTTTCTGTTAGGGTTTTGATAAAAGTCTCCCTCCACGTGGCACTAATGCAGGCTCGTTCCATTGCTTTGTTGTAAAGATTTTGCTCCAACGTAGGCATCGCAAGTAGGAGATCAATCACAGTAGATACGGAGAATGGGTCTATAAGTGGTGATGTGACTTGTGAGTTGACGGAACCACTCACAGATTGACTAGCCCTGCTCTTGATCATCTCTTGTAAAGCTTTGCAGGTGCTAGCAATACCAAATGATTGACTCTTCTTTCTCCTCTTACAATTTGGAGTTTTATCCATCTTATGTTTGTCATGAACTGGAGTAGGAGTTTTGGCAGACATAAAAACTTCATCATCAATATGGTGTTCACCAAAGTTCTCTGGTCCATCGTCTGCATCATCACCACCAATGCCAAGTTCATTTGACATCACCAAATCTTCGGCATTTTTTGCTGCATACTCCCCGGTAGCATATGTATCACTAAATACAATACACAAGTCGGGATATTGAGGAAACACGCAATTCTTGAATTTTGCCCACTTAATATTATCCTGCAATTTTCATAATGATGACATATATCAGCAATATAATTAAACATCTTGCATACCTTGATGTGAGATTCCCATATACTTGGATCATCAACAACAACTATTTTGTTCACATTATCCTAGCCAAATCCGGATTGTGAAAGAAGTTTCTTGAAACTAGCATATTGCTTTCTCAATTTGTTCACCTTGTTCTTCAACTATACTTGAGTATATTGAAGTTCTGCTCGTTTATTGAATTATGTCCATATGTTATTCCACCCTGCTTTGTTGAAAGTAGAAGATGTGCGATTTCCCTTTTTGACCTCTTCTACCAACAAACTAACATACAAGTTGATTAAAGGCTTAGTCCACTTTGCGGTGAATGCCTCTTTTTGGGATGCCATGTAACCTTCACTAGTTGAGTATAATATTAGTTTAAGACAATTAAAAAGAGAGTGCAACATGCTACTTCCTTCTTTTCTCATCACCATTTTTTAGACTAAAGAAAGACACAAGTACCAAATCTAGTTATAGGATGATATTATCTCTAAACCTTGGATAGCCATTCAATGCATAAAAATGTCATTATAGCAGCTACAAGCATCAAATCAGAATCAATGCATCCAAATCTAAACCTTGGACAACTACCCAATGCATAAAAGTTTCTAAAAATGTTAGTATCTTTGTCCTTTTGTGTCATAATCTAGAACCTGAAATGTTCCTTAGTGCACTCGGAGGAATGCCCTTTTCACTTTGAGTTACTTTTTGCCTTTCAATGTGTAAATGCCGCTATACCTTCAGTCATTGCAGCTTTTGTGTAGGTTGTACATTGCCATCCAAACAAACTATGCTTGCCCTATACAACCCCTGGTCTTATTGTGATCATAGACTCAACTTCGACACAAGAGCATGCAACTTCCACACCGTAAATTTGTTAATTAGTTCCTTCAACCTTCATGTTCTACCTATCAATTTGTTTTCTGTCCCTTTGATAAAATTTTAGATGCTTGTTGTTTCAAGTCATATCATGGTGATCCTATTTTAAATCCATTTACACCTTGGGAGAGGCCACCTTTAAAGAACGTGTTTTGTATCTATGGGATAGATTCCACGACTGAGGTATGAAGCATTCTCAACATAAGGATTTATGATGCATTGGAGAAAACAATGCTTATGAGTTGTCATAATGTCGACATTTTTTATTTGGTTAAGTGACTTCCTAATATAGTAACTTGGATTGGCTAAAATAGAGCCTTTATCACAGCCTATCGCTAAAACAGAGCATCGACAACTTCAACTACTCATGCACATGCACACACATACAACACTCTTTAATTTCATTTCACACTCCCACTAGTTTTGAGAGACAAATAGGCATAGAGAGAAGTGCACCAGAATTTTGGTGTTGTTCATCATATCAGCTCTGGTTTGTTTTAGTCAGCCTGGTTGATACATGTGAGAATCAAGGGTGACACAAGCATGAGGGAAGCAACATGAGAGAGGTGCACACAAACGAAGCAATGCGACAGAGGCGACACGATTCAACTTCAGAAAAAGTGAGAATCACCACTAGAAAAAGGCACAACATCGTTACAAAGAGAGGAAGTAGCATTAGCCAGCATCACGAGTTAAACAATTTAAGACCAAAAGAAATCACAAATGCTACCCACAAAAATCAACCCCCATGAAAACCAAGCCAAATCTACAGCCAACACAATCAAACACAAACAAGGCATTAGCAATAATGAGCCACGCAGCGGAGACCAATCACACCCCACAACAAGAACACGCATTCACGGATTCACCACACCCAAAGAACCGCATCTTACCCAAATCCCACCCAAAATCCTACACCAAAACACCCACGCGAAACCAACAAGAAATCAAACCCATAAAAAACTCAACCAATTCATTACCTCTAGGTACAATGAGAAGGAATTAAAGCAACAAACCTAATTTAAGGCATGATGAGGATGAGGCAACGTGACCAGAGGCGACGGGAGCGAAAAGAGGCGATTGGAGGCGATGGCACTGCAGGTGGCGAATTCAACTTCAAAAAAAGTGAGAATCACCACTAGAACATGCGCAATGAGAAGGAATCAAAGCAACAAACCTGATTTAGGGCAAGATGACCACGAGGCGACGCAACCAGAGGTGATGCGACTGGAGAAAGGTGACCGGAGGCGACGGGACTAGAGGCGATGGGATTGAAAAGAGGCGATCGGAGGCGATGGGATTGCGGTGGCGAGATCGAGAGAGGCGACCCAACCGGAGCGATGCGACCAAAGTGAAGTGACCGAGACGAAGGGATTAGAGATGACGGCACCGAAAAGAGGCGGAGTCGATGGGACTGGAGGCAACTAGCTCGGAGGGAGGTGACCCAACTGGAGGTGATGCCACTAAAGAGAACTGCGATTGGAGACGACGGATCGAAGAGAGGCAATGACCGGATTGGAGAGAGGCGACCAAAGGCTATGAGCACGGGACCGGAGGCTATAGGACTGGAGGCGACGAGACTGGTGACATCGGGACTGGCGGCGACGGGACTAGAGAGAGGGGACCGGAGGTGATGAGATCGGAGAGAGCCAAGTAGACGAAGTGAGAGGTGAATTGAGAAGGGGCGTGAGCTGAGAAAGGAGCAAAAGAGAAGTTGTTTCTTATTTTTGTTCCCGGGAACAAGACCATTTTCAGGCTAACTTTCTATTTCCTGGAACAGAAAAATAATTTCGCGTTATTAAATAGGTTTCTGCTTTTTTTTTTGTTCTAGGGAACAAAAGATCAGAAATCTTGAGAAACAGAAACGTTCTCATGCGCTACCTAAGAGTAATTGCATTGAGTATTTACATAGAATCCATTGATTTTTTTAATAAAATATTATTAATTTTAATTTTAAAAAATTATTTTAAAAAACCGCAGTAGAGCTAGGCTAGGGCCAACCTAAGGCAGGCCACTTCTTCTTTTCTATTTTCCTTCTCCTCGTCTAGGCCGGCCTAACCCATGTCCATTTCTCCTTCCCCGGCCCAGCCCCCTCGCCCCGGGACGTTGGCCGAATGACGGAGAGGAGGAGGACACTCGTACAATAGAGACAACATGGTAGCAACGGTGATCGTCGAGTGAGAATTTTGGTCGGGGAAGGGATCAATAGAGAGAACACAGGCATCGTCCTTCAAGAGAAGGAATGGCTGGTTGGTTGCTTTTGGAAAAAAGAGAGAGATCGAGAGAGAGGGAGGAGCAAAGAGAGAGAGAGAGAGAGAGAGAGAGAGAGAGATTAAGAGAGAGCGAGGGAGCCTTGGCCACGCGTGAACCCCGTCCGACGATCTCCGGTCAATGTCCTTAAATTGAACCAGTAAGGCCTTTTATTTGCCCTGTTCGAACCCTGTCTTGGGCACACCGGGCAGGAGCTTGTGGCAGTCCGGCCCTGGTGGTTCTTCGTTGAGCTGCTATGTCTTCTGGTTTGCTATTCGAAAGTTCTGCTCTGAATCTGAGTCTTGGTCAAGCCGAAATCTCTCGTTCCCCTAGCGGATTCCACTTGTTTCGATAAAATGCCACACCGAGATCTAGTCTTTGTGCCTTCGTCTTTAGCTGAAATCGAGTCGTCCGTGTGCATCACGCTCTATTGTGATGTTCCAGTGGTGTTGGACAACCTTAGGTGTCAGCCGTGTAGTCGTTCGCCACGTTCCCATCGTTGTCATTTTTTTTCCAGTGTTTGACCGAGGAGGGGAGAATTGTGGCATCCTAGAATTCCTTGCCAGTCATTAGAGGTGCTCAAATTAATGTCTTGTATTAAAGACTATGGCCGAATTTTAGTGGATAAATTTTGGAAAAGGACAACCTATCTTTGGCCATATGTATTGTGAATTAGAATTCATGGATTCGTGATATTAAGTGTATAGTTATTTAATTTTATACTATAGTACTTTGGTTCAATAAAGATCTAATTAGTATTAAAAAGGGGTTAAAATTTGATTTAATTAGGCTTGGGCCTTAGGCCCAAGAGTGTGTACATTTGATGGGCCAAAAGGCCGGCCCATGAAGCCCATGAAGAGGGTTGCTGTCGACCAAGGAGATAGGGGGAGTGGCTGGCCCAAACCTTCAAGCCCATCATGCATGGGAGATGCCAAGTGGCAAAAAGAAGGCTTCATCCATTGGCCATTGTGGGTGGCTTCTCATGATGGCTAATGATTGTGATTAAGGGGGAATAAAAGGAGAGAGTGGCCGGTTTAGGGGGCTGTCGTCCAAGTGAGAGAGAGAGAGAGAGGGTTGCCGAGAGAGAGTGAGGAACCGAGAGAGAGGAGCAAGAAGCCGACCATCCGTCTACCCATCCGTCGCCCATCGTCGTGCGTTCGCCGTCCGTGTGCCGTTGTTTACTCGGTACAAAGGCAAGTTGGGATCTATATTCTACTCTTGCATGTTGTATCTAGCATGTGTGTTTGAAATTGTGATGAATCTCGGTCGTTTAGGGTGTGAAATCCGAAGCTTGAGTGTGTTGTTCTTGAATTGGCATTCTATTTTCAACTATACCGCCTGACCCAGAATGTTGTAGAGGCTTGCATGTGGGTTTTGAGTCAGATTTTGGCTTCGACTTCTGCATGAAAGTTGTAGACAACATCTCAAAGTATAACATACTAAAATGTGAGATAAAATGGTTGATTTTTTAGGGGTGAAACCCTCCCTCTACGAAAAACGCTAGATCTGGAACTGTTTTGTCGACCTCTTGGTGGTTTTGTGTGTTGTATGTCACTTTTTACTAAGAATTTCACTTCGACTTCTTCACAAAATTTGTAGAGAACATGCCCCCAATTTGTCAATTCTTCAACCAGGGAATGATGGTCCTCTTTTACTTGCCCCAAATTTGTTTTTTCCACTACAAGTGCGCTCTAAGCCCGTTGATCACAAGTCAAGTTTATAATCATTGAAACTTGGTACGCTATTTTCAGATGTCCCTTGTCATAACAAGTGATAGAATTATGCTCTGAGACAAGAAGTAAATGAGTTAGACAAACAAACAGGTTTAATCTGCTACAAGCTTTGGGAATTTTTTGACAATGAAATGCTTTTTGTTTTCAAAAAAGTTTTTGGGAGGAAACATGAGAAAGTCCAGCCCTCAGGATTTTTCCGTGGATGATATTTTCCTTTTTCATGGTTGGATATCGTCATTGGACTGGTTTGGTATACTCCATCATGTCCTCAAAATTGGAAATAAAATTGTAATTTCATTGAATAGAATCAAATGAATTACATTATTGGAATGAAAATTGTGATTCCTAAACCCCTAAAAAGAGAGAAAATTGAAAACGATTCCTAAAAAGCAAAAACCAATCCTAAAAAGTGATAAAAATTCCTAAAAAGAGATAAAAATTCCCGCGCAAGGGAATGTGCAACAGTAACAAGTTACTCTTGCAGGCTAATGTCCATGTCTTCCGAAGGTCCTTCGTCATTGGCTCCTATGAAGAGGTCATCGAACAGACCTGTGATTCCTTCCAGGGTGTCACCAAAGTTCTCTTTCTTTGGAGCCATCAGATCGTCCATGTCATCCCATCCACTTGGAACTATGTTGCGGGAGTCAAAGTAAAAGCTGGGAGGAGCCGAATACTTCACCAGGTAATCAAACTTGCCACTAGGCTACCCCATAGTGTCCATCACTTCCACTTCATCTTGCTTTGTCTTAGGGACATTGTCAAGTTTGGCAATGACTAGTGGGTTATCTTCCAGTTTAGGCATGTCGCTATTGCTCATTTGGGTATTGTATTCCTGCATCGGAACTACTACCTCAGGGAAAGCAGGTGTAGGAGTCAAATCCGCTTGGAGGGATTGGATTTGGGCTGTCATGAGTTTAATAGAGGTGAGCAACTGTTGGAGTTGGTATTCCATAGCGGAGATACGATCACGTATTTCAGTTTGGTCGGCCATTTTAGCTCTTGATCGCATAATACGTGGCATATTCGTTATCACCTAATCCAAATGAATGAAAATATATAAGTATGAGGTGCAAATAAAGAATCAATCCATGACAATGATCTATCATCTTTTTCATTCTTTTTTGGAAAAGCTCATCAAATTTCATAGACATGAATCGAAGAGAAATTCTCCAAAGTTTTTTTTTTTTAAATGATTGATTGCATGGCAATTTTCTCATTTCATTTCTAATTGACAAATGAATTAAATCAATGATTGATCTAAATTGTCATAAACGGACCAAGAGTATGACAAAGTAAGTAAATTGCATTAGTATAGGAATAGAGGACTTACTTTACCAAGACAAATCGACGGCAATGACATAGACATGCGCATGATAAGTGGCTCGATTTCTAATCTATAAGGCTTATCAAAGTGAAGCCACAAAGATGATCAGACTAGCCACGGACTTGTGGACTATGTCGGGTCCTCATGACTCCGGCTTGGTCAAAGAGCCGACCCGGGTCGCAGGCATGCAGACCGAGGTGGGTACTCTTGACACTATGAAAGAAACTTCGGGATTGAGATGGGCGACTCGTACCGCGAGCATGCGGTCGGAGTGGTATCCATCTCAATACCATCCTAAATAATCCTATGCGGCCCAGGTCCGACGGCAAGTTGTGTGTGCAAAGTGTAGTGATAAATGCAAAGCATGCACAACAGTTTATATCAAGCAACACTTCATATGTGAAAATAAACCATACATTCGTACACCTCCCTACAAAATAAAGGTTAGCAAACACTTCCCCTTATACCTCCCATCCTGCAAGAACATTTAACACCTAAAATGTTAGGGGGGTACCTAGAATCCTTGCTGCCAAACAAAAACTTTTTTCAAAAGAAAAGAAAAATTGGTCTAAGTCCACTAAGAGTTTTAACTCAATTCCCCAGCGGAGTCGCCAAGCTATCGCTACCAAATTTTCGGGGCTTGGACCACCTAGGGTTTGGCTAATGGATTGTTAAGCCTAGACTTTACTCGGGCTCTCCCAAGCCCATACCAATTCGCGACTTAGGTTCAAGTTTTTAACATGCAATTGATTTTATCTAGGAGTCGCCACTAATCAATTTTTGGTGGGTCGATTAGAAACCCAAGTAAAGTAACGGGAGATTTACTTTACTCCTACGAACTAGAGATTTGGGTACGGGGACTTGGTTACGCTAGATTTCCCTAACGTCCTTTCGGTACCTTTCTCTTTTATTTTGAAAAATGTTTGGCAAGAAGCTTGAGTTAATTTTAGGCTATTTCCCTAACATGTGAGGCGATCATACAGGTGCGCAATCCACCAATTTAACACCCAATAAAGCAAATAATAGAAAAATACAGGACTTACCTTGTAGCAACAAAAACATCTGCGTTGTTAGTTCATAATTCACATCAACAGTTCTAGATATGATTTCTAATTAACATGCATTTTTTGTTTTCACTTATTTAATGAGAATCAGGCTTTATGCAAAGCATGCTACTAATTTAACATAAAATGATATGACATGGCAATATGTCTTAAACTATATGACATAAATAAGTATGCAGTCTATTATAAAGAAATGTAATAATTATTTATGCAATTTCAATTAACCCAAATGACTTAATTCTAATGACGTGCAATGTAATGCAATGACGTACAAAATTGTTTCAATTGAAATGACATGCGGCATACAATTTAATATGCGAACTATATGTCTCGCGGCATTTATTAAATGACCTAATCTAAAGATGGACAATTTCTAATTAGAAATGAACCTAACAATAATCACTAAATGACGTGCATTTCATGGACCTAATTCTGTATGACGTGCACATGATTTTTCTATTCTAAAAATGCAATCTATCCTAGAAATTGCAACTAATTTATCCTAAGACAAATTTTATTTTTTTATGAAATGCAAAACATAACTATCTAGATTAAAATTCTATCTAGCTTATATTAGGGATTGGGTCGAGTAAATCCTAATTTAAACTAAGATGCAAGCTCTAACCTAAGATGCAAAAATCAATCAAAACTTAATATGCAATTTTATCCTAATATGTCATGATGTGCCAAGGATGCCCTAATTCTACATGACGTATGCATGATGATTTTTTTTTTTGTGTTTTTATATTAATTTCGAAATTAAAACTAATACATAATTAACATGCAATTCAAATAAAAAACTAACCTAAATGAATGCACTTTCTTTTTGGATTTTTTATTTAAAAATTCGAAATAAGATTGCAATCTTAGATATGCAAGATAATAAAAACAAACCTAATCCTTATTCAGATTTTTTATTTTCTTATTTAAAAATTTGAAATAAGATTGCGATTTTAACCCTAAACAGGAAATATTCTAAAGCAAATCTAATCCTAACTCAAATATTTTTTGGATTTTTCTTTTAAAAATTCGATTGACTCAACCAACTTGATGACAAGCAAATCAAACAAGATGAGATTGATATCCGAAAATTGACGAACCATATCTCGCGCATGAGATCGGGTTGACCAATTTTAAATTAAATCGCAAATCAAATCTCGGGCTTGAGATTAGATCGTCGATTTTTGTAAGGGAATGCGAGTCGGATTTCGAGCGCGAAAATCGGACTGTCAATCCTTAGCTTGAGGAACTTTTCATGTCGGAATCTCAACCATTCATTCAGGAATAATCGTACACAAAAAACAAAGTAAATAAATCGAAATAACATAAAAAAAAACTACCTAATTGATTTTCCTTTTTTCTTTTGTTTTTCTGTTTTCTTTTTCTGCCTTCTCGAGCACAACTTGCTCGTAGGTCTTCAGGGGCAGCCGGTCAGTGCCAGTCGGAGCTCCGGCGAGGGCAACCGGCGCGGGTTGGAGAGTTGCGGCATGGCACCGGCGAAAAGTTCGGGCGAGAGGATGGTGGGGTGCTTCACGGATCGATGTGGTGGTGCGGTGCTCGCTGGGCATCGAAGCAGAGGGCTGTCCGTCGGGGCTTCTGGCACTGCGGGTCAGCAACAGCAGTGGCGGAACTTCGAATCACTAGGGAGAGTAGAGGAGCTTCAAGCTACCAGAGTCTCGATGGCACGGCGAGGGACTCCGCGAAGGCGAGATTTGCGCTTAGCAATCGCAGACGAGTGGCGGAAGCGAAACGGAACGGCTTTGGCGCCGGGCTTCACGGACGGCAACCGGCAGGGCAGAGCTTCGAGCGGAAGAGCAACAGCACGCGAGCAAATGCAGGCGTCGAGTGCTCCAGCAGCAACAGGGGGTCGGTCGGCATCGACACCAGGGCTCGGGCAGAGACGGTGGCAGGGCGTCACGGGTGGAGGTCTGCAGATTCGGCTCGGGTTCTGCTCTAGCGGAGGTTCAGCAAAGATTGACACAGGAAACGGACAGCAGGAGGGTCTCGGGCAGCAGATCGGCAGCAGGCGGTCGCGGATGGAGCGGGGTGCGACTGACGAAGAGAGCCCATGAAGAAGATGAACAGGAACCCATATTTTCTTCCTTTTCCTTGCTATTTTCTCTCCTCTCTGCACGTCGCTTCTCCCTGTATCTCTTTGTGCACACTTTTACTTTTTCTTTTCAGCCTTTTCCTACGATGAAGGAAAAATAAACCTAGGGAAAGACCTCTTCTGTTCTTTTTCTTTCCACCTCTTTTTCCTTTTCTCTCTCTTTTCACTTCACTTTTTTGTGTTTTTTTTTTTTTGACCAAGAGAAACCCCCATAGGTCCTCATACGCTATTGCTTTTATAGGGGTAGAAGATTGGTTTTCGATTCTCCCTTCAAATCTACATCCGCGATACTTTTTCACCAACTGATGACTATTGATAAGAATTCAAGATTACGATAAATATTTTCTCGAAATCCAAATCTCGCAATATTTTTTCACACATGTGCCCTATCCAAAAGATTAATATCCTAGAAAAATTTGAAAATTTGTATTTTTCGACGAGATAATTAAAAAACATGGGCTTGGCCCAACCAACTTGCTTTGTGGGCTTAGTCCAACTAATTTGAACCCATTCGCCTTTGGTCCAATAAATAAAATGCCAATTAAAATAAAATAATAAAAATAGATGCACCTAAAAATTATATGTTATGCAATTGAATTATAATGTTTTTTTAGGGGTTAAAATTAATCCCTAATTTTTTGATAAATGACTAAACGGGTCGCCAAAATTTAGGTGTCAACAGCTGCCCCTCTTTGAAGGTGAGTTCGTAGAGATTGCCTTCAAAGACAAATTGAGACTTAAATTTTGAGTATGCCTATGCATTGAATGAATTTTTTTTGTTGGGAAATGAATTCCATTTTTTAATGCAATTTATATGATGCATGGAAATGCTAATGCAAATGCATGATGCGAAAGAAAGAACATACCTACCATTACTTACCGGTCAGGCGCGGTAAAGCATCTTGAGGTACATGATAACTCCCTGTTTGCTCCATAAGTTCCCAACTCTCACTCAGGTTCCTTGAAAAGCGTAATAGGTAATAGATTGAGATATCCAGATCCAGACTGAGATGTTAAGATTTTTTTTAAAACTTGAAATACCTAGATCCAGATTAAGGTATAACGAAGAAGCTCGAAAAAACAATCACATCCAAAGTGAAATGTTTAATGAAAAGAATTAAGACATTCGGGTCCAGACTGAGATATAACGATAACGGATTAACAAACATTCATATCCAGAGTGAAATGTTTAGAAGAAAATAACCAAGACATTCGGATCTAGACCGAGATGTCAATATTTTTGAAGCTCGAAATACCTAGATCCAAACTAAGGTATAATGAGGAATATTGAAGAACATTCACATCCAGTGAAATGTTTAGAAGAAAATAACCAAGACATTCGGATCCAGTGAGATGTCAAGATTTTTGAAGCTCGAAATACCTAGATCCAGGACTAAGGTATAATGAGGAATATTGAAGAACATTCACATCCGAGTGAAGTGTTTAGAAGAAAATAACCAAGACATTCAGATCCAGTGAGATGTCAAGATTTTTGAAGCTCGAAATACCTAGATCCAGACTAAGGTATAATAAGGAATATTGAAGAACATTCACATCCAGAGTGAAATGTTCAATGAAAAGACATCCGAGTCCAGACAGAGATGTCAAGATTTTGAACTCGAAATACCTAGATCCAAACTAAGGTATAACGAGGAAGATCGAAAAACATTCACATCCAAAGTGAAATGTTCAACAAAGAGAATTGAGACATCCAGATTCAGACTAAGATGTCTAATATTTGGAAAATGGTAGAAAAAAACTTACCTGGAATATCTTACCTTCAAGGAGGGTAGAGTGATTCAAGGTAATTGGTGTTACATATCTAGGACCCGTACCATTCTACGGTCGCCTAGAATAGTAACATGGCTTTGTAAAGAAACTGCTTTCTCAGAACTCGTACCATTCTACGGTCGCCCAATATGGTAGTGTTTGATTGTGTCTAGGACCCATACCATTCTACAGTCGCCTAAACGGAGATTTACCTTCCAAGACCCGTACCATTCTACGGTCGCCTGAATAGGGAAATAGGTTTTGTCTAGGACCCGTACCATTCTACGGTCGCCTGAATAGAGAAATAAGTTTTGTCTAGGACCCGTACCATTCTACGATCGCCTTAATAGGGAAATAGGTGTTGTCGAGGACCTGTACCATTGGTCGCCTTAATGGAAAATTGATTTTTCAGGACCCGTACCATTCTCTTGTCACTGAATGGGGAAATTGCTTTTCCGGGACCCGTACCATTCTACGGTCGTCTGTTAGAGCAATAAATGCTGTTTAGGACCCGTACCTTTCTACAATTGCCTAAACTGAGGTTTTGCTTGGCTAGGACCCGAACCATTCTTCGGTCGCCCAGCCTTGCAACAGAGGTCAACTGACCAGGACCCGAACCGTTCTTCGGTCGCCTTAATCAGATTGAATCTGGAGGAAAATCTTTGGGGGACAACTCAGTCGAGTGTCGATGTTTTCAAAAGGGACTCTGGGCTATGACAACACGCCAGGTCAATATAAATGGATATCGGGCTACGAAAGCACGCCGAGTTGATAAAGATGGGCTTTAGGCTACAAAAGCACGCCAGGTCAATTTTAAAGGACACCTTGATCGAGTCAAGTGTCGAGAATGGGTAGAGATACACTTACCTGATGATATCTCTGATTCTTTGGGATATGTCTTATGGAACTTAGATATCCTGTGAAGGCCTCTCACCTCCTGAATATCAGGAGCTCTTGGGTCTTTAAGAAAACATTATCTGTCAGACATGATTTAGAGCAAAAACTAATATGCATTGATCAAAGAGATAGACAATCTAAGCTACTCTAGAATGCACATTTCAAAATTCGATGAGGTTTTCATCAACTCAATCGGGGTTTATGCATAATGACCTTTGCATCACCCAAATTTCCACTGGAGAGAATTATTATTCAAGACAATCTAACTCATGACATGGATTTTTTAAGAATACTAAATGAGAGACTTTCGGTTAGAAAGGACTTTCACTCACTCTCATTTAGAATGTCTTTTTTATGCGAATCACTCGATTTCATCATATCGACATGGGTCCAAGTATTCTCGCAAGCGGTACGATCTTACCAATCTGAGAGGTCTTTAACAAGGACCATAATGTGGGCTTGGTCAATGGCTTAACAAAGGGGACTCTTTGAGTCAAGGCAATTGAAAGAACAATTTGTGAACATCTCCGGGCTTACAAGTCAAGAACCCTGCAAAATGAAAAAGAAATAATCTTGCTCGCACTTCTTCGAGCGATGCTTATAAACATATGAATTCCTACGTTAATTCAAATGCCATAATCTGAAGAGACTTTGTAAGGGACGTAATGTAAGTAGGGTTCATGGGTTGAGAAATGAAATGATAATTAGGCTCAAAATGTGTGTAAAATGTGAGAGTTAATGATCATCTTGGCATTGTCACCAGTTTTCTTTTTCCATTGGGGATTGCCTTCATGAAGTCCCCCATTGATTGTAGAAACTCAGCATTTGAGTTCTTTGAGTATTGCTCCATTGGGATTCAATTCTTGTAATTGACAGTCACCTATCTTGACTCTTTTTTTTTTTTCATCTATGGGCATTGGCCTTGCTTTTACCAGGCATACCGCCTTTTCATGCCCCTAGTTCTCATGCATTTTTTTTTTCACTTCTTTTTTCATAGGCATTGACCTTGCTTTTACCAAGCACACTACTTTTTCATGTCCCTTAGTTTTATTTTGAATTCAATTCTTACGCATAATGCATGCGTCAAGCAAATTATACTTTGAATGACACTCGAACTTTTCAAGAGCCTTCATTTGCCTTTTGCCTTGCCCCAGTGTGGGGGATGATCACCAACTAGGTTTAAAAAAATGAAATTGCAGGCTCAAGTGGGCTATGCAAAGGATATAAGTGTATGGGATCAAGAAAGAAATGCTCTTCATCATCCTAAGGCATTTAAATTAACACATGATATCAATGTAATAGTATGACTTGAAGATTGATGCAAGTGAGAGCAAGAAAATTTCAATTCATTTTCCTCACCTCATGATGCCATTTGATTTCTTAGTTGCCCCGATGTGGGGTGATTCTTGACAGGGGTGATTTGAAAAGTATATCCATAAGTGTATGGGCTCAAAAGGGTTAAGCAATTAATCACCTGTAGTATTTGGGTTAGAGAAATAAATTGCCTCTCATCATTTCGGTTGCTGTACCTCTTGCGAGAGAACTCTTTACCTTATGGATATGAACCTTCCTACACTCATCTCACAAGTGTATGAATATGGGACTGTGTATAGGATAGGGTTTGCCTTTCATCATCCCAACTCGTCTCATTTAGTATGCTCAATCAATTCCACATCATTCATTAAATTAGTCCATCTTGATGTTCTTTAGTGGAATTGGTGGATAAAACATATAAGAGTCATAAAACCCTTTAAAAAAAAAAAAAAAAACTCAACAGCTTTAAGCATGTTAACTTCAAACAGTTTTCTATACTACAAAATGGTTTTAAGCATTCATTCAAGGATTCCTCTACAATGGAAATTGCCTCGGCGTTCATGTCTTTGGATTGTCCCTATCATTCAAGACTGAAAATCCACTTTTGTCCTTGCACAAGAAAACGTGCATCGCATGATACTATGCAACATCAAAGTTAATTCAAATTGCACATCCATTTTGGCTCGGGTTGAGACTTTATCCCGGTTGGGTCACTACCAAAACCTGTCATGCCCCCAATTTGTCAATTCTTCCACCGGGGAATGATGGTCCTCTTTTACTTGCCCCAAATTTGTTTTTTCCACTGCAAGTGCGCTCTAAGCTCGTTGATCACAAGTCAAGTTTATAATCTTTGAAACTTGGTACGCTATTTTCAGATGTCCCTTGTCATAACAAGTGATAGAATTATGCTCTCAGACAAGAAGTAAATGAGTCAGACAAACAAACAGATCTAATCTGCTACAAGCTTTGGGAATTTTTTGACAATGAAATGCTTTTTGTTTTCGAAAAAGTTTTTGGGAGGAAACATGAGAAAGTCCAGTCCTCGGGATTTTTTCGTGGATGATATTTTTCTTTTTCATGGTTGGATATTGTCATTGGACTGGTTTGGTATACTCCATCATGTCCTCAAAATTGGAAATAAAATTGTAATTTCATTGAATAGAATAAAATGAATTACATTATTGGAACGAAAATTGTGATTCCTAAACCCTTAAAAAGAGAGAAAATCAAAAATGATTCCTAAAAAAGCAAAAACCAATCCTAAAAAGTGATAAAAATTCCTAAAAACAGATAAAAATTCCCGTGCAAGGGAATGTGCAATAGTAACAAGTTACTCTTGCAGGCTAACATCCATGTCATCCGAAGGTCCTTCGTCATTGGCTCCTATGAGGAGGTCATCGAACAGACCTGTGATTCCTTCCAGGGCGTCATCAGAGTTCTCTTTCTTTGGAGGCGTCATATCGTCCATGTCATCCCATCCACTTGGAACTATGTTGTGGGAGTCAAAGTAAAAGCTGGGAGGAGCGGAATACTTCACCAGGTAATCAAACTTGCCCCTAGGCTACCCCGTGTCCATCACTTCCACTTCATCTTGCTTTGACTTAGGGACATTGTCAAGTTTGGCAATGACAAGTGGGTTATCTTCCAGTTCAAGCATGTCGCTATTGCTCATTTAGGTCTTGTATTCCTGCTTCGGAACTACAACCTTAGGGAAAGCAGGTGTAGGAGTCAAATCCGCTTGGAGGGATTGGATTTGGGCTGTCATGAGTTGCATAGAGGTGAGCAACTGTTGGAGTTGGTATTCCATAGCGGAGATACGATCACGCATTTCAGTTTGGTCGGCCATTTTAGCTCTTGATCGCGTAATACGTGGCAGATTCATTATCACCTAATCCAAATGAATGAAAATATATAAGTATGAGGTGCAAATAAAGAATCAATCCATGACAATGATCTATCAACTTTTTCATTTTTTTTGAAAGACTCATCAAATTTCATAGACATGAATCGAAGAGAAATTCTCCAGAGTTTTTTTTTTTTTTTTAAATGGTTGATTGCATGGCAATTTCCTCATTTCATTTCTTATCGACCAATGAATTAAATCAATGATTGATCTAAATTTTCATGGGCGGACCAAGAGTATGACAAAATAAGTAAATTGCATTAGTATAGGAATAGATGACTTACTTTACCAAGACAAATCGATGGCAATCACATAGACATGTGCATGATAAGTGGCTCGATTTATAATCTATAAGGCTTATCAAAGTGAAGCCACAAAGATGATCAGACTAGCCACGGGCTTGTGGACTATGTCGGGTCCTCATGACTTCGGCTTGGTCAAAGAGCCGACCCGGGTCGCGAGCATGCAGACCGAGGTGGGTACTCTTGACACCATGAAAGAAACTTCGGGATTGAGATGGGCGACTCGTACCGCGAGCATGCGATCGGAGTGGTATCCATCTCAATACCATCCTAAATAATCCTATGCGGCCCAGGTCCGGCAACAGGTTGTGTGTAAGTGTGGTGATAAATGCAAAGCATGCACAACAATTTATATCAAGCAACACTTCATATGTGAAAATAAACGATACATTCCTACACCTCCCTATAAAATAAAGGTTAGCAAACACTTCCCTTAATACCTCCCATCCTGCAAGAACATTTAACACCTAAAATGTTAGGGGTGTACCTAGAATCCTTGCTGCCAAACAAAAACTTTTTTCAAAAGAAAAGAAAAATTGGCCTAAGTCCACTAAGAGTTTTAACTCAATTCCCCAGCGGAGTCGCTAAGCTGTCGCGACCAAATTTTCTGGGCTTGGACCACCTAGGGTTTGGCTAATGGATTGATAACCCTAGACTTAACTCGGGCTCTCCCAAGCCTATATCAATTCGCGACTTAGGTTCAGGTTTTTAACATTCGATTGATTTTATCTAGGAGTCGCCACTGATCAATTTTTGGTGGGTCGATTAGAAACCCATGTAAAGTAACGAGAGATTTACTTTACTCCTACGAACCAGAGATTTGGGTACGAGGACTTGGTTACGCTAGATTTCCTTAACGCCCTTTCGGTACCTTTCTATTTTATTTTGAAAAATGTTTGGCAAGCAGCTTGAGTTAATTTTAGGCTATTTCGAAATTAAAACTAATACATAATTAACATGCAATTCAAATAAAAAACTAACAACCTAAATGAATGCACTTTCTTTTTGGATTTTTTATTTAAAAATTCGAAATAAGATTGCGATTTTAACCCTAAATAGGAAATATTCTAAAGCAAACCTAATCCTAACTCAAATATTTTTTTGGATTTTTCTTTTAAAAATTCGATTGACTCAACCAACTTGATGACAAGCAAATCAAACAAGATGAGATTGATATCCGAAAATTGACGAACCATATCTCGCGCATGAGATCGGGTTGACCAATTTTAAATTAAATCGCAAATCAAATCTCGGGCTTGAGATTAGATTGTCAATTTTTGTAAGGGATTGCGAGTCGGATTTGGAGCGCGAAAATTGGACTGTCAATCCCTAGCTTGAGGAGCTTTTCATGTCAGAATCTCAACCATTCATTCGAGAATAATCGTACTTAAAAAACAAAGTAAATAAATCGAAATAACATTAAAAAAACTACCTAATTGATTTTCGTTTTTTCTTTTGTTTTTCTGTTTTCTTTTTCTGCCTTCTTGAGCACAACTTGCTCGTAGGTCTCCAAGGGCAGCCAATCCACCGCGCCGAGTCGAGCTCCGGTGAGGGCAAAATGGTGGCAGGTTGGAGTGTTGCAGGCATGGCACCGGCGAAAAGTTCGGGCAGAGGATGGCGGGGTGCTTCACGGATCGATGTGGTGGTGTGGTGCTCACTGGGCGTCGAAGCAGAGGGCTGTCCGTCGGGGCTTCTGGCGCTGCGGGTCGGCAACAGCAGTGGCGGAACTTCGAATCGCTAGAGGGAGTAGAGGAGCTTCAAGCTACCGGAGTCTCGATGGCATGGCGAGGGACTTCGCGATGGCGAGATCTGCGCTGAGCAATCGCGGACGAGTGGCAGAGCAGGGCAGGAATGGCTTTGGTGCCGGGCTTCACGGACGGCGACCGGCAGGGTAGAGCTTTGAGTGGAAGAGCAGCAGCACGCGAGCAAATGCGGGCGCCGGGTGCTCCGGCAGCAATAGGGGGTCGGTTGGCGTCGACACCAGGGCTCGGGCAGAGACGGTGGCAGGGCGTCACGGGTGGAGATCTGCAGATCCGGCTCGGGTTCTGCTCTAGCGGAGGTTCAACAAAGATCGACACAAGAGAGGGACAGTAAGAGGGTCTCGAGCGGCAGATTGGCCGCAGGCAGTCGGGGATGGAGCAGGGTGCAACTGACGGAGACAGCCCGTTAAGAAGATGAACAGGAACCCCTATTTTCTTCCTTTTCCTTGCTATTTTCTCTCCTCTCTGCACGTCGCTTCTCCCCGTACCTCTCTGTGCACACTTTTACTTTTTCTTTTCAGCCTTTTCCTTCCTACAATGAAGGAAAAATAAACCTAGGGAAAGACCTCTTCTATTCTTTTTCTTTCCACCTCTTTTTCCTTTTCTCTCTCTTTTCACTTCACTTTTTTGTGTTTTTTTTTTCAACCAAGAGAAGCCCCCCATAGGTCCTCGTACTCTATTGCTTTTATAGGGGTAGAAGATAGGT
This sequence comes from Eucalyptus sideroxylon x Eucalyptus melliodora, assembly GCA_016097485.1. NCBI lineage: Eukaryota > Viridiplantae > Streptophyta > Magnoliopsida > Myrtales > Myrtaceae > Eucalyptus > Eucalyptus sideroxylon x Eucalyptus melliodora. Next base: position 22,808,099 of record CM027832.1, read on the forward strand.
TTTCGATTCTCCCTTCAAATCTACATCCGCGATACTTTTTCACCAACTGATCACTATTTATAAGAATTCAAGATTACGATAAATATTTTCTCAAAATCCAAATCTCGCAATATTTTTTCACACATGTGCCCTATCCAAAAGATTCATATCCCGGAAAAATTTCAAAATTTTTATTTTTCGACGAGATAATTAAAAAACATGGGCTTGGGCCAACCAAATTCACTTCATAGGCTTAGTCCAACTAATTTGAACCCATTCGCCTTTGGTCCAATAAATAAAATGCCAATTAAAATAAAATATTAAAAATAGATGCACCTAAAAATTATATGTTATGCAATTGAATTATAATGTTTTTTTAGGGGTTAAAATTAATCCCTAATTTTTTGATAAATGACTAAACAGGTCGCTTAGGTGTCAACAGACCCCATGAATTGTATTGTCATAAGTGATTGTATGTTGCTGCACATATGATGATGATTGGAAATGTATATATGAACCAAATGATGAAAATGATCTTGTTTACCATCACATCATATGCCATGATGAAAATTAAGCCATAATTGTAAATGTGAACTATGATAAGTGAGAAGGCCGTCGAAGGTGTGAGCCGACGATGCCCCGGGAGTGTCGGGATGCTTGGCCAGGGAGTGTAAATGCCGGATGCCCGGTGGCCTTAAATGGTCAAATGCCGGAGGGTCCTTGAGAGTTTCGAGAAGCTCGAAGGTTTGTGCCAGGGGATGCCTCGTGATGCCAGTTGGGGTACAAGATGCCCAGAGGTGTGTGTCAGATGCCCGGTTGTATTTTGAATACATGCCTGGAGGTTCCTCGCGATGCCAAGTTGGGTGCGAGCGATAAATGTGGGATGTAAATACTGGTCCTGGGAAAGAGAAATGTGGGGCTCAAAATAAAAGAATAAAATTGAGAAATTGAAATTGAATTATGCATGATGTGGTAACATGTATGTATGACATGATGATGATGAGTGCATAGATGTATGTGCATCTATGGCATGATGGTACATGTATGACATGATGATGGAGAGTGCATGGATGTATGTGCACCTATGGCATGATGGTACATGTATGACATGATGATGGTGAGTGCATAGATGTATGTGCACCTATGGCATGATGGTACATGTATGGCATGATGATGGTGAGTACATGGATGTATGTGCACCTATGGCATGATGGTATATGTGACATGATGATGGTGAATGCATGGATTTATGTGCACCTATGGCATGATAGTACATGTATGACATGATGGTGATGATTACATGAGGATGTATGTACGTGCGGTATGATGACATGTGCATGGTTTCAAGGTAAGTTATGCATTGATGCATGAATGACATGTGTTATGCTATGATTGTTATGATTGGATTGTGTGATACATTGAGTGGTTTATTGGGTCATTTACTTGTTGAGTGGTTGTACTCACTCCTTCGAGGACCAACATTTCAAATTAGAAAGATGCCGCTCCCTACTGTCACGCGGGGCGTCTTTTACAGCCTTCCTTTGGACGTGGAGGTCGAGTGTATGGAGATCGATTGTCCCACAATCCCTGGTCTGACATTCATTTGAGTTCATGCGTTAGTGATGTATGACGTGGGCTTGGCTAAGGGCCCAGTCATACAGGAGTTCATATCCGTTCACGTTTGTCGAGACGGAGTGATGCGGGGGATGTTGCCGCCGCCACCGCCTGACGCACCGGGATGGGTGTGATGGCCCGTGCATGAGAAGTAGGAGCTGCAACTTTTTGGTCAATAGCCGACACTAGTAGATGGAAGATTTTGCATGATTGACATAAAGGGTCGAGTTGTCTTTTTTTTAGGGGTTATGGCCAAGCGTGGCTAAAAGTCTTGGCCTTTCTTTTGATGTACCAACCCAAGAAAATCCATCATGAAAATATGTAAATAAAAGTGTCTTGGCTTTATCTTTTCTTATGACGTTTAGTGGTGTGCAATTGTATCATGGTTATTGGTGGGAGAATTGATAGAACTCGATTAGGCTTCCACAAATAAGCCGCGCTGGGACCGTTTAAAAAAAAATGCTTAGGAATTAAGGTTCTTCTTTGATATCTGTGGTGGCCTTAGGTGTTTTGGGGTGCCACAGAGGGTATGCTCGGCCGATGATGGGGAGGTTGGCCGACGAGTGGTGGTCGGAGTGAACGACCGACGAAAGGTGGTGGCTTGGCGGAGGCTTGAGTTTTGGCCGAGGCTTGTCAAAGAACTGTAGGAGGTTCGGGGAAGGACGTTGCTTGGGAAGGGGAAGTGGAGAGTTGGGGGGAAAAATGAAAAGGAAAAAAAAAAGACAAAATGGGGAGGAGTAAATTAGTATGGGCTTAATTGGTTTAATCAGGTTTGGGCTCGTCATGGGTTTTTAAATGGGCTAGGGCATGCTTGGGCTCTGGTAGATGTGACCTTAATGTTGGATTGATAGTTTCGGGCTTAGATTGAGAATTTTCAGATATAGGCTTCATCTAATTAAAGTCGGATTGGGCTCCAATAATAACACCCATTTTAGGAATTAGGAAAAAAGGCTCAAAAATTAGTTTTTGAGTAGTTTTCTCTAAAAATGTGCAAAAATACTTGATAAAAAATTGGGCTCAAAATTAAACAAACTCTTAGGGCTTTAAAATAAGGTTTGAATGCTTCTTTTTTTAGACAAATGCTCTTAATTGTGCGCTTTCACTATATTAATCATTTTTTTTCATTTAGCCTGATTAGAAATGGTATTTTTCTTAGTATTAGACCCTTGCTTTGCCTTGCAATTTATTTAATGTTTTTCTTGATTGCTTATTGTTATTTTAATAATTGCGTACTTGCATTATCACCTTGCATGTTAGTTGATAGGTTTAAAATCAATCGAGAACCTAGCAAAAACCTTTTCGTAATGAATAAGATTAAGTATCAAGATAGCACTAATTAATTAATCAGTATAACTAAGTGCTCGATCTTAGATTCTTTGGTTGTGTACAAAGTGAGTTACATTTTCATACCTCACTTAATTTCTAACAAACCCCAATAAATTAGTGGCGACTCATCATTAGAAAATTCTTATAGCGTAAATTGAATATCCCAACATCACATAAAACTTGGGAAAGACCACATCCAAAATTAGGGCCGTAGGCTTGCCTTTTAGATAATACCCTTAAACCTATGCTTTTTACCCGGATGGCAAGGTAGATCATGACAATGCCAAAACAAAAATAATTACACTAGCGTCATCTAATTACGTTGGTGTTCATATAGAGCATCAAGAATGCCATTTTGGTTTTGGAGCAAAGCATTGGGGGTTCTAGATGGAGTTGTATAATTATGATAAAAAGACTAGTGAAAATCGCAAAGTATGCTCCATGATAAAAGAAGGAATACAAGCACACATGACGTATCCTCTAACTAGTACTCTAGTCCTTCCAAGAATTAAGTATCTTATCTTTGGGGAAAAGTTAACCTAAATAATGCATCTAGAGAGCATAGAAATTTCTGTTCTTCAAGGCTGATTGATACTCACTTTGCTCTTCTGCAAATGTTGCAGTTAACTTTGGATTATCCAACTAAAAACTTGATTTCAATGTCCGGCTACATTCGGGAATAATCTTATCGTATCATCAACTCTCTTACCTTCCATAGCAATAGGAGGCCACATGGGCCATTCAGCAATGCGAAAGGGGAGTTTTTCAAGTTTCCACAAGTTGATGGAAAGATCATTGGTTTTCATGGAAAGCGCGGCCTTCCTCTGGATTCTACTAGAGCTCATTTTGGACTGTCTCACATCCATATCCCTTTGAAGTCGTAGGGCCATTTGGAAATGGAGGGGACTGATGGGATGATGGCAAGCATTCAGGGTGATGATTTTATTAATGATGGGCTTAAGGCCCGTCCACCCATGTTGGGCCTAAAAGCCCAGCCCACAGGATTAGGGCCCGTGGATGGAGGGACGTATAAAAGGGAGGAAAGAGAGAGAGAACGCACCTTTTGGCAAAAACCAACGTACGTTTTCTCTCCCTCTCTCCCTCCAAAAGAAAGAAAACGCTATAGGCGACCCCGTCTTCCCTTCAAGGCGAATTGGCGTCATCAAATCGAACAAGACCGAATTCTCTTCCTCTTATTGGCATTGGTGTTTAATCTGTGGCTAACAAGGTATGCTCGAATCCGTGGTGTGCTTTAGGATTGGTGATACGTGTTATTTTCCCGGGCTTGTCTTCCGCATTCGTTTTAGGGGTTTGATTTATTGTCGAATCCGGTTTTTGGGAATCCGATACTCCCAACATTGGTATCAGAGCCCTAGTTCATGTTTTCCCCACCATTTTCATGTTTTTTGATTGATTTTTCGCAAAGAAATTCGGCCGACACAAATCAGGGCGAGAAATCCCGACACCCGAGCACTGTTCGTCCATTTTTTCGAGTTTCTGTAAGTTGAAATTCAATTCTGATGGCATAGGGTGAAAGGGATCGTCGAGATGAGTTCGGTGATATGTCGTGCGCCACCGGGCGATGCCGCACGCCCCCACAGGCGCAGCCAGAAGCCGCTGCGTGTGGGCGCCACGTGCCGATCGGCGAACCGGCACGTGTGCGACGCCGGCGGCGAACTGGCACGTGTGCGATGCTGGCGGCGAACCGGCACGCGCCGGTCGACGAACCCTACGCATGCTGACATCAGCATGACATCACCCAATGGTCGGTAACCGTTGGGATGACATCATCGATGACATCAGCGTCGACGATGGTTCGCCGAGCGATCACCGGCCGACAACCTGACCCTGACCCAACCTGCAGACGCCTAGCACGTACACGGTAGTGCCAGATGACGTCTGCGTGACGTCAGCCCGCGCACGCGCGCAGCACGTGCGGTCAGTTCGTCCGACCCGGCGCAACTGGCCCGACCGGTCCGACCAGTTGATCCGGTTCGACTGGTCTGACGACTGGCGACCGACGAACTGACCGTTGACCGTTGACCGTTGGCTGACGACCGTTGACCATTGAACAAAAAAAAAAGAAGGAGGAAGGAAAATAATGTGTTTCTGTTTCAATCAAGTCTATGTGGATTATTTGTGATCCCTTATTTGTTCTGCATTTGTTGTAGGAAAAATGCCACACCTATTCGCGCAATTACCTATAAACAAAAGGAAAGGCTTTCTAAGTTGATAGCTGAGCTGAATGATCATCGATGGGAGAGTGGTGACTTAATTGATCGTGTCCTTGAGGTCAATGAAAAAATTCAAAAGGTCGTATGAAATCGTCGTCCTATGCCACAAGCCGGAGATAGTGCGATTTTTCATGAACACCCTTCCACCCGAATGGCAATGAGTGTTGAATCGCATATGGGATGTCAGTAGAGCTGCTTCTTATAAGAAAATTGTGATGGATTTTGTAAATGAATATTGCTGGATTATTATAAGGGAAAAAATCAAGAAATTGAACAAAAGAGGATCTTTCCCAGTTCGTGTGCTGACTTGGTGTTAGTTGTATTGACTGATCTTTGTTAAGTGTGCTTTATTGACATATTATGTAATATTTACTACCTGATTGTTGTTGATGTAGCAACCGATATCTTGGTTGTATTAGTTGAAAGCATTATTATTTTATTGGATGTCAATTATCTATTTGCTTTCTGTTATTGCTGGTTGCTGTGGGTAGTTATAGAAGTTTTTGTGGCTTCATAGAATTTATTTTATATAAGACAATTATATTAATGATAGTTTTAAGTTAGGATTTTTGGAGGATGATTGGGAACTTAATGACCTTTTGATTCTGAAACCTTACTTGAAATTGTTCATTAATATGATGGGTCTGTGCAAAAGGGATGCATAAATGATAGGCATTAATAATTCGTGCATATATGTCTGATGTGTTCAGATCAATGGCTTCAGCCACGAAGAGCGTAATTGCCGAGCTAAACAAATGTGAAAAGCTCAATGGTGACAACTATGAAATATGGTACATGAAAATCCAATATGTGCTGGAAGAGTAAGAGGCACCAGAAGCTCTTAACCTAACCATGGTAGAACCTGAAGAAGGAAACACTGAGCAGCACAAAAGAGATAAAGAAGCTTTTGCTGCATAGAAAATAAAGAACTCTCTTGCTCGCATCATGTTGCTGAGCAGCATGGAAAATGACGTCATGCGAGAGTTTAGGCGTTTTGACAATGCCAAGGAAATGTGGGAGGCATTGGCAGCTAGATTTGGTCATACTTCGGTGACCAGACTGAGACAGCTCACTATTAGGTTTGACTCTTACAAGAAGCCTCATGGTCAGACCATGAAGTAACATCTTAGAAAGATGTCAAACATGATAAATGAGGTGAAAGATGCTGGCCATGACCTGACGATGAGTAGCAAGTGCAAGCAGTGATTCGTTCCTTACCTAAGAGTTGGGAGAATATGAAGGTGCACCTGACCCATAATGATAATATCAAAACCTTTGAGGATGCAATGCGTCATCTTGAGCTGGAAGAAGACCACCTCTTGACGGCTAAGCCAGAAGCTGAACTCTATCATGCTAGTTTTAGCTCACATGGAGCTTCGAGCTCCAAGCGCAAACGTCCTAACTGGTTTGATAAAGGGAAAGGCAATGAAGCAGGTCCTTCATGGAAGAAACCCAAGTTTAATCAACATGAAAGAGGAAAGCATCCTCGCATGAAGAAGCTTACAAGGGTGAAGTGTTACAACTGTGACAAGAAGGGTCATTATGCTCGCGACTGTCGTGAGCCAAAGAAGGTATACACCCCTTGTACTTTTCAGAACTTTGCTTTTGTGTCGAGTTCTGTGTTCTTAATTGAGTCTAATCCTTTGTGGACTGTGGATTTAGGAGCGACAGACCATGTAGCGAAGGATAGAGAGTCCTTCGTGGAATTCCGACGAGTACCAACTGGAACTAAGTGGATCTATGTGGAAAATAACTCGACAGCTGAAGTGAAAGGAATTAGCACATGCCAAATGAATATGCGTGGTGGATGCACTTTGTTCCTTCATGATGTATTGTATGCTCTGGAGATTCGTCAGAATTTAGTGTCTGTTTTAGTGTTAGTTAAATTAGGATTTAATATGAACTTCTATAATAGAGGTGTGGATTTGTTTTTGGATACAAATTACTATGGTTATGGTTATTTTCTGGATGGTTTCATTGTATTAGATATTGACTATGTTAATACAAATATTTGTTATTCCCTTATCACGTCTCCTAATACATATGATAATGATGTGAATGTGTGGCATGCTAGACTTGGTCACATTGGCCAACAACGTATGAATAAACTAGCCAAAGAGGGCTTGTTGGGTAACATTGAAAAAGTCGATTTGCCCACATGTAAGCATTGCCTAGAAGGGAAAACGACAAGGAAACCATTTGGAAAATGAAAAAGAGCTAAATTTCCTTTGCATTTAATCCATTCTGATGTCTGTGGTCCAATGAATGTGAGAGGAAGGCATGGGGCCGTTTATTTCATCACTTTTATAGATGATTATGCTCGATTCGGATATGTCTATTTGATTTCTCATAAATCTGAAGCAATAAGTTGTTTCAAAAGATTTATGAACCTGGTAGAAAATCAATTAGACAAGAAAATAAAAACATTGAGATCCGATCGAGGTCGAGAATATTTATCTGATGAGTTCAGAAAATTATGTGATGAAAAAGGAATAGAAAGACAATAGTCTATTCCGTATACTCCTCAACAAAATGGTGTTGCGGAAAGAAGAAACAGAACCCTACTGGAAATGGTTAGGTCCATGATGGCGCATGCTAACTTACCTATTACTTTTTGGAGTGATGCTTTGTTAACTGCTGCCTATATACTTAACCGAGTGCCTTCCAAATCAGTTAGTTCCACTCAATATGAGTTATGGACAGGTAGAAAACTGGACTTAAATTTTCTTAAGCCATGGGGTTGTGCTGCCTATACACATGAGTCCTCTCACAAGAGTATTTTCATAAGATACTCGGAACACTCAAAAGGGTATGTGTTCATAGGTGAGAAGGAAAGTGGGAGTATAACTGAATTTGAATCACGAGATGTCACATTCTTAGAGGATGAATTTCCTAAAAAGAGCGAAATAGGGGAAGATTACTCCCTATTTGAAACCTTGGATCAAGATAATGATATTAGTGGAGTTCGTCCAAGTGGGAGTAATATGAGAAATGATGAATTGAATTCAACTTATTCTCAATTACACTCATATGATGTGACGACATCATCATTATCTAATCCAAGTGGGAGCATAATGGGGAATGATGTGCAAAGTATACAATCTCTCATACGGTGAACAAGTCGCTAAAGTATTCCCTGTCGACGTTTTGACATTGAAGGGGAAACTTTTATGGTTGCTCCACAAGATGAGGATGAGCCAAGAAATATTAATGAGGCTCTGAATTACCCTAGTAAGGAAAAATGGATTCATGCAATGGAAGAGGAAATGGAGTCAATGAAATCAAACCAAGTCTGGGAACTGGTTGATCTTCCAAAAGGACGCAGAGCTATTGGGAATAAGTGGGTTCTCAAAATAAAGTGAAAGGCTTATGGCTCGATAGAAAGCCATAAGGCCCACCTTGTGGCGAAGGGGTATAATCAACAGGAAGGAATTGATTATGAAGATACATTTTCTCTTGTAGTGAGATTTACCTCGATTCGCATTATTCTGGTAATAGTGGCTAGTATGGATCTTGAGTTACATTAAATGGATGTAAAGATTGCTTTCCTCAATGGAGAATTAGAGGAAGAAATATATATGGAACAACCTGTTGGTTTCATAGTGAAAGGCCAAGAAAAAAATGTATGTCGACTTTTAAGGTCGATATATGGCCTTAAGCAGTCATTGAGACAATGTTATATACGTTTTCATAATGCCATAATGGCATATGACTTTACAATGATAGATGATGATCATTATATATATCAAAAGATCCAAGGATCAATTTATAATCATATCATTATATGTTGATGATATACTAATTGCCGGAAGTAATAGAGAGTTTATTAATACTGTTAAGAGTTGGTTGTCTTCCAACTTTGAGATGAAGGATATGGGTGAGGTTGCGTACATTCTTGGAGTTAAGATTTCAAGAGATCGTTCGAAGAGATCGCTGTCTCTTTCACAAGAAACATATATAAATAAGGTTCTTGAACGATTTCGTATGCAAGACTGTAAACTCATAGACACTTCTATTGAAAAAGGTGAAGGATTGAGCCATAGACTGTGTCTAGGGACTCCACAAGAGAAGAAACAAATGAAACATGTTCCTTATGCTAGTGCTGTTGGGAGCTTGATGTACGCTATGATGTGTACAAGACCCGACATATGTTTTGCAGTTGGAATTGTGAGTAGATACCAATCCAATCCAGGTCTAGCACATTGGAAGGCCGTTAAGAGAATACTGAGGTATCTGAAGGGAACTGCTGATTATAAGTTGAATTACCAAGGAAAGGATCTGCGACTTGAAGGCTATTCAGATGTTGATTGGGGAGGAGATTTAGATGAAAGAAAATCTACCCCTGGATTTGCTTTCTTACTGAACAATGACACAATATCATGGAGTAGTAAAAAGCAAACGTATATAGCCTTATCCACGATGGAAGCTGAGTTCGTGGCATTATCGAGCAAGACAAGAAGGAGTTTGGCTTAAGAGATTTTTGGATCATTTAGGTGTTATTGAAAAAACTGCAAATCAATTATTGGTTAACTGTGATAGCCAAGCAGCTATAGCATACACCAAAGATCCAAAGTATCATGGCAAGACCAAACATATAGATACCAAGTATAACTTTGTAAAAGATATATCTACGTATAGAATGGTAGCAGATCCTATGACAAAGCCAATACCTAGAGATGTGTTTTGTGGTCATGTAAAATCTCTAGGATTGCGTAGAGTCGATGTACTTGAATTGTAATTTCCCCGAGTTGTTCACATTTATGAAATTTTGTTTTTCATTGATTAATGCCTATGAATCTTTGTATGATCTTTATGCATCTTAATGCTTAGTGCGTTACTTTAAGTTAAGGAAGTATGTCGGATAGATAAAAGATTAGTCCACTCACACGGGTAATTGCCTCTATTTACTGTGTGATAAATAGAGATGAGACTGTTTTTAAGCTTATTATCTAGGTGATAATCGAGAGCTCAAGATTAAAATACGTGTCTCGCCTTAACTGAGTGTTAAGATGAGGACATAATACTTACGATGTCCGAAAGTAAAATACCCCACATATTTTACTTTATCTGTCTAAGATGCCAGATGTGAGTTCTGATAAATTTTGTGAATGAGTAGATACGTGAACTCAAGTTAGACATTGGGTATGTCTGAACTATCATCTGTACAGTATTGAAAGGTGTAGACATACGCTCCATGGGAAAGGAGTTAATACCGTAATACGTATTTCATACTATGTATGCATAAGACAACCAATAAGAGTGGCAAAAGTTTGATCTCAACTTTTATGCCGTGTGAGACTCTTGAGGAAAAGAGTTCCTTAATTTTAGTGCCCTCAAGACTCTTACTTATTTTCAAAATTTATATTTAGTGTTTGCTATCTTAAGATGTTGCCAATGGTCATGAGATGATTCGATCTAATGGGGCATTTCTAGAAAAGCAAGCTGAACTGAAATTGAGAGTTTGAAGGAAAGAGGAAGGTCGATTTTGGAGAATCACATTGTAGTTTTGTATTCATCGGTCGACCAATTATGACTGTCTTTGTGATAATCATAATTGTTAATACAATATATATATATATATATATATATATATATATCATTGTTTAAAAGAGATCCGAGAGATATAAATGTGATCGATCAATCTAGGGTACTGCATACTAAATCTACTCGAGTGTGATGCCCATTATGAGCTGCTATATATTCCTAACGATGTATAGCAACGAGCTCTCAAAGTATGTTGATCGCACGGATTATTCACCGGTATGAATGTTGAAGAGAGGTAAAGAGAATCATGTTTGGCCCACCATGTGTGAGTGGGAGATGATGATTTTATTAATGATGGGCTTAAAGCCCGTCCTCCCATGTTGGGCCTAAAAGCCTGGCCCACAGGATTAGGGCCCGTGGATGGAGGGACGTATAAAAGGGAGGAAAGAGAGGGAGAACGCACCTTTTGGCAAAAAGACCAGCGTACGTATTCTCTCCCTCTCTCCCTCCAAAAGAAAGAAAACGCTAAAGGCGACCCCGTTTTCCCTTCAAGGCGAATTGGCGTCATCGGATCGAACATGACCGAATTCTCTTCCTCTTATCGGCGTTGGTGTTTAATCTGTGGCTAACAAGGTACGCTCGAATCCGTGGTGTGCTTTAGGATCGGTGATATATGTTTTTTCCCGGGCTTGTCTTCCGCATTCGTTTTAGGGGTTCGATTTAGTGTCGAATCCGGTTTTTGGGAATCCGATATTCGCAACATAGGGGTTAGAAAAATTGTTGTAGTCTCTGGTTCTGCAATTGAATCTATTAGTATTACCTATGAGGAAGGTCGTTCTTTTAGACATGGTGCAAATGATGGCGGCAAAATAAATACGGTATGCTCCTCTGGTAGGAACTCGGTGTCAGATAAACATTAACCTTTCTATTTTTAATGATGCAGCTTATATGCCATTGCTGAAGACTGTGTCTAGATGGAAATAACCGACGGTGTCTACTATTTATTATTTTATTTTTTTCAGATCATGCATCATCATTTGAATCATCAAGGCAGTTGATCCTACGCCAGTGATTGTCATCTACCATGGTTTTGTTTCTCAACTAGTTGCATTAACTTTCTTTGCCCTCTATATGGTTGTTACGTATAAATCTGGACTGCTTGACTGAATATCTAAGTTTGGTTTCGGGGTATATTCTGAGTGATTTTGGGTCTACTTTCATCCATTCACTCACATTTCATAGCAATAAAAGAACATACGAACCATTTGGCACTGAAACCGGAAGGCAATTTTCATTTCCAGCAACTGGTGGAAAGATCATTGGATTTTATGGGAGTTCTGGCTCCCATCTTAAATTTCTTGGAGCATATTTCCAACCAATCTCACGTCTCTATCCGATCAAGTGTAGTGGACCATGTGAAGGCCAAGGTGGAAACGGTTGGGACGATGGAAAATTCAATGGTGTAAAGAAAATGAAATTGATGTTGGAACATCACCTTTGAGTATGACGCTAATGGTGAATCTGTATGGTCTTCTACACATGGTTAGAGTGGCAACGAAAATATCCATATGGTGAGTTCATTGAATATTTTCCATTCATGTTACAGTTGACTCTCTCTCTCTCTCTCTCTCTCTCTCTCTCTCTCTCTCTCTCTCTCTCTCTATTCTATGGCAATTTTTAGGGAAAATTATCAATTTAACCTTAATCCTAGTGTACTAATGCAAATATAGTTATATAATTTTTAATTTTGCTAATGTAATCCTAAAGATTTGTGGGAAATTCCAACATACTTATTCAACTTAATTCATGCAAGTAAGTATTGACGTGGCAGTCCACATAGGATGTTAGTTTAAGTAAAGTTGCCCAAGTCAATGTAAAGTTAAAATGACTTGCGATAATTAGACTCCACGCTAACATTTTTAGATTGACACCTGCGAAATAGGTTTAGAACTACCTTGGTAATTACCTCGAATTTTTATGAAAGTCTTTCATTTGGTTCTCTTCGATGGAAGTTTTATTTTCTTAAAATGAATCTTAATTTTTTTTTTTTTCATCTCTTCTTATCATCAATTCAACCTTTGGTAAAGAATATTTAGGCTCCATTCTTTTTACGGAAAATAACTTTTATAAATATATTTTTTCAATTTTTTGACGTTTGTTTCACGAAAAATGAATTAATTAGGGAAAACATTTTCGATTAAGAGAAAAAAGACCTCTAACATTGGGAAATTTTTTTCCACTTTTGAGAAAGAGGAAACATTTATCCATACCTTCTTTCATCTCTTTTTCCTTCATCAAATACCTTTTCCTTTTATTTATTATTATTTTTAAAATTTAAATTTTTATTATATTTTATTCTTTTTTTTTTTCCTTTTCTTCTTCGTTGGCTGATCATCGGCCCGTAGCTGAAGCCTTGCCATAGGTTGGCAAAGCTCTATCCTACCGATCCAACCACTAGGCAAGGCTCGAGCCTCACTAGAGGTCAACGGACATTGGCGAAGCTTTGGCAACTTTTGATGAGGCTCGAGCCTCACCCAAGTGCCGGATGTCGGCAAGACTCTATTGACCTTCGGTGAGGTTGAAGCCTCGCCCTAAGTGGTTGGATCTAGCGGACTCAAGCTTGCCTATAGCTAGCAAGCTTGGCCTCACCCGATCAAGCGAGGCTCTAGCTTGTCACATGTTGATGAGGCTCCAACTCACCTATGGCTAGTTGCTAATCGCTAGCCACGGTTGTGATTGGTGGCTGGCCAATGAAGAAGAAAAGGAAAAAGAAAAAGAAAAAAAGGAAATAAGAGAAAAGAATAAAATATAATTAAAAATTATTTTTCTTAAAATATAATAATAACATAATTATTGAAAGGGGTGTATGGAGGAAAATATTTTCCTTATCAAACAATAAAAAATATTTTGTAGTACATTTTCAGGTTTTAGGATAAAAACGAAAAATATTATTATATTCTTAGAAAATGACTTCTTGGCCAAAAACATCACATTTTCCATCGAATGAATGGATCCTTACTTTGGTTACATTTCATATGTTCAACAAGTTTAGTAACTAGCATAATATCCTTATTGTTCCGATGAACAGAAGAATCTATACTTATCTTTTTGGAAAATTTTCAAACGAACAATTTAAAAGGGTATATTGAATTTATAGAATTGGCCATTATATAGTTCTTTTTATTCGTGGCTTCATTAGGAGGAATGGTTTTGTGCGGTGCGGTAAGGTTCTGGCGAAGGTCTGAGGCACCTACCATCTACCACCGCCCAGTCCACCATTATATCAAGTATTAGTTTTCTATTAAACTTGAATTGTTTTATCAAAGTAAACTATGAGTGGCAGGAGCCTGTATCCATAATGATCAATGATAAAGTATGGGTTGTGGGAAGCATCCTAGAGGGAAATCAAAGCCATTGAAATGTACTGACTGATTGAAAATGTCTTTTGATTTCTTAAATTTCTTCACTTAGTATTTATTTATACATAACACAAAGGTCAATTACCACGCTTTGCACGACTGGACTCCATGAGAGCAACCTACTAAAATTGACTTCTTTTTTTTTAAAAACTAAATGAAGCGAATAAGGAAATTGAGGCATCTTAAAGGTTGTACGTGGATGCGGTGTTTGCCTAGGCCACAGTGGTCTATCTGGCATTTTTATATTGATCAATGTGACAGCTCAATCGGTAGATGCTTGCTAATTCTGCAGGTTAACTTGGACTACCCTCGTTAGTTTTTGACCTCAGTATCAGGTTATATCAGACATAATTATCCTGTTATCCAATCGCTCACGTTCGAAAGCAATACAAGAAGGCATGGACCCTTCGGTAAGGAAGAAGGAAGGTTCTTCGGCTGTGCATTGACATAGAGCAAGATCATTGACTTTCACGGAAGGTCTGGTGTCCACCCTGATGCACTAGGAGTCTACTAGGAACCAATTTCTGATTTTCGTCTCTTAAAATCCATTGGGCCATTTGGAGGTCAAGGTGGCAGTCCTTGGGATGATTCATAAAAGATGGATTGGCTATCGTCTCCATTACTGTCGAGTATGACAGGAATGGGTCTGTGGTTCAGGGCCCTAAACATGGTGAAGACGGAGGACTTCTATCGCTCGAGGTATGACCTTTAGAACATTCACTTAACCTCATAAGCGTGCAACTTCTGTGCTGTCGCTAAGGTTTTGGTTTTAAGTGGTTTGGAGGTCACGTATATATACATGAGCGTGAAATAAGGTAAGTAGAGTGCAGAGTCAAAGTAAGACATGAGAACAGTCTTTGGATTGAGTTTACATCGACAAAATGATCTTGAATGAGAATCAACCTCTGAAAGTCATTGTATGGGCATGATGTTATATCATCACAGAACGGGGACTTTCCTACTGCCTACAAAAATAACATATCAAAAAGGTATCTTTTTACTTTATAATTTTAAGTCTGGTAACAATTTTTCCTTATTTTAGTAAACTGTTCTCAAAAGCATTCCTGAAGCAATTGATATACGTTTTACAGATTCGATCATTGTTGCGGACCAGAATAGGTTTTATGCTCTAGATGCAGCGGCATTATCTGATTAGCTTTACATTGTTTGTCTAACAAAATCAACTTATCAACTGGAGTGTTCTGTTTATGCTGATTTTCAAAATTTCTAATTTTGCAAATTAAACTCGATTATCATTGAGAGTATTTGACTTCGTTTTCTTGTTGCTTTGGAGAGTATTTTGGGTATACAGTTGTTCGCTCCCTCAAATTTTCGAGCAATGAAAGAACTTTTGGGCCAAATGGTGAAGAAGATAGGAGGTAATTTTCTTTTCCTTCAATTGGTAAAAAGATTATTGGGTTTCATGGGAGTTGTGGAATCTTTCTTGATTCACTTGGAGCACATTTTGAGCCTTGACATGCTAAGCTCTACCTGCCCTATGCACTCGATATTTGAGTTTACATATGTATATGCGCATCATAAGTCAGTTTGATGTTTTGAGAATAGCATGTTAAAGAATTTATATAGAATCGTGTCTTCATCAGCTAGTCTCAAAGTCACCATCACAATATATATAATGTTGTATTTTCTGTTAGATCTCATAATATACCTGGTATATAGAATATGAACAAGATTATGTCCATGATTTGTAAACTAATCATACAGTTTAACATCAATTAATTTGATTGTCTTTGGTCTTCATATCAAGCAGAGCTATTATTTTCAGCTTGGCTTACCTTAGTTGTAGTACCGATGCTAACAGTCAGAAGTCTCTCTTGTCACCCAAATAGTTAATAATATCCTACACATGCTCTTATCTAATGCTTTATGAAAAGAAAGCAACTCAACCTCTTAAAAATGTAAATAAATTGGGCACAAACTGTTCAACACGACAATAATAGGAACAGTACATGGCTGCAGCATAATTTCTATCTTTTAGTTATGAAGTTGGGATTATCCGTTCCCACTCGTACAATCTGATCTTTTATATTGTAGTAAATGTGACTTTTGAACATTAAAAATGTGACTTTAAACTTTTACTTTTTGGTTGGAAAGAGTCTTAAAATTCATTTGAAAAAGAAAATAACATTTTCCTTAAGTTCAAGGAAACTCTCTTAAAATCCCAATCCAAATACAAATTTTAACTTTATTATGATATTTTATGTATGCAGTGAAAAAACTGTTTACTATAGTTATGGGACAAAGAGATAGCTTTCCATTTTTTCCAGGAGAACCTTAGGAGAAGAATGTATTGAAAAAATAAATATAGTCATGTTTATCTTTTATATCTGTCGCGATCAAATTTTTGGGTGTGAACCACCTAAGGTTTGGCTAATGGATTGTTAAGCCTAGACTTAACTCGGGTTTTCCTAAGCCTATACTAATTCGCCACTTAAGTTCAAATTTTTTAACATGCAAATGGATTTTATCTAGGAGTCACTACTAATCAGTTTACGGTAGGTCGATTAGATACCTAAGTAAAATAATTTGAGGATTATTTTACTCCTACGAACCAGAGACTTTGGGTACGGGGACTTGGTTACACTAGACTTCTCTAATGCCCTTTCCGTACCATTATTTTTTAAAATTTTAAAAAATGCTTCTGCAGGCAGTTTGGATTGATTTTAAATCTATTTCCTTAACATGTGAGGTGACCATGTGAGTGCGCAAACCATTAATTTAACACCCAAGAAAGCAATGAATAAATTACGGGACTTACCTTATAGCAACGAAAGCATCTGCGTTGTTAGATCAAAATTCACATCAATAACCCTAGATATGACTTCTAGTTAACACGCAATTTCTTTTCTTTTTTTTCGTTTTCACTTAATTAATGAGGATCATGCTTTATACAATGTAATATAACTAAATGACCTAATTCTAATGACAGACAATTTTTAACTAAATGGACCTAGCAACAATCACTAAATGACATGCATTTCATGAACCTAATTCTATATGACATGCACAAGACATTATATATATATATATATATATATATATATATATTTAAAAAAATGCACTCTATCCTAAGAATTGAAACTAATTTATTCTAAGACATTTTTCTTTTCATTTCTCATGAAATTCGGAATTAGAAAAATGTGAAAACTATCTAGCTAGATTAAGATTCTATCCAACTTATATTAAGGATTAGGTCAAGCTAAACCCTAATTTAAATTAAGATATTATCTTAACTTGGCAATCTCTAACCCAAGATGCGGTTTATCTAAAAAGTCTAAACTTATAATAAATTAGAAAATATTATCTAAAATTAAACTATAAGCAATTTTTATCATAATATGCAATGACGTGCAAAGAATGCCCTAATTCTCAATTTTTTCTTCTTTTTATTATTTTTTTGTTATTTTAATAAAAATTCGAAATTGAGATTGGCAAATAATTAACATGCAATTTAAATCAGTAACACGAAAATCTAACATCCTAAATTTATGTTTTTGGTATTTTTTATCTAAGAAATTCAAAATAAATAAATTTCCTATTCTGGACATGCAAAATAACCCTAAAACAAGTAACATCCTAACATGCATCTAATCTAACTCAAATATTATTATTATTATTTTTTCTTTTACGGGAGCAACCAAATAAATGCATCAAGAACAGCACGGCAACAAATCAGGCGAGATATCATACATATTCATTTAATTTTGGAAATAAATTGACGAATCGTGTCTCGTACATGAGATCGGATTAGTCAATTTTAGACAAAATCACGAATCGTATCTCGAGCATGAGATTGGATTAGTGATTTTTCCGTGCAATTGCAAGTCGTATTTCGAGCATGAAATCAGACTGTCAATCATATGCACATTGCAAAATTATGAAGATTTCCTAATTTAGAAGGCTACTTGAGTTGCGAATAATATGGCATA
The DNA here is from genome assembly GCA_016097485.1 of Eucalyptus sideroxylon x Eucalyptus melliodora. Classification (NCBI taxonomy): domain Eukaryota; kingdom Viridiplantae; phylum Streptophyta; class Magnoliopsida; order Myrtales; family Myrtaceae; genus Eucalyptus; species Eucalyptus sideroxylon x Eucalyptus melliodora. Next base: position 22,826,105 of record CM027832.1, read on the forward strand.
TCGGGAATTTCCATCATGTGCACCAATGAATATATCGAATAAGGAAACAAAATTTTTGAAAATTAAAATAGATAAAATTTTTACCTATCCAAAATATTTGCTTCCAAATTTGGTCTTCCAACGGCAACTCGTGAATCACGAAAGAGACTTGACGTGATGGCACAAGGACGGCTTGCTGTGGTGGTTGCTTCCACTAAGGAACGGTTCTAGACAGTAGCTATGGCGTCGCCGATTGCAAGATGCAAATAGCGGCTGTTGCTTGCTATTTGTACACTAGTCCGACTTGCGTCACGAAAGCGAGAGATGCTGGCTTCGCAGGGATTGACTCGCCGGACTTCATTGGTCAATGAGGTAGGGAGAAGGTGTGACGTGCATGGCCTCAACGTCGCAACGAAGTCAGCAACAACGTCGGGACAGAAGCTTCGGCGTCACAGATGCAGCTGGAGATGATGGCTCAAAAGGATGAGTCTCGGCACCACTCGGATCAATGGAGGGCGACGCCAGTAAAAGTCAGCAGCGGCCTTAGCAACACTGAATCGTGAAGCTGGTAGACCCCAATCGCGGCTACGAAGACTCACTCTTAAGGAAGAAAACCGCAACTCTCTCTCTCTCTCTCTCTCTCTCTCTCTCTCTCTCTCTCTCTCTCTCTCTCTCTCTCTCTCTCTCTCTCTCTCGTGTGTTCTCTGTGTAATGCTCCCAAATTCGCCCGGTGCACCAAGAAAGGTCTCTTTTATAGGGAGAGGGTTCAAACTCATCAAGAAAAACAGCATCTTTCATTTCCTCTTTTGGACACTTGAAATCTTCCTTGGCATCACGCAATTTCTTGTCTTAAAACATGAATATATTCACTAAATATATGACCCACGCCGACCAATCCTCTCTCTGTATCCTTTCTTCATGTAGAGATATTGAAAGAGACGATATTGCAGACATTCCTTCCTCACGAACAATAAATATTGTCAAAAGGATATATTGCCAGAATAATGAGATCAAATATATGCCCCCACATGAGACATTGTCCTTTCATCAAAATCCCTTCTTGCCCTGTTTTCCTTTAGCAGAGATATTCGGTCAAATCTTTGGATGACTTGACCGAATTTTCAATGGCTAAACATATATTCTCTGGGGACAAGCCATTCAAGTGTAGTGATGTTGCTCCCACTTATTTTTGTTAGACAAGATATTCCTTTCATCGATATCAATGTGGTTCCCATTCATCGGCTTGTCCGAACCAAGCGGTCTCAATAAAACTCAAGGCCAATAAGTTAAGTTCATCTGTTATCGGCCAATGAAAATGCAGTAAAAAAAAATAATATAAACTATATAATGAATGCTTCTAAAACTATATGTTATTTTTGTTTAGGGGCTAAAGTTTAGTCCCTAATTTTTTATGCAATAAATGAATGGTCGGGTTGTCAAAATTTAGGTGTCAATAGCTGCCCATCTTTGAAGGTGAGCTCGTAGAGATTACATTCAAAGATAAATTGAGACCTAAATTTTGATCATGCACATGCATTGAATGATTTTTTTTTTTTTGGAAAATGAATTCCATTATTGAATGCAATTTATATGATGCATGGAAATGCTAATACAAATGATAAATGGACCTGCCTGGAATAACTTACCTTTAAGGATGATAAAGTAATTCAAAATAGTTGGTGTTACATTCCAGGACCTGTACCTTTTTACAGTCGCTTGGAATGGCAGTAAGGTTTTGTAAGAAACTACTTTCCCAAGACCTATACCTTTCTATGGTCACCAAGTATGGCAGTGTTTGGTTGTGTCTAGGACTCGTACCTTTCTACGATCGCCTGAATGGGGATTCGCCTTCCAGGACCCGTACCATTCTACAGTCACCTAAACTGGGATTTTGCTTGGCTAGGACCCGAACCTTTCTTCGATTGCCTTAATCAGACTAAATCTAAAGAAAAATCTTTGGGGGACGACTCAATTAAGTGTCGGTATACCCAAAAGGGAATACCTGCACAATGACAAGTATTTAAGATATGGATAGAGATATACTTACCTGGTAACATCTATGCTCCTGGGGGATATGTCTCCTGCAAAACATGGTCATAGGAGAAGCAACATGTATTTGTAATCACAAACATGCATTAATTTAAGGGAGGATCATGGTGATTTCTATCAACCTTGCATCACCTAATTTCCATTGGGAAAGATTTCAAAAAGAATATTCCAATATGAACACATGAGTGTCATGGATGTGTCAAATGAGGGACATCTTGGTCTGAAAGGACTTTTCACTCATCCACATGAAAAGGGCCATTTTATCCTGACCTTTGATGCAGGATCTTGATAATCACTCTACCTTACCATCGTCATGCCAAACAGGAGTCCGAGCAATCTCGCAAGTGGTATGACCTTACCAGTCTGAGAGGTCTTTAACAGGGACCGTAATATCGGTTTGGTCAACGGCTTAACAAAGGAGACTTTTTGAGTCAAAGCTATTGCAAAATGACATTTCACAATTGTCTTGGGGTTTACAAGTCAAGAAGCAGGAGGTAGAAATTGTCTTACTCGCACTTCTTCGAGCGATGCTTTTAATCATATGAACTTTTACGTTAATTCAAGTGTCATAATCTAAAGATACTTTGTAAGGGACGTAGCGTAGGCTTGGTTCACGGGTTGAGAAACGAAAGGATCGTTAGGCTCAAAAAGTGTTTAGAGGGTCAAAGTTGGTGATCATCCTGATGTCTCTACCAATTTTCCTCTCCAATGTCGAAGATTTTCTTTGCATCCATTGATTGCAACAGTACTTTTTCAGTACCGTCTTGTTCGGGGGTATGACTCACTACATGAAATGTTTGATTTTTCTTTGGGCATTGGCCTTACTTTTATTAGGCACACTGCTTTTTTCATGTCTCATTTTTTGCACTTATTTTCTTTGAACAAAGTCTCCATTTTTGTTAGCATTCTAGTTCATGCCACTTGAATGTTTTTGTCTTGCGCCAGTGTGGGGGATGATCACTGACTGGGTTTAACATGAAATGAATTTATAGGCTCAAGTGGGCTATGCAATGGATAAAAGTGTATAGGATAGAGAAATAATTGCTTTTTGTCATCTTAAGGCACTTTAAATTATTGTAGAAGTTATGCTACGAAAGCAATTCTCGAAGGTTGATACAAGCGTGAGTAAGAAAATTCTTACTATCCATTTCAAATTTGTCCCAATGTGGGATGATCCTTGGCAGGGATAATTTAAAAAATCCTCAAGTGTGTGGGCTCAAAGGGCTACATGATGGGTACCTATAGTGTTTCGGGTATGAGAAGAAACTACCTCTCATCACTTCGGTTTACGTGCCCTTTGTGAGATCATCCTTTCCCTTGCGGGCATGGAATTTTTCACAAAACTCACTAGGGATTAATGTATGGAACAAGGCTTGCCTTTCATCATTCCAATGTACCCTATTTGACATATTCAATTTACCTCACACAATACATCAAGGAAAAAAATGCAAGATTTGCAACAAATTTGAACAATTCAACTCATTGAGGTATATCTTATTCATCATAAAAATACTTGCAGTTCAAAACATGACATTGCAAATTCTATCATGGATAATACTTCTTGGCAGCATTAGAATTAACTGGAGTGGAAAACTCACAACCATCCATTTCTATCAAGATCAAGGTGCCTCCAGGAATTACCTTCCTCACCACGTATGGACCGTTGTAATTTGGAGCGAACTTGCCCCCAGGGTCGGGAGAAATTAGCAATAGCTTCCTTAGAACAAGATTATTTACCTCGAAATGTCTTGGTCGTACCTTTCGATTGAAAGATTTGGCCACTCTTTGCCGATAAGTTTGGCCATGGCAGAGAGCCCTTAGTCTCTTCTCATCAATCAAGTTTAACTGCTCAAGTCTTTGTTGCGACCATTCTGCCTCAGACAACTTCGCTTGGGATAAAACTCTCAAAGAAGGAATCTCTACTTCTACAGGTAGAACTACCTCCATGCCATACACCAGAGCAAAAGGGGTTGCCCCAGTAGAAGTGCAGATCGATGTCCAGTACGCCATTAGTGCGAAGGGTAACCTGTCATGGATAATTCTCGGCTGGCTTAGCCAAGATCTTTTTAATGTTCTTATTGGCGGCTTCCACAGCCCCGTTCATATGAGGCCGATAAGGGGGCGAATTCAAATGCTTAATCTTGAACTCGCTGAATAACTCATCAACAATTTTGTTGTTCAAATTTTCCCTGTTGTCAGTGATGATTGCCTCAGGGACGCCATAGTGAGCAATTATGTCACGTTTGATGAATTTTGCAACATTGTGTGTAGTGACACTTGCAAAGGATGTAGTTTCGATCCATTTGGAGAAATAGTCTATCGCCACCAAAATGAATCGATGGCCATTGGAAACCTTAGGATTTATTGGGCCGATCACATCAATGCCCCACATTGAGAAGGCCATGGCTTGGAAAACTGATGCAGCTCAGTTGGAGGAACATTTATCATATCACCATGGATCTGGCAATGGTGACAACTTCGTACGTGCTTGATGCAGTCACTTTTTAGTGTGAGCCAGTAGTAGCCTAATCTCATAATCTTCTTAGCCATCACATGCCCATTCATATGAGGGCCACATACTCCTTTGTGCACTTCCTACATGATTTGAGTAGCTTCGGCTACACCCACACACCACAACAAGACTGAATCATAAGATCTCTTGTACAAATTTTTGCCACTGACGAAGAATCTGGAGGCCATCTTCGTGATGTACTTCCTATCAGTCGGAGTGCTTCCTTCGAGAAATTCCTGCTTTTTAACGTAGTTCATGATATCGTAATACCATGGTTTTCCATTAGATTCTTCAATCGCGATCATACAATAAGCCGGCTTTGGCAAAACCTCTATTTTCAATGGCTCGACTTCTAACCCGCCAATGACTTGCAACATAGATGACAAAGTCACGAGTGCATCCGCAAATTGATTATGAGACCTGGGCAAGTATTCGAATGAAATTTCCTTGAACTCCTTTACCAGATCTTCTAAGTACTTACGGTACGGGAGCAATTTGGCGTCTTTAGTCTTCCATTCACCTACGGTTTGCAATATGATTAGCACAAAATCTCCAAATACTCTTATCTTGGCCACATCCATCTCGATTGCAGCTTGAAGCTTGAGAATGCAAGCTTCATACTCAACCACATTGTTAGTGCATGGGAATATCATAATTGTCCCAATACCAAAGCTTGATAGGTTTATGGCTCCATCGAAGAACATTGTCCATGAATCTTCTCTTACATTCAAGACACGGTCATCTGGGAAACTGTCATCATTATTTGAGACTTCTGGATTCTTGGCCAATATATCAGCGATCACTCGACCTTTAACTGACTTTTGTAGCATGAATTGCACATCAAATTCTGAGATTAAAATTTGCCACTTAGCCAACTTACCCACCAAAGCTGGCCAATCGAGCAAGTACTTGATAGGATTGTTCTCAGTCACGAGAAAAATCTGATAATATAGCTTGTATTGTCGCAATCTATGCAATACCCACACTAATGCAGCACAGGTTTTTTCAGCATCAGAATATTTCAGTTCTGATACAGTGAACTTTTTGCTCAAGTAATAGATGGCTCGTTCTTTTTTATCAACAGGGCTTTCCTGAGCCAACATTGCACCCAATGATTCACTATGAATGGTGAGATAGAGAATCAAAGGATGCCCCAGTGATGGCGGGACAAGCACTGGTGGATTTATCAAATACTGCTTCAACTTGTCGAACGTTTCTCGACATTCATCATTCCAGTTGATTTGTGCATTCTTCTTCAAAAGCCTGAAGAATAGCTTGGCAGTTTCAGAAAGTTGGGAAATGAATCGCGCAATGTAATTCAATCTCCCCAAGAGACTCCGAACTTCTTTCATCATCGACGGAGGTTGCAACTCACATATGGCCTTAGCCTTGGAGGGTCAATCTCAATCCCCTTACTGCTCACAATAAATCCGAGTAATTTACCGGATGTCGTTTCAAACACGCATTTAGCCGGATTTAGTCGAAGCTTGAACTCACGGAGTCGATCGAACAACTTCTTCAAGGTTTCGACATGGCTTTTCTCAGGTTGGATCTTTACAATCATATCATTAACATAGACCTTGATCTCTTGATGCATCATATTGTGAAATAGTGCTACCATGGCTTGCTAGTAAGTTGCCCTTGTGTTCTTGAGTCTGAAAGGCATGACCTTATAATGGAAGGTTCCCCAGGGGGTGATAAATGCAGTCTTCTCCTTATCTTCCTCCTTCATCCTTATTTGGTTGTACCTGGAAAAACCATCCATAAATGAGAATAGTTCAAATCTGGCAGTACTATCCACAAGGACATCTATGTGTGGTAACGAGAAATCATTCTTTGGGCTAGCCTTATCCAAATCCCGATAATCGACACAGACTCGAACTCTACCATCTTTCTTCATCACCAGCACGATGTTAGCCACCCATTCTAGGTATTGTGAGACTTTAATAAATCCCACCTTTAAATGTGGCACCCCTTGACGGCCCCCAATCCATTAGGATCGCCACAGCTTACTTGTCACACATCCTACTAAATACCAGTAAGGTAACCCTTTTAATTTAAATGAAACCATAGTTCATGGGGGGTTGATCAGTAAAATACTTTTCCATTTTTATTTTTTTTTGTAAAGGTCCCAACGCAGTTCATTAGCGAAAGCATAAACAAGTCTCACCATCTCTCCCTCCCACAACAATAATGCAATGCACACCAACTATGCACTAGAAGAAAAGATAAAGCCGATTCACTTTTATTTATATTTTCATGATGGACGTTTCGGGTCGATACAAAAAGGCCAAGATTTTTAACTATACTTGGCTATCCCAAAAAGAGAACTTGACCCTATATTAAACATGTACATCCCTCCATCGACAAGTGTTGGCTATCCCCAAAAAGAAAGTGTCAGCTCCCACTAGTCCTACGTGCCATCACACCCACCCCGATGCATCGGGCGGCAGCAGCGGTAACAACCCTATCATCACCCCATTATGTCGAACGTGAACGGACAAAAACTCTTGGATGATAGGGCCATCAGCTGAACCCACGTCGTATATCACCAATACTTGAACTTGGACATACTCTAGACTAGGTATACTAATACAGGAATGCTCGGTGCACTCCACCTTGACGTTAGTAGGTATGCCATAGAAGGTACCACGCACAACTGGTGAAAGAGGCATGTTTCTAATATGAAATGTTAATCCCCAAAAGGGGTGAGTACAACCACTCAGCAGTAAAGATCTGCCACACTACATAGCGCATAAAAAAAAACGATTAAGGTATCATAAATAAAACACATATCATTCATGCATTCAAGCATATCTTACCTTGCAGCCATACATATATCACCATGCCATATGTGCATATACCACCATGCACTTATCATTAAGCAGTCACGCATATATCACCATGCCATATGTACACATCCATGCGCATGATACAGTCTCAATTTTTATCTTTCTAGGGACCAGTGTTTGCATCTCTCAATTTATCGCTCGCATCCAACCGGCATCACGAGGAAGCTCGCATCCAACCGGCATCACGAGGAACCTTTGGCACAAACCTCCGGGCATCCGGCATACAACCTCCGGGCATCCGGCATACACACTCCGGGCATCTCGTACCCCAACTAGCATCACGAGGTATCCCCCCGGCACACACCTCTGAGGCTTCACCTTCGAGCATCCTGAAACTCCCGAGGACATCCGGCACACACACTCCGGGCATCTTGATACTCCTGAGGTATCGTCGGCTCACACCTCCGACGATCTTGTTGTTATCTCAATTTATATTCACATACAAATCTCAATTTCAAAATGGCATTTGATGCATCAATATCAAAAGTCTCAACCAGCTTTTTGATGCCACATAACATGCCATATGTCATCACATATGAAGCAAAATCAACCACTCAAAGTATTGCATCACATGGAAAAATTCATTTATTTTTTATAACACATCAATTTTTAGATAAAACAGAATACACACCTTTGGTTAAAACTCTAGGAAAATTAGTGAATGGTATAAATAAATTTTGAAAACTTGACACATTATAGACAAGACCTAAAGGCAGATATCTCATGAAAAACACCATACCAAAAGAATCTCACACAAAACAGTACGGTCCATGCATCACAGTCTTCAAAATTTTAACACTTCAGCTTGCACAGTTTCGGAAGCAAGTTAAATTAAATATCCAAATGAACTCCAAAAATTCTGAAATTTTGAATGTATAGACAAGTCATAAAATTAAATATCTCATGAAGAAATCGAAACCCAAATCATTCTAGATTAATAGATATAGACGATTAATTCCCCCTCTTCTCGGTGTCGTTTTTCCAGATTATCTTCTTTCAAAGGAAACTCGTTTCCATGATTTCGATATGTCCATTTCTTCTTAAATTTTAGTATGTTATACCTCAGAATATTATCTACAACTTTAATTCAGGACACATGAGCAAAATTTAATTGTATGATTTTATAAAAATCACAGAATCATACTAGGTCGAAGTAGCATTTTCCCAGATCCAGTTTCTTCAAAAGACAATGATTTCACCGACCTATTTTTGTTCATTTCCTATAAATTTTTTATATGTTTTACCTCAAGAAGTACAATACAACTTTCATTAAGAACTCAAAGTGATATTTTCGCAAGAAAGCTACTTTACAGTCCACAAAATCACTAAAGGTCAGCACAACAAATTCCAGATCTAATCTCTCCAAAAGAAAATTATTTCACCAGGAAATCCTTGTCCGTCTTGTCTCAAATTTTAATATGTTATTCCTCAAGATGTTCTCTACAACTTTTATGAAGAGATCGAAGTGAGATTCCAAATAAAAAGTCACATGCGGCTCACAAACTGGTGAAGGTTCGGACTGGTTTTTCCAGAAAACAGCATGCTAGGCCAACGAATTTCTCCCCATAGTTTCGACCTTTCATCACATCTACCACAACCAAAATTTACCATCTTCTATACACACAACATAGCAAGAAAAGGGTAGGTTTTAGGACTCTACTTGCCTCAAATTTAAGCACAAAACAGCGACAAACGGCAGGCAAGGCGGCGAACGAACGGCGGCGAGCTAGGCGGACGATTGGCGGATGGACCTCCCTCTTCCTCTCGCACGCACGGCCTCTTTCTCTCTTCCTTTCCTTTCTCTCTTTCTCTCCTCTTTCTCTCGGATGACTCTCTCTCTTCCTCTCCTCTTTCTCTCGTTTAATCCGCCCCCCTCACTCTCTAATTTCTTCCCTCTCATCATTAGTCATCATGATCATGCATGCCGGTGCCACTTGGCAATTGCCATGCAAGATGGGCTTAAATCCGGCTGGGCTTGGGCCAGCTTGGTCGATGGCCCAATGGGGCTTCATGGGCTGACCTTTTGGCCCACTTTAAGCTCAACACTCTTGGGCCTAAAGTCCAAACTTAAATGGCCCAAAATTTTCTTAATTAAATCCATGTTTACTTTTAGTAATTTACCTTAATTCTTCTCTCTTATAAATATCAAATTATAAATTCATATAGCCATAAAACTTGTAATCACAAATCCATAAATTTCAATTTATAAAACACATGGCCAATGATACAATTTTCTTTCCTATCAAATTAATTATCCACTAAAAGCTTGGCCATAAATCTCATTGCAAAGCATGCATCAAATGGCTACAATTCAACTTAAGGGTACTTCCATTACCTATTCATAGACTTTAATGCTTCTAGAGATTGCCATGAATTTTGGGATGCCACATTAAAAGCTTCATCACCTCTTCCTCTATCTTCTTTGAGAGTTCAGGTTTAGTTCTCCGTAGCCTTTGCTTCTTAGGTGGGACATCTGAATTAGTAGGTAGGCCATGCTCCACAATTGACGGGTCTAAACTAGGCATGTCAACATAGGTCCATGCAAAGACATCCTGATATTCTTTCAGTAGTTGGATTAGGCGCTCGGCCTCATCTTTGGGGAGATTTGCCCCAATTTTGACCTCCTTGGCTTCTTTAGTGTCACTTAAATTAATAGTGACAGTCTGCTCAGATGTAAGAACCTTGGCTTTTTCATGTTGTTCCTAACTATGCTACACCTCAATGGAATCTTCGATAGAGTCTTCGGGATTATTATTATCAGTATTTGTTGCATAGGATTGGACCATTTCCACATCTTTGCATGCTATAATAAGATTGTCCCTGAAACAGGAAATAGATGAATCAAAAAGACAAACAAGGTAACCTGCATTATTTATTTTTTGAAAGATTTTTGAAAGATTTTTGAAAAGGATTTGCAAAAGCATTTTTCAAACATTTTGACACAAGAAAGCATGATGAAGCCCAGGCCTCAAAATTTTCCTTGGATTTTTCTTTTCTTTTATCGGTTGAATATCATCACCGGGCTAATTTGGTGTACCTCATCATGCCCTCAAAATAAAACTTGTAATTCTATTGAAATTCATCAATCAATTACATTTATTAAATGGGAAATGCGATCCTCAAGCCCTAAAAGAAAAGCAAAAAAGAAGAAATCGAAAACAAATCCTAAAAGCATTAAAGATTCCCACACAGGGGAATATGGAAAAGCAATAAACGAGTTACTCTTGTGGGCCAGGGTCCAAATCTTCTGGAGGTCCTTCATCGATGGTTCCTATGCAAAGGTCCTCGAACAAGCTTGTAACTCTTTCCAATGCATCATTAGGGTTCTTTGTCTCCGGGAGTGTCAGATCATCCATGCCACCTTATCCATTTGGAACTATGTCGCGAGGGTCAATGTAAAAGCTGGGAGGAGCCGAATACTTCACCAAAGAGTCGAATTTTCCGCTTGGCTGCCCCAGGGTGTCTATCACTTCTGCTTCTTCTTGCATCATTATCGGAGGACCAATGAATGTCTCGTGAATGTTTGGAGGTTGTGAGTTTCGCCTCCCTCGCCCTTGGTTAGGTGGCGGGTTCTGCCTTTCTTATCTTCGCTCTCTAGAACTTTCTCCGCCTCTTTCATGGTACCCTAATCCAGCAGAATGGGACCTTTGAGGGGCTTCAATGGGGTTTTGAATGCCGTGACCATTTCTTCCAAGACCGCTACCAGGAACGAAACCATTTCTAACCATCGCCCTTCCCACCATGAGAGCAGCATTTGAAACTTCAGGAGTTGGCGATGGTGAGTCTTGAGAAGCATGAATAGTGGATACCAACTCAAACGAGTGGTAACTCGATTCGAACTCAAAGTCTGGCTCCACATAGGGGATGGCTGTCTCATGATAAATTCGGTGATCTTCTTCTCCATAGACAGTGACCAACTTCCCTTTGATCACGAACTTCGCTGCTTGATGTAGACTTGAAGGCACCACTCTAGCAACATGTATCCAGGGATGACCTAGTAGAAAATTAAATACGATAGGGATGTCCAGCACTTGAAAGGGAATGTTGAAGACGATTGGCCCTATTTGTACATCGAGGTGGATTTGCCCGATCACCTCCTTCTTTATGCCATCAAAAGCTCACATAGAAGTCTTAGCAGCATGTATCCTGGATGGGTCTATTTTGAGGCGGTGAAAAGTAGCCAATGGGCATATGTTTAGGGTGGACCCATTGTCAATAAGCACTCGAGACACATGAGAAGCCTTGTGCTTGACAGATATGTAAAGTGCCTTGTTATGCCCCTACCTTCAAGAGGGAATTGCTTATCAGAAAAAGCAATCAAGTCCTTGAGAAGGATTGATTTCACAAATTCCTCTAGTTTGTCCGCCTCGACCGTCTCTGGCACACGAATTCCACTCAGCACCTTCATCAGCGACTTTTGATGCACGGGGGATGTTAGCAAGAGTTCGACTAAGGAAATCTAAGCATGCATCTTCCGCAACTGGTCAACCACACTATACTTGCTTGCTTTGATCACGGCCAGAAATTCCTCAATCTCTTCATCAATGATAGGCTTTGCAGGTTGGGTGCCTTTCTGAGCATAAGTCCAACCAGACCTCGTAATCAGGTCAACATCTAGGTCGTAGGACCAAGGCACTGCCTTATATACGATTGAGGCATCTCAATCACTATCTCCTCGTCGGATGCATCTTCTAGTGGGGGCATATCCATGAGTGATGGATCTATTTCTTCCTTATCATCATCGAGTGCAGCCTGCTCCTTCTCCCAATCGATAATGATATGGGAAATAGTAGAAACTATGCAGTTATGGTTAGCATACACGATGATACCATCATCCACCATTTTGGCAACCCTTTCTTTCATCAGTGACAGGGGAATGTCCTCATGATCTAGATAATATCCAGCTCTCACCAGTCCATTGTAGGCATCCACCACGTGCACCTTCGAGTTCTTACTTCGACTAGCTTTAAACCCGAATATGGCATTCACCCTATCCTCATGCTTCGGATTCTTTTTGACATTCGGTTGAGCGGTGTTGAAGGCAAATGCCTTGGTGTCTAATAAGTTTTGGACCTTATGCTTCAAAGTTATACATTCATCAGTCGAATGTCCTATTTCCCCCATATGGTATTCGCATTTCTTAGAGGGGTCATAGTTTGAAAATTTTTCAGCATTGGGTCGCTTTGGCTCATAAGACAGCAACCCCTTCTTTTGAAGAACCTTTAAGACCTGGGATAGAGGGTCAGGAAGAGGAGTGAATTGCCTTCTAAAAAACTGCTGAGGCGCGGTCGGACGGACGGACTCCGCCTTGTTGATTCTTAGGGACATGAACAATTGGAGGCTTGCTAGATTGTGCATATGCAACATTAACTTCCATGCTTGGTTCTTTATCTTTCTTCATGGTCAACCTTTTACCTTGATAGGTCGGTTCATTGAACCATCCATCTCTTAGCCCAATCTCGATTTGCTCACCCACCGGGATAAGTTGGTTGAAGTTCTCAACATATGTGCTAGCCATTCAGTTACGGAACTCAAACGGGAGAGTCTTGATGAACAACTTCATCAACTCCTCGTTTGTAGGCTCAAGAGTGATTTGAGCTGCCAGATTTCGCCACCTCACGGCATACTCTTTGAACGATTCGCTCCTCTTCTTCTCCATCCTCTCAAGATCTTCTCAGGAAGGTGTAATGCCCATGTTGAACTTGTACTGCTTGAGAAACGTGTTGGCCACTTCATTCTAGGTGTCGAGAAGGTTCACATTCTTCATGACATACCAGCTCAACGCAGGCCCGGTCAAACTTGCATGGAATGATTGAATCATGAGGGGCTCGTTCTTGACATATTGGGCCCTGCGTACGTGGTACATTTGCAAATGAGCTTTTGTGCAGGAAGTACCATCGTATTTCTCGAAGTCTGGCATTTTAAACTTTTTTAGCATCTTGACCTTCTCATAGATCGAGAGGTCGAACGGGAGTGAGTTTTGTGATTCCTGCAGTTATTTTACTTTCTCTTCCAGTTTTGCGAAGCGTTCATCTTGCTTTGTCTTAGGAATGTTGACAAGCTTAGCCTTTTCCACATTGATCGGGAATGAGTCGTCTTCCGGCTCAGGTAGGTCATCCTCACCCATTTGGGCCTTGTTTGCCTGCTTCTGGACAACTATCTTAGGGAGAGCGGGTGCAGGAGTCGGATTCACTTGGAGGGATTGGATTTGAGTTGTTATAAGCTCTATAGAGGTGGCTAACTGTTAGAGTTGGCCTTCCATAGCGGAGATACGATCACGCATTTCGGTTTGGTCAGCCATTCTAGCTCTTAATCGCGTAATAATTGGCGAGCATGGAGGATTTGTTATCGCCTAAATTGAATAAATGAACAAAAATAAGTATCTCATATGAAATATGCCGGTCCATGGCAACGATCTAGAACTTTTATTCATCAATGGAGCTTTTGACAAGCCTAACAAAATAGAAACTTGAAATGCCCTAAACAAATGAACTAGGAAAGTAAATGACTCAACTTCCTAAACATCAATCTAGAAATGAAAACGATGAGATTGATTCAAGACTTCATCTAGTTTGATCAATATACACTCAGGACACCATTCGGCGCAATTGCTTATTCTCCTCTTGAGCTTTTTCGGCAACCCTTTTGAGGCGTTTATTCTTAGCACGGTTGGTGACCCTCAGTGGCACCTCTGGTATCTTTGGAAGTAGCTCCTCTGGAACCTTGTGTTGTTGAATGTACTTTGTTGAGGCATAGTACTTCCTCTCTTTACCCTTAAGCTCTTCCTCGGGCCATTTGAGTTTTCGTGGATGGTACATGTCCCACATTGATTTGATCATGAGAATGGAATCTTCATGGTCTCGGTTTCCATCAACGAAGCTTACTCAGAGCGAATCCGCTTGCAATGCTGAGGGAAGCTCTTGCATGACCTGATACTAATGAGTCACTGTAGTCGAGATAGTACTCCAATGCTCCAGTGAATCCTAGTAAAGGGATTGGGCCAACACCTCCACACGAGAGTCTTGCCACACAAACTTGGAACCACTTAGCATGCCATAGGAAACCCTTGGAAGTTGGTTTTTTCATGAAAGCTAGTCATCTAGAATAATGGTAATCCGGTGCATGCTTTTGGTTGTTCTCAAATCTCATAATGGGGTGATTAGAGTCATTAACATAATGTATAGTCATTAGACCACCAAACCCTTTTATATGAGAAAGAAACCACATTTGCAAAAGCTCAGGAGAGGAATGGAGAGTCTTATCACCACCTCCTTTAAATCGAGCGAGGGAAAGAAAAGTGTTAGTCAGAATAGTGTTTACAAAATTCTTTCCTTCCAACATTTGTTTAACTAATTGAGCGATCAAAGGGTTAATAGCATTCTTGCAATAAGGAAAAACTATAAACCCAAAGAAAGCTAAACGGAAAACCCTTTGCATTTGAGATGAAGTGCCATTTTCAAAACATTCTTTCAAAAAAGATAAAGGACATGTGTCGCGGTGAGCCTTTAAAACCTTTCTTATATTGTCCTCCTTAATTCTTAAAAAATCAGATAAGGCCACAATGGAATCTATTTCGATAGGTGGATTAATTAATTCAGCTTTCAAGGACTTTCTTATGGCAATGCTATACTCTTCCAAGGTGGGAGTGAGCTCATGCTTACCGCTGAAGATAAAAGTAGAAGTCTCGGGGCACCAACAGTGGGCGAGTGCTTGGATGAGGCCGCCATGAATGTTGATATGCAGTAGGGGAAGTAGTCGACCAATGTGCGACTACGAATTGACGGCCAGCTTGGTCTAACTTGTCCCACCAAGTGCTAAGCTCTTCCTTAGGAGGGAGAATAATCCAAATGTCCGGTGTCCCCATTGTATATTGATCAAGACTCAAGACAATCCTAATGCCATGGACAAATGAAATAATATGATGAAGTAAGTAAATCACAAAGGCAAAAATTTAGAGAACTTACTTTACCAATGAGGGGCAATCATCTAGACATGCACATGGTAAGTGGCTTGATTTCTAATCTATAAGGCTTATTAAAGTGGAGCCACAAGGATGATCAGACTAGCCATGAGCATGTGGATTATGTCGGGTCCTCATGACTCCAGCTTGGTGAAAGAGCCGACCTAGGTTGTGGGCATGCGAACCGAGGTGGGTACTTTTGACACCAAAAAAGAAATTTTGGGATTGAGATGGGCGACTCGTACTACGGGCAGGCGGTCAGAGTGGCATTCATTTCAATATCATCCTAGATGATCCTATGTGGCCTAGGTCTGGCGGTAGGTTGTGTGTGCAAAAGTGTAGTGTAAATGCAAAGCATACATGACAGTTTATATCAAACAATACTTCGTTCATGGAAATAAACCATATATTCCTACACCTCCCTGCAAAACAAAGGTCAGCAAACACTTCCCCTTATACCTCTCGTCCTGCGAAAACATTTAACACCTTAAAGGTTAGGGATGTACCTGGGATCCTCGTTGCCAAACAAAAGCATTTTTTTCAAATTGAAGAGAAAATTGGCCTAAGTCTGCTAAGAGTTTTAACTCGGGCTCCCCAGCAAAGTCGCCAAGCTGTCGCGACCAAATTTTCAGGTGTGAACCACCTAGGGTTTGGCTAATGGATTGTTAAGCCTAGACTTAACTCGGGCTCTCCCAAGCCCATACCAATTCGCGACTTAAGTTCAAATTTCTTAACATGCAAATGGATTTTATCTAGGAGTCGCCACTAATCAGTTTACGGTAGGTCGATTAGACACCTAAGTAAAATAATTGGAGGATTATTTTACTCCTACGAACCAGAGACTTTGGGTACGGGGACTTGGTTACACTAAACTTTTCTACTACTCTTTCGGTACCATTTCTTTTTATTTTGAAAAATATTTTTGCAAGCAGTTTGGATTGATTTTAAATCTATTTACCTAACATGTGAGGTGATCATACGGGTGCGTAAACCACCAATTTAACACCCAAGAAAGTAATGAATAAATTACGAGACTTACCTTGTAGCAACGAAAGCATCTGCGTTGTTAGATTAAAATTCACATCAACAACCCCAGATATGATTTCTAATTAACACGCAATTTATTTTCTTTCTTTTTTTCACTTAATTAATAAGGATCATGCTTTATACAATGTAATATAACTAAATGACCTACTTCCAATGACAGGCAATTTCTAATTAAATGGACCTAGCAACAATCACTAAATGACATGCATTTCATGAATCTAATTCTATATGACATGCGCATGACATTATATATATATATATATATATATATATATATATTAAAAGAAGCAATCTATCCTAAGAATTGAAACTAATTTATTCTAAGACTTTTTTTTGCATTTTTCATGAAATTCGAAATTAGAAAAATGTGAAAATTATCTAGCTAGATTAAGATTCTATCAAACTTATATTAAGGATTAGGTCAAGCTAAACCCTAATTTAAATTAAGATATTATCTTAACTTAGGAATCTCTAACATAAGATGCGGTCTATCTAAAAAAAAATCTAAACTTATAATAAATTAGAAAATATTATATAATATTAAACTATGTGCAATTTTTATCCTAATATGCAATGACATGCAAAGAATACCCTAATTCTCAATTTTTCTTCTTCTGTTTTTTTGTTTTTTTAATAAAAATTCGAGATTGAGATCGGCAAATAATTAACATAAAATTTAAATTAGTGACATGAAAATCTAACATCCTTAATTTATGTTTTTGGTATTTTTTATCTAAGAAATTCGAAATAAATAAATTTCCTATTCTAGACATGCAAAATAACCCAAAACAAGTAACATCATAACATGCATCTAATCTAACTCAAATATTATTATCATTATTTTTTCTTTTACGGGAGCAAACAAATAAAGGCATCAAGAACAACATGGCAACAAATCCAGCAAAATATCATCCATGTCCATTTAATTTTGGAAATAAATTGACAAATCGTATCTCACACATGAGATTGGATTGACCAATTTTAGACAAAATCATGAATCGTATCTTGAGTGTGAGATCGCATTGGTGATTTTTCCGTGCGATTGTAGGTCGTATTTTGAGCATGAAATCGAACTGTCAATCATATGCATGTTGCGAAATTAGGAAAATTTCCTAATTTAGAAGGCTACTCAAGTTGCGAATATCATGGCATATCGGGAATTTCCATCACGTGCACCAATGAATATATCAAATAAGGAAACAAAATTTTCGGAAATTAAAATAGACAAAATTTTTACCTATCCCAAATATTTGCTTCCAAATTTGGTCTTCGAACGGTGGCTTGTGAATCACGATAGAGACTCGATGTGGTGGCACAAGGACAGCTTGCTGTGGTTGTTGCTTCAACTAAGGAACGGTTCTAGACAGTAGCCAAGGTGTCTCCGATTGCAAGATGCGAATAGCAGCCATTGCTTGCTATTTGTACGCTAGTCCAACTTGCGTCACAAAAGCAAGAGATGCTAGCTTCGCGAGGATTGACTCGCTGGACTTCATTGTTCAATCAAGCAAGGAGAAGATGTGATGTGCATGGCCTCGACGTCACAATGAAGTTAGCAACAACATCGGAACAGAAGCTTCGGCGTCACAGATGTAGCTGGAGATGACGGCTCAAAAGGATGAGTCTCGGCACCACTCGGATCAATGGAGGGAGACGCCAGCAAAAGTCAGCGGCGGCCTTAGCAACGCTAAATCTTGAAGCTGGTAGACCCCAATCGCGACTACGAAGACTCAATCTCAAGGAAGAAAACCGCAACTCTCTCTCTCTCTCGTGTGTGTTCTCTCGTGTAATGCTCCCAAATTCGCCCAATCTGCGAAAGGTCTCTTTTATAGGGATAGCGTTCAAACTCATCAAGAAAAACAACATATTCCGTTACCTCTTCTGGACACTTGAAATCTTCCTTGACATCACGCAATTTCTTGTCTTAAAACATGAATATATTCACTAAATATATGACCTACGCCGACCAATTGTGACACCCCGAACCCATCGCAAGTCGTCACCAGCGCCGGTGTTACACTTGATTTCCTTTTCTATCTTGTACTTAAAACAAGCGTCGTTAATCACAGGCATTTTTTTTTTTTTAAAGCGGTCCCAGCGCGACTCATAGCGGAAGCAAATTAAACATCTCAATCTCTCCTCTTACTAACCATGATACCAATACACACCAGCTAAACATCAGGATTTTATAAACGAACATCGACACTTTATTTACATATTCTTTTAGGATGGGACTCCTCCTTTCTTGGGTCGATACAAAACAAGAAAAGCGAGGACTCTGCCATGTCTTGCCTAAAATCTCAAAAAGAAACTATCAACCCACAACATCAAGCGCACAACCCCCCATCGAAAGTGTCGATTATCTACATCAAAAAGATTCAGCTCCTACTCATCGCGCGTGGGTCTCACACCCAACCTGGTGCATTAGGCGGTGGCGGCGGCAACATCCCTCGCATAGCTCCATCTCGACGAACGTGCACAGAAATGAACTCCTGAATGACAGGACCCCCAGCCAGGCCCACGTCATACATCACTAGACAACATACTCGGATAAAAGTCAGTCCGGGAACAGAGGGACAGTCTATCTCAACACACTCGACCTCTACATCGGATGGTATCCCGTAAAATGTACCACGCGTGACGGCAGGTAGCGGCATACTTGCTAATCTGAAATGTTATCT
This sequence comes from Eucalyptus sideroxylon x Eucalyptus melliodora, assembly GCA_016097485.1. NCBI lineage: Eukaryota > Viridiplantae > Streptophyta > Magnoliopsida > Myrtales > Myrtaceae > Eucalyptus > Eucalyptus sideroxylon x Eucalyptus melliodora. The sequence goes on from CM027832.1 coordinate 22,845,182, forward strand.
CCAAAAAGGGGTGAGTACAACCACTCAGCAGATAGGGAAATCCAATAACATCCCAATGCATCATGCATATCATCACACGTTGCAAGCATCACTTACCTTGTAATCATGCGTATCATGCATCATCACATCATATATATCATCATCATCATGGCATATCATATATCATTATCATCATCATGCATTTCATCATGCATATCATACCATGGATGATCATGTTGTCACATCACACACCATCATCATGCATCATCATGCATATATTATCATAGGTGATCATCATATCACATCACATGCCATCGTCCTTATGCATCATCATGCATCATCATGCATATATTATCATAGGTGATCATCATATCACATCACATGTCATCATCATCATGCATCATCATGTCATGAGTTAATTATCATCTTTATCTTTCAATTTTGATCACCACATCACCCATTTCTCAAATCATCAATCTCATCATCAACCCTTTGGGCGAAACCTCGACGGGGTTCCCGGCAAACTCAGCCATCCCATGGCCACCGGGCTTCCGGCCCCCCACATTTCGGGCATCTCGCATCTCAACTAGCATCACGAGGCATTCCCTTCGGGCAGAAACCTCTGACATGGCTTCCGGCCTTTACCCTTCTAGCCGGGCAACCCGCACCCAAATCTTGGCATCGCGAGGAACCTCCGGGCATGTATCCAAGATACAACCGGACTTCCGGCCCCCCACATTCCGGGCATCCTGAATCTCCCGGGGAATCTCCTCGGAATTACGCCACCAGGCCACCGGACATCATCCTCCACCACAACCTCTTACTCACATATCATTTTCCACATTCACCATCCTTTTAATCTTATTATTACATGGCATATGATTCACGCATCCTTCACAATTTATGATCATACATACACCAATGTCATACAACAATGCATAATAAATTCAATGGAATTCATGGCCAATAAAATAATCACTTTTTATTTTATTATTATTATATTATTATATTATTATATTTATTTATTTTCATAAATAAATATTAAATTTAATATCTATGATTTTCCCAAAATCATAATATTCAAACAATCGCTAAACAAATCAATAGGATTACAATTTCATTCAAATTTCATCTTGGCCAAAGTCTTGGGATACTTTGTTTATTAAGATTTAAATTTATAAATCTCATGGCCAATTATTAATCTATAAATTTAAATACACAAATCATCAAATTGAAAGACAAATTGGCTAAGGCATAAGCCAAAAGAAATTCTATCACCTAATTAGGAACTTCAACGCACCTTATGGCTTGGCATTAAATTTGGGATGCCACAACTCTCCCCTCCTTAGAGAATTTCATCCTCGAAATTCAAGCACTACTCGCACCTTCTTGAAACAAATAGGGATACTTTTCCTTCATCTGATCCTCACTCTCCCATGTGGCTTCCTCCACGTCATGATGTCGTCATAACACCTTAACCAATGGGATCTTTTTGGTCCTAAGAATTTGCTCCTTTCGATCTAATATCTGCACAGGCTCCTCAATGTAACTTACTTTCTCATCGATTTTGATGGCTTCATGATCGAGTATGTGACCAGGATCCAGCTAGTACTTCCTCAACATCGATACATGAAACACATCATGCAGATTTCCTAACTTAGGGGTAACACCAAACGATAAGCTACATCACCTATCCTCTCCAGAATTTCAAAAGGTCCAACAAATCTAGGTCTTAGCTTACCCTTCATCCCGAATCGAGATATTCATTTCATTGGAGTTACCTTAAGGAATACATGGTCTCCTACACTAAATTCCAAAGGCCTTCTACGTCTATCTGCGTAACATTTCTGTCTACTATGAGCTGCTCTAAGCCTTTCTCTGATAATATCGACAGCTTCAGTGGTAACTTGTACCAATTCAGGTCCTGTCAACTTCCTTTCACCTACTTCACTCCAACAGACAGGAGTCCTACATCTCCTTCCATATAATGCTTCATAAGGTGCCATGCCTATACTCTTCTGAAAACTATTGTTATAGGCAAACTCTACCAAATGCAATCTTTCATCCTAATTTCCTTTGAAATCAATTGCGCAAGCTCTTAACATATCTTCCAGTATCTGGATTACTCTTTCTGTTTGTCTATCAGTTTGGGGATGAAAAGCTGTACTAAACTGAAGCTTAGATCCTAACGCAACTTGGAGTCTCCTCCAAAAATTCGATGTAAACCTCGAATCTCGATCTGAAGTAATGGTCACTGGAACACCATGTAAGCGTACCACTTGACTTACATACATGTCCGCATACTTATCCATTGGGTAGTCCATGCGAATCGCTAAGAAATGAGCCGATTTAGTTAATCGATCCACTATAACCCAAATTGAGTCATGACTCCTCGATGTCCTTGGCAATCCTTGCACAAAGTCCATCGTTATATGTTCCCATTTCCATTCAGGAATGTCTAATGGTCTCAAAAGTCCTGCGGGTTTACGATGCTCCGCTTTTACTTGCGACACGTCAAACATTGAGAAACGTACTTAGCCGTATCTGCCTTCATACCATTCCATCAAAATTGCTGATGCAAATTTCTGTACATCTTTGTACTACCTGGGTGGATACTATAATTACTCTTATGTGCCTCCGACAGAATTTCCTTCCTTAATTCCTCATTGTCAGGAACACAAAGTAGTCCTTGAAATCTTACTATTCCATCATCAGAGATCTGAAATTCTGATCTTTTCCCTAAAGATACAGCATCTTTCACTTTCAAAATCTCTGGGTCAAATTCTTGCAGTATTTTAATTTTCTGGATAATCTCTGGCTCAATCCTTAATGCACTAAGCATATCAGTGAGACAATCCACTTCCAATTTAAATTCAGAATTTGCCACAGATTCCAACAATTCCCATTCCGCCATCCTCAAACTAGCTATTTCGGCCGACTTTCGACTAAGAGCATCTCGCTACTCTATTCGCTTTTCTGGATGATATCTTATCTCACAGGTCATAATCCTTCAACAACTCCATCCACCTCCTTTGTCTCATGTTCAACTCCTTTTGTGAGAACAGATACTTCAAACTCTTATGATCCGTGTAGATCTCAAACTTTTCCTTATACAAATAGTGTCTCCATATCTTCAAGGCAAACACTATAGCTGCTAGCTCTAAATCATGCATCGGGTAATTTAGCTCATGAGGTTTCAATTGTCTGGATGCATAGGCTACAACCTTGCCATGCTGCATCAACACGCATCGTAGTCCTTTGTGGGATGCATCACTATACACTGTGAAACCATCAGGTCCAGTAGGTATAGTCAGAATTGGAGCTGAAGTCAATTTCCTTTTGAGCTCCTGAAAATTCCTTTCACATTCTCCATTCCATTCAAACTTCACATTCTTTCGGGTCAATTTAGTTAAAGGTCCTGCCAGTCTTGAAAATCCTTCAATGAATCTCCTATAATAACCAGCCAATCCTAAGAAACTTCGTATCTCAGTAGGTGTTGTCGGTCTCGGCCAATTTACTACCATTTCAACTTTTGCCGGGTCTCTTTGCAATTCCTTTTCCGACACCACATGTCCTAAAAATATTATCCGATCCAACCAGAATTCACACTTACTAAACTTAGCATACAACTTATGCTTTCTCAGAGTCTGCAAAACTATTCTCAAATGTTGCTCATGCTCTTTAGGCCCTTTTGAATATACCAGAATATCATCAATAAAGACAATCACAAATTGGTCCAAGTAAGGCTGAAATATCCTATTCATCAAATCCATAAATGTAGCCGGGGCGTTAGTCAATCCAAATGGCATAACAAGGAACTCATAGTGTCCATAACGAGTTCTAAACGCAGTCTTAGGAATGTCCTCCTTCTTAATTCTCAACTGATGATATCCCGACCTCAAGTCAATCTTAGAAAAGACCGAACTTCCCTGGAGTTGGTCAAATAAATCATCAATTCTAGGCAAAGGAAACTTATTCTTAATGGTCACCTGATTCAACTGCCTATAGTCAATACACAAGCGCATCGATCCATCTTTCTTTTTCACAAACAAGACCGGTGCACCCCAAGGTGAAGCACTTGGTCTAATGAATCCTTTATCAAGCAATTCTTGCAGTTGCACTTTCAATTCCTTCAATTCAACTAAGGCCATTCTATACGGGGCTTTTGATATTGGTCCTATTCGAGGCATTAATTCAATTTCAAATTCAATCTCCCGCTCTGGCGGCAATCCAAGCAATTCCTCAGGAAATACATCTTGAAATTCGTTAACTACATGAACTTCCTCGAGATTAGGCTCCTCCTTGGCATAATCTCTAACTATGGCTAGGTACCCTTGACATCCTTCATCAAGTAACTTACATGCTTCTACTGCCGAAATAAGAGCTACAGGAAAATGGGTCTGACCTCCTAAAAATTCACAACTAGACTGATTAGGTAAAACAAATTGTACCACTCTTCTATAACAATCCATTCTAGCCCGATACTTATGAAGCCAGTCCATTCCTATAATAACGTCAAAATCATACATAGCCATTACAACCAAGTTTATTTCCATATCCTTTCCTCCCATTGATATCTTACAATTTCCACACACCAGTGTAAACAATACCATATCCTTTAAAGGCGTGGAAACACAAAGAGGCGTCTCAAGAGGCATAACTTCTATTTTATTCAAACATCTATATCTTTCAGACACAAACGAATGCGTTGCACCCGTGTCAAACAATGCATATGCCTTTTCACCATTAATAAGAATCGTACCTGAGATAACATTTTTGGAAGCTTCCGCTTCCTCCTGGGTAATCGCATACACCCTTCCTTGTGCAGGTGGTCTCTGAGAATTTCCTTGCGGGTTTGACTTAATAGCACTCTGATATCCCTGTCGCACTGAGCCAACACTCACTTGCGACCTCTCTTGTGGGCAATTCCTCCTAAGATGACCTACTTGTCCACAGCCAAAACATTTCTGCTGTCCAGTACAAGGTCCTGGGCCATGTCTTCCATTACACCTCTGGCAATTACCAGGCTGATAGGGTGCTTTCCCTATATTCAAGCCATTCCTTGCTCCTCCAAAATTTCCAAAGTTACCCTTTTTCCTCACATTCCAGGTCTGACCTTGACCAGAATAAGGTCTCTTCCCTTTTCTCACATCACTAAAATTCAATGGTTTCTTAAATTCCGACCGCTCTCTCAATAGCTCTTGCTCCACTAACTGCGCCCTTTCATAAATCTCATTATAATCTGTTATGTTCAAAGGCACCAGCTACTTTCTAATGTCAGTCCTCAACCCTTCCAGGAATCTCTTAGCCTTCTCTTCCTGATCCTCAATCAATCTAGGAGCGTATCTAGACAATTTAGAAAATCTAGCCTCATACTGATCTACAGTCAACCCCTTTTGTTCTAGCTGAACAAATTCAGTAATCTTCCTATCCTTAGCACAGTCAGAAAAATGCTTCCTATTAAAAGCTCTAACAAACTCTTCTCAGCTCACATCAGTTCTTGGTGGAAAGATTATGTCCTTCGAAGCTCTCCACCAAAACTTCGCATTTCCCTCCAATTGGTACTCTGCTAAAACTATTTTCTCAGCATTAGTGCAGTCCAACAGCCGGAAAATTCTTTCCATTCCATCAATCCATTGCTCTGCCTCCTCAAGACTTCCCATTCCATTAAACTTAAGTGGCTTTAGCTTTAAAAACTGCTCCACTAGTCCTTGAGTACGGCGTTCTGCTCCGGGCTGTTGCTGCGCCTGCCTCTCCATCAGATTTCCAATATTGGCTAATGCCTGCATGATATCTTCCATTCGGGGTTCAGCCCTTGCAGCAGAGGCTTCAGCCCTCGATGGATGAGCACTTCCAGCTCGCACCATAACTTTCCTACAATTTCCAAGCATTGCCTCAAGAATAATCTAAGACTCACTGCCTCAACTCAAAGCAACTACTACTATCACATAAGTAACATATACATGTCACTGGCACCTAAAGGCAATCCAAAATAAACTACTAGGGATCTACGAGTGAATTCTCATCACCCGTTATTCAATTATTTCGTTTTACATCCTATGGTGTGTATTGTCATCATGTTCCTCAATTTCCAAATGAGGCTCCTTATCACTCCACCTATAACCATTCGCTCTGATACCAAAAAGGGCGGCTGTGACACCCCGAACCCTTCGCAGGTCGTCACCAGCGCCGGTGTTACACTTGATTTCCTTTTCTATCTTGTACTTAAAACAAGCGTCGTTAATCACATGCATTTTTTTTTTTTTTTTTAAAAGCGGTCCCAGCGCGACTCATAGCGGAAGCAAATTAAACATTACGATCTCTCCCCTTACTAACCATGATACCAATACACACCAGCTAAACATCAGGATTTTATAAACGAACATCGACACTTTATTTACATATTCTTTTAGGATGGGACTCCTCCTTTCTCGGGTCGATACAAAACAAGAAAAGCGAGGACTCTGCCATGTCCTGCCTAAAATCTCAAAAAGAAACTATCAACCCTCTACATCAAGCGCACAACCCCCCATCGAAAGTGTCGATTATCTAAATCAAAAAGATTCAGCTCCTACTCATCGCGCGTGGGTCTCACACCCAACCAAGTGCATCAGGCGGTGGCGGCGGCAACATCCCTCGCATAGCTCCATCTCGACGAACGTGCACAGAAATGAACTCCTGAATGACAGGACCCCCAGCCAGGCCCACGTCATACATCACTAGACAACGTACTCGGATAAAAGTCAGTCCGGGAATAGAGGGACAGTCTATGTCAACACACTCGACCTCTACATCGGATGGTATCCCGTAAAATGTACCACGCGTGACGGCAGGTAGCGGCATACTTGCTAATCTGAAATGTTATCCCCAAAAAGGGGTGAGTACAACCACCCAACAGATAGGGAAATCCAATAACATCCCAATGCATCATGCATATCATCACACGTTGCAAGCATCACTTACCTTGTAATCATGCGTATCATGTATCATCACATCATATATATCATCATCATCATGGCATATCATATATCATTATCATCATCATGCATTTCATCATGCATATCATACCATGGATGATCATGTTGTCACATCACACACCATCATCATGCATCATCATGCATATATTATCATAGGTGATCATCATATCACATCACATGCCATCGTCCTTATGCATCATCATGCATATATTATCATAGGTGATCATCATATCACATCACATGTCATCATCATCATGCATCATCATGTCATGAGTTAATTATCATCTTTATCTTTCAATTTTGATCACCACATCACCCATTTCTCAAATCATCAATCTCATCATCAACCCTTCGGGCGAAAACCTCGACGGGGTTCCCGGCAAACTCAGCCATCCCATGGCCACCGGGCTTCCGGCCCCCCACATTCCGGGCATCTCGCATCTCAACTAGCATCACGAGGCATTCCCTTCAGGCAGAAACCTCCGACAGGGCTTCCGGCCTTTACCCTTCTAGCCAGGCATCCCACACCCAAATCTTGGCATCGCGAGGAACCTCCGGGCATGTATCCAAGATACAACCGGACTTCCGGCCCCCCACATTCCGGGCATCCTGAATCTCCCAGGGAATCTCTGGAATTATGCCACCAGGCCACCAGACATCATCCTCCACCACAACCTCTTACTCACATATCATTTTCCACATTCACCATCCTTTTAATCTTATTATTACATGGCATATGGTTCACGCATGCTTCACAATTCATGATCATACATACACCAATGTCATACAACAATGCATAATAAATTCAATGGAATTCATGGCCAATAAAATAATCACTTTTTATTTTATTATTATTTTATTATTATATTATTATATTTATTTATTTTCATAAATAAATATTAAATTTAATATCTATGATTTTCCCAAAATCATAATATTCAAACAATCGCTAAACAAATCAATAGGATTACAATTTCATACAAAATTCATGGCCAAATTGAATTTATCATAATTTCACAATTTCCACAAAATAGCACATGATATTCGGATAATGGCCAGACTTTCACAGTTTCCAAATAAATTCGATTAAAATACTCATATGGCCTTCAAAAATTACGAAATTTTACAGGGTGATAGCCAACACATTTTCGTGCACTTTTCATTCAGAACTCTAAGCCAAATTATTTTTAGATTAATTTATACAACCCCACGAAACTTCTGAAACCACTACCGTGACGTCCAGAACACACATCTCCGAAATTCTTTGTTTTCACCCATCAAATCTCTTTCGTTTCCTCTGAAATTTGAGTATGTTATGTACCAAGGAGTCCTTTACAAGTTTCATGAGAGATCTAGGTCAAATAACCAAAGTAGGGTCACCATTTAAGTCCTTGAAGTCTCGGGTATCTCGGTACACCTCACCAGAATCAATCATCTCCAAGATCTAGCCGATTTACTAGGCTACACTCGTTCATTTATCTTCAAATTTGAGTATGTTGTAGTTTAAGATGTTACTTACAACTTTCAAGAAGACAACAAAGTGAGATCTCCAACAGAAATCAACATGCAATCAAGAAATCAACAAGAGGTGAGTGAAAATTTCGCAGATCTAAAGTCTCCGTACAATAGAACTTTTGACCCCTCAAATCTCCATCGTTTTCTACGAATTGTTAGTATGTCATAGTACAAGACGTTAGCTTCAACTTTCATGAAGACACCGAAGCCAAAATCGGACTCCAAACACTCATGCAAACTCGAACAAGCTACTGACTTCCACAACCCGAACGAGAACAGTCACACAGCTTAAAAACAACCATTCCTTACCTCGGTTTTTCGCACAAATCACACCTAAAATCGAACATGCAACCACCAAAACAAACATGCAAGAGAAGTTACGGACTCCACTTGCCTCTAGGGTGGACAATCGACAGCGTACGGCGGACGGACACGGCGGCGACTCCTTCCTTCCTCCTCTCGGTCGCTCCCTTTCTCTCGAACTCTCTCTCTCTCGCACACCTCTCTCAGCCGAATGAGCAAAGAACCGGCCATCTCTCTCTCCTCATCCCTTTTATATCCCCTTAATCCCATCATTTGCAATCATGAGATTGCCTACAAACCCACCAATGCATGCTCTTGCACCTTGCCACTTGTCATTTTTATTTTTGAATTGGATTTGGGCTTGTTGGGCTTTGGAGTTGGGCCATCCAGCCACTCCTCTCGGGCTGGTCGAATTTCCTCTTGTGGGCTTCCATTTGGGCCGGCCATTCGGCCCACTAGGCTTAGGCCAAATGGGTCTAAGGCCCATTCCAATTTTAACCCTCTTTTTCTCTTTTTTTTTTTTTTTTTGAATTCCTTTCTATAAATATTTCCAAATTCAAATTTCATGTTGGCCAAAGTCTTGGGACACTTTGTTTATTAAGATTTAAATTTATAAATCTCATGGCTAATTATTAATCTATAAATTTAAATACACAAATCATCAAATTGAAAGACAAATTGGCTAAGGCATAAGCCAAAAGAAATTCTATCACCTAATTAGGAACTTCAACGCACCTTATGGCTTGTCATTAAATTTGGGATGCCACACCAATCCTCTCTTTGTGTCATTTCTTCACGTAGAGATATCGAAAGGGAGGATATTGCAGACATTCCTTATTTATGAACAATAAATATTGTCAAAAGGATATATTAGCAGAATAATGAGATCAAATACAGGCCCCCACATGAGACATTGTCCTTTCATCAAAATCCCTTCCTGCCCCCCTTTTCCTTTAGCGGAGATACTCGGTCAAATCTTTGGATGATTTGACCGAATTTTCAATGGCTATACATATATTCTCTGGGGACGAGCCATTCAAGTGTAGTGATGTTGCTCCTGCTTATTTTCATTAGACAATATATTCCTTTCATCGATATCAACGTGGTTCCCATTCATCGGCTTGTTTGAACTCGCGGTCTCAATAAAACTCAAGGCCAATAAGTTAAGTTCATCTGTTATTGGTCCAATGAAAATGCAGTAAAATATAAACTAAATAATGAATGCTTCTAAAACTATATGTTATTTTTGTTTAGGGGCTAAAGTTTAGTCCCTAATTTTTTATGTAATAAATGAATGATCGGGTTGTCAAAATTTAGTTGTCAACAATATCTAATAACAGTTGAAGTGATAAGTCATAAAAGTGTTCTCCGTGACAATGAAGAAAAAAATTATGCTCATAAACATAAGTAAAATTGACTTTTCAGGCATGGCATTTATGTGGCAGAAAGAAAATAATTAGTGACTAGAGAAAATTTGATTTTGGGCTTGAAATAGAATTTATAGCAAACGGAAATGATTACTAATTTCCATATTCACAATATCTCTTACTAAAATATGTCTCAAGTTTAAGCCCAATGCAAAAGTCTAAATATTTCGAATTAGATATTTTGCGAACTTCCAAAATCAAGCAAATAATATCAGAAAATCAACTCCCGCAAGTCCAAATCTGCGTTGGACAGTTTCCCTACTAAAATAGGAAAGTCTAAACGCGGACTTTGACTTGCACATGGATTTAACCAACATGTGTCAGGCAAAGAAATCAATAATGAAAGAAAGATGAAAGAAAGGTGAAAAAAATAAGTGAAGAGGAAACTTGGCCTTTTTTTTTTTTTTTTTTTTTTTTTTTTTAACGAATCCAACTTGGATTTTTTCTCTGGCGGTGGCAAATATTATACATAGACTCTCACTAAAGGGTTACCGGTGGTTGAGACGAACGCAGAGTGGGTTTTCATGCCTTGTTTTGTCGCTGAAGGTGAGGTTTCACTTGCGAGCAGATGTTGATGGTGTGACATCCACGGTTGGTTTACCTGTGAATTACATCCAAAAAGTTTTGTTTAGGCTCCGTTTATTTCATGAAAAATAACTTTCAGGAAATATTTTTCGAATTTTCCGGTGTTTATTTGATAGAAAATGTATTGCTTGGAGAAAACATTTTCCATAAAGGGAAAAAAGTCTTCTAAACTAGTAGTGTTGAAGTTGATTAAATTCTTGTGGTAAGAATTTATGAGATTGAGAGATTATTTCACGATAAAGTTTGGGGATAAACACTGCGTGAGTTGATGTAATTGGGGCTTAGAAAAAACTGGAAGTGTTTGAGTGACTCGAGTATGTTATTTCCGTTGTATGGCTTGATTTATAATATAATTCGCTATTATTCGCCTCGTGGAACATAGGAACTAAGCAAATTTGGTATCCGATTTATTTTCTTTATTTTGTCTATTTTATTGTTCAATCGCTTGCTTTTCGCAACACCTCCTTCCCTACCGACGGTGCTCAATTCAAATTCTCATTCTCTCCATCTCCAAACGGTCAACCTCCAATGGCGTTAAGAATCCGCCTTTTTCCCCTATATGCACTCCCACGATCCCCAGAAATCCTGCCTTTGCCCCTTCTGTTTCAACGTCCCCGAATGCGGGCAAGGAGATATGAGATCGCATCCGCTTTGGCCGAGGAAATTGCGAGAGTGCGTGCCCAGAAGAAGCAGAAAGCCGAGGCCTTGAGGAAGAGCGGGGCCATCTTGTTCTCCAAGCACTGCGGCTACTTCTCTCTGAGAGAGCCCGAGAGTTGAAGACAAAGTGGAAGAGGATGGAGGAAGGCGAGAGGAGGGATTTGGCGAGGAAGTTCGAGTCAAATTGGAGCGTCGGTTTCCAACCTCTGTCCGCGAGATCTGTTGTGGAGGATGGTTGAAGAGCATTTGCAGCTAGAAAACAAGCCATCTCTTTTTAAGGATTCATCCTTTTTTCTTAGTTTGAAGAAATCGATGGATCTAGGTAAAAATAAGTTCGTGAGATTTTGTAGAACAATCACTAACAACTCTAAATATTTAAGGTATTCGATGAATACATGACTTTAATATTTAAATATTTAATCACTTCCTCTCACATTTAGTCTGATTTTTTTACCTAGCGTAGACATATTTAATTGGATTATGAAAATATTTGAATTTAAAATCTTCTACTTTAATACCATGTAACATGAACAGTGCTACAATTCTCATGTTACTTTTTCAAATGGATGTTAAAGAGCGCCTTATTCCAAGGTGACCTTGAAGAAGAAGTGTACGTGAACCTTTCCCAGGGAGAAACATGAATGCCCATTTTAAGATCGTCTTCTTACAAGGTGAGATTGAGTTTTCATTATGTTTAAATTAGATAGAATATATCTTTAGGGATAAACATGAATATCCATTGAAAATGCAAATACAATTGTTATTTTCTTTTTTATTCATTTGAGACGAAGTGTGATAGCCTGAATTTTTAGATTTCGTTTTCAATTAAATAAATTGGGTCTTTCATCGACGCGCCTATAGTGTTTTTTTTTTTTTTTTTTTTTTGAACGTGAAAACATCAAAGCTTAGATTACTCCTTTTGTCTTGGGAATAAAATACCCATTACATCAGTGCATAAAAGATCAAATAAAGCAGGAGGGGGATTTGATATCCAGTTGGGGGGTAAGAAATTGTTCCGGCAAGCCTTGGCTATCCAGTCGGCTGGGCGGTTTGAGCTGCGATGGCAGTGGGCCAAGGTAAGGCCCGGGAGTTGTGCGAGTTTGCGTTGGGCCCGGCTCACGATCGGTTGGAGTTCCCAGTTGAGTTCAGTGGAAGTCTTCAAAGCGTGCACCGTTCGAACATCGAGTGTACTTGAGGAGAGAGAAAGTGTTGACTTGCGATGAAAGTTAGGGTTTCGTCCATAGCTATCGCTTCCGCTTGAGGGGCTGAGGTCGAGTGAACCGGCTTCGCGAAGCCATCGACGACGAATCCACGGTGGTCGCGACAGACACAGGCGATGGATGCTCTGTGTCGGGAAGGGGGGCTTTCATTTCTTTCTGCCGTGGGTGTTGTGGTCAGATCGTCTTCGCTGGTGCGAGAGGGATTTCTTCGTTCGGTGAGAGAAGATTCTGAAGAGTCTCTTTCCGGATCTGGTTCGAATGAGGCATCGACGTTGATGCGGATCGTGCCTGGGGGAGGTGGATGCCAGCTCTCAGATAAGTGCTCTGTTTTGCTCTCTCTTTTGAATGTTCTGTTCATAGCCCCGTAGCTCTCTGAGGTCGCTTCTGCTCTGGCGATTGTTGAGTGTGGTCTCGGGTTTTGGTGATTAAAAATGGCCTGATTTCTCTCCTTCCATACACTCCATAGCAGCACCGCAATTTGATTGAACTTGCCCGAAGTAACTGGGTTCTGTTTGATTCTGCAAAGCCATTCTTCGAACCGGGTGAGGCCAAATCTGGAGATTCGTTGATTGAGGGGAGATGAGATCCATACCTTAGCCGTCCAAGGGCATAGGAGAAGAGTATGCTCGGGCGTTTCTGGTTCCTGCTTGCAGATGGGGCATAGAGGTGAGGGGACAATCTTTCTTTTGTGCAAATTCTCCATAGTAGCGGTTGCGTTGTTGCATGCGTTCCAAAGAAAGAATTTAACTTTGGGTGGGATTGTGGTCTGCCAGATATATTTCCAGAGGTTTGGGTTGGCTGTATAGGACGAATGTGCCTGTGTGTCCTGCGGTTGGATTCTGGCATCCCTGAAGATAAAATAACCACTCTTGACCTCGTAATCTCCTGACTTAGTATGCATCCAGACTAGTTTATCTTCTTCGTTAGGTAAGCTGATGGGAATGGCTAGTATTTCTTGGACCCTTATGTCATCAAACATAGAGCGCAATAGGTTTTCATTCCATGTGCCTGTATCGGTGTTGATGAGGTCCGAAACACGTTCTGGTTCATTAGTTGTTGCTGTGCCTCCTATCAGGCCGCTTTTTAGCCATCTGTCTGTTCTGATGACTGTGTTTTTTCCATTGCCTATCCTGTGCATTACCTGAGGAGCAACCATGTCCCTGGCTTTGAGGATACTTCGCCAACTCCACGAGGGTCGAGAGCCGCTTCGAGCTTTCCAGATGTCACCTTGTGAGTAATACAATGCTTTCAGAACTTTGGTGAGGAGAGAATCTGGTTTTTTAGAAATGCGCCACATCTGCTTAGCTAGCATTGCTGTGTTGAATGTTTGTAAGTCTTTAAAGCCCAATCCCCCTTCATTTTTCCTGGTTTTCAACAAGTCCCACCTCTTCCAATGAACCCCAACTTTTTTGTCATTGCTTTTCCACCAAAATGATGCCACCTTTCTCTCAATTGCCTTGCAAATTGATGTAGGTATTTTAAATATTGACATCGCGTATTGAGGGATAGCTTGGATTACTGCTTTCAAGAGTATTTCTTTTCCTGCCTTTGATAATGATTGTTCCTTCCAGCTGTCGAGTTTGGAGTTGACCCGAGCTTGTATCCACGCGAAGAGGTCTTTCTTGGAGTTCCCCCAATCTGAAGGTATGCCTAAATACTTCCCAGTCTTGGTGATTTCTGGTACTCGAAGAGTTGAAGCCATATTTTGCTTTAGAGGGGTAGGACAACCCTTGCTGAAATAGATTCCCGACTTATTGAGATTAATTGCCTGGCCAGATGCGTAGCAGTATTGATTTAGGATGTTTGCCAATTGCTGACATTCTGCTATTGTGCCATTCAGGAAAAAGATGGAGTCGTCAGCGAAGAGGAGGTGGGACAGAGCAGGACAATGGATGTTCATTTTGATTCCTGTAAGCAAGCCCTCTTGGACTGCATTCTTCATGAGGGTAGACAGCACGTTGGCCACAATGATGAAGAGGTAAGGTGAAAGAGGGTCCCCTTGGCGCAATCCTCTGGTTGGTTTGAAGGGAGGTAAGGGTTCTCCGTTGTATTTTATGCTGTAAGTCACTGTGGTCACGCATTGCATAATAATCTGTATCCATTGATGGCTGAAGCCGAGTCTTGCTAAACAAGCTTCGAGGAAATCCCACTCTATGCGATCGTATGCCTTTTGCATGTCAAATTTTAATACTGCTTGGAATTTCTTTTTCCTGCCGCTGTTTCTGAGTCTGTGTAACACCTCTTGAACTATCAGTATGTTGTCTTGAATTTGTCTGCCTCCCACGAAAGCACTCTATTCCTCTGCAATGATATGTGGTAGTATTGGTTTAAGTCGGTTTGTGAGTACTTTGGAAATGATTTTATATATAAAATTGCAGAGGCTAATAGGACGGTATTGTTCCAGCTTTTCAGGGTGAGGGATCTTGGGTATCAGTGTGAGAAGTGTTTGGTTTATTGCAGGGTCTAGGTGGCCAGTAGAGAAGAGATGCTGTACTGTTTGGAATATGTCTTTGGAGATAACGGACCAGTGCTCCTTGTAGAAGAGGCCATGGAAACCGTCGGGACCTGGTGCCTTATAGGCCCCTAACTGCTGCATTGCATGAGTGACCTCCTCCTCAGTTACTTGAGCCATCAAGGTTTGGTTGGTTTGATCATCTACTAAGGTGGGTATGAGTTGTAGAATAGGTTGGAAGTTTCGGTGGCCCACGGTGGAGTATAGGTTTTTATAAAACTGGTCTGTCATCCTCTGTAGATGGTTTTCCCCTCTGACCCAATCTCCATTATCATTTTTCAGCATTGATATGTGATTGCGACATCTCCTCTGGATCGTCGTCGCATGAAAGAAGCGGGTGTTTTTATCTCCCCACTGTATCCATTGTATCCGCGACCTCATCCCCCAGTACATTTCCTCCTGTCGCCACAGTTGTTCAATTTCTTTTGTAATCGTTTTTTCCTGTGCTGATTCTCCATTGCTGTGCTTGCTGTTCATTAGGTGTTGAAGATCTCCTTGCAGCATGGTGATTCTTTTCCTGGCGTGGCCGAATTTGTTTCTGCTCCAGTTCATCAGTTTCTGCTGTAGTTGCTGCAGTTTCTCCACCGGGGTTAGTTCGGTGCTCTGCCAGGTGTCAGTAACTATTTCTTTGCTTTCAGCTTCATCTTTCCAGTATGCTTCATATTTAAATTGCTTTCGTTGTTTTCTCTTCGGTTGAGTCAAGGATAGCAGGAGAGGAGTGTGGTCTGATCCTATCGCTGGGAATGCAAAGCATTGAGCCTCAGGGTAAGTCACTCGCCACTGTAGCGAACAGAGAACTCTATCAAGTCTCTTCTTCACCAGATTTTCTCCCTCTCGTTTGTTTGACCAGGTGAAGGAGCATCCCTTGCATTCGAGGTCCATCAAGGAGCATTGGCATACAAAATCTCGAAAGGCTGTTATCCTGTCAGTTTCTGTTCTATGCTTTCCCACTTTCTCCCAGTGATTGAGTATTTCGTTGAAATCGCCCAAGCAAAGCCATGGTAATCTGTAGGTCGCACTTACTGTATGAATTTGATCCCATAGCTGTATTCTTTCTCTGAACACGTATGGAGCATGAACAAAGATTATATTCATTCTCTGGTTGCTGTTTACCAGGTGGCATTGGGTGAATATCGCTGAGGCTGAGGAGGAATTGATAGTCACTTGCATTTGATCATCCCAAAATAGGGCTAAGCCCCCTGCTGTGCCGTCTGGATTAACTAGGTAACTGTTCTTGAACTTAAGTCTCTTTTTGATTTTGAGCACTTTCTGTTCAGTATTTTTTGTTTCCATAATGAAAACAAGGTTGGGCCGCTCTTGAGTCACAGTGACTCGCAAGGCTTGAATTGTCAGGGGATTGCCCAACCCCTGACAATTCCAACTTAGTAGTTTCATGGGTAAGTTGGTGGCTTATTAGGGCTAGCCACCAAAGCCCATTGATCTGATGCTCTTGCCACCCTTATAGGTGCTTCCACAAGTTGATTACTGTCTTCTGAGTTGTGATGTGCAATTTGAGCTCCGTATGGACAAAACCTTTTTGCTTTCTTGGATCCTGCGGTTTTCACCTGTTTTCCTTTCGCCCTTGCAGGAGATATGGTTTCCTGCCCTGCCTCAGCTTCCTTCATCTGTTCCTCATGGAGTACCAATTGTGATTCTTCATCAATACAGCTATTGCCTCTTTTCTGTGGATTTTTCTCTTCTATCAGGATTATTGCCTTAGATGTGGAATGTTGGTAAATCTCCTTTCCCTTTTGCTGAGTATTGCAAAGTTGTGTTTGTTGGGTGTCAGGAGACTGATTCTGCTCTGTTTCAATCTCAGGTGATAGTGGGGTCTCTGGTACAACCTCCACCTCTTCCGGATAGAGTTCCTGCTGGCCATAGAAGATTTTGCCATAGGGGCTTAATTCCTTCACCTCGGCGCGCAGCCAATCGCCACATCGAGCTGGTAAATTCTGTTCCAACCCTGATTCTCCATATGGTATTCTCTGAGCTGATTACTCATGAGATAACTAGACTATTTAGGGAAGCAATTAAGGAATCCAAATGCAATGGACTTGAGAATTCGATTAGGAATTGACTACTCGACCATATTGATCTGCAAGGGTCATTACGACACTGTTAAAATCGATCAGAGACTCGGAGACAGTCGATTTGATTGAGATATATGATCAAAGTGTGGATGATTATACTTGATTGCAAAATACTCGTCGATCGGCGCTAGATTGATTTTTCTATCGTTTTGGTTCCCGGTGCTCGTAATTGAAACCTCGAGACTTTCATGACAACCGATGTTCACCAATGTGTCGAAAATGTACTTTGTGACTCGAGATAAATCGATCACGGGTCAATTGCACCAAAAATTCCTAAAAGCTACCCGGTAGACTAGATCATGCTAAAATCGCATCAAATGGAAATTAACCGTGAATTTGAACCCAATTTTAGAAATTGAAAGTTCTATCATGTCATGATCTATTTTAGGAACGTTGACTCATCCTCCGAAGAATTTTTAGGGATTCCGAGATTTTTATGGAAAATTGATTCAAACGTTGTGGAAAAATAGCGAAAATTTGGATGGGCCAAATTAAAGAAAATTTGGACTTCCAAGCCGAAACTTTGAATGTTGGGGATTTACAGAAAATTATATGGGATTTTTCTTCTTCGAAATTGGACGTCAGTTTGGGAAATTTCGCGAAGATATTGGAGCTGAAATTTGAGAAATTCGGAGCTTCAATGGGGGAAGGGATGCAACTTTTGGTTTTAAGTTGAATTATTTGCGGTATTATTATTCAAGAAAGTATTAAGAGACCAAGGATATGCTTGAAGGGTTTAAGGGGACCAAACAATCAATGGAAGGGATAGAATTTGTGGGCTCCCTCCTTCGGCAGCTTCTTCAGCAAGTCAAGACTGCCGTTCTCCTTCTTCGAGCTTCTTTTTCTTTTGTTTTTTTCATTTCCGGGTCCTCTTTGCTTTCTCATTCTCGAACCAGCGAAGTCCCCAAGCAGCAACCGCAACAGCCCTTCCCTTCACCCATTTCTTCGCTGGCCACTTGGCCGTTGAGTCAACAAACGGCGTCCCCTCCACCAAGTGTGACTGCCGTTCGTCCGCTCAACCACAGCCCGCACTCTCCTCCATCGCTGCCTGCTTCTCCACGTGGAATTTCTGCTCCACTCCACCGTACAAAGTCAGCCGAGCAAGCCCATCTTTGACCACAAATATCCCACGTGCTTCTCCATTTCTCTGCCGCTTCGCTCAAATTTCTTCGTTGCTGTTTAACCGAGTGTAGCTGCTCTTCGACTGCATGCCAGCTCACGCCAGCAAGCATCCCGAAGAAGCAGCCCAGCGATTCCTTTCCACTGCCACCGTGACTCACCTACCATCGAAGACAGCCCCTGCCACCATCTTGCCCTCGTGTCTTCATCTCGCTGCAACAGATCTTCGCCCGCCTTCGCTGCTTCCTACCTAGCATCACCGAAGCAGCACAGCCCATCGATTCTCCTCCATAAGCCCTGCAGCAGCCCGCAATTTGAAGCCCGTGAGCTTCAGCTTCAGCTCAGCCCATTCCAGCCCACGCCTGCAGCAGCTCAGTCCACTTAAACGTGGGCCCATCGTCATGCAAGCCAGCCCACATTTCAGCCAAGACCAGCCCATGAAATCAACTCAGCAGCCCATCTTCGGTTTTGGTCAAACCCAATTGAAGCCGAGCCTGCGAAGCCGAGCCCAATTCAGCAAATCCCAAGCCTGCGCCATTTGAAGCCCGCGAAGTCAGCCCGTTGTAGGCCCAGCCCAAATCTAGAACAAATCTCAGCTTGGGCTGAGATTTGTTGGGCCGGTTTAAGGCCCAGTCCAAGCTCGTGCGTGTTGTCACGAGCCCAAGTTCGGCCGCCGTTGCGCCGTCGTTGCGGTGAACCGGTCTTCGCTTTTAACGAGTTAAACTCACTAATCCCTGCTTAGTCGGTCAATTATGCTTAGGAGTTGTTTAGATTTAATTAAGTGCAATTAGGTGGATAGATTAGAGTAGACTAATTAAATTAGTGCCTTAATGATGCATGTTAGGCAATTGGTTAGTGCGATTAGCAAGGAAATAGGTCTTAGTATTTATTGAACAAACCTTGTAATTTTTTTTGGGTCCGTCTCGGCTTCCAATTAGGCTATAACGGGCCTAAGTTGGATTTATTGCATTTATTTATTTATTTTCGTAATTATTTATTTATTTATTTTCCGAAAATTCAACCGGGATGGTCAGTGACTAGAATTTCGCGCTAATTACAGTGGTGCTTTTTGTTTATTTAATTGAGTATCGGTTTGTGAAAATTGAGTATGATTGGTGAATTTTGGGAAAATATCCCAAAATTGAGAAAGGTTAGTAGTTGATGGGAAAATGACTGTGAGAGGTTGTGAGTTGAACTTAGAAAGTTGCTGAAGTATGGCCATGCCAGTTAGACTGAGATTCGCCATCGAATTTGGAATCGATTGTGCACTTTTTGGGCTATGATTTGCCACTTGTTAAAGGTTGTGTCCATTGGGCCATGATTTACCACCTGATAGAGGTTGTGCCTAATATAGCCGTGATCTGCCACCTATTAAAGGTTACGCCCATTGGGCCATGATTACCACCTATAAATAGGTTATGTCTTTTGGACTGTGATTTATAGCCAAGAAGTTGGTAGACTATGCTTGTTAAGTAGTGATTGAGAATTGAGATGGAATAGTTGAAATGACCGGAGAGTGGTTTTCTACTAAAAAGCTATCCTGAAGGGCTTGAACTGGAAGTTCGCCTACTATGGCAAGGCATACCTGCAAGAAACTGACTTCGTCCTCCCTGGTTCTAAGTTTAGGTCCATTCAATGGTATCAAAGCCATAGTGTTATTTCTAATGATATCGGTTCCATGCGCTTAGTAGGAGAATTCATCTTGAGAAGAACTCTTTACATCATGACAAATCTTCTAGAAATATTAAAAGTACCTGTCTCTCTTGTTGCAACTCCATCTTCTTCGACCCCTTTAGATTTTCGTATTTCAAATGCGTCTAAGATAGACTATATCTATGAAGTCTCTCTTAGTGATGAAACTAAGATATATGAAACCCAGCTTCATCTGATGAATCCCTATTCTGCCTTTGCTAAACCCACTTCTCATTTTTACCCATTCACTTTATCCGACAACTCATTTGCCAAACTCCAAAGGAAGTAAAAGAATACGTCCAATCCTCCAAGTTCGATCAACATCATATTCCTGCCACCGAAAAGGAGTATTTTGTTACTCTTCAGATCCCTCTAAAATTTCCCAGACGATGGATTCAGCAAGGATATTCTCATGTGTATTATGGAGCTGTTCGTCTTGCTTGTACTTTTCATGGTCGTAAAAGCACTAGTTGTAGCAAGAATTGCTCTATTAGATACTAGGATTTTAGAATACTAGCATGCTTGCATCGGTATTGTTCAAATCACTTTAAATGCTGGAACAGTCTTTGTGACTCTGTACCCAAACTTTAATATTGTTCTTTCAGATCCTCAGTTACTCTCTTTTCTAAAAGTCCAATTTCAACTCACTGGAGCTCCTCAAACTGCTGACTCTGTAGAAGCAACACTGCATTACCAAGTGGTTTACTGAGTATAGAATCATGCTCTTGACCTAAATTTCCACAATGGAAATGGAAGATGCTTTATTCATTTCTATGCAGAATGACCAGGCATCTTGCATTCATGTTCCTAGATTGATCCTGAAGGAAAAGTTAGCCAAGCTTCTTCCAAAAACTTGGATCACCAACTATCAAAAGTTGCACCAAAACAATAAGCCCTTCTAGTCATCAGACTCTGAGTTTGTCAAAAAGAAAGATGGAATTGTTTCCATCAAATTTGGCAAGGAAAAGGAAGAAAGTCCTTCTATCTTCTAGACTCTTCTTTATGATTGAACCATGTGTCCCTAAGTCAATTTCTGAGCCGGATCCAAAAAAGCTTGTCAAATATTTCAAAAGTGATTGACATCTTGTCCACTACTACAAAGATCAGTATGGTCATTGTTTTTGGGATCCTTTTTGCCAATGCTCTTATTGTACAAACTCTCTTGATGAAGTGACCCATTTGCAAAACCTCCACCTCGGAGGAAGCATTAGAAGCCAAAAGATCTTATGTACCAAAGGTACTTGAACAGAGATCCCTCCATTGATACTCTTGGTGAGTGATAAATTTCAATTCATAGTTTCATATGCACCAACTCCACCACCAGAGTTTATTGCTTCTCCATCAGTACCACCAGATCCACCGCCATCACCTCCTTCATCTCCTCCTTAGAAAAAAACCAGCCATTTGTACGTTTTATAAGCCGATTGTAAAGTGGGCAAAGAAACATTCCTACCAACTTGAAGTTCCAGTAGAAACACCACCTAGCTCTTCCATCGCCATGTTCCAAGAAACAAACTTTCCTCCTCTTTTTTGGGAAAGTTCTAAACTCTCGTTTCCTGCTCCAGAAGAGTTTATTGATCCATAAGGCAAATATAGGCATGTGCCTAAGATACCAGCCCCCACTAACATGGATGAGCATGGAAGACAGAAAATAACTTTTGTTGCTGAAGCTATTCTAAATTGGCAAACAGATACTCTTTTAGCACATAACAATGCTTTCAAAGCAATTGATTCCAAGATTGGAAATGTGCAACAAGACTTGTGAAGATGTGATGAAACCACCAAGAAGATGCTTTCAGATTTCCAAAAAGGCTTCATGCCTTGGAATATGGACAACATTTAGCGTATTATCATCTTGAAAGTCCTAGAGTAGAAATAGAAAAGCTTAAAAGGCAAATCCAAATCCTTGAGGAAAGAAGACTCAATCCATTTCCGACTACTTTGAGAGCAGAACCTCTCCTTCCTCCACCACCTCAGACATCTATCTTTGCAACTATCATAGATATACCTGTTAGACAAGACAAGACAGATGTGGCTGAGATGAGAAATCATCTCAAGAGAATTGGATCGAATAAGGAAAGAAAAGGGAAAGGAGAAAAGGTCTGAAGAATCCTCACTTGTCATAAGAGAAAGGCTAGACCAATTGATGTTGTCAAATCCATTAAAATCTTTTCTTAGATATTTGGGTAATCGGGAATCACAGCCTAATCCTGGTACTCCACAACCTCCACTACAGATTGATTCTGTCATTCCGATAGACCAGGTTCTATTTCCAACAGAATCAGCCTTTCCAAATATCTTTGATACTAAATCGGATTTGGTATCCCTTTCGTCTTCATCATCTTTTTCAATCCCTACCATTGATTCCTTTCCTATTGTACCAGTAACTTCATCAATATTCATGGTTGACCCCCCAGACCATGATATGGAATCAAATCCTTCTGAATTAGAAGTTGTCCATCCAAACAATTCTTCTTAGAATGTGTCCACTTCATCAAAATAGTTTTTCACTATTGATGACATTTCTTATCACAAGTGGCCAGAAAGACTTGAAGAATTTCATACTTGGCTGAATACCCAAGCCATTACTAACTAGGACAAGTATGATGTTCTTTTCAACTTTGTCACAAGGTTCACCGATAGCCTCAAACTTTGATGGCAATTTGTGTCAGAACAAGATTGGCTTCACTTTTTACTCTCCCCAAACTTTGGTCATGCAATTACTCTTCTATATCATTTCTTTGTGGGGAAACTCGTTGATCTCATAGAGCTCAAAAGAAGAGAATTTTTCGAAAGAAGATGTTGCTTTCTTCAGAAAAAACATCTTGATAAGCATTATCGAGAAATGCTTAAGTTTTTCTATCAAATTGGAGCTGATGCAAATTTGAAGCATATTTTCCTGACTTCCATTGCCAAAGAATTATCTCAAACAGTAGAGAGAACCTTTCTATCTAAACAAAGAAGGATCCAGGATGTTTCATTGGGAGAAATCCAACAAGAAATTCATTTGTGCCTTGAAGAATTGTGTATCAAACGTCAAATGATCCAGACTTATGTCAACGACAACAGAGAACTTGATGCAGCCTGTTCTCACCAGAGGCTAAAGATCAAATGCTCCAAGAAAGACTATGATGGTTCTTGTGGAAAATCTTCCAGAAAAAAGAAACACTTCAAAAAGCTCTAGATAAACAAATCCAGGCATGGCTCTAAGCACTTCCGAAGAAAGAAGAAATGGCGATACCTACACAAAAGGAAAGATCGCTCAGGCCACAAAAAGTCAAATCAATGCTTCATTTGCAACAAAAAGGGACATTTTGCCAAAAACTGTCATTAGGCAAAAAAAGGTCAGAATCATTTGATACATCATATAGAGAACGAAACTAATATTTCTCTTGAAAATGATGATATCGAATCTCTATTTTCTGCAGACGAAGAACCATGTGAACAAACTCTTTGTGTCATCCCTTGTTACTAAACTCCCAATGAAACTGATTCAGAATAAGATCTTGAAGACTTTTTTCATATATCTTTGACTCCTTCAGAAGAAAGCACTGACATATTTTCAAGCTAAACTCATTGTCCCCATTTTCTTGTGAAAATATTCACTTCAAAGTTTGCCAATCCAATCACTGTCATTGCTCTTATAGACACTGGAGCAACTTCTTCAATCTTAGACACTAAGGTTCTTCTAGAAGAATATTGGACTTCTTGTGTTTGGTATTTCAACTCTGCTTCGGGAGATAGTTTTTCTACAAATGTGAGAACCACTCCTATAACTGTCCAGTTTTTTCCACAGTGTTCCATAACCACAAAAATCTTTGGCTCAAGTCTTCCCAACAAAGATTTGATCATTGGTTGGGATATTATGACTCAAATTTCTTAACTTCACATCATTCTTGGAAAATGTCTTAAGTATAAAGACCAATTTTCTAAATTTGTCAATATTCAAAGACTTTTTTTCATCCAAATGAGGCTGTTAGATCCAATTATGCAAAAATTGTTGGAATCCTATTCGGAATCTCATTCTGAGTTTGCTAAAAAATGTTCTCATCTTTTATGGAAAAACCAAGAGTTCTTTATTTGCCTTCCTTTCAAAAAGAATGAAGATATCAATCCAATCAAGGCGAGTCATATGAGAATGAATTTAGAACATTTGGTTTTGGCTCAAAGGGAATGCTCATAACTACTGCAACAAGGTCTTATTGAGGTCTCACATTCTCAATGGGCTTACGAAGCCTTTTATGTCAACAAGCGTGCTAAGATAAATCGAGGAAAGATGAGATTGGTGATTAATTACCAGCCTCTTAACCTCTTCCTTCAAGATGATAAGTTCCCTTTACCTCCGAAACTCTCTTTTTATGGGATTATCCAAAGCCCAAATCTATCCCAAATTTGATCTTAAAGTTGGATTTTGGCAATTGAGCATTCATCCTGAAGACAGACCCAAGACAGGGTTTTGTATTCCAAACCAAATTTACTATAGCAAGTTACTATTCACTTTTATTGTAGTAGTAGGCTAGGAAAATCACCGTTCACTGTCATTGTTCATATCGTGCGAATAATTCCCTACCGAGATTTTCGGAAGCCTTTGTTTGTTTCAAGACCCATGAGCTTAGTTATTGTTTGTGTGTGACTTCTTATTGCCTATAAAAGGCAAGGATGATGTAATGTGTTAGGCAGAGTCCCTTGAAGTAAAGTGAGTATTTTGTGAAATTCTCTATGGCTTTCTAAACTCGTCCTTCTTCTCCAGCCTCGTAAGATCCTCGAGAAATGTAGCTTGGATAGTTATAAATGTTACCATCCTAATTCTATCCAAGTGTCTCTAGGCTCGAACTAAAGGGCGAGTGGTTTTCTCGCTAAAAGGCTGTCCTTGAAGGACTTGAACCGGAAGTTCGCCTATTGTGGCAAAGCGGCGTGCAGGAAACCGACTTCGTCCTCCCCGGTTCTAAGCCTAGGTCCATTCAATGGTACTAAGTCGATTGATCGTTAAGTCAATCTAATTGATTGGATGATATGATTATCTGTTATTTGAATTGACTTGTAGGAAGGAAACTTAGGCAAATGTAAGCCCTTTGACCCGTGGTTGTGCTTAGGCAACTCCTAGGGCGTATTTTCTTCCTAATCAGGTCTTAGGGGTTACAACTCACTGAGATGTTGTTTCATTGGTTATTTTATAACTATTTTCAGGTCCTTAGATGGTGTTTGTGGAGGACTGGAAATCCTGGAGTTTGGGGAAGTGAAGAAAACAAGATTGGCGAACCTATCTGACTCGCTAGTCATAGGAAAATACCTTTTTGATTAAGCCAATAATTTTGTAAGCAACCTAATGATGTAAATAAACCTATGTGTTTATAAAAGGTTGGCTTTGGTTTGAAAATTTTATGGCCCTACTTTTCTATCCCATTATTTTATTATTTGGGGTTTATATATCTGCTTCCGCTTGCGTATATTAATAGAAAGGGTTGGTGATGCATCCTGGGACATCACTATTATATCGACCTAGCAGGGATGGATACGTGCTCGGAGGGTCAGGACGTGACACGAAGCTTCTCTTAAATTTGGACTATGCTAACTAGTCGTCCCTATCTTTCAAACACTCTCCCTCCAAGTTGGGGTGAAGATTTCATCAAAGGTCTACTCAGTCACCATATGCTGGAAAACTTTGGTGGAAAACTCTTTAATAGATATGTTAACCAATTAATGTTCACTTATGATATATGAAGTCTCAATTCAAATGAGGATGTGATGCGGCACCCCCGATTTGCCTAAGGTCGCCATAGGTGATCTCTCTTAATTACTCGATCTCATATAACTTCACAAACCGATACCCTTTGACTAGAGATTTTATTTATTTATTTATTTATTTGAAAACGGTTCCAGCGCAACTTATTAGCTGAAGCATAAACAAGTCTCACCATCCCTTACTCCAATAAGCATAATGCAATGCACACCAACTTCGCACCATAAGAAAAGATAAAGCCGATTCACTCTTATTTATAT
Organism: Eucalyptus sideroxylon x Eucalyptus melliodora; assembly: GCA_016097485.1. Classification (NCBI taxonomy): domain Eukaryota; kingdom Viridiplantae; phylum Streptophyta; class Magnoliopsida; order Myrtales; family Myrtaceae; genus Eucalyptus; species Eucalyptus sideroxylon x Eucalyptus melliodora. The sequence continues at coordinate 22,871,258 of CM027832.1, forward strand.
TTTCATGATGGACATTAAGGTCGATACAACAAAAGGCCTAGATTTTTAACTATACTTGGCTACCACCCAAAAGGACTCGACCCTACATCGAACATGTACAACCCTCCATCAACAACCGTTGGCTATCTCCAAAAAGTGCCAACCCCCTTCAGCTATACGTGCCATCACACCCAATCCGGTGCATCAGGCGGTGGCGGTGATAACATCCCTAACATCACTCCATCACGTCGGACATGGACAGACAAAACTCTTGGATAACCGGGCCATCAGCAAGACCCATGTCGTGCATCACCAATGCTCGAACTCAAACAAACACTATACCAGGGGCACTGACACATATGTGCTCCACACTCCACATCAACATCGGTAGGTATGCCATAATAAGTAATCACGTCCAACTGGTCGCAAAGGCATATTTCTAATCTAAAATGTTAAACCTCAAAAGGGGTGAGTACAACCACTCAACAGTAAAGATCCACCAAACTACACAATGCGTCAAGCAGAGCAATCAAGGTATCATGAATAAAGTACATATCATTCATGCATTCAAGCATACCTTACCTTGTAGCCATGCATATCATCATTATGCAGTGTGCATATTCCACCATGCACTCATCATTAAACAGTCATGCATATACCATCATGCAACATGCATATTCCACCATGCACTTATCATTAAACAGTCATGCATGTACCACCATGCCATATGCATACATCCATGCACATGATTTAGTTCTCGATCTTTATATTTCAATTAGATCACATCATTTTCTTCCCAGGAACCAATATTTGCATCCCACAATTTATCGCTCGCATCCCAGCTGGCATCGCGAGGAACCTCCGACACACATCTCCGGGCATCCAGCACACACAACTCCGGGCATCTCGTACCCAAACTAGCATCACGAGGTATCCCCCCGGCGCACACCTTCGAGGCTTACGGCACACACCTCCGGGCATCCTGACACTCCTGGGGCATCTGGCACACACACTCCGGGCATCTCGACACTCCCAGGGCATCGTCGGCTCACGCCTCTGACGATCTCGTTATTTTCTCAATTTATATTCACACATGTATCTCAATTTCAACATGGCATTTGATACCATAATATCAAGGGTCTCAACCAACTTTTCATGCCATATAAGATGCCATATGTCATCACATATGCAGCAAAGTCAACCACTCAAAGTATTACATCACTCGGATAAATTCAGTTATTTTTCAAAACACATCAATTTTTCGGATAAATCAGAATACATTCCTCTAGTTAAAACTCTAGAAAAATTAGTAAATGGTATTAATAAATTCTGAAAACTTGACACATTATAGAAGAGACCTAAAGGAAGATATCTCATGAATAACACCATACCAAAAGAATCTCACACAAAACAGTACGGTCCATGCATCACAGTTTTCAAAACTTCAATATTTCAACTTACACAGTTTCGAAAGTAATTTAAATTAAATACCCAAATGAACTCCAAAAATTCTAAAATTTTGACACGTTATAGAAAAGTCCTAAATATAAATGTCTCATGAATAAATCGAAACCCAAATTGTTCTATATTTTTAGATATAGACGATTAATTCCCCCTGTTCTCGGTGTCGCCTTTTCCCAGATTATCATCTTTCAAAAGAAACTCATTTCACCAACCTATATATGTTTGTTTCTTCTAAATTTTCAGTATGTTATTCCTCAGAATATTACTTATAACTTTCATTTAGGACATATGATCAAATTTTAACTGTATGATTTTATAAAAATCACGCAACTATACTAGGTCGAGGTAGCGTTTTTCCCAGATCCAGTTTCTTCAAAGAACAACAATTTCACCGACCTAATTTTGTTCATTTTCTCTAAATATTTGATATGTTATACCTCAAGAAGTCTACTACAACTTTCATTAAGAGATCAAAGTGAAATTTTTACAAGAAAGCAACCTTACGGACCACGAAATCACTGAGGGTCAGCACAACAATTTCCAGATCTAATTCCTCCAAAGAAAAATTATTTCACTAACCAATACTTATTCGTTTTGCCTCAAATTTTATTATATTGTTCCTTAAGATGTTATCTACAACTTTCATGAAGAAATCGAAACAAGATTTCAACTAAAAATTCGTATGCAGTACACAATCTCATAGATAGTCGGACTAGTTTTTCCAGAAACAGCATGCTAGGCCAATGAATTTCTCCCCATAACTTCGACCTTTCATCAGATATACCACAACCAAAATTCACCATCTTCTACACACACATCACAGCAATGCAAAGGGTAGGTTTTAGGACTCTACTTGCCTCAAACTTAAGCACAAACAGCAACAAAGATGGCGGGCAAAGCGGCGAACGAACGGCGGCGAGCTAGGCGGACGATCGGCGGATGGTCCTCCTCCTTCCTCTTGCACACACGGCCTCTCCTTTCTCTCTTCCTTTCCTTTCCTTTCTCTCTTTCTCTCCTCTCTCTCTCGGACGACACTCTCTCTTTCTCTCCCTTTTCCTCGCCTAATCCGCCTCTCCTCTCTTTAATTTTCTTTCCCTTTAATCATTAGCAATCATTTGATTGCATGCAGCTGCCGAAAGGAGCTAATGGGGGCAGCCGCACTTGGCTCAACCTCATTGCCACTTGGCAGCTCACATGCAAGGGTTGATGGGCTTCAATGTTGGGCCGGTCTTGGGCCTTCATGGGCCGGTCGAATAGGGGGTTGCGTGGGTTGGTTGGACGGTCTCTGGGCCTAAAAATCAACCCACCCTCTCCTATTCCTATTCCATTTAATCCTCATTTAATAAACACCTAATTTCAACTTATAAGCCCACAAAAATTTGTAAATTAAATCAATAAAATTCTACTTATAAAGTGCACCACCAAGAATAAGATTTCTATATCAATTTGCACCTTAATAAAATCATTGGGTCACTTATAGACACATCTCCATCCAAACAATTGCCCATTACAATGCTCGGCCCTAAATTAATTGAAATTCATTGATTCAATGGCTAATACAAAATCCAATGACACTTTCATTACCTAATCATGGTTCATGGTACTCCAGAGGTTGTCATGAGATTTTAGGATGCCACATGTGACCCCCAACTGATGGATTTATGAAATGGGCTTAAGGCCCATCCGCTCAAGTTGGACCCAAAAGGGCCCGGCCCACGGGAATAAGGCCCGTGGAGGGGGAAGGTATAAAAGGGAGGAGAGAGAGAGAGAAGACACCTCTTGGCATAATGAACATAACGTACGTTCCTTTCCCTCTCTTTTTCTCCCAAACGCTCAAGGTGACGCCGTATCTCTTTCAAGGCGAATTGACATCATTGGGGCCAGAATTTCTTCCTCTTCTTTAGCGTTGGTGTTTAATCTGTGGCTAACAAGGTACGCTCGAATCCGTGGTGTGCTTTACGATCGGTGATGCGTGTTTTCCCGGGCTTCGTCTTCCGCATTGATTTAGGGGTTCGATTCGGTGTCGAATCCGGTTTTCGGGGATCCGTTATTCCCAACATTGGTATCAGAGCCCTAGTTCACGTTCTTCCCGATCAATTCTGATGTTTTTGATTGATTTTTCGCGAAATTATTTCGGCCGTACGGAACCGGGCGAAAATCCCGACACCCGAGCGCTTTTCGGCCTTTTTCTGAGTTTTCGTAAGTCGAAATCAAATTCTGAAGGCACTGGGAGAAGCGCGACGTCGAGACGAGTCCGGCGATGTGTCGACCGCCGCCGGAGCCGCCGCACGCGCCCACACGCGCGGCCGGAAGGCGCTGCGCGTGGGCGCGACGCGCCTGGAAGCGCTGGCTTCGCCAGCGCGTGCGCCACACGCGCCGGTGGCGAACCGGCACGTGCGCGCCGGCGGCCGGCGAACCGGCACGCGCCGGTCCGCGGACCAACGCGTGCTGACGTCACCCGATGACGTCATCGTGACGTCACCAACGGTCGATAACCGTCGGGGATGACGTCAGCGCCGACGACGGTTGGCCGGGCGGTCACCGGCCGGCAACCCGACCGGCGACCCGACCCGACCCGATCTGCCTGGCGCATGCCGCGCACGTGCGGCTGACGTCTGCGTGACGTCGCACGCTCATGCGCGAGGCACGTGCCGGCGTGACGACGTCGCCAACGCACGCGCGCGGCACGTGCGGTCGGTTCGTCCAACCGGCCCCAACCGGTCCGACCCGCGCGCCCGTTGACCTGACCCATTGACCTGTTGACCGTCCGTTGACCGTTGACCACGACCGTTGACCGTTGACTTTGACCGTTGACCGTTGAACCGAAAAAAAAAAAAAATTTATGTATTTGTTTTCTTTTTCAGTCATGCCTATGTGGGTTATAAGTAATCCATTTTTTATTCTGCATTTGTTGCATGAATTTTGGAAAATTATTTATTTTCTCTTATATTAATTATGGATTATAAGTGATCCATTTTTAATTATGCATTTGTTGCAGGAACTATGATGCGTTATGCAAGGATACCTGCAATCCCGAGAACGGACGTGGGAAGTGCAAGACTTAAGAGGCTGATGACAGAGTTAGCTGATTATCGGTGGCATGATGGTGATTTAGTATCACTTGGTCAGGGTCAATCAGATGATACAGAAATCATCTGGAATGGTTATCTTATGCCGGATTTTGAGAAAGTGCCGACTTTGATGAACACTCTTCCACCTGAATGGCAAGCAGTGTTGGATCGGCTATGGGAGGTCAATGTGGTCCCGGGTTATAGGAGGCTGGTGGAAGCTTTTGTGAGAGAGCACTATAGGATTGAGTTGGCCAAAACTTCAACCCTTAGATTGAGCGCCACATGGCGCCGAGTGAATGTGCCTTGGAGGCGACATGAAAGCTCTCCAAAAGTTTTTCCATGGTTGGCAAATGGGTCTTCAGTTTTCTCAGATGTTTTGGCTGATAGATTATAAGGGACATTCCCTATTTATTTCTTTGATTAATGATGTAATATTTACTACCTGATTGTTGTTGATGTAACAACTGATATGTTAGTCGTATCATGTGAAAGCATTGTTATTTTATTGGATATTAGATTTTATTTGCTTTCTGTTATTGCTGGTTGCTGTGGGTAATTAGCTGTGGGTAGTAATAGAAGTTTTTTGTAACTTCATAGAATTTATTTGCATAAGATAATTATATTAATAATAATTTTAAGTTAGGATTTTTGGAGGATGATTGGAAACATAGTGACCTTTTGATTCTGAAGCCTTACTTGAAATTATTTATTAATATGATGGGTCTATGCAAATAGGGATGCATAAATGATAGGCATTAATTATTCGTGCATGTATGTCTGATGTGTTCAGAACGATGGTTCAACAACTAAAAATGTAATTGCTGATATGAACGGTAACAATTGTGAAATGTTGGATATGAAGATTCAATATGTGCTGGAAAAGCAAGAAGCACTAGAAGCTCTTGACCACATTATGGAAGATATTGAGGGTGTCGTGCACCACCTTGAGCTAGTAAAGGACCGCCTGACGGTATTTGAGCTGAAAATAGACATTTGCTATGCTGGTTCTAGCTCAGAAAGGGCTTTGTGCTCTAAGCGTAAGCGTATTGATTCATTCAATATGTGGGAATGCAAAGGATCAAGTCCTTATTGCAAGAAATCAAGAGTTAACCAACACAAGAGAGGAAAACGTTCTCAAGTGAAGAAAATGTCAAGAGTGATGTGTAACAATTGTGACAAGAGAAGTCACTATGCTCGCGACTATCGTGAGCCAAAGAAGGAATACACCTTTTGTACATTTAAGAACTTTGCTTATGTGTCAAGTTCTGCATTATAGGCTGAATCCAATCCTTTGTGGAATGTAGATTCGGGAGCGGACGACCATGTAGCAAGGGATAGAGGATCCTTTGTGGAATTCCGACGAGTACCAACTGGAACTGAGTGGATCCATATCGGAAACAACTCTAGAGCTGATGTAAAGGAATTGGCACCGACCAATAGAACATGAGTGGTTGACGCACCTTGATGTTCTATATGCTCTAGAGATTCGTCGAAATTTTAAGTGTCTGTCTTAGTGTTGGTTAAACTTGGTTTTGGTATGAACTTCCGTAATAAATGTGTAGATTTGTGTTTGGATACAAACTACTATGATTGTGGTAACTTTCTAGATGGTTTTATTGTACTAAATGTTGACTGTGGTGATGTCAATATTTTATTCCCTTGTTTCACGTCTTCTACCTTATATAATAATGATGTGAATATGGTGGCATGCTAGACTTGGTCATATGGGCCAACAGCATATGAATAGACTAGCCATAGAGGCTTGTTGGGCAATATTGAAAAAGTCGATTTGTCCATAAGTGAGCATTGCCTAGTAGGGAAAATGACAAGGAAACCATTTAGAAAAAGATAAAAGAGCTGAATTTCCTCTGCATTTAATCCATTATGACATCTATGGTTCAATGAATGTGAAAGGAAGGCAATGGGCTGTTTGTTTCATCACTTTTATAGATGATTCTACTTGATTCGGATATGTCTAATTGATTTCTCATAAATCTGAAGCATAAGTTGTTTCAAAATGTTTATGAATCTGGCAGAAAATCAATTAAACAAGAAAATAAAGGTATTTAGATCCGATCGAGGTTAAAAATATTTATCTGATAAGTTCAGAAAATTATGTGATGAAAAAGGAATAGAAAGATAGTTGTCTATTCCATATACTCCTCAACAAAATGGTGTTGCGGAGAGAAGAAACAGAACCCTATTGGAATGGTTAGGTCCATAATGGCGCATGCTAACTTACCCATCACTTTTTTGGAGTGATGTATTGTTAACTGCTGCCTATATACTTAACCGGGTGCCTTCCAAATCGGTTATTTCCACTTCATATGAGTTATGGACAGTTATAACACCGGACTTAAGTTTTCTTAAGCCATGGGGTTGTGCTGCCTATATTCATGAGTCCTCTCACAAGTTTGGGAAACTGGGTCCCAAAGAAAATAAGAGTATTTTCATGAGATATTGCGAACACTCAAAAATGTATGTGTTCATAGGTGAGCAGGAAAGTGGGAGTATAACTGAATTTGAATCACGGGATGTCACATCCTTAGTGGATGAATTTTCTAAGAGGGGCGAAATAAGGGAAAATGACTCCCTATTTGAAACCTTGGATCAAGATAATGATGTTAGTGGAGTTTATCCAAGTGGGAGTAATATGAGATGTGATGAATTGAATTCAACTCATTCTCAATTGCAACCACCTGATGTGACGACATCATCATTACCTAATCCAAGTGGGAGCATGATGGGGAATGATGTGCTAAGTGTACAATCTCCCATACGGTGAACAAGTCGCCAAAGTATTCCCCGTCGATGTTTAGACATTAAAAGGGAAACTTTTATGGTTGCTCCACAATATGAAGATGAGCCAAGAAATATTAATGAGGCTCTGAATTGCCCTAATAAGGAAAAATGGATTCATGCAATGAAAGAGGAAATGGAGTCAATGAAATCAAACCAAGTCTGGGAATTGGTTGATCTTCCAAAAGGACGCAGAGCTATAGGAACAAGTAGGTTCTCAAAATAAAGCGAAAGGCTGATGGCTCAATAGAAAGGCATAAGGCTCGCCTTGTGATGAAGGGGTATAATCAACATGAAGGAATTGATGATGAAAATACATTTTCTCCTGTAGTGAGATTTACCTTAATTCGCATTATTCTGGCAATAGTGACTAGTATGGATCTTGAGTTACATCAAATGGATGTAAAGACTGCTTTCCTCAATGGAGAATTAGAGGAAGGAACATATATGGAACAACTTGTTGGTTTCATAGTGAAAGGCCAAGAAGAAAATGTATGTCGACTTTGGGGGTCGATATATGGCCTTAAGCAGTCGTCAAAATAATGGTATATGCGTTTTCATCATGCCATAATGGCATATGAGTTTACAATGATTGATAAGGATCATTGTGTATATATCAAAAGATCCAATGATCAATTTGTGATCATATTATTATATGTTGATGATATACTGATTGCTGGAAGCAATATGGAGTTAATTAATACTGTCAAGAGATGGTTGTCTTCCAACTTTGAGTTGAAGGATATGTGATTGTAAATCCATAGACACTCCTATTGCAAAAAGGTGAAGGATTGAGCCATAGTCTGTGTCTAAGGACTCAACAAGAGAAGGAACAAACGAAATATGTTTCTTATGCTAGTGCTGTTGGGAGCTTGATGTATGCTATGATGTGTACAACACCCGACATATGCTTTACAGTTGGAATAGTGAGCAGATACCAATCCAATCCAGGTCAAGCACATTGGAAAGCCGTTAAGAGAATACTGAGGTATCTAAAGGGGACTGCTGATTATACGATGAGTTATTAAGAAAAGGATCTGCAACTCAAAGGCTATTCTGATGCTGATTGGAGAGGAGATTTAAATGAAAGAAAATCTATTTCTGGGTTTGTTTTCTTACCGAATAATGGCACCATATGTTGGAGCAGTAAGAAACAAAAGTGTATAGCCTTGTCCACGATGCAAGTTGAGTTCGTGGCATTATCAGCAGTAGTGTAAGAAAGTGTTTGGCTTAAGAGATTTTTGGATCATTTAGGTGTTATTAGAAGTGCTGCAGATTTATTGTTAGTTAACTGTGGTAGCCAAGCAGCAAAAAGCGTATACCAAAGATCCAAAATATCATGGCAAGACCAAACCTATAGATACCAAGTATAATCTTGTCAAGGATATGGTTGCATGAAAATATGTGAACTTAAAGTACATACTACGCATGGAATGGTAGCAGATCCTATGACAAAGCCAATACCTAGAGATGTGTTTTATGGCCATATGAAATCTCTAGGATTGCGTAGAGACTGATGTACTAAATATTGTATTTTCCCTAAGTGTTCACAATTTGATGAATTTGTGTATTCATCATCAATGCCTATGAATCTTTGTTTTAATTTTTATGCATCTTAATGCTTAGTGCATTACTTTAAGTTGAGAAGTATGTCGAACAGATATAAGATTAGCCCACTCACACGGGTAATCACCTCTGTTTACTGTGTGATAAATAGAGATGAGACTGTTTTTAAGCTTATTATCTAGGTGATAATCGAGAGCTCAAGCTTAAAACACGTATGTCGCCTTAACTGAGTGTTAAGATGAGGATATAATACTTACTATGTCCGAAAGTAAAAATACCCCACATGTTTTACTTTATCTGTCTAAGATGCCAGATGTGAGTTATGATGAATTTTGTGAATGAATAGATACGTGAACTCAAGTTAGACATTGGGTATGTCTGAACTATCATCTGTACAGTATTGAAAGGTGTAGATATACGCTCCATGGGAAAGGAGTTAATACCGTAATACGTATTTCATACTACGTATGCATGAGACGACCAATAAGAGTGGCAAAAGTTTGATCTCAACTTTTATGTCGTGTGAGACTCTTGAGAAAGAGAGTTCCTCAATTTCTTAGTCCCCTCATGACTCTTACTTATTCTCAAGATTTCTATTTAGTGTTTGCTATCTTAGGATGTTGCCAATGGTCATGAGTGATTCGATCTAATGGGGCATTTCTAGAAAAGCAAGCTGGACTGAAATTGAGAGTTTGAAGGAAAGATGAAGATCGATTTTGGAGAATCACATTGTAGTTTTGTATTCACCGGTTAACCAATTATGACTGTCTTTGTGATAATCATAATTGTGAATACAATATATATATCATTGTTTAAAAGAGATCAAGAGAGATAAAAATGTGATCGATCGATCTAGGGTACTGCATACTAAATCTACTAAGGATATGATGCCCATTATGAGCTGCTATATATTCCTAACAGATGTATGGCAACGAGCTCTCAAAGTATGCTGGTCGCACGGATTATTCACCGGTATGAATGATTGAAGAGAGGAAAAGAGGATTATGTTCGGCCCACCATGTTAAGTGAGAGTCTATGATGGATTTTTTCTCTGATGGAACCGAGTAGGGCCTGTCCGCCCATGTTGGTTTTGCACCACCATGTGCGAGTGGGAGATGATGGATTTATGAAATGGGCTTAAGGCCCATCCGCTCAAGTTGGACCCAAAAGGGCCCGGCCCACATGAATAAGGCCCGTGGAGGGGGAAGGTATAAAAGGGAGGAGAGAGAGAGAGAAGACACCTCTTGGCATAACGAACATAACGTACGTTCCTTTCCCTCTCTTTTTCTCCCAAACGCTCAAGGCGACGCCGTATCTCTTTCAAGGCGAATTGACATCATCGGGGCCAGAATTTCTTCCTCTTCTTCAGCGTTGGTGTTTAATCTGTGGCTAACAAGGTACGCTCGAATCCGTGGTGTGCTTTACGATCGGTGATGCGTGTTTTCCCGGGCTTCGTCTTCCGCATTGATTTAGGGGTTCGATTCGGTGTCGAATCCGGTTTTCGGGGATCCGTTATTCCCAACACCAACAATGATCCTTAGTGTGACCATCCTTGTTGCAACGAGTGCAATGAAGTTTGGAATTTCGACCATTTTTTTTTTCCTTTCACACCATTAGATTTGTTGCGGGAAAATTACAAAAAAAGTCATAAATTTATTGTAATTGTGCCAATTTAGTCCTAAACTTATTTTAAAAAAAGGTTGCCGGTGCCGGCCGGCAAATTTTGGCCGGATAGATTGATCGGAAATAATTATAAAAGGTTTAGGACTCAATTGGTCAAAAAAAAAAAGTTTAGGACTCAATTGCAATAGATTTAGGACTTTTTTTGTAACTTTCCCAATTTATTGCTACTCATAAGTTTTGAGTACTTTGGTGATTAGGATTGAAATTAACACTATTATTCGAACTCTCCATTGTCGCTCCCCTTGACTTTGAGAATGGATTCATAACACGCGGTCGAGTTTCTTTATGTTGAATAACAGCACAAATATTAGTGAAAGATAGAAGAGTAGAGCTCATAGGAATTTGTCTTTTGACATTCTTATATTCAGGCCATACGCTGGCCAATAATTGAAAAACCCTATCTTGCCCTTCCCCTTAAGTGTATGTGGTCATGGAATCAGCAGGGGACGATACTGTCGAATTTCATCCGATTTCTTTTTTAGATTTCCAAGATGCCTGGTAAATGGTTAATTGAGAGCTTGCTCGGTATGAGCAATTTCCTGTTGCAACTCAACAATTCAAGAGGTGTTACCTTCATGGCCATACATGCATGTCTTTAAGAGACTTCCATAGAGATTGCACTGTTTCAAAGTAAATAAAAATTTCATAAATCGGTGGATCCATGACATAACCAACTTATCAGTAGATTGTCGTTCGGCATATTTAGGATCGATGGATCGATGGATCGTGGGGCTTTGATCGAACCATTGACATGGCCTAACTTGGATAATCCTCCGAGGGCAATCATACTTGCTCGGCACCATGGAAGATAGTTTCTTCCACTGACAGAAAAGAAAAGATGTCAACCTATTGCTCATCTTATTTGAGCTAGATTGACTGACATATTTGGTGACCGAAGAACTAGCCACTATACCAAGAAAAAAGGATATGATCAAGAGCTTATCTAAATCAAACGTAGAATGAAGTGGCAAATAGCGACTTCAATAGCATTGGCACCACGCTCGAATCTAGCCATGATACATGTTTTCTTTATAATCACACACATGCGCGAAGAATGATAAAAGAATTTAACGCGGTTTAGTCAACCATGGAGAGAACCCTTGGAAGCCGATGTCCTCGATGGGAAACCCCAATTTTGCATATCACTTCGGGGGATTTCATTATCTCTAAGTAAAATAGAATACATCTCTGGGGATAAACATAAATATCTCCTGAAAAGGCAAATAGAGTTGTTATTTCCTTTTCTTTTTTTTTTAATCTATTTGAGCCAAATCTCCTACTAAATTTGACTCTGCTGGATGGTCGTCCTTTCTACGTTTCCAGCAAAGTGAATGTGTCTCGGGGTTATAGTTTTGTAGGGGTAAATTTCTATTCGCTTTGCAATTTCTTTGTTCTTTTTTTTTTCTTTTTGGATGGGAAGTATAAAGTAGTGAGTGGTGAGTGTAGTGCACGGTGTCCTTTCAATTAGTCGATTGTCCATGTTTTTATACAGAATTATGAGGGCCGCTCGAGTTCCGTTGATTTGTGTTTTCTCTGCTTTGCTCGTGCTTCCCCTTCTTTCTCTCCTGTCCCGGAGTTCTCTGTTGAATTCTGTTGATTGGCAATGGTGTCACCGGTCAAACGAACAATACTTAAATTTGGCAATCATCTTCTTCTTTGGTTGGGTTCTATGCTTAAAAAGTTTGATGGGCATTAAATATGAAGCAAAATGAATCATACTAAAGCATAACAAAAGCAGGCAAATGAGATCTCATCTTCAGTCGTACTTTCACTCTGATTCGCCTATTAGGTCGCTGGATTTTTCACTCTGTAATCTATTGCAAATTCTATTGCAAATTGACTTCAAGATATGCACTTCGGTGGCGACCTCTTCTTTTCTTGGTCAACGAGGATTGCCTGTATTGCGACGGTGATTTCGGTCATCTTGTCCGTGTATATCTTGAACTACCTCTGGAAGAAAAGAAGCGCATATTCTGTTCGTAAAAATGCAAAAAATTGGATGTGTCACAAGCCAATAGCAACTTGCCTGCCTCGCTTTTCCGAGTAAATAGCAATTTGTTCTTCTCTGCTATACCGGGATAAGACAGAGGTTTTCTTGATCTAAGGGTCAGATACTGACAAGGGCTTCACTGAATTCGTATTATAGCCGTAGAGATGCCGATTTCAGGGCCTTTAGAGACAGTGAGGAAACTCCGTGTAGGAGAAGAGAAAGGCCCTCATCTTTTAGAAGCCATCAAGAACTCAAGGATCTTCATGCCAACTTTCTCGGAAGAGTAAAGATTATGCTTCGAGTAAGCGGTGCCTCAACGAGCTGGTGTAAATAGTTAAATGTAGGGAAGAAGGGAAACATGTAATCTTTTCAATCTTCTATTACGCCGCATGAGTTCGGCAACAATCCAGACCTTATGCAAAAGCCTTGGCTCGGAACAAGCAGTACGACCGTGAGACCATTCAAGGATAGAGGTATGCTTTCAATGTAGATGGGAACCGAAGAACATGGCTGTGGGTAATTTGTTAACTCATGAGTTTGCGTGACTTGCTATGTTCTGGATTTCCAATTTTGGCCTTGTGAATACATGCTTGCTTTGCTTTTATGCATCTGGGAAAGGACATCTTTGTTACTGTAAATTGCTAAGCAACTACCACAGCACGTCACTCCTATAAAGTATAACTAAAACATTTACACATCATATCACCGGTGGCTTATCTCTGCTTTAACCACCACCACTAGCTAGGAATGAGCATTGATCTAGGGTCAACCCTGGACCAACCTTGGACTGGCCCAACCCTGTTGGTCTTGGTCTAGTTCCCAGAGAGATTGGGTCGGTCCTTTGGTCCTCGAATTTCTGGACCAGCACTATGCGGGTCGGTCCTTGGTTCTGAGAGTAGCGTCAATAACATTAAATAGCTCTTTAGTGAGGAGTTCAAGTAATTTTACATTATTTAGATTTTTAAAGTCTTTTACAATGTCAATAGTCAAAACTTACAAAGGAGGAAAATGTTTTTTTGAAGAGTCCTCACGGCATCCAAAATGGCATAAACAACTCCTTATGACATTCTCCTCTAGCATTCGCTCTGTTTTGTCTTATTTATCCTCTCAGTCTTCAATTTGCCAAAATCAAAAGAAATAACTTTTTCGCTCACCACTCGACGCTCGTCTCGCTCGCTTTGGGTCATTTGTGCCACTCACCACTCGATACTCACTTGGCTTGTTGCTCCCGCTTGACAATCGATGCTCATTTGGTTCAACGCTCACCCCACTTGACCCTCACCACTTGTCTTTCTTAGCTAACCTTGCTCATCATCGAACCCATTGGTCGGTACGGTTATTGGTTGCCCTTTCAAGGAGTACAAAAAATGAAATAAAAAATTATTGGTTGGTCCTGGGTTGACTTGGAAACCGGATTGAACTCATTAGGTTAGTCCAGTCCTCAATCGCTTTTTTAAGGAGTACAAAAAATGAAATAAAAAATTATCGGTTGGTCCCGGATTAACCCTGGAATCGAACCGAACCCATTGGGTCTGTCCGATCCTCGATCTCGAGCTTACTAGGGTCGGTCCTCAGTCTCAAAAATTGAGGACCGGCATTGTGCTGGTTGGTCCTAGGGTTAAGGGGTGGACCAGCCCAACCCGGACCATGCTCACCCCTACCACTAGCTAGCCAATCCAGCGGTGCTATACTGCTATTGCCTCTACAACAACCACGATCAAGTAAGGCTACTTTTGCCAATATTGTGTACACCCAACTTGTTTAACTATTTGAACACCATAGCTTTTTCCAAGACATCCAAGAGACATCATTGCCACACTAGGGTCTTGAGTATCTGAAGAGTTTATAGGTCTTTAACATCCTAAATGATGATCGCACCTCACTTTGCAAGCATTGACAAGGGGATCAAAAAGCTTGAATAGAGATTGGTGAATAATAGAGCTCTAGTTTATATCGATGATGTTGATTGCAGAAAGCAGCTAGATGTGTTGGTAGCAAAGCTTTGCCTCATGAAGCAGGATCCTAGTTGAAACTTGGAACAAAGACGTTCTAAACTTGCCTCGAGTTGGAGGATCTATGACGTCAATAAAATACATCTAGATCAAGCACATCTAGTTTTCTGCAAGCGCACATTTCGAAATGAAGCACCTAAAGCAGATGATACTAGCTTGTCCCACAATATCAGAACGACAACCGGAGATCTTCCACTAGCCCTTGCAACTGTCACACTCCGAACCTCGAGCATGTGCACATCCCACTATGGTCGATTGAAATGCGACTTTCCAGGACACGTCGCCAACTTGCTCATTTTATTACGCATGTGGAAGCGAAACAAATCTCCTGACAACAATTAACTTGGGATAGAAAAACAAGCAATCAATCACAACCAAACAAGCTTTCTTATAAACACATAGGTTTATATACAATACTGGATTGTCTACAAAATAGATTGCCTCAACAAAAAGGGAATTGTCTTATGACCAACTAGTCAAACACGCTTGTCCATTCTTCAGTCTCCACCTCCACAAATGTCCATGGCTTCGAGTCCTTCATGACTGCCATCTAAGGACCTGAAATACTGAGCCCATAATGGGGTGAGACAATGTCTCGAATCCTACCCCCTAAGACTCGATTAGGAAGAAAATACACTTCGGGCGCTCTAGCCACACAAATAGGACAGAGGACTTACCTCGCCTCAGTCCCTTCCTACATGTCAGTACAATTCAATTCTCAATCAAACAATTGATCCAACGATTCAATTCAATCATACTATCTATCTTTCCATTTCAATCCGTACTAGCTATCAACCATTATTATCTATCATTCAATACCGTCATCAAACCAGTTGTTAATATGACACATGCTCTCCAAAGCTGTAGCTAATAGATAATATAATAGCTCACCAGAAGCTACCTCAATATTCAATATATTATATTATAGCTCACTAGAAGCTACCTCAATATTCAATATAGTATACTATAGCTCACCAGAATCTGCTACAATATTCAATAGAGTATACTATAGCTCACTAGAAGCTGCCGCAATATTCAATATAATATATTATAGCTCACCAGAAGCTGCCGCAATATTCAATATAGTATACTATAGCTCACCAGAAGCAGCCGCAATATTCAATATAGTATACTATAGCTCACCAGAAGTTGTCCCAATATTCAATATAATGTACTATAGCTCACCAGAAGCTGTAGCTAATAGATCATATAATAGCTCACCAAAAGCTGCAATATATATATATATGTATGTATATCATAACTGCTCGCCCAAGCTGTACATATATATATATATATAAACCAAAGAACTGGGTATTCAATCCAATAACAACCAATGATTCAACTGGTCATACAAACCAATCACGGTGCTAGAAGCTAACACCGGGTATTTTTAAGTTAAATACCAAAACTTCTCCAATTTCATTCAATTCCTCACTTTGGAATAATTAACCCTAATCTTCATTTCCACTCAATTTCTCAATTTAAGATACAATTAGCACAAACCGACCGCACTCTTGAGATTAGCGCGAAATTCTAACAACTGGCCATCCCGGCAAAATTTTCAAAATTATTAAATAATTAAATTTAATTCCAGAAATTAAATAATTAAATATGATATTATAATAATATACTTTACCAAAATAATATTTATAAAATTCGAAATAATTAATTAATTAAAATAATTAATTAGGGCTTAAACAAGATTATGCTAAATTAAACATACAATTAGCCCTAATTAAACATCCATTAAACTAATCATACAACTAATCTAATTTAACTGCCTAAACCTAATTAGACTAATCTAAACACCCCTTAAGCATAATTAACTTACTAAGCAAGGATTAGAGGATAAACTCACCTGATTAATGAGTCGAATGGCTCAAAACAATGAGGACGACGTGAGGGTCGATAGTCTCCAAAGCGGGCATAGCTTCTAGGGTCAGGAAGCCCGCCAAAACGGGCCAAACCTTCGCTACGATACCCATTTTCCTGCTCACTGCTCACTGCTGGTTGAGGGCGGATCTAGCACCGAGTTGAGCTGGACAAGGCCGATGGTGGTCTGGCTAAGCCTCAATGGTCCAAGTGGTGACGTACAGTGGCAGAGGGAGCTCCGACGGTGGCCTGAGCTACTCGGCTAAATCAGGGACGATGGTAAGAGGGAGGTAGAGACGTGCGGTAGCAGCGGTGCGCGAGGATGGCAACACAACGGCAAATGGCGAACGGCGAAGGGCGGTGCCATCGTGGCTGGTCCAATGGCTTGCTAGCCGCTCTAGTGTCTTCCTAGATTTGCTGGGATGTCAGGTAGCATCAAGAAGGAGAAGAGGAAGTCGACGGCAGCAGGAGGGAGAGAGGAGGGTTGAGGTGCGCGCGGCAAGACGAGGGGTTGTGACAGCGGGCAACGGCGGTGAACGGCGGAGGCGTGTTGTGGCACCCCTTGACGGCCCCCGATTCGATTAGGGTCGCCACCGTTTGCTTACCATTAACTTTCCGTATTAATATATTACTCTGATACCATTTCAATTGCAGCGGGTCCATACAACTTGGGGGTTTACATTTTTTTATTTTTCGATTGGTCCCTTGCGCAATTTATATGCAGAAGCACATCCAACAACTCCCTTCCCTATATTCAGAAAACGATGCACACCTACTAAACATCTTATAAGTAAAAGCCGTACACTTTTTATTTACTTAAATCAGATGGACATAATTCATCGGTACATCAAAATGTCGTAGTCTTCTATATTCGGCTACACTCCAAAAGATGACCGACATTTCCTCCAACAGTCATACACTTTAAGTTCATCGATCAGTGTCGGCGTCCAAAGGTTCCTTCCTTTGCTATCCTTCTCCTCACGGTCATATCCAACCGTTCAAACCATCTATTAATTTGAAATGTTATCCCCAAAAGGGGTGAGTACAACCACTCAGCAAATAGGGAAATCCAGTAACAACTCAATGCATCAAGCAAATCATACATGCATTGCAGGCGTTACTCACCTTGAAGCCATGCGCATACTATCATGCATCATCATAACAGTTTATAACACATACATGTGTATCATCATCATATCATACTTGTCATCATCATCATGACATCATCGCATTACACATGTCATATCATATATCATCATCATTATCATCACCATGCATATCATCATGCATATCATATCATAGGTGATCATCATATCATGTCACATCATCATCATCATCATCATCATCATCATCATCATCATCATCATCATCATCATGCATATCATCATGCATATCATCATGCATATCATATATCATATCGTAGGTGATCATCATACCACATCACATAACATCATCATCATCATCATCATCATGCATATCATCATGCATATCACATATCATGGGTGATCATCATGCATATCATCATGCATATCATATATCATATCATAGGTGATCATCATGCATATCATCATGCATATCATATATCATGGGTTCATTTTTCATCTTTTATCTTTGAGTTTGATCACCACATCACCCACTTCTCATATCATCAATATCATCATCCCTTCGGGCAAAAACCTCCGACAGGGTTCCCAGCATTCCAGCCATCCCATGGCCACCGGGTTTTCGGCCCCCACATTTCGGGCATCTCGCATCCCAACTAGCATCACGAGGCATTTCCTTCGGGCAGAAACCTCCGACAGGGCTTCCGGCCTTTACCCTTCTAGCCAGGCATCTCGCACCCTAATCCTGGCATCGCGAGGTATTCCTTTCGGGCAAAGACCTCCGACAAGGCTTCCGGAATTATGTACCGACATACCACCAGGCCTCCCCTGGAATTACGTACCGTATACCACCGGGCATCCCAACACTCCCGGGGAATCTCCGAAATTACACCACTAGGCCACTGGACATCATCATCCACCACAACCTCTTACTCACATATCATTTTCCACATTCACCATCCTTTTAATCTCGTTGTTACATGGCATATGATTCACACATGCATCACAATTTATGATCATACATACACCGATGTCATATAACAATGCATAACAAATTCAATGAAATTCATGGCCAATAAAATAATCCCTTATTATTTTATTATTATTTTATTATATTTATTTATTTTCATAAATAAATATTAAATTTAATATCTATGATTTTCCCAAAATCATAATATTCAAACAATCAGTAAAAAAATCAATAGGATCACAATTTCATACAAAATTCATGGCCAAATTGAATTTCTTATAATTTCACAATTTCCACAAAATAGCACATGATATTCGGATAATGACCAGAATTGCACAGTTTCAAAATAAATTCGATTAAAATACTCATATGGCCTTCAAAAATTACACAATTTTACAGGGTGATAGCCAACACATTTTCGTGCATTTTTCATGCAGAACTCTAAGCCAAATTAGTTTTAGATTAATTTATACAACCTCACGAAACTTCTGGAACCACCACCGCATCGTCCAGAATACACTTCTCCGAAATTTTTAGATTTCACCCATCTATTCTTTTTCGTTTCCTATGAAATTTGAGTATGTTATGTACCAATGTGTCCTTTACAAGTTTCATGAAGAGATCTAGGTCAAATAACCAAATTATGGTCACCATTTAAGTCCATGAAGTCTCGGGTGTCTCGAAATACTTCACCAGAACCATTGTTTCCAAGATCTAGCCGATTCACCAAGCTATACTTGTTATTTTTGCTTCAAATTTTAGTATGTTGTAGCTTAAGGTGTTATCTACAACTTTCATGAAGACATAGAAGTAAAATCTTCAACAGAAATCAACATGCAAACAAGAATCTAGCAAGAGGTCAGCGAAAACTTCACAGATCTAGGGTCTCCGTATAATAGCACTTTAACCCCACATATCTCCATCATTTTCCACGAAATTTCAGTATGTTATACTACAAGACGTTAGCTACAACTTCCATGAAGACATCGAAGCCAAAATCGGACTCCAAATACACATGCAAGCTCAAACAAGCTACTGACTCCAACAAACCGAACAAGAACAGTCACACGGTTTGAAAATAACCAACTCTTACCTCGGTTTTTGGCACAAATCACACCTAAAATCGAACATGCAACCAACAAAACAAACATGCAAGAGAAGTTAAGGACTCCACTTGCCTCTAGACCGAAGAAAATGACGGCGTAGGGCGGCGAACACGGCGGCACACGGCGGCTCCTCCTCCTCCTTTCTCTCTCGGTCGCTCCCTCTCCCTCGCATCTCACTCTCTCTCTCGCACTCTCTCCCTCTCTCTCACTCTCGGTTCTGCTCGGTCACTCCCTTTTTCCCTCTTACACGAGCAGATTAGCTGCTGGTTTTGCTAAAAACCAGCCAACAAAGAGGGGAATTTTCGGTGGATGCATGCATGGAGGACAGGTGGAAGAAACGTGGCAATTTTCTTTGGCCACTTGGAGACACGAACAGAACAGCTGGTGAACGTGGCAGGTGGAGGAAACGTGGCCCCTTGCATGCAGATTTCACCCCTTGCCTTGCCAGCGTAATTTCTTCATGGACTTCTCCTTCGCTGGCAACCAAATGAGGAAGCTACGTGGCTTTTGCTGAGTGCCCTTCGGTCAACAATCCCCTTCCTTAGTTGACCGGTTGCACGATTCTTCATCTGCGAAAATAAAGGGCTGCATAGGTCGAACTTTTCTTTTTCTTCTTATTGACTGACTTCGACAGAAAAGAAAAGAACATGGCCGTATGGCCGTGCATGGTAGGTCAATGGACTCGGAGAAATTCTTACGTGAATGTATGGTCGCGCATGTGAAGAAACGTGCATGGTCCTTACGCACGGATTAATTCCTCCAAAATTCGACTCTTAACTTCAGCATGTGTAAGTGCTGAAAAATAATTACTTACGTAGCTGTACGGGGTCGCAACAATGTACATGGGAGATTTAGTTCGTAGAGTACACGACTAAACAGCCAAATTTAGTATAGGAATATCTCGTCAGCACATTACTCGGAATAAACCTCGGCCTTGCTAGTAATGGTACGTAGAGACGAAGCTATAACTCACTCACAGTCGAACCATTTCTAACCGTGACTCATCGGTCCGATGGTGGTAACAAAACAATGTCCGTACATGGTACCGATGAAATAATCCAACAATACCTCCGTCGATCAGTCATGGCCGTCACATATCCGAGGGTTGTCAAAATTTCCGGATTCCACACGTGTGACTTCTCCGACTTCGCTAGTCTGCTGGGTTCCGTCATGCAACAAGAAGAGAGATGGAGAGAGGAGCTTAAATGAAGATATGGAGATGGGGAGAACCGGTCTCTCCCTCTCTCTCTCTCTCTCTCTCTCTCTCTCTCTCTCTCTCTCTCTCTGTCACTCAAACACATGGCCCACCATTACCTCACATGAGGTCATCTTCCACTCACTCAAACACTCGTCCCTCTTATGTCTTTTCCCTGTCAAATGATCCAACTTGACGGCCAAAGCTGCGATCAAAAGCAGTCCTCTGATTATCTCGAATAAAAACGGCTTTACTTTGCTTTTCTGCCAAAAATCTTGGTTTGTAGAAAAATCCTCTAAGGATGAGTCAACGTTCCTAAAATGAATTGTGACATAACAGAACATTCAATTTTTGAAATCAAGTTCAATTTCTCAGTTAATTTCAATCTTACATGACTTTAGCGTGTCCCAATCTACCGGGTAGCTTTTAGGAATTTTCTGTGCAATTGACTTGTGGTTGATTATTTTCAAGCCACAAAGTGCATCTTCGACACATTGGCGACTTTCGATTATCATGGAAATCTCGAGATTTCAAATACAGACATAGGGTACCAAAACGATAGAGAAATCGGTCTAGTGCCGATTGATTAGAATTTTGCAATTAAGCGGAATCACCCACATTTAATCACATGGTTTTGTCAAATTGACTTATCTCTGGTCTCTAATCGATATGTGCCATAATGACCCTTGCAGATTAGCACGGTCAAGCAGTCGTTTCCTAGTCGAATTCTCATGTCTATTCCGTTTAGATTCCTTAACGGCTTCACCTGATAAACTAGTTATCTCGTGAGTGGCCAACTCAAAGAAGAGAGCTATAGGCACGAAGATGAAATGCCCGACTTATTCAATTGAAACCAGAATTGGAAAATTGGGATGTCACAACTCTTCATCTCTTATAAAAATTTCGTCCTCGAAATTTAAACCATTAAAATTCTTCTTCAAAATGGTGGGGTATTGTCGTCTCATCAAATCTTTACTTTCCCAAATCCTTCATTCTGCCCAGTAATGCTATCCAATACTTTCGAAGCTCACGAATCACTTCCAGTTTCTCCAGACCAAATCTTGATTCCAAAAAGACCAAGCACTTGACCAATTTTACAAAAATGAAAATTGCAAATTTTTTGGTTCTTTTTCTTTTCATTTCAATTTTCTTTCCACGAAGCTACTAACTGCCGCTTCGGGGATTCGAACCCCCAATTTCAGACCATTGAGCTTCATCCGGGTACCACTCGGCTAAAGGTGCCGACGGTGCTCCAAACTGCTTTCTTTTTCTATTTAAAGCCAAATTTCTTATTTGATCTCAAACTCGAAATATTCCACCGTTTAAATAGTTCCGACTCTTCTTTCTTAACAATTCGAGATGTCCCTATCCTAGGCGACATCCAAGGAAAAACATGATTCCCTACCTGAAATTTCAAAGGTTTTCGACGATTAACTATGTAAATTTTCTCTGCGGCTCTAACTCACTTACCTATACTTATCCTAATAACATATCACTTTGATACCATTTGAATTGTAGTGGGATCCACACCAATAATATCCTTCTTTAGGGGTTTGTATCATCTCAATCGGTCCCATACAATGTTGCATTAGCATGTTCATATAACGGAAGCATAATTGACATCTCCCAACCCGTAATCAAACTAAATAGTACAATGCAATGCACACCAACTACACCTTTCATATATATATATATATATAAGTAAGTAATGCCGAACCACTTTTATTTACATACTTTGATGGACATCATGAGTCGGTACAACAAAAGGCCAAGGCTTTAACTAAGCTCGGCTATAACCCAAAAGAACCCGACTCTACATCAAACATGTACATCAATCCATCATCCCAGTGTCGGCCATCCAAAAAGTGTCAACCTCCACCAGTCACACGCTCCTATCACACCCATCCCGGTGCATCGGCCGGTGGCGGCGGCAACATCCCCATCATCCTCCCATCTCGACGAACATGGACAGACATAATCTCCTATACTACGGGGCCATCAAGTAGGCCCACATCATACATAACCAAAACACGGATGCGGATAAACACCAGACCATGAACACCAACGCGGGGCTGCTCCGAGCACTCGACCTCAACATCATACGGTAATCCATAAAATGTATTGCGCGTGACAGGTGATAGAGGCATCTCTCAATCTCAAATGTTAGTCCCCAAAGGGGTGAGTACAACCACTCAGTAGTAAAGATCCATCAAACTACACAATGCAACAAGCAAGACAACCATGATTTAGTGTGAAATGCACATATCATTCATGTAATCATGCTTGCATTTCCATGAGATTCATTCATTAAAGCAATTCATGTTTCATGCCCTATACGCATATATGCGCATGATTCATATCATCCATACCATCATGTATCTATCTCCATGAGATCCATTCAATACCATCATGATCGCATTCTCAATGCCATATAATATCAACTTAAATTCATAGGCAATTATATCCCATGCCATATGCATACACACATGCGCATGATTCAATTTCCATTTTATTTTCAAAAGGATCTCATTTTTCTTTCTTCTAGGGACCAGTGTTTGCATCCCTCATATATCGCTCGCACCCAACTTGGCATCGCGAGGAACCTCCGGCAAACACCTCTGGGCATCCGGCACACACCTCCGGGCATCTAAAAACTCCCGAGGACATTCGGCACACACCTCCAGGCATCCCAACACTCCCGGGGTATCGTCAGCTCACACCTCCGACGGTATCATTATTATCACAATATATATTCACATATATGTCTCATTTTCAACATGGCATTTGATGCAATAATGCCCAAATTTCATTTAATTTTACATGTTATGTGAAATGCATAATTGTCACCACACATGCTACATAGATAGCAACTTAGAATACTACATCCCCTAGAATAATTTATTTGTTCTTAAAAATAAAACAAATTTCAAATAAAACAGAATGCACTCCTTTAATTAAAATTCTGGAAAAATTAGTAATTGATATTAATAAATTCTGAAAATTTAACATGATGTAGACAAGACCTAGAGAAAGAGGTTTCATGAAGAACACTATGTCAAGAAAGTTTCATATCAATCACATAGGTCCATACATCACAGCAAAAGAAATTCCAACACCACTTTTGCACAGTTTCGGAAATAATTTCAACTAAGTTCTTAAATGAACTCTGAAAATTCTGAGATTTTAATATGCTATATCTTGAGATCTAGAGGTAAAAGTTTCGTGAACAACTCAATTCATTAGCAAGTTTAAATAGATTAAAAGCTATAATCACCTAAAAGAACCCCCAAAACAAAAATTTCCAGATCTAACCATTCCGGATAAAAAATTTCGTTATGTTGTTCACCAATATGTCATCTACACCAAGGACTCCTGGATAATTTTACTTCTCAAATTTTTTCCAGATCTATCTCTGTTTTCGCCACTATACTAGTTCGTTTCTCAAATTTTGATATGTTAAACTTCAAGAAGTCTACAAATTTCATCAGAACATAAGATCAAATTTCAACTAGAAAATTTTATAAAAATCACGGAATCGCAATCAGCATAACTATTTCCAGATCTAGTTCCTTCAGAGAAAAATCTTTCACCAATTACCTTTCATTTCATCTCAAATTTTAATATGTTACTCTTCAAGAAGTCCTCTACAACTTTCATCAAGAAGTCGAAGTGAAATTCCAACTAGAACATTGCATGCAGCTCACGAAATCACCAAAGGTCGGACTGTTTTTCCAGAAAACAGAATACTAGACTAAGGCACTACTCCCATAACTTCGAAAATTCTCACCTCCACCACCTCCGAAATTCACCATACATCACACACAATCACAGCAAGCAAAGTGTAGATCAATGGACTCTACTTGCCTTAAATCCAATGAAAATCACAGCAACCACAACACGAGGCTTTTAGGCGGTTGATCGATCGGTAGGACTAGGCGCACGCACGATGGGCCGGTCTTCTTCCTCCCTTCCTCTCTCACACGCTCGCTCGGACTCTCTCTCTCTCTCTCTCTCTCTCTCTCTCTCTCTCTCTCTCTCTCGGTACTCCTCGCTCACTCCGCCCCCTCTCCTTCTCTTTTTAATTCCCTTCAACAATGATTAGCAATCATTTAATTGCATGCAAATGCCACTTGTCTCTAAATGGAATAACACCTGTGTCTTCTTGCCACTTGTGGACATGCAAGTGGAGGGGCCCAATCTGGCCTCCCCCCTCCTTCGGTCGATAGCAGCCCCTTTTGGGCTTCTTGGGCCAGGCCTTAGTGGCCGAACTTTGGGGGGTTTTGTGGGCTGGTTTTTTAAATGGCCTTCAAGAAAATCAGCCCACTCCTTCTCTAAACAATTTTCTTATTTAATCCCACTTATACAAATTCATAATTACACTTTATGTGGCCATAAAACTTTGTAACATAAATCAATAAAAATCCAACTTATAAAGCGCACGGCCAAGACAGAAAATTTTCCTTGTCAAATTATCCTTTAATACAATCCTTGTCACATTAAAATATACATTTCCAAATCAAATAATATCCATTGTTTGGCCTTGTTCGTTGGAATCCATGGATCTAATGGCTACAATATAATTTGATGGTGCTTCCATCACCTATTCATGGTTCATGGTATATCCAGGGGTTGTCATGAAATTTTAGGATGCCACAATTCTCCCCTCCTTAGAGAATTTCGTCCTCGAAATTAGACATTTCCTATGTCTCTTTAAACAAGTGAGGGTACCTTTCCCTCATTTCATTTTCACTTTCCCATGTGGCTTCCTCCACATCATGATGTCGCCATAATATCTTAACCAATGGAATTTTCTTGGTCCTAAGAATTTGTTCCTTTCGATCTAGCACTTGCACAGGCTCTTCAATGTACCTCACTTTCTCATCCACTTTGATGGCTTCATGATCGAGTATGTGACCAGGATCCGGCTGATACTTTCTTAGCATCGATACATGGAATACGTCATGCAAATTTCCCAATTTAGGAGGCAGCGCCAAACGATAAGCTACATCTCTTATTCTTTCAAGTATCTCAAAAGGTCCAACAAATCTAGGGCTTAACTTACCCTTCATTCCAAATCGAGATATTCCTTTCATAGGGGATACTTTAAGGAACACATGATCTCCCACATCAAACTCTAAAGGTCTCCTACGCTTATCTGCGTAGTCTTTCTGCCTACTCTGGGCTGTTTTAAGTCTTTTCCTGATAATTTCAACAACCTTAGTAGTAATTTGTACCAATTCAAGTCCTGTCAATTTCCTTTCACCTACTTCATTCCAACAAACAGGAGTCTTGCACCTTCTTCCATATAATGCTTCATATGGAGCCATGCCTATACTTTTCTGAAAACTATTGTTATAGGCGAACTCTATCAAGTGCAATTTTTCATCCCAACTTCCCTTAAAATCAATAATACAAGCTCTCAGCATATCTTCCAAAGTTTGGATCACTCTTTCCGTTTGTCCATCTATTTGAGGATGAAAAGCAATACTAAATTGAAGCTTTGTCCCTAAGGCATTTTGGAGACTTTGCCAAAAATTTGAAGTAAACCTAGAGTCTCGATCAGATGTGATCGTTACAGGAATACCATGTAAGCGTATCACTTGGCTTACATATATCTCAGCAAGTTTATTCATCGAGTAGTCTACAAACCACTAGGAAATGAGCAGACTTAGTCAAATGATCTACTATTACCCAAATAGAGTCGTGACCACTTGATGTCCTTGGTAATCCTTGCACAAAATCCATCATCACATGCTCCCATTTCCATTCTAGCATGTCCAATGGTCTCAATAGTCCTGTGGGTTTGCGGTGTTCTGCTTTCACTTGCTGGCATGTTAAACATTGAGAAACGTGTTTAGCTATATCCTTCTTCATGCCATTCCACCAAAACTGCTGGCGCAAATTTCTATACATCTTTGTACTACCTGGATGAATACTATATTTACTCATATGTGCTTCCGATAGGATTTCCTTTCTCACTTCTTCATTATCGGGAACACAGAGTCATCCTTGACACCTTACTATCCCATCTTCAGAGACTTGAAACTCTTATCTTTTCCCAAAGACACAAGTCCCAAAATTCATAATGATCCTCTAAGAGAAATTAAAGCCTATAATTAGGTAATGAAATTACCTATGGTCTATGTGTTAGCCATTAGTTTTCTTAAGCCTATAAGGTGTTATTGTGCTTGTGTTTATGAATTTTGAATTTAGGACTATAGGATAAATTAATAATTTATGCTTGGCCATGTGTTTTATAAATTAAATTTCAATAAATTAAATATTCAAGATTTTGGCCAAGATGAAATTTGGTAAATTTAAAAATGGATTTATAAAGTTGTTGGAAATTCAAATCCTAATGGAGAAAAAGGATTTTTTGATGAATTATGGGCCTTATAAGCCCATTTTATTAAACTATGTGGGCTAAGTCTTTTGGCCATTTTATTATGCAATTTAGTATTTATATAAATGGGGATTTAAGGTAAATTATTAAAAGAGGCCCAAAGAAAATCTTAGGCCATTTAAGCCCATTTTGCATGGATCAAGACAAGTGGCCCAAATGGAGGGCATGCATTGGCTTCCAGACTAGAAGGCCATGCATTGGTCTTTAGGTTTGGCAAGCAATGTTATAATCATAAAGATGGGGATATAAGCATCCAAAAGAGAAAGGAGAGAGAATGGCTGGTTGTTCAATTTGTCCAAAGAGAAAGGGAGAGAGAGAGAGAGAGAAAGAGAGAGAGAGAGAGGGAGAGGGTAGGGCCGAGAGAGGAAGGAGTTCGCCGCCGTCCGACCGCCATGCTCGCCGCCTTGTGCTGCTTGTTCATCTTTAGAGGCAAGTGGAGTCCTCTAACTTCTCTTGCATGTTTGTATGTTTTTGCATGTTAGAATTTTGGTGTGTTTGTGAGAAAAACCGAAGCATGGATGATGTTGTTGAATGGTGTGACTGTTCTTGTTCGGTTTGTTGTTTGAGTCAGAATGTTTTGGCTTTGATTTCGAGTTTGTATGTGTTTTTTTAATGGAGTGGAGATTTGAGGGGTCAAACTCTTATTTTGGCTTTGATTGTCTTCATGAGAATTTTGTTGAAGATAACATCTTGTACTATACATACTAAAATTTCGTGGAAAATGATGGAGATTTGAGGGGTTAAAGTCTCATTGTACGGAGACCTCAGATCTGGAGAGTTTTTACTGACCTCTTTGTGGATTCATGGTTGCATGTTGGTTTTGTTGGAATCTTACTTTGTTTCTTCATGAAAGTTGTAGGAAGACATCTTAAGAAACAACATACTCAAATTTGAAGTTAAATGAACAAGTATAGCTTAGTAAATCGACTAGATCTTGAAGATGATGATTCTGGTGATGTATTCTCGAGACACCCGAGACTTCAAGGACTAAATGATGACTATAATCTGGTTATTTGGCTAGATCTCTTCATGAAAACTTGTAAAGGACATCTTGATGTATAACATATCTGAAATTTCAGAGAAAATGAAAGAGGATAGGTAGGTGAAAACTAATATTTCGGAGATATGGTGTTCTGGACGATGCGGTAATTCCAGAAGCTTCGTGAGGTTGTATAAAATAATCTAAAAAGAATCTGGCTTGAAGTTCTGCATGAAAATTGTGGGAAAATGTCTTGGCTATCACTCTGTAAAATTGCGTAATTTTTTAAGACCATAAGGATATTTTAATCGAATTTATTTTGAAACTGTGCATTCTGGTTTTATCCGAATATCATATGCTGTTTTGGGGAAATTGTGAAATTATGTGAAATTCAATTTGGCCATGAATTTTGCATGAAATTGTCATCCTATTGGTTTGTTTAATGATTTTTTGAATTTTTATAATTTTGGGAAAATATAGATATTAAATTTAATTTATTTATTAAAATAATAAATAAATAAATAATAATAAAAATAATAATAAAATAATAAAATGGATTATTTTATTGGCCATAAATTCCATTGGATTTATTAATAAATAATTATACATTGTTGCATGTACGATGAGATATTGGTGTATGTATGACATTGAATTGTGATGCATGTGTGAATAATGTCAAGTATGACTTGTTTGATGTCACGACATGTGCCATGTTAAATTGAGATAAAATAATGGTAAATGTGGATAATGATAAGTGAGGAAGTGGTTGTGGTGGATGATGATGCCGGTGGCCTAATGGCGTAATTCCGGAGATTCCCGGGAGTGTCGGGATGCCCGGTGGTATACGGTACGTAATTCCAAGGGGAGGCCTGGTGGTATGTCGGTACATAATTCCGGAAGCCCTGTCGGAGGTCTTCGCCCGAAGGGAATGCCTCGCGATGCCGGATTGGGATGCGAGATGCCCGGCTAGAAGGGTAAAGGCCGGAAGCCGGTTGTATCTTGGATACATGCCCGGAGGGAATCCTCGTCTTATGATGCTAGTTGAGGATGCGAGATGCCCGGAATGTGGGGGGCTGGATGCCGGTGGCAGGCTTGGATACATGCCTGGAGGTTTTTGCCCGCAGGGGATGATGGAATTGATGATTTGAGAAATGGGTGATGTGGTGATCAAATTGAAAGATAAAAGTGGAAATTAAACCATGGCATGATATGCATGATGATATGCATGATGATGATGGTGATAATGATGATATGTGATGTGAAATAATGATGATCACCCATGGCATGATATGCATGATGATATGCATGATGATGATAATGATGATGGTGATGATGATGATATGATATGATGATGAAATATGATGATGATGATATGCATGATGATATGCATGATGATATGCATGATGATGATGATGATGATAATGATGATGATATGCATGATGATGATGATATATGATATGATATGATGATCACCCATGGTATGACATGCATGATGATATGAATGATGTGATAATGATAATGAGATGATATATGGCATGATGACATGTGTAATGTGATGATGTCATGATGATGATGACATGTATGATATAATGATGCCATGATGATGATTATGATGATGACATGTGATGATATGATGATGCATGATAGTATGCGCATGGTTTCAAGGTAAGTAACGCTTGCAATACATGTATGATTTGCATGATGCATTGAGTTGTTATTGGATTCCTTTACCTGCTGAGTGGTTGTACTCACCCCTTTTGGGGACCAACATTTCAAATTAGTAGATGGTTTGAACGGTTGGATATGACCGTGAGGAGGAGGATAGCAAGGAATGAGCTTTTGGATGCCAACACCGATCAATGGACTTTAAGTGTATGACTGTTGGAGAAATGTCGGTCATCTTTTGGAGTGTAGCCGATTATAAAAGATTACGGCATTTTGATGTACCGATGAATGATGTCCATCTGATTTAAGTAAATAAAAGTGTATGGCTTTTACCTATAAATGTTTAGTAGGTGTGTATCATTTTCTGAACATAGGGAAGGGAGTTGTTGGATGTGCTTCTGTATATGAATTGCGCAAGGGACCGATGAAAAAGAAAAAGAAAAAAGAGATGTAAACTCCCAGGTTGTATGGACCCGCTACAATTGAAATGGTATCAGAGTAATATGTTAATACGTAAAGTTAATGG
This sequence comes from Eucalyptus sideroxylon x Eucalyptus melliodora, assembly GCA_016097485.1. Classification (NCBI taxonomy): domain Eukaryota; kingdom Viridiplantae; phylum Streptophyta; class Magnoliopsida; order Myrtales; family Myrtaceae; genus Eucalyptus; species Eucalyptus sideroxylon x Eucalyptus melliodora. The sequence continues at coordinate 22,901,641 of CM027832.1, forward strand.
TAAGCGAACGCTGGCGACCCTAATCGGATCGGGGGCCATCGAGGGGTGTCCACTACTCCATCCTCGGACTTGAAACTCTAGACACGGCGTCTCGTATCTTCACAATCTCCGATCAGATTTTTCTAGAATCTTAACTTTCTTAATAATTTCAGGCTCAATCCTTAATGAAGTAGGCATACCAATAAGGTGGTCTACTTCCAACTTGAAGTCTGAATCCATAATTGACTTTAACAAATTCTACTATGTTATTCTTAGACTAGCCATGTCCATAGCCGACTTTCGACTAAGGGCATCTACCACCTTATTTGCCTTTCCTAGATGGTATCGTATTTCACAGTCATAATCTTTTAATAATTCCATCCACCTTCTCTTGTCTCATGTTCAACTCTTTTTGCAAAAACAAATACTTCAAGCTCTTATGATCTATATAGATCTCAAACTTCTCTTCATACAAATAGTGCCTCCATATTTTCAAAGCAAACACTATAGCTGCCAATTCTAAATCATGAGTTGGGTAGTTCGGTTCATGAGGTTTCAATTGTCTGGATGCATAGGCTATGACATTGCCATGTTGCATCAAAACACATCCCAGTCCTTTATGAGATGCATCACTATACACCGTGAATCCTTCAGATCAAATGGTATGATTAGAATTGGAACTATAGTCAACTTCCTCTTAAGTTCCTGAAAACTTCTTTCACATTCCCCACTCCATACAAATCTCACATTCTTTCGAGTCAATTTCGTTAAAGGGTCTGCTAGGTGTGAAAATCCTTCTATAAACCTCCTATAATAGCCAACCAACTCTAAGAAACTCCATATCTCAGTCGGCATTGTCGGTCTTGGCCAATTTACTACCATCTCAACTTTTGCAGGGTCTACTGCAATTCCATTTCCCGACACCACGTGTCCTAAAAATATTATTTGGTCTAGCCAAAATTCACACTTACTGAATTTGGTGTATAACTTATGATCTCTTAGCGTTTGCAATACTATCCTTAGGTGTTGTTCATGCTCTTCAGGTCCTTTAGAATATATCAGGATATCATCAATGAAGACAATCACAAATTGATCCAAATAAGGCTTAAATATCCTATTCATTAAATCCATGAATGCGGCTGGTGCATTCGTTAATCCAAAAGGCATAACTAGGAACTCATAATGTCCATAACGAGTCCTAAATGCAGTCTTAGGAATGTCTTCTTTCTTAATCCTTAGCTGATGGTATCCTGATCTCAAGTCAATCTTAGAAAAGACCGAACTTCCTTGTAGTTGGTCAAATAAATCATCAATTCTAGGCAAGGGATATTTATTTTTAATGGTCACTTGATTCAATTGTCTATAGTCAATACATAATCGCATCGACCCATCTTTCTTTTTCACAAAATAAGAACCGTGCACCCCAAGGAGAAGCACTTGGCCTAATAAATCCCTTATCAAGCAACTCTTGTAGTTGCACCTTCAATTCCTTTAGTTCCATTAAGGCCATTCTATACGGGGCTTTCAATATTGGTCCTGTTCCAGACATTAGTTCAATTTCAAACTCAATCTCTCATTCCGGTGGTAATCCATAGCAACTCCTCGGGTACACATCTTGAAATTCATTAACTATTCGAATCTCATCGATTTTAGCTATCTTCCTTAGTAAGATCCTTAACCTATTGCTAGGTATCATTGACATCCTTCATCAATTAGTTCATGAGCTTCTACCATCGAAATAATGGCTATAGAGGGGTTTGTCTAACCTCCGAAAGATTCAAAACTAGACTGATCGGGTAACATGAATTGGATCACTTTCCTATAACAATCCACCTTAGCCCGATACTTATGGAGCCAGTCCATTCCTATGATAACATCAAAGTCATACATAGCCATTACAACTAGATCTATTTCCATATCCCGCTCTTCTATAGTTATCTTACATTTTCCACACATCATCGTAGATAACACCATATTCTTTAAAGGTTGGAAACACAAAGAGGCGTCTCAAGAGGCGTAGTTTCTATTTTGCTCAATTGCTTATATCTTTCAAATATAAATGAATGCGTAGCACCCGTGTCAAACAATGCATATGCCTTCTTGCCATTTATGAAAATCGTACCTAAGATAACATTTTTGGAAGCTTCCGCTTCCTCTTGGGTGACCGCATACACCCTTCCTTGTGCTTGGTGGCCTTTGTGGATTCCTTGGTAGGTTTGGTCCACTAGTACTTTGTTGTACCTGTCGCACCAAGCCGACACTCAACTGCAACCTCTCTTGTGGACAGTCCTTCTTGAGGTGACCTACTTATCCACAACCATAGCATTTCAGCCGTCCATTGCAAGGTCCTAGGCCATGTCGCCCATCACATCTTCGACAAGCATCATTCTAATAGGGTGCTTTCCCTATATTCGGGCCATCCCTAACTTTTCCAAAATTTCCAAAATTACTCTTTTTCTTAGAATCCCATGTCTGACCTTGACCAGGATAGGGTCTCTTACCCCATCTGATATCACTAAAGGTCAACTGTCTCTTAGACTTGGATTGCTCTCTTACCAATTCTTGCTTCACCAATTGTATCATTTCGTAAATCTCATTATAATCTCTTATATTCAAAGGCACCAGTTGTTTCCTGATATCAGGTCTCAACCCTTTCAGGAATCTCCTAGCCTTTTCTTCTCAATCTTCAATTAGCCTTGGAGCATATCTAGACAGTTCAGAAAATTTCACCTCATACTAATCCATTGTCAGCTCATTTTGTTCAAACTGAACAAATTCTATGATTTTCTTATCCCTAGCACAATCAAAGAAATGTTTTCGATTGAAATGCTCTTACAAATTCATCCCAATTTATGTCCATACCTAGTGGAAAGATCGTGTCCCTCGAAGCTCTCCACCAAAACTTTGCATTTCCTTCTAGTTAGTACTCTAGCAAAGTTATCTTCTTAACATCATTGCAGTTCAACAATCGGAAAATTTGTTCCATCCCATCAATCCAATGTTCCGCCTCCTCAGGACTTCCCATTCCACTAAACTTAGGTGGCTTCAGCTTCAGAAATTGCTCCACTAGTCCTTGAGGGTGACGTTCCACTCCGGGTTGTTGTTGCGCTTGTCTTTCCATCAGATTTCCTATATTGGCCAATGCCTGCAGGATGTCTTCCATTCGGGGTTCAGCCCTTGTAGCAGAGGCTTCAGCCCTCCATGGATGAGAACTTCCAGCTCGTACCATGATTTTCTTGCAATTTCCAAGCATTTGCCTCAGGAATAATCTGAGACTCAATGTCTCCATTTAAAAGCAACTACAACTATATATAAGTAACATAAACATGTTACTGGCACCTAAAAGCAACTCATAATAAACTACTAGGGATCTACGAGTGAATACCCATCACCCATTGTTCAAAGTTAGTCAACTATTCTAGTTAGTATCCTATGGTGTGCATTGTCATCATATTCCTCAATTTCCAAATGAGGCTCCTTATCACTCCACCTATAACCATTGCTTTGATACCATGTGGCACCCCTCGACATGGCCCCCGATCCGCTAGGGTCGCCACAGCTTACTCACCTATCACTTGTCCTAATAACATGTCACTCTGATACCATTTGAATTATAGTAGGTCCATAGATCCTAGGGGTTCATATCATCTCAATCGGTCCCAGCGCATTTCATATAATGGAAGCATACTCGACATCTCCCTAACCCGAACTCAAACTAAATAATACAAAGCAATGCACACCAACTACACCTTTCATATATATATATATATAAGTAACTAATGCCGAACCACTTTTATTTACATACTTTGATGGACTTCATGAGTCGGTACAACAACAGGCCAAGGCTTTAACTAAGCTTGGCTAAACCTAAAAGAACCCAACTCTACATCACGCATGTACATCAATCCATCATCCCAATGTCGGCCATCCAAAAAGTGTCAATCTCCACCAGTCACATGCTCCTCTCACACCCATCCCGGTGCATCGGCCGGTGGTGGCGGTAGCATCCCCATCATCCTCCCATCTCGACGAACATGGATGGACAGGAACTCCTGGACTATGGGGCCATCAGGTAGGCCCACATCATACATAACCAAAACACGGACGTGGATAAACACCAGACCATGAACATCAACGTAGGGGTGCTCCGAGCACTTGACCTCAACATTTGACCGTAAGTCATAAAATGTACCACGCGTGACAGGTGATAGAGGCATCTCTCAATCTGAAATGTTAGTCCCCAAAAGGGGTGAGTACAACCACTCAACAGTAAAGATCCATCAAACTACACAATGCAACAAGCAAGACAACCACAATTTCATGTGAAATGCACATATCATTCATGTAATCATGCTTGCATTTCCATGAGATTCATTCATTAAAGCAATTCATGTTCCATGCCATATACACATACATGCGCATGATTCATATCATCCATATCATCATGTATCTATCTCCCATGAGATCCATTCAATACCATCATGATCGCATTCTCAATGCCATATAATATCCACTCAATTTCATAGGCAATTATATCTCATGCCATATGCACACACACATGCGCATGATTCAATTTCCATCTTTCAAAAGGATCTCATTTTTCTTCCAGGGACCAGTGTTTGCATCCCTCAAATATTGCTCGCACCCAATCCTGGCATAGCGAGGAACCTCAACTGGCATCGCGAGACCATCCGACACACACACTTCGGGCATCTCAAAACTCCCGAGGACATCCAGTACAAACCTCCGGGCATCTAGCACTCACACTCCGGGCATCCCGACAACAATATCATCATTATCATTTCACATGGACACACACACACACACACACACACACACACACACACACACACACATATATATATACACATTTCATCTTTGGAAAATACCATTTAATGCAATAGTGCCAAAATTTCTTTTAATTTTACATGTCATGTGAAATACATAATTATCACCACACATGCTACATAGATAGCAACTCAGAATACTACATCCGCAGAATAATTTTTTTTTTCATAAAAATAAGACAATTTTCAAATAAAACAGATGCATTCCTTTAATTAAAATTCTAGAAAAATTAGTAATTGATATTGATAAATTATGAAAATTTAACATGATGTAGTACAAGATCCTAGAGAAAGAGGTTTCATGCAGAACACTATGTCAAGAAAGTTTCATATTAATCATATAGGTCCATACATCACAGCAAAAGAAATTCCAGCACCACTTTTACACAGTTTCATAATTTCGATTAAACTTTAAATGAACTCAAAAAGAAATTTTAAGATTTTAATATGTTATAAAAGTTTGAGAACTAGTGGTAAAAAAACTATCACCTTGAAGAAAAAATTTCTCTAACCATTTCGGAAGTCCAATTCATTCCGTTTAAAAGATATAATTATTACAACTCACCAGAACCCTCGCAACTCAATCTCCAAATTTAATCCCTTTCAAAGAAAAATCATTTCCTTCAAAGAACCCAATACTTGTCTTTCATCTCAAGTTTTAGTATGTTCATATTCAAGAAGTCCTCTACAACTTTCATCAAGAAGTAGAAGTGAGATTCCAGCTAGAAAATTGCATGTAGCTCAGCGAAATCACCAAAGGTCGGACTGTTTTTCCATAAAACAGAATACTAGGCTAAGACACAACTCCTATAACTTCAAAAATTCTCACCTCTACCACATCCGAAATTCACCATTCATCACACACAATCACAGCAAGCAAAGTGTGGATCAAAGGACTCTAATTGCCTTAATTCACAGAAAATCACATCAACACAACGGCAGGGTAAGCTTGATCGACGATGACAGGACTAGGCGCACGCACGACGGGCTGGTCTTCTTCCTCCCTTCCTCTCTCGCATGCTCGCTCGGTCTCCCTCTCTCTCACACAACGTGTCTCTCTCTCTCTCTCTCGTACTCCTCGCTCACTCCGCCCCCTCTCCCTCTCTTTTCTTCCCTTCAACAATGATTAGCAATCATTTGATTGCATGCAAATGCCACTTGGCTTAAATGGAAGGACATGTGGCTTCTTCCATGGGACAAATGGAGGTTGATGGGCTCAATGGCTCTCCTCTCCCTCCTTCGGTCAACAGCAGCCCCTTTGGGCTTCACGGGCCAGGCCTTAGTGGCCGAACGGTGGGGGGAAATTTGGTGGGCTAGTTTTGGGCTCTAAGAAAATCAGCCCACTCCTTCTCTAATTTTTCCTATTTAATTCCCTCCTATACAAATACCTAATTACAATTTATATGGCCATAAAACTTTGTAACATAAATCAATAAAATCCAACTTATAAAGCGCACGGCCAAGAATAGAATTTTCCCATCAAATAATTGTCCATTAAAATGCTCGGCCTTAATCTATTGTAAATCATGGGTCTAATGGCTACAATATAATTTGATGGCGCTTCCATCACCTATTCATGGTTCATGGTATATCCAGGGGTTGTCATGAAATTTTAGGATGTCACACGTTATATATTAAATATATTTTTATATATAAATACATAAATAAATAATAAAAAATAGCCTAGAATTAATTTACACGAAAAATATTAAATAATATCATTCATTATTTTAATTTGTTATAATAATACATAAAACTTAGAGGAAGAAAACGTTGTTTAAAGAAAAATGCTGAAATGATATTTTTAAATTTATTTATTTATCAAATATAGCATTTTTTTATTACTTCTTTAATAGTAAAAGACTTTTAAAAAAACAAAAACAATTATTAAAAACCAAAAACTGAAAAAAAAATGACCCCGTACGTGTATATTCATAGCAATTTTATTACTTATTTTATTACTTATTTTGTGTATATTTATATTTTGACCCCTCGAGTATGAGAAATTTTTAAAATTGACCCCGTGCGTGTCGAGAATCGCATGTCGGAATTCTATACTCGCGTGTCGAAGAGAGTTGACCACGTGTCGAATTTTTGACACTCGTTGACCGCGTGTCGGATGTGTTGGAGAGTATCGGACATGTGTCGGAGTATCGGACACGACATGAAGGCTTCGAAGAGTGTATGTGCTACATAGACGACGTATCACTATAGATTTCGTAACCTCCAGGACCAGACGGTATGGTCAACACAAAAGAGTCAACCTCTGCTTAAGCTCTTGAAAACTACACTCGCACTTGTCTGTTCACATGAACTTCTCTTCCTTCCTCGCAATCTTGTGAACGGCGATGCTAAAGTTGAAAACCCTTCCATAAACCTTCTGTAATGCTCTACTAAACCGGAAAACTTATGATCTCTGTCACTGCAGCCAATCTCGGCCAACTGTTAACTGCTTCAATCTTGAATGGGGTCCACGGAGATTCCTTCTCTTGAAATCACATGACCTGGGAACACAACACGAGTCATCCAAAACTCGCATATGCTAAGCTTATTGTAAAATCCAAGAGTCCTCAAGGTCTGAAGTACCATTCTCAAATGTCTCTTGTGCTCCTTAGCACTCTTCGGACACACCAGAATAACGTCAATGAACACGATCACAACTAATCCAAGTACCCAATGAACACTCTGTTCATCATATCCATACAAACAACTGGAGGGTTCGTCAAACCGAACGATAATACAGTGAACTCACAGTTGCCGTATCAAGTGCAAAATGCTAACTTCGGTATGTCTTTCTTCCTGATCCTCAACTGATGATACCCTGTCCTCAAGTCGATCTTGGAGAATATCGATGCACAAATGCAACGAACCATCTTTCTTCTTCACGAACAAAAATGGCGCTTCTCAAGGTGATGCACTAGGACGTAAGAATCCCTTATCTAACAATTCCTGCATCTCCACCTTTAGTTCTTTCAACTTAGATAAAGCCATCCGGTAAGGAGCCTTAGGGACTGGCTCTAATCCAGGTGCTAACTCAATTACGAACTCAATCTCTCTATCTGTGGCAGACCTAGCAAATCCTTTAGAAATACATCTGGAAACTCTTGTACTACTACAATGTCCTCGATCTTTTGTTCCTCCACTGTCATATCTATGATAGTTGCCAAGTAACCTTGGCAATCCCCCGTCTAACAAACGGGTTGCCTTCAAGTGACGCGATTAAGGAAATCGAGGGTCCTTCTCTACTCCTAATAAACTTGACACTCCCACATGCAAATGAATTAATCTGAATTACTCCATGTCAATGATTCATTACTACAAGATGTTCTTTGAGTAAAAACCTTTTTACGTATGACGTCAAAGTCACACATCAACCAACCAGTCAAGTACAACTCTAGTCAATGATTCTCCTTTCTACAGCTTTAATACAACAATAGAAATTCTACCATCTTCACTCGAAATTCTGTTGCGCTACTCGATAAAAACACTTCACAAACATTCTTCCCTTGATCGATGCATGGTCAACCCATTCCTATTCCTTTCACCATCCTAGTGGCGTCCTGTCGACGGTAGCGATGCTCGAGTTCTCTTAAACTTACACGGATAGTTCCTATCCTTATGGCCGTGCTGGCCACATTCAAAGCATGCTCTCGTTGTACTTGGTCACGGGGCTGACTCACACTTCTTTTCTCAAACTTGGCACACAATCAGTGAGTCTGTTGCCTACTGTTAGGTGACCACATGCACTCTTTCTTGTACTAAAGGCCTGCTCTAAAAACCCTAAGATACGTTCTATGGTGCACTGCTTTCGATCTGTCCCATCGGCTTTCTAAGACTGTTTCTAGCCAAGTAACCCTGATGGTCACACACAAAACAAGCACCCATCTTACCAGGACATAGGGCTGATCCATGTCGGCTTCTGTCAGGACGACACACTTCATTCTGATCCATTGCTAACTTAACCATCCCACATTTCCAGTTGGACGGAAATGAGATACTTTTCTCCAATCATAGACTCCTTCCTAAACTGATTTCCATCTCTACTTAATCTAAACCTCAACTCGGATGCAACAGCTTTCTCCCAGATCACATTTCCACACTGGACCTCAACAGGCGCAGCAACGACAGTGGTGACGGCACGGGCAGCACTAGCAACGGCGGCAATAGTGGCGGCTCGGTCCCGAGTTTATTGACCCAACAAATTCCCAAGGAGCACTAGCGTTAGAACGATCCCATCGAACCTAGGATTGCTCGATCTTTGCTACACTCTTAATACCAACTTGCAGCGGTACTCTTACACTCGCGTTGGTCTGAGTCGACACTCCACCACGACCACCTCGGGTACCGACCCTGGTCGGCATACTACCCCGAGTAACTAATCTAAAGGTTCTCTCTCAAGGAGACCTCTGCTCCTGATCACTCAACTACAAGATCTTTATAGAAACCTGTTTCCCAATTCTAATCCCATATTAGAATTTGAGTGATCCACTCCAAATAATTTACCAAACAACTATCAAACACATGCACTAGCATGAATTAAAAGCCATTCCTACTAACTATCCCATAAACAATCGCACCTTATCACTTCATTCACAGACCCACTCGATACCACTTAAACGAGGATGTCACGCCCCAAACCTCAAGAACGCGTACATCCCACCGTGGTCGATAGAAATGCAACTTCCCGGGACACATTGCCGACCCTGGTCATTTTATTATTCATGCGGAAGCGAAACAAATGTCTCGAAAACAATTAATTTGGGATAGAAAAGTAGGCAATCAATCACAACCAAACAAGCTTTCTTATAAACACATGGGTTTATATAAAATACTGGATTGTCTACAAAATAGACTGGCTCAACAAAAAGGGAACTGTTCTATGACCAACAAGTCGACACACGCTCGTCGATTCTTCGGTCTCCACCTCTACAAATGTCCATGGCTTCGAGTCCTCCATAATTGCCATCTAACGACTTGAAATATTAAGCCCAAATGGGGTGAGACAATGTCTCAAATGAGTCCTACCCCCTAAGACTCAATTAGAAAGAAAATACACTCCAGGGCGCCTTTGCCACACAAAGAGGATAGAGGACTTACCTTGCCTCAGTCCTTTCCTGCACATCAGTACAATTCAATTCTCAATCACACAATTGATCTAACGATTCAATTCAATCATACTATCTATCTTTCCATTTCAATCCGTACTATCTATCAACCATTATTATCTATCATTCAATACGGTCTATCAAACCAAATCGTTAATACAACACATGCTCTCCGGAGCCGTAGCTGATAGATAATATAATAGCTCGTGAAAAGCTGCCTCAATATTCAATAAAGTATACTATAGCTCACCGTAAGCTGCCACAATATTCAATATAGTATACTATTGCTCACCGTAAGTCGTAGGCGATAGATCATATAATAGCTCACCAAAAGCTACAATATATATATGTATATCATAACTGCTTGCTTAAGCTGTACATATATATATAAACCAAAGAACTAGGTATTCAATCCAATGACAACCAACGATTCAACTGGTCATATAAACCAATCACGGTGCTAGAAGCTAACACTTTGGTATTTTCAAGTTAAATACCAAAACTTCTCCAATTTCACTCAATTCCTTACTTTGAAATAATTAACCAATCATCCTTTCCACTCAATTTCTCAATTTAACAAACAATTAGTACAAATCGACCACACTTTTTGTGATCGGCGTGAAATTCTAAAGACTTGGTCATCCCAAAAATTTTTGAAATTATTAAATAATTAAAGTTAATTCCGAAAATTAAATAATTAAATATTATATTATAATAATATAATTTAATAAGATAATATTTATAAAATTAAAAATAATTAATTAGGGCTTAATCAGAAGATTATGCTAAATTAAACATCCATTAAACTAATCATACAACTAATCTAATTTACATTAAAATAATCTAATTTAACCCCATAAACGTAATTAGACTAATATAAACTCCCTTAAGCATTATTAACTTACTAAGCAAGAATTAGAGGATAAACTCACCCGATTAACGAGCCAAATGGCTCAAAACGACGGGGACGACGCGAGGGTCGATAGTCTCCGAAGCGGCCTACCTTCCGGGGTCGGGAAGCCGGCCAAAACGGGCCGAACCTTCACTACGATACCCATTTTCTCGCTCGCTGATTGCTATTGGTTAAGGGTGGACCCAACACCAAGGTTGAGCTAGACAAGGCCGGTGGTGGTCCAAAGGAGTGAGCTTCAACGGTCTAGGCGGTGGAGTACGATGGCGGAGGAGCTCCGACGGTGGCCTGAACTGCTCGGGGAAGCTGCTGGAACTTGGCTGAAGTAGGGACGATGGTGAGAGGGAGGCGAGAGACGTGGGGCGTAGCGGCGCCCGAGGACGGTAGCACGGCGGCAAATGGCGAAGGGTGGTGGCATCGCGACTAGTCCGGCGGCTCGCTAGTTGCTTCGGCATTTTCCCGGATCACCGGGATGTCAGGTAGCACCAAGAAGGATAAGAGGAAGTCGACGGCAGCGGCGGAAGGGAGAGATGGGGGTTGAGGTGCACGCGGCGAGACAAGGGGCTATGACGGCGTGCATCGGCGGTGAACGGCGGAGGTGTGCGGCTTCTCTAGCTTTGCTGGTCTACTCGGGTTCCATCAAGCAGCAAGAAGAGATGGAGAGAGGAGCTCAACCGAAGATGGAGATGCGGAGAACCGGTCTCTCCCTCTCTCTCTTTTCTCTCTCTCTCTTAGGTCACTCAAACACATGGCCCACCATGACCTCACATGAGGTCATCTTCCACTCACACCAAGCTTCCACAACTATCTTCAATGGGTCCAATTTCTTTTTCCGCCATGGCATGAAATTTCCAAAACCTTGTACAACACATTCTTTCAATTTCATTCAATTCTCAACCAAACAATTCCAATTGAAACCCAATTAAATCCATCAAGGTGTCCTCGTCCCTCTTATGTCTTTTCCTTGTCAAATGATCCAACTTGACGGTCAAAGTTGCGATCAAAAGCGGTCCTCTGATTATCTCGAACAAAAATGGCCTTACTTTGCTTTTCTGCCAAAAATCTCGGTTTGTAGAAAAATCCTCGAGGATGAGTCGAAGTTGCTAAAATGAATTGTGACATAACATAACCTTTAATTTCTGAAATCGAGTCAATTTCTCGGTTGATTTCAATATGACGCAACTTTAGTGTGTCCTAATCTATCAAGTAGCTTTTAGGAATTTTTCATCCAATTGACCTGTGGTTGATTATTTTCTAACCACAAAGTGTATTTTCGACACATTGGCAACTCTCGGTTGTTGTGGAAATCTTGAGGTTTCAAATACGGAGACATGGTACCAAAATGACAAAGAAATCGATCTAGTGCCGATTGATCATAATTTTGCAATTAAGTGAAATCACCCACATTTAATCACATGGTTCTATCTAATCGACCTATCTCTAATCTTTAATCGATATGTGCCATAATGACCCTTGTAGATTAGCACGGTCGAACAGTCATTTCCTAGTGGAATTCTCAAGTCTATTGCGTTTAGATTCCTTAATGGCTTCATCTGATAGACTAGTTATATCGTGAGTTGCCAACTCAAAGAAGAGAGCTATAGGCGCGAAGATGCAATGCCTGACTTATTCAATTGAAACTAGAATTGGAAAATCAGGATGTCACAGCAACTGTAGGTTCTTTTTTATCTGTTAAAGGCAGGAGGATACGGGACGACGCATTGAAGAAGTTGAAAATTATACAAGATAAAGAAGCTTGGGAAGAGTGAAAATAAGTTCTATCGCATTAGAACATTGAGAGAAATAGATATTTCTTGTGATATTGGCCATTAGTGGGACCTAGCCTAAAAAGAAGAAGAGAGAAAAAAAAAAACAAAAGAAAGGTTGAAAAGTCAAAAAGAGAGAAGAAAAGGGAAAACAGAAAAAGGAAGAGATAAAAAGGAAAAGAAAGCCCACGTTTGGGCAAAAGAAAAGAGGAGGAGGAGAAGAAGAAGAACAAGTAGAAGAAAAAAGAGGATAGAGGGCTTTGTGCGTTCCGTGGCATCTCATCAAGCTTATTCACAACGTCCAATAAGTGCTCGCACCCCTCGTTCTTCCAATTGGATTAGTTTTCAAAGTTAAGACCTAAATTTGGAATTATGTGAAATTAATGTTGCAAAGTCTAATTTTTTGGTCATTGAATTACATATTTAAATAGAAATGATAGTTTAGGATGTTGTGAAACTGTAAGATTTTATGGATCTCGATTTGAGCTTACAGTTTGCTTAAAACAAAATTTTGAAATTTCTCGCCCGTGATGAATAGTGCGCATCTAGGATTTCGAGGCCACATTTCATTGATTTTCGGCTTGATTTTGGATTGACTAAATTGAGTTCTTTGTAGTATGTTATAAAGGCTTTCTATTGACTATAAGTACATTTAAAATGAGATATTGTGGAGAAAGTTATGGCATGACAAAGTTTCGCACTCAATCTCCATGCTATGGACAACTTTGAGTAATTGCTTTGGGTGAGCAATTTGTTGGCACGCGGAAGTCATTTTGTGAGCATTCAAGTTTTGCTTAGTCAAGTCGCAGTTGAGGTAGTGTTTTACTCGATTCTAACTTTGATTCTCACTTGTTTGACCGGATCGTGAGTTCGACGATTTGAGTTGCTAGGAAAACCCCTTATAATGTTTTGAAAATGACAAAATAAATCAAAGACTACTAACATGTTTAATGGTTAAGTAATATACTATGCAGATGATGGAATGTGTAAATGATATTATCAAAGTCTATACTTGGAAGAACTAGAAGACAGACTCTACTTCAGACGGAAGACACTCAGACTCTACTTCAGACGGAAGACACTCAGACTTTACTTCTGACAGAAATTTTTCAAACTTTACATCTAGAACGAGATACAAGTCCAAAACGTGACAAGATCTAGAATGAGAAACAAGTTTAGAACATAGCAAAACAAAGCATGTTCAGAACGAGATAACTTGACAGCATGTAACACAAGCCCAAAACATATAATGGCTAGTGATCTGGCTTGGATTCTACATCAAGATAGATTTGATTGACTCAATGAAATTGATTGACAATTGGATCTTTAAGACAAGAACTTTCTATATGAAGAAGCTCTACTTGTGGAAACCAAGATTCTGTTTGTATGGACGATCAAAATCAATTTGGGATTCTACTTCTATCACTCAACGGCTACTAAATCTTTTAGATACAGATATGTCCAATGGGTAGATTGGAAGACGATCATCTAGATACTATCCAACAACTAGTTTGGCAGTGGATGAGTATTTAAGGAGACCAAGGACCTATGAGCAAGTAAAAGACAGAGCGTAGAATTTATAATTTTAAAGTCTGAGCGAACTTCGATCATACACTTATCTTTGGTGAGCTTAAACGTTTGTGATCATGAGAGAAATACCAAAAAAGTGACTTAGTGAGATAGTTTGATATACGACTAAGTGTTTGCACTCAAAGTTGTAATCACTTGTTGATTACATAGTGGAATCCAGCTAAAAGGTTATTAGTGTGGGAGAGTGGACGTAGGTTTGGTCTAAGCCGAACCACTATAAATTCTGTGTTCTTATTCCTTTTCCTAAACTCCTTTATTTTGTTCATAATTCTATTTATAGTTAAAGTCTAAGCTCGCTCAAAGTTTGTCCTTCTTCGGACTCAATTTCAAAAGCAAAATATTTTTTATTACTCTTTCCAAAAATTGTCTTCATACTTATTCACCCCCTCTAGGTGTTCATGTGACACCCCGAACCCTTCGCAGGTCGTCACCAGTGCCAATGTTACTCCTTATTACCTTTCTCCTTAGAAGATGCGTCGTAATTTATAGACACATTTTTTTCTTAACAAAACGGTCCCAGCGCAACTCATTAGCGGAAGCAAATTAGATATCACGTCTCTCCCCCTTCCAACCATGATACAAATACACACCACTAAACATCGGGATTTTTATAAACATGCCACGACACTTTATTTACATATATTTTCAAGATGGGACTACTCTCGGGTCGGTACATCAAAAGGAAAAGCTAGGACTCAGCCACGTCTAGCCTAAAACCGCAAGAAGAACCCTCGACCCTCAACATCTCACGTGTACAATTTCCCCCCATCATAAGTGTCGGCTATCTAACTCCCAAAAAGGATTCAGCTCCTACTCGTCACGTACAGTCTCATACCCAACCCGGTGCATCAGGCGGTGGCGGTGGTAACATCCCTCGCATCGCTCCATCCCGACGAACATGTACGGATATAAACTCCTGAATAACGGGGCCCCCAGCCAGGCCCACATCGTACATCACTAGACAACGTACTCGAATAAAGGTCAGTCCGGGAACAGAGGGACAGTCTATCTTAGCACACTCGACCTCTACATCGGACGGTATCCCGTAAAATGTACACCGCGTGACGGCAGGAATCGGCAAACTGCTAATCTGAAATGTTATTCCCCAAAATGGGTGAGTACAACCACTCTGCAGATAGGAAAATCCAATAACAACTCAATGCATCAGGCATATCATACATGCATTGCAGGCGTAACTTACCTTGAAGCCATGCGCATTTCAACCATGCATCATCATATCATACACATCATCATCATCATGGCATATCATATATCATTATCATCATCATGCATTTCATCATGCATATTATACCATGGATGATCATCATATCACATCACATATCATCATTATCATCATCATCACCATGCACATTATCATGCATATCATATCATTATCATCATCATGCATTTCGTCATGCATATCATACCATGGATGATCATCATATCACATCACATATCATCATCATCATGCATATCATCATGCATATAATATCATGGGTGATCATCATTATTTCACATCACATATCATCATAATCATCATTATCATGCATATCATGTCATGATTTAATTTTCATCGTTATCTTTAAATATGATCACCACATCACCCATTTCTCAATCATCAATTTCATCATCCCCTCAGGCAAAGACCTCCGAGGTTCCCTGGCATTCATCCTCCCAGGCCACCAGGCATCCGCCCCCACATTCCGGGCATCTCGCATCTCAACTAGCATCACGAGGCATTCCCTTCGGGTAGAAACCTCCGACAGGGCTTCCGGCCTTTACCCTTCTAGCCAGGCATCTCGCACCCACATCCTAGCATCGCGAGGCATTCCCTTCGGGCAGAAACCTCCGACAGGGCCTCCGGCCCCCCACATTTCGAGCATCCTGAATCTCCTAGGGAATTCCGGCAATGCATCTCTGTACATTCTGGCCTCATCCTCCACCACAACCGCTTACTCACTTATCCTTATCCATATTTATCATTCTTTTGATCTCATTATTACATGGCATATGATTCACACATACATCACAATTCATGATCATACATACACCAATGTCTTATTATACATGTAACAATGCATAATAAATTCAATGAAATTTATGGCCAATAAAATAATCCCTTTTATTTTATTATTATTTTATTATTTTTAATTAAATATTATCATTATTATTATTTTCATAAATAAATATTAAATTCAATATCTATGATTTTTTTTTCTTTTACACAATCATTAAACAAACCAATAAGGTGACAAATTTCATGCAAAATTTATGGCCAAATTGAATTTCACAATTTCCACAAAATAGCACATGATATTCGGATAATAACCAAAATGCACAATTTCCAAATAAATTCGATTAAAATATTCATATGACCTCCAAAAATTACGAAATTTTACAGGGTGATAGCCAAGAGATTTTCGTACATTTTTCATGTAGAACTCAAGCCAGATTCTTTTTATATTATTTTATACAACCTCACAAAGCTTCTGGAACCATTATCGCATCGTCCAGAATACACATCTCCGAAATATTAAGATTTCACCCATCTATTATCTTTAGTTTCCTATGAAATTTGGATATGTTATGTATCAAGATGTCCTTTACAAGTTTCATGCAGAGATCTAGGTCAAATAACCAAAGTATCGTCACCATTTAAGTCCATGAAGTCTCGGGTGTCTCGGAACACATCACCAGAATCATTGTCTCCAAGATCTAGCCGATTTACTAGGCTATACTGGTTCATTTCTCTTCAAATTTGGGTATGTTGTATTTTAAGGTGTTGCCTACAACTTTGATGAAGACATCGAAGTCAAATCTTCGACAAAAATCGACATACAATCAAGAATCCAACAAGAAGTCAGTGAAAACTTCACAGATCTGGGGTCTCCGTAAAATAGAACTTTAACCCCTCATATCTCCATAATTTTCCACGAAATTTCAGTATGTTATAGTACAAGACGTTAGATACAACTTCCATGAAGACATCGAAGCCAAAATCGGACTCCAAACACACATGCAAGCTCAAACAATTTACTGACTCCCACAACCCGAGCCAGAAAAGTCACACGGTTTGAGAACAAGCCACCCTTACCTCGGTTTTTCTCACTAAAAATACCCAAAATCGAACATGCAACCCATATACAAACATGAAATAGAAGTTAGAGGACTCCACTTGCCTCTAGGATGGACGGTCGACGGCGTAGGGCGGACGGACACAGCAAACGGACGGCGGCACACGGCGGTTCCTCCTCGGCTCCGCCTCCTCGCCTCTCGGTCTCTCCCCCTCTCGACGATTTCTCTCTCTCTCACCCTCTCTCTCGGCCAAATGAAGCAAAAACCGGTCACTCTCCTTTCTCTCTCTCTTTTTATATCCCCAAATGTCCATCATTGCTAATGATTACATGCCACTTAAATGGACCAATGCATGGCATCCTAGTCTAGGCCAATGCATGCCTTTCTTTGTGCCACTTGTCTTGATCCATGCATGGGCCGGCCATCATTCTTTTGGGCCTCTAATGGGCCGGTCGAATTCCCTTCTTGGGCCGACTAGCTTGGCCCATCAAGCTTAGGCCAATGGGTCTAAGGCCCATTCGAAAATTAACCCCTTTTTTCCCTTTTTTTTTTTGAATTCCTTCTATAAATATTTTTAAATTTTAAATTTTCATCTTGGCCAAAGTCTTAGGGCATTTTTGTTCATTGAAATTTAATTTATAAAGTACATGGCCAAGCATAATTTATTAATCCATCAAATTTAAATTCTCACAATCACAAGCACAAATTATCTAAATAAAAGACTAATGGCTAAAACATAAGCCATGAAAATTCTATCACCTAATTAAAGACTTTAACACACCTTATGGCTTGGCTTTGAATTTCTGGGATGCCACAGTTCATACTAGTACTTACAATTGGTATCAGAGCCAAGTGCTCATTTCATTAAAGTGTTTTTACTTTTGAGCTAAAGATTTTCTATAGCTAGTGTCTTAGTACCAGGACTTATGGAAAGGCAAAGCAACACCTGACTACCTTATTTTGATGGAAAGGAATACAACGTTTAGAAAAACAAAATGAAAGCATTCCTAAGATCTAAAGATCCCTTGCAATGGGTAGAAAAAGGAATCAATTCCACTGCTATGTCTACATCAAATAAAATTGGCAAAGAAACCAAAACCCTTGCTCCTATGTCTCGGATGGAGATGTCTAAAAGAGAAGCTCTTGATGCAAAAGCCATTTATTCTTTATATAATGCCTTGTCTTTTGCTGAGTATAATAAAGTCTCTTCATGTGAAACAACTAAAGAGGTTTGGGATAAACTTCACGTTACTTATGAAGGGACTGATCGTGTGAATGAGACAAAGATAAATATCCTGCTTGGTCAATATGAATCCTTCAAGATGAAGCTAGGAGAGTCAATTGGAGATATGTTCAGCCATTTTATAAAAATTGTAAATGGTTTGGCATATCAAGGTCATCTAATTTCTTCCCCAATGAAGGTCAACAAACTTTTGTGAGGTCTCTCAAAAAGTTGGAATTATGTTAAGACCTCAATCCGGGAGACTCAAAGGATCATGCCTCTTTCTGTTGATGAATTGATTGGCACTCTTCAATCCTACGAAGTGGAACAAACTATTGATGAAGATCCTGAAGGTAAGAAGTCCATCACTTTAATATCTAACGCTGATTTTGATGATACAGACTCATAAAATGACATGGACAACGAAGAACTTGCTTTTATGATCAAGAAATTCAAAAAGCTAAGTAGAAAAGGAAGGAAATTCAGTGGAAGAAAACAATATAAGGAGAATGGGCAGAAAAGAACACTGAAAGAAGATGATGAGTAAGGAAATATATGATTGATGGCACATTCAGACTCAAACTCAAATTCATAATTAGAATCAGACTCAGAATCAGAGTTTAACTTAGACACAGACTCAGAATCTGATGAGGAAATTGAGGTAAGTCATTCAGAAATTCCTACTAAAGTTCTTAAGTATATAAATGAGCTTTGCTTAAATCTCAAATCTTCTCTTAAAAGGATCTTCGAACTAAAAAAAGAGAATTCATGGCTTAGGCAACAGGATCTTTCTCGAAAAGAAAAGTTTGAAATTTTGCAAAAAGATTTTCTACAAACAAAAGAAAGTCAAGATTTACTTGTCAACGAAAATGATTCTTTAAAAAAGGAATTTTCAAATATTTCAACATAATTTTCAAATAGTTCAAAAATGTTAGAGCATATCATTTCCATACAAGTACCTTACTATAATAAGTTGGGACTTGGTTTTAATAAGGAAAGTGATTCTCTAATAGATTTTCCTAAAGTCAAGAAGAGACTTAGACAAAGACCTCCTAAACTTGCGTACAAGAAGCATTTTCAAAGGATCTTTACAAAACCTGTTGGTCAAAATGCCCTCAAGTGTTCAAATTATGGAGATTCAAAACACTTTGAGAAAGAATATTTTAAAGTTTGGAGACCTATTAGGAAAGATTGCGTAAAGACAACATATTCTACTAACTCTCATGAACCCAAGAAGGTTTGGGTACCAAAGAAAAGATGAGTTGTTTTTGCAAGAAAATAATGAAAAAGAACAAAGAGAATTTGGTAAGGAATGTATATATTTTTAATTCTCAATTTGGTTTGGGTACATAATTTAAAAATTCTCACTATATTAATATTCTCTTTATGCCTTGATTGATTTAGATTTTATAATGATCATATTCTTTGATTTATTGAAGAAAGAATCGCGTGATTTGTTTTTTGTAATTCGTGAGTTGAGATCGAAATGGCTAGTATAAACACCTAGAGGGGGGTGAATAGGTGTTAAACGAAATTTTTGCAAGACTTAATAAAAATGAGTTGCCTTTAGAAGATAATAGACTAAGGACGTGATTAGCTTCAAACAATTATATAAAGCTACGAATAAAAGTAAGGAGTTTAGGGAAAGAGAATATAAACACAATATTTATAGTGGTTCGGCTTAGATCAAGCCTATGTCTACTCTCCCACATTGACAGCCCACTGGCTAGATTTCACTATAAATTAAAAGAGATTTTACAGCTTGTGATCTCAACTTCCTCAGTGAAGAGTTTCTCCTGATCTCTCACAATGTCTCACTAAGAGTTTCTCTCTTTTGTATACAATTTTGAGCTTAATGAATGAGAAAGCAAAGAACTAGAAAGTTTCAGATTTTGAAATTTTTCTTTCATGCACTACTTCGAATAACTAGAGAGTCCGCCTTAGATACTCCTCCATGCTTTCACAATCGTTGGCACTTTCCAAAGGAATTCTTCCAATCTACCCGTTGGACAGAATCAATTCAGGTGATCTTAAGTCATTAGATGATTTGTGATGAAAGCCCGTCAATCATGTTCGTTTATATAATCAAAATCTTGGTTTCCATAAGTAGAACCCTCCAAGTATACTTCGCATTTCAAAAGATCTTCATATCGGATTTGATTCTCATAATCAATCAAGTAGAAGTTTTATCTAGCCAAGGTCTTCCAAAAATCATACGAACCGAATCCTTGAATCATAATCCCACATTTGGATAAGTCTTCATTCTTCGGTCTGGAAACTGTCGGTGAGGGTAGACTTTAAGAATAAAGTCTAGCAGTCTTCAGACTTTGACAATAGAGTCTGGAGTTCTTTAGACTATAATACTTGAGTATGTAAATATTCAAATTAGACTTTTGGAAAGGTTTTGTCAGTTTCAAAACAGTAAATGAGTTTTCTCTAACAATCTCCCCATTTTTGAGGGAGAAGTGCATTATTGGTGCCATAAATTGTGTACGACGCTCACTTTGGCGCCAAAAGTTTCAATCGGATCACTTAAGTGCCAAAAATTTTGAAAAACGCTCACTTTGGTGCCAACTTTGATCTGGTTGGCCAGAAATCCGACGTGGCATTTTTTTTATTAATATTTGAAGCCGACGTGGATCGCTGGAGAATACAATCAGCATGCAAACAACAAAATGATGACGTTTAGTGTCTTTTCCCCCAAATAAGAAACCCTAAATCCCCAAATTCGACTAGAATCGGAAATTGAAAACCCTAAATCTCCAATTCGACTAGAATCGGAAATTGAAAACCCTAAATCTCCAATTCGACCAATCCGAATGCATACTTCGATTTTCTCTTAAAGTTATCAGCTCGCTTTTGCGAATGGAGGGCAGAAGCTTCAGCAACAACTCACATTCCTATAAAAAAAAAAAAAAAGCGAATTAGATGTTGAATGTTACTGTTATTGTGGGTTACCAAGTCCGAGAAGAACATCTTAGACTCGGTTGAATCCTAGGAGAAGATTCCATGGGTGCGGCAGATATAGATATGGCTCGAAGTGCAAATATTTCAAATGGGTTGATAGGAAATTCTCTGATCGAGCGACAGAGGTGATCTTAGAGTTACTTGAAGGCCGAAATCAACCTCCACTTGCATTAATGGATGAGTTGGAGGATGTCAACTCAATGCAAGCTCAAATGAAGGGTTTAATATCTTTAGTCGACCATTTGAAGAGGGAGGTTTCAAGGCTGAAAATTGAAAAAAAAAAAACTTTTATCGAGCGTTGATTGTGTTCTTATTCTCTTGGCTAGTTTATTCAAATGTGAAATGAGTAATAGGAAGAAGTCTGTGTGTCTACCATAATCGAAGTTTGTATGTCTACCATTTTTGTATGAAGCAGATGGTTTTATTGTAATCCATGGAAGAAATCCAAGGTTAGAGTTGAAATGCATTAATTGTGAGCACTTTAGAAATGCAATATTTGCTTGCTCAATTTTTTATTTGCCCTCCTAATTTGCTAGTTTGTTGGTTTGTTGCTACTGCAAACCATGGCGAAATGGAAGGTTGGAGTTGGAATGCATTAGTTCTGAGCACTTTTTATTATTTAGTTGTGTATTGGTAATGTTTGTTTTGGTTAGTTTTTACTTCAAATAGAATGGTGGCTGTATTTTTATCATTGTAATGGTTTGCTGGTTTGCTGGTTTGCTACAAGTGCAAACCATGGCAAAATTAAGAGATTGTGGCAAATTAACGATTGACTATTTCAGTGCCAAAAGTTGTATATAGTGATCATTTGAGTGCCAAGATTTTATAAAAAGTGATCATTTAAATGCCAGTTGCGATTACAAAGTGATCACTTCATTGCACAAGTTATAAATAGTGATCGCTCGAGTGCCAATTTCAAACTTGCACCAGTCGTGGTGCATCTTGCATCTTGTTCTTGCACCAGTTGGGTTCCTAGTGCATCTTCTTGCAACACAATAGCCCTGCAATGAGATGCACCATCACCCAAAACTGCATCTTGTTCCAGCACATACAACCAGAACCCCACAAATAGCATCAACGCATCAACAATTTCAACCGGCAACACTATATGCACACGTCTAAATCTAAAACTAATAGCAACCTCATAAGAATATTGCACTAACAACAAAAAAATATATAGCATAACTGATAACTATCTTGCTAGCTATTAGCCGAAACCAAGCCAAGAGAAAATAATAGAAACAACTATTGTCATTGACATTGATTGATTATTTACAAAAGAAAAGAAAAACATGAATTTCACTCCCTAATCACTGAAGGTTCAGCACCCTCTTAAAAACAAACCAATGGCAATATGGAGGCAGCAACTACCATCAGTGATATAATATCCACCACCCTCCTAAAAAAAGAAAACATAAAAAGAGAGACCATGTCCAGCACCACATAAAAAGAGATCATGTCCAGCACCCTCCCATCAGTCAATATGGACAACACCCTAATCTCCTTTTCGTCCTGGAGTTTTGAATTGATTCATAATATGAGCACTCTTTCGAATTAGATGTGCATGTTCTTTAATTGCGTGTTCTGTCACCTCATTTTCCTTGTTTTTTACGGTGGCTATTCTTGTTCTAGTACGTGTCATGTCTTGGTCCATATCATCACTATCGTGCCCAATCGTTTGTTGAGATGGAACTGGTGCTGGGTTCTATTTGGATGGCTATTTTGCAGCTATACCCACTGTCTTCTTCTTTAAAGCACTCTTCTTTGGCTGCGCCCTTGATTCTTGAGTTGGCCCACCTTAAGAGAAAAGTACCTTCGAAGTTCTCCTAAGCTACAAGAACATAGCTATATTGTCAACCAAATGAATTGAAGTACAATAAATTAAATGCACGAGGCCTACAAATCTTACATTCAAAATAGTCATTCCAATTTGTTCATCTGTGTAAATCTCATAACCATATTGCCTTAATATTTTTCCAATAGCCCCTCTTGTTCGCCGTGGTGCATCATTTTCAACAGCAACATATAGGGGAGCAGCCTTTGCAACTTATGCAGTTGTTCATCTTCTCACTTGAGAAACACGTAACAAACTTAAAATTCAGCCCATAAAAGACAAACACAGCGATGTACAATTTACAGAAAATTTTTTTCTTCTCATTTGCCCAGCAGTGGACTCAGTTGTTGTTGTTGCTGTCCTACTGCCCGGTCCCCGTCCTTGCACTTTAGCCTACAACAGGACCTTTTTTTGGCTCTTTAGAAGGCCTTACAACAATGTACTATATCATGATAGAGGAAAAGCACAAGAGAAGCTAGTACACATGGTCAACCATCAAACTCTATCGAATAGAAATTGTGAAGTTACTGAGGTAAATAAGATACTTACCTTACAACAGGGCTTTCTATTTGCCCTTCAGTAGGCATTACTGTAAGGCCTTCTGTCCTACCTTCACTAGGCCTAATAAGAAGCTCTTCAGTAGGACCTTATGTCCTACCTTCAGCTATTACATCTTACTGTTGATGTTGCCTTTTCAGCTCACAAACTTTCTTATTGTGCCATTCCTTGCGGCAATAGGAGCATTTCATCTTTGAGCCAGTCCTACTCATCCTCTAACTTGATGCATCTTCTTACTACATTCTTCTTTTCTTTTTTGACCTTCCAATTTGCTTCTTTAGCGGCAAAGGTAGAGAACTTTCATGATTTGTTGGCTCCCAAAATTTGCTGCTTTTGATAAGCTGTATCATGAATTGGTATGAAACAAGGTATGAGCTTTTTTTTGTACCAATCATATAAGTAATCATCTAGGTTTTTTTGCTTCCTCTGAATATCACAAATTGCATGGGAATAGGGAATTCCATTCAGTTGTCAGGCTTGACATGAACACCTTCTTGTATCGAGGTTGACAACATACTTATCATGATTATGAATAATCTCATATCCATTATCTCTATTCCAATTGGATGGTAGAACCTACTAGCAGCAATGTTTGCATCCAATCTCTTCATAATCCTAGGGCCACAGTCTCTAGTCCATTTCATAGCCTCATCTCTTTACCTATGTAGTCTAGTCATCACCATCACTCCAATATTATCAAGCATGCTGATGATTGATTTGCACCTGACCTCTAAAATATCATCAAGCATGTTGATGATTGGTTTGCACCTGACCTCTAAAATTCTACCATTGAAAGCTTCACTGAGGTTGTTATCAATAATATCGCATTTGAACTCTTCGCTGAAGAAGGCCTAACACCAATACTTAGCTTATGTTTGGAAGAGTGTTTCAAAACCTTCATTTGTCAGCTGCAACAATCCTTGTTTGGCTAATATGAAATCAGCCATTTTGGTATTCTTTGCTATTTGCCAAAACTGCTTCTGCAGCCTATCTCCTTTGAAGTTCCTTGACTAGTTTGCATATATGTGTCTCGCGCACATTCTGTGCTTAGCATGTGGAATCAACTCAACCAATACAGGAATAAGTCGCTACAAAAATACAAACCAATAAATACAAGTCAGGAAAAATATGCAAATGATTAATATTAAAAATGAGTGAATTAATTGACAATGAAATTATCTTATGTTGGTTGCTCATGAATGCTCATCCTCCCCATTTGGTTATCTCTAGGTCAGCCATTAAATTTTTGAGAAACCAGGACCAAATATCCTTGTTCTCTATCTTCACCACCGCCCAAGCTATCGGAAACATTTGATTATTGGCATCTCTCCCCACAGCAGCCAACAACTCCCCCTTGTACAAACCCTTTAGAAAGCATCCATCCAATCCTATAACTCTTCTACAAAAAGCCAAGAAGCCCCGTTTGCATGCATCAAAATAGTCATAAAATCTATCAAATCTAGGCCCAAGATCAGGGAGTGACCTCTCCACGACCTCTACATACATCCTACTAGATGGGTTTTGAAACATGCATTTGCCAGCATAGTCCCATACCTGCGCATATTCTTTCTTATACCCACCCATCAGTATTTTCATCACCCTCAACTTAGCTCTCTTGCATTGATTCCTTGACACATTAATCCCTACTTGCTCCTTCACTAACTGTTGAAATTGAGGACTCTTGATCTCGGGCATTGCTTTGATAGTGTTGATAAAATGCTTCGATAACCACACACTTGTTATGCTTTTATTGTTAAAGATAATTGGTTAAGTATACTCTTCCTGCAAGGACCTAATCTGGAATGACTCATTCTTACTCAGTGCGCCATAGAGCTTCCATGGACAAATGGATTGTGAGCACTTAGCTCTCATAAATTCTTTCGTGTTTCTAATGAATTGAACACTCCTCTGTTCACCAATGGAACTCTTCACAATAGCTTCCTTGAACTGTTTGGCATCGTCAAATCTCATGCCCACAGACAAAATAGGTTTATCAACAAATCGGATCATAGCAATGGTACTTACTTTTTCTTCGACGAGTATGTTCTTCACCATCATTGTCAAGCTCATTCTCTGAACTAGCAACTTCATCACTACAGCTTTCTTCATCTTCACTTCGATTACCTTTAGTTGGAACTCCATCCCCATTTACTGGCTCATGCCTCATTGCTAAAGATGCAAATTTTTTCTCAGAAATTCCCTTTGCCTTTCCCTTGATTGTGCGAGTTCATCATCATCTTTGTCACTTGGGAAATTTACCGAAGCAAAATATTCATCTTTTGATTCATTGGATAAAGTAATTTCCCATTCTAATCCAATGAAGTCTTCATCGCCCACATCTTCACCAAAATCTTCACCCACGCTTTCAGGACATCTCATTATTTGTTCATCTCTATCAATGTGAGTTCTCTCACTTTCATCTCTTTCATCCCCAACTTGATTACTCGCTTGAATATGATCCCTCATTTCTCATCTTTCAGTGATGGTATGCTCATCCCCATCCTCATCATCATCCTCATCCTCATCATCACTATAATACTTAACATATACCTTAGCTTTTTCACCGTGAAGATAATGGTAAATGATATCCTTAATACCATTATTGTCATTAAAAAATCTCAAGTCATCCTTCAATTCCTTCCCAGGAACATAGTAATGTAGTTTTTGTACTTTGCAACGTAAAAAATATACCAAATCCCTCATAAAATTAATATATTATGGCTTTCGAATATTGACATAAATAGTACCTTTATTTCTACCAGTATATTCCCAATCATCGATGCCAATAAGAGACTTTCCACCATAGCAAACAATGATGCCTACCTGATTCGCGTCCATGTCGATGTTGCACCCATTGAAAAAAATAAATGTTATTACTTGTTGGGACCACATGACAGAATCAGTAACTTCACATGGAGGTCCTTGTCATTTTGTTGTCAAGAAACAAATGCAACTAATCTCCCTCATTCGGGACTTTTATGGAAACAAAAGAAACCGAATTTAATAAACAAAGTGAGGTCCCACCACCCATTTTTCAATTTAATCACATTCGGTCCCCCTGTTTCCCCCACAAAAGCAGTCCAATTAATTAAATAAATTTGGTCCAACCACTGTTTCCCCTCGAGTTGAGCCCCATTTTCCCCTTCCGCGCCCTATTTTTCTATTCGGTCCCCACAAAAGAAAGCAAACAAACAACGAAAGCCTCAAATTTTCTATTTGGTCCCCACCACTTTCCCCCGAGCCAAGCCCTCAATTTGCCCTCCACGCCCGAACTTGCCAGTCGGAACCCTAAATTTTTCACTAAATTGACCCACGTAGAGAATATGACAAACTTGAGTGAGCGAGAGTTGAGGACATAACCAGTGAACGAACGTGAACGACGGCGCAACTACAGTGGTGGCCGAGTGATGGCGGGTGAGTGACGGTGGATGAGTGAACGATGGTGGGTCAGCGAGCTACGACGCGGCGTCGAGCAAGAATCCTATACGAACACCGTTTTTGGCCCATGTCGTTTTTTACCGTAGTGAATCCACTATATGACGATAGTGTTGTAGGTAATCCACATGGAATGGTAAAACGTCGTTTCTTATGAAGAAAAGAAAACGGCATCATTTTTGCCATCCACCGTGGACAATATTAAGAGTTGTCAATTTTTTTAAAATATAAATGCCACATAATCGTTTTGGTCGGAATATCTTGTCAATGACACCAAAGTGATCGTTTTTTCTCCGATAGTGTATTTATCGGCAAAGAGTAAGAAGGTTAAAAAATTGCAAGTTTGATCCGCAAAATCAGAGGAAGAAGGTTAGAAAATTCTCTTCCTTGTGCAAAGCTTTTGCAAATTATTGAGGAAATCCCTTATGTGTCGTACGAAATGGGGAGGACGTGAATCCAAAAGAAAGGAAAAGAATTGTGATCATCTTAAAAAGGCAACAAATTGAGGGGGAGCATTGATCAATTATATAAAAATGTTTTTGAATCGATCGTGATCATGATCTTGATTATTATGGAAAGAAGAAAAATGTAAAAGTGGCAGAATTTGTTAAGTTCTACGAAATCCAGTTAGTGCATCTTTTATTATCTTTTGTCATTAACAAATCTCTTATTGTTAATATCATTTTATTATGACAAAAATAGTAAGTGAATTTTATAATGCATTTGTGATTTTTATTTGATATTTGCTGATATATAACGATCAAAGTGAGCAATATTACATATCTTTGATATTCGATTTACTTTGTAAAAGCTGATTTTTTTTATCATATTATATTCTCTACGTGATACTTTTTCAATTATTATCGCTTTTTGATTATGACAAAAAAGGGGGAGAGAATATAAATATGTATATGTGTTGATATTATTGAGCTGTGATTATCTTTCCATATATAATTATGCTCAATTTATTTGCTATCTTTTACTATCTTTTGATTTGAATTACATTGCTTTGATTTATCAATATTTCAGAAAGTGTAATTACACATCTGCATATTCATAGATTGTTTTGTCATCATAAAAAATGGGGGAGATTGTTAGGGAAATCTCTTATGATGTTTTGAAGATGGCAAAATAAATCAAAGGCTATTAACGTTTTTAATGGTTAAGTAATAGACTATGCATATGATAGAACGTGTAAATGATATTATCAAAGTCTATACTTGGAAGAACCAGAAGACAGACTCTACTTCAGACGGAAGACACTCAGCTTCTACTTCAGATGGAAGACACTCAGACTCTACTTCAGATGGAAGTGTGACACCCCGAACCCTTCGCAGGTCATCACCAGCGCCAATGTTACTCCTTATTACCTTTCTCCTGTAGAAGATGCATTGTAATTCATAGACACATTTTTTTTTTCTTTTTACAAAATGGTCCCAGCGCGACTCATTAGTGGAAGTAAATTGAATATCACGTCTCTCCCCGTACCAACCATGATACAAATACACACCACTAAACATCAGGATTTTATAAAAAAACGACGACACTTTATTTACATATTCTTTCAGGATGGGACTTCTTTTTGGGTTGATACATAACAAGGAAAAGCTAGGACTCTGCCATGTCCACCCTAAAACCTCAAAAAGATCCTCAACCCTCTACATCACACGTGTACAACCCCCCATCATATGTGTCGGCTAACTAACTCCAAAAAGGATCCAGCTCCTACTCATCGCGCACGGTCTCATACCCAACCCGGTGCATCAGGCGGTGGCGGCGGCAATATCCCTCGCATCGCGCCATCCTGACAAACATGTACGGATATAAACTCCTGAATAACAGGGCCCCCAACCAGGCCTACATCGTACATCACTAGACAGCGTACTCGAAAAAAGTCAGTCCGGGAACGGAGGAACAATCTATCTCAGCACACTCGACCTCTACATCGGATAGTATCCTGTAAAATGTACCCCGCGTGACGGCAGGAAGCGGTATACTTCTGAAATGTTATCCCTAAAAGGGGTGAGTACAACCGCTCAGCAGATAGGGAAATCCAATAACAACCCAATGCATCAGGCAAATCATACATGCATTACAGGTGTTACTTACCTTGAAGCCATGCGCATACTATCATGCATCATCATATCATACATGTCATCATCATCATGACATCATCGCATTACACATGTTATCATACCATATCACCATATATCATTATCATCATCATGCATATCATCATATATCATCCTCACCATCATCATCATGCATATCATCATGCATATCATCATCATCATCATGCATATCATCATCATTACCATGCATATATTGTCATGCATATATCATCATGCATCATGTCACACATATATCACCATGCATGATTTAGTTCCAATTTCATCTTGGACCGCCACATTTCTCATTCCCGGGACCAATGTTTGCGTCCCACATGTATCCAAGATACAATTACAGATCATCCGGCTCCCCACTCTCCGGGCATCTCGTACCCCAACTGGCATCACGAGAACCCTCCGGGCATGCATCATGATACAACCAAGCATCCAACACAAACCTCCGGGCATGTATCATGACACAACCGGCAACCGGCTGCACCCTTCAAGCCAGGCATCTCGCACCCAATTCGGCATCACGAGGTATCCCTTGGCATAATTACTATGCCGAGCTTCCGGCTCCCCCACTCTCCGGGCATCTCGATACCACTCGGTCTGCCAAGGACCCTCCGGTATTCAGCCATTCATGACCACCGGGCAACCGGCCGTACTCTTCTAGCCAAGCATCCCGACACTCCTGGGGCATCGTCGGCTCACCTCCGACGACTTCCTCATTTATCTCAATTTACATCATTATGATTCAATTTATCATGGCATGTGAGATGATGACAATTCAAGATCATACTCATCATGGAATTCATACATGCATTACAATTCCATGTCATATATATTCCAAGACTTTATCACACATGCATCTCGATTCAATGTCATACACATACCAAGACTTTATCATACATGCAACTCAATTCAATATCATACACATACCAAGACTTTATCACACATGCAACATGATTTACTTAAATGGAATTTATGGCCAATAAAATAATTTTATTTATTTATTTATTTATTTATTTATTATTATATTTTATTTATTTTGTAACTATAAATTCCCAAAATTATCAAAATAAAATAAATTATTAAACAAACCCATAGGATGATAATTACTTGCAAAATTCATGGCCAAATTGGATTTTTACAAAATCTCATAATTTTCCCAAAACATCCTATGCTTCTCGGATGAAACCAGAATGCACGGTTTCCAAATAAATTTAACTAAAATATCCATATGGCCTCTAAAAATTATAAACTTTTACTGGATTATATCCAAGACATTTTCTTACAACTTTCATGAAGAACTCCAAGCCAGATTACT
The DNA here is from genome assembly GCA_016097485.1 of Eucalyptus sideroxylon x Eucalyptus melliodora. NCBI lineage: Eukaryota > Viridiplantae > Streptophyta > Magnoliopsida > Myrtales > Myrtaceae > Eucalyptus > Eucalyptus sideroxylon x Eucalyptus melliodora. Next base: position 22,932,367 of record CM027832.1, read on the forward strand.
TATAGATTATTTTATTTAACCTCACAAAGCTTCTGGACCCGTTACTGCATCGTCCAGTGCCTTCATCTCCGAAATATGAAGTTTTAACCTGCCTATTTTCTTTCGTTTTCTCTGAAATTCGGATATGTTATGTGTAAAGATGTCCTTTACAAGTTTCATGAAGAGATCTTGGTCAAATAACCAGATTATAGTCATCATTTAGGTCCTTGAAGTCTCGGGTGTCTCGGAACACATCACCAGAATCATCGTCTTCAACATCTAGTCGATTAACCAAGCTATACTTGTTATTTTCACTTCAAATTTTATTATGTTGTAGTTTAAGATGTTCCCTACAACTTTCATGAAGAAACTGAAGTAAGATTCTCAACAAAAACTAACATGAAACCATGAATCCAGAAAAAGGTCAGTGAAAACTCTCCAGATCTGAGGTCTCCGTAAGATGAGACTTTAACCCATCAAATATCCATAATTTTTCACGAAATTTTAGTATGTGATAGTAAAAGATGTTAGCTACAACTTTCATGAAGACATAGAAGCCAAAATTGGACTCCAAACACACATGCAAGCTCAAACAAGTTACTGACTCACACGATCCGAGCAAGAACAGTCACACCACTCACACACAACTCATCCATGCTTCGATTTTTCCAATCTAACAACCAAAAGTTCAACATGCAAACAACATACAAGCATGCAAGAGAAGCTAGAGGACTCCCACTTGCCTCTAGGATGGACGAACAACGGCGTACGGCGGCGAACACGGCGGCACACGGCGGCTCCTCCTCGGCTCCGCCTCCTCTCTCTCTCGGCCACTCCCCCTTTCTCTCGAAATCTCTCTCTCTCTCTCTCACTCTCTTGGCCGAATGAGGGAAATCCGGCCACCTTCTCTCTCTCTTCCCTCTTATACCCCCAAATCCTCATGATTACTTGCCTACAAACCAACCAATGCATGGCCTTCCCGTTTTGCCACTTGTCTTATTGAATTTTTGAATTTGATTTGGGCTTCTTGGGCTTGGGCTTTTGGGCTATCCGGCCACTTCTTCTTGGGCCTCCTCTTGGCTGGTCGACAGCCCACTTGTGGGCCTAATTGAGACGAGTAACTTGGCCCATTACAAGCTTAGGCCAATGGGCCTAAGGCCCATCCTAAAAATTGACTTTTCTTTTTTTGAAATTCCTTTCTATAAATATTTTCAATTTTCAATTTTTCATCTTGGCCAAAGTCTTATGACATTTTTATTTATTGAAATTTAATTTATAAAGTACATGGCCAAGCATAGATTATTAATCTATCAAATTTAAATTCTCACAAGCACATGCACAAATCATCTATTTAAAAAGACTAATGGCTAAAGCATAAGCCATGGGAAATTTATCACCTAATTAGAGACTTTAACACACCTTATGGCTTGGCTTTGAATTTTTGGGATGCCACAGGAAGACACTTAGACTTTACTTCCAACAAAACATTCTTAGACTTTACATCCAAAACGAGACAAGTCCAGAATGTGACAAGGTCCAGAATGAGACATAAATTCAAAATGTAGCAAAACGAAGCATGTTCAAAATGAGAGAACTTGACAGAACGTAACACAAGCCCAAAACATATAACAGCTAGTGATCTGGTTTGGATTCTATATCAAGATAGATTTGATTGACTCAATCTAATTGATTGACAATTGGATCTTGAAGACAATAACTTTCTATATGAAGAAGTTCTACTTATGGAAACCAATATTTCATTTGTATGAGCGATAAAAATCAATTTGGGATTATACTTCTATCACTCAACGGTTACTAAATCTTCTAGATATAGATCATCCAATGGGTTGATTAGAAGAAGATCCTCTAGATACTGTCCAATGGCTATTTTGGAAGTGGAGGAGAATTTAAGGAGACCAATGACCAATGAGCAAGCAAGAGATGGAGCGTAGAATTTATAATTTCAAAGTCTGAGCGAACTTCAATCATACATTTGTCTTTGGTGAGCTTAAATGTTTGTGATCGTGAGAGAAATCCCAAAAGAGTGACTTAGTGAGATAGTGTGATTTACCACTAAGTGTTTGCACTCAAAGTTGTAATCTCTTGTTGATTACATATTAGAAGCTAGAAGGTTGTTAGCGTGGGAGAGTGGACGTAGGCTTGATCTAAGCCAAACTACTATAAATTATGTGTTCTTATTCTCTTCAGTAAATTCCTATATTTTGTTCGTAGTTCTGTTTATAGTTAAATTCTGAACTAGCTCAAAGTCTGTCGTTCTTCAAACTCAGTTTCGAAAGCAAAATATTTTTTTTTACTCTTTGCGAAAATTTTCTTCACTCCTATTCAGCCCCTCTAGGTGTTCATACTAGCACTTACACAAGTAACACTTGTTAGTTGGTCGTAAGAATTCTCAAGGTGAGTGGTGTTATTTCTTTTAAGAATTTGTAAACTCTTGTTTTCAAAATAATAAATATTTGATATGTTATGAGATGTGAGTAAACATGTTTGTTGCATAAAATTTGGATCGGGCTACGTTTTGATATTTGTGAATTGTGTAAGAATTGGTTGGTGAAAAAATATGTTCCATTTGAGAAACGAAGTTAAGAGGTATTATATATTTTGAATTCGCGAAACCCTTTAACGGAAAGTTCTTGATTTTGGAAATGATTTATGGAATGTTATCAAAATATCGATTTGTGAAATGTTTTATGACATGCATTTGATTTGATTTGATTTGTAAAATTGGTTTCCGAGACAAGTCTTGAAATGATTTGAGAATGTTTTATGAAAAGTATTTATGTGGATGAGTTGAGTTGTGAAAGCTTTTGGTGGTATATGAAATGATTTTTGATTTTGGCTTTATGGATTGTGGACGATATTGCTGTGGATGGGTATTGATGCTTAATATTACTATGAGCCTAATGAAAGGCTTGTGGGTATGCATACTAATCTAAGATATCCTTGTGGGCCAAGCCACCAGTTAATAATAGGTGGAGATTTTTCCAAGGGGAAATCTTAGTCACCTTATCATTAGACGTTGTGTCGTGACTATAGTTTGTTATTGAGCAACAGATTGGTCAATGGAGTGGACCATTGACATGTGATATGAGTTTGGTCAATGGAGTGGACCATTAACATCTAATTTGATTTTAGTTGATGGAATAGATCACCGTCGTGTGATTTGAGATTAGTCATTGCAATAGATTATTGGCGTATGGTTTCATATGAGATAGATTAATGAATAGATCATTGATGTGTGGTGAGATTAACTAATGGAATAGACTATTACTGTGTAAATTAATGAAAATGATCAATGGATTGGACCATTGATGTTTGTTTTGATATTATTGTGATGAATGTTTCCTTTATAAATATAGTTACGTTGAAGCATAAGTAACTTATTCTCTTATTTTATATTTATTATATTCTGGATTTGGATTAAAAGATGTATGGTTTGGTTTGTAAATATGCATAGTGGGGTGCTTAATCCACTCATAAGAGATGTACTACTCACTGAGTCGTGATTGCTTACCTTCTATTTTACAATCTTTTTCAGGTTCTTCAGTTAGCGATGAGTAGTACGAGAGTGATATCAACGAGAGGACTTATGGGAATTATATTTTGGTGGTTTGAGGTTGTATCTTTCAAGTGGAAGGATGACCGTGTCATCCCTTACTCTTATTGGATTCAGACTATGACATTTTAAAACATGATATGCCTTTTCATTATGAATAGAAGGATTGCCATTCAAATTTGGGAAGATTGTGATATTTGTCCAGATGATGTAGTTGAAGTATGCTTGCTCATGTCTCTCCTAAAAGTCAATGATGGTAATGAGTTTTGGATGCACGATCAACTAGGGGTGTGCAACCGGATTGGGTATACCTAGGAATCGGACCGGCCCACCCGGAAAACAGGGTTAGGAACCAGTTCCTGTTGAAACTAGTCCGGGAACCAATTCCCAAATTTCAGAACCGGTATAAACCGGTCTGGGAATCAGTTCCGAGTGATTACCTACCTAGGAACTGGTTCCCATACCAGTTTTGGAACTGGTTTGGGAACCGATTTTGTAAATAGAGATCCAAAATTCTATTTTTTCCCATGATTTCTATTCAAAACCCTATTCTTTCCCCTTATTTCTATTCTTACTCCTACAATCATACAACGTTTTTCCTCTTGACTCTTTTAGACATGCACAATACTCCTCCTTCATCGTTTCTCTTCCTCACTCGCTTCCCTCCCTCACCGGCTCCCTCTCGCATTGTCCGATGGATGGATGGTATTCATCACCACCAAATTCTTGCGTACCACGTGGATTGGCTCACCTAATTTCTCTTTTGTAGGAGAAGTTATGCTTGCATAAATGAAAAATTCATGTAATAATTGTGGGAATAAAACTAATATTATACCCATGTTTGTTGCTAATGTTTTTGCAATGTTATGATTTTCGCTTTACCTTATGATTTTATTTATTATAATTAGCCTTGTGGATTATTAATTTTTCGTTTAGTCAAAAAGTTCATATATTTATTTATTACAAGTGCTTAATGTTTTAATACAAATTAGGAGGATTACATTATTTTCTCACGTATTAATATAAACTTTGAAGTTGTAGAGGATATCAGGAGGATGCAAAATAAGTTCTAGTGGAAATAGGGTTGACCTTGGAATCGGACCAGAAAAACAGGGTGGGTCGGGTATAGGATCCAATACAAATATGGTTGGATATAGAGTCCAAAAAGGGGGAATCGGTTATAATAGGGTTGAGTATAGGGTCTAGGTCTAGACCCTAGCCACCCCGGACCTGATCACCCCTATGATCAACTTAGAGACCTTGGTAGTGAAATTGTACGAGTGGAGGATTACAAAGAACCAATAAAACCCAGTAGGTTGTGGCATGGTGAAGAAGCAATCGACGTGCTAGAGAGAGGAGATAGGACATAGAATGTGAGCATGCAATTAGTTTATTTTTTCAAAGTGATATTCTATCTAGTATAATCAAGCATAGTGTTCATTTTTGTTTCTTAATCGAGAGACTGTTTGCGACCTAACCTCGGGTGAATCACCTAGGGTTTGGCTAATGGATTACTAAGCTTAAACTTAGCTTGGACCCTCCCAAGCCCATACCAATTCACGACATAGGTTCAAGTTCTTAACATGTAAATGATATATATATATATATATATATGTGTGTGTGTGTGTGTGTGTGTGTGTATTTTAATTAGGAGTCACTACTAATCAATTTTTGGTAGGCTGATTAGAAACTCAAGTAAAGTAATGAGAGATTTACTTTACTTCTGCGAACCAGAGATTTGTGAATTTGAGGACTTGATTACGCTAACTTTCACTAACGCCCTTTCGCCCTTTTTTTTTATTTCGAAAAAATGGTTTGTAGGCGGCTTGAATTAATTTTAATTTACTTCCCTAACATGTGAGACGATCATGCGGGTGCGCAAACCACCAATTTAAAATCCAAATAAAGCAATGAATTATGGGACTTACCTCATAGTAACGAAAGCACTTGAAATGTTAGATTAGAATTCACATCGACAGTCCTAGATATGATTTCTAATTAACATGCAATTACTTAATTTTGCTTTCACTTATTTGATGAGAATCATGTTTTATGCAATGCATGCTACTAATCTAACATGAAGTGATATGACATAGCAATATGACCTAAACTATATGACGTTAGTATAATATTTTTAATAAGCATGCAATCTATTATAGAGAATGAAATTAATTCTAAGACTATTTTTGGTATTTTTCATGAAATTCGAAAAAAAAAATGCAAAAAAAAAATGCCTATCTAGATTAAGATATCATCCAACTTATATGAGGAATTAGGTTAGGTCAAATCCTAATTTAAACTAGAAATTTATCTTAACTAACTAATCCCTAACCTAAAATGCAACCTATCTAGGAAAAATTATCTAAACTTATAATTAATTAGAAAATAAAATTAAACATGCAATCTTATCCTAATATGCAATGATGTGCAAAGAATGCCATAATTCTAATGACGGACAATTTTTAATTAATGGACCTAGCAACAATTACTAAATGACTTGCATTTCATGAACCTAGTTCCATATGACATGCACATGATATTTTTGTATTTTTTTTATAAAAATTCGTAATAAAAAATTGCTAAAAATAAAAATCTAACTAAAGTGAGATATTATTTATTTCAAGTTAGGAAATACACCAATCTGAATCCTATCTTAACTTAGAAATTTATCTTGACATGCAATTTAATTCAAAGATATTATCTAACCTAGATACCATCTGAACACGCATTTTAATATTATTAGAAAAGAATCTAACTATTGTATCATGCAATTCTATCTAGGAAATCAAAATCCACATGATATGCAAATGCAATCTTTTTTGTATTTTTGGGATAAATAAAGCAATTAAAAGATAAGCACCAAATTATTCACAATCATCAAAGATATTATCCATCATTGAATTTGGAGACGATATCTAATCAAGCTTGATTATTTCGCTAATAAAATCAATAAATTGATCTTAAGCAAGTATCAATTTTATTCCCATGTGATTAATTATTCCATCTAAAGCTTTATAAATGGAATAAAAAATTGGCGTGCAGTTGCGGATTGGGTAATAAATCATAATTGGGAATAAGCCGATAATTCAAATATGCACATAAGATATTGAAAAGCATGTATTAGGCAATAAAATATCAAAATCAAATTTAGATAAGATAATTACCAAATTTGAATCGAACGAAATCCACTCAACGGGTGACGGCGATGTGTGGTAGTGCTTGACTAGATGCGAGTACGAGCGGTCATGGGTGGAGGCGAGCTGCTGCAAGGATCGCTAGGAGGTGCTGCAGGCGGTAGGCAGAGGCACTGTAAGCGGCGAGCGGCGGCAGTGTCAAAGCTTCGGGCAAAAGGCTACTAGTGTTAGCGTAATGGAGGCTTAGCATGAGACGTGGTGGCGGGCGGGCGATGGAGGACGTGGTGGTCGGCGAGCAGGCAAAGGCGTCAGGGATGGTGGGCGAACCAGCGGACATCGAGTGTCGGCGATGGGCACAAGCACGGCAGCAAGGGCGAACATCGGCGACGAGCGCAAGGGCTGCGGTAGGGACAAACGTTGAGTCATCGTGGACTGCAGCGGGATGAGAGTCGTGATGGGTGTGATAGCTATTGGAAAAATTCTTCTTGAAGTGTTTTGAAGCTGACAAGACGTTTCCATTAGTCTAGTCTGAAGGTTTGTAGACTCTGCTATTTAAAGTCTGAAGACCTCCGGACAGCTAGACTCAAGACTTAAAGTCTATCTTCATTAACAGTCTCTAATCCGTTGAAGAAAGGCTATCCGTAAACTGGATGTTTCATTAAGGATATGACCTTATCGACTGGAGAAGATCTCTTGGTTAAGATATAACGGATCCTTTGATTGATCGAGATTGATTCGAAGATTAAGGATTCGATGATTGGCAAAATATTCTTGGAAGGTTCTACTTATGGAAACCGAGATCTTGATTGTATGGGTGAACAGGATTGATGGGCTATCGACATGTTCCTTTAATATCTCGAATGATCTTCCTAATTGATTTCTTCCAATGGGTAGATTGGAGGAATTCCTTTGGTAAGTGCCAACGGGTATGATGGCATGAAGGAGTATATAAGGAAGACGTTCTAAGTTGTTCGAGGGGTGCACGATAGAAGAATTCCAAAGTTTGAAGCTCCTTGTTGTTTAGTCAATTCCTTTGAGCGAAATCTTGTACGCAAAAGAGAGTCTATATTTGTGAGAAACCTTGAGGAAGTGTGGTAGAACATCTACACTGTGGAATCAAGGAAAAGCTGTGCTGTAACTTCTCTTTTGTTCATAGTGAAATCCAACCGGTGGGCTGTCAGTGCGGAAGAGTGGACGTAGGCTTGGAATAAGCCGAACCACTATAAACCTTGTGTTCAATTTTCTCTTCCCTACTCTTTACTTTACTTTGATCGTACTTCATTTTGTTAATCAAAAGAGAACTCCCTTTCTATCGTTTGCCTAGAATCGCTTCCGTATCTCGAGAAATTATTTGTGCACCTATTCACCCCCTCTAGGTGCTTATACTAGCTATCTCAATTGGTATCAGAGCTCTTGAACTCACTTTGTTTGAAGTGTTTTACTTCAAAGTTAAAGATCCATGGCTAGTATGTTGGCTCCAGGGCTGGTAGAAGGGCAAAGCAATACCAGACCGCCTTACTTTGATGGAAATGACTACAACATATGAAAAAACAAGATGAAGGCATTTCTAAGATCAAAGGATCCTCTGGAATGGGACGTTGTAGAAAAAAGAATCATTCCTAAAGCTGCACCTGTCTCAGAAAGAGGAAAAGATACTGTTGAGTCTAGCAAAATTACTTAGGAAGAGATAACCAAGAGACAAGCTCTTGATGCAAAAGCAATTTATTTTTTATATTGTGCTTTATCAACTACTAAATATAACATAATATCTTCTTGTGTTACAGCTAAAGAAGTCTGGGATAGATTACATATTACCTATGAAGGAACCGATCGAGTGAAAGAGACTAGAATCAACATTCTCCTCGATCAATACGAAGCCTTCAAATGAAATTGGGAGAATCTATAACTAACATGTTTAGTCGTTTTACAAAAATCGTGAATGGTCTTGAAAATCAAGGTTAACCAATTTCTGATCCCATGAAAGTAAACAAGTTACTGCGTGGACTCTCCAAGGATTGGAATCACATAAAGACCTCAATCAGAGAGACATAAAGAATCATGCCGTTGTTTGTTGATGAGTTGGTTGGGACTCTTCATTCTTATGAAGTGGAACAAATCAATGAAGACGAAGATCCTAAAGGTAAGAAATCTATTGCATTAAAATCTAATGATGATTATTATGTAACAGATTTTGAAGATGGTATGGATGATGAGGAGCTTGCTCTCATGATAAGAAGATTCAGAAAGCTGAACAGAAAAGGAAGAAGATTCAATTCAAAGAAACAAAGTTTTCAAAAGCAATAGATCAAGTCTGCTGAAGATGATGAATCAAACAAAGATGTAGTCTGCTTTGAATGTAAGAAAAAGGGACACATCAGACCTAATTGTCCTCTTCTGAGGAAGAAGAAAGGAAAAACTGAAAAGTATCGAAAGGCTCTCAAAGCAGAAACCTGGAGTGATATAGAGTGCGAAGATAGTGATGATGATTATGCCAATATATGTCTAATGGCACAATCAAATTCAGATTCAAACTCCTAGACATAATCAGATTCAGAAAGTGAATTCGAGGTAAGTAACTTCAAAATTCCTATTAAAGTTTCAAAATATATTGATGAATTGTATTTTAGTCTTAAGACTTCTCTTAAAAGAATTTCCGAACTCAAAAAGGAAAATTCTGCTCTAAAACAACAAGAAAATGTTTTGGAAGAAAAAGTGAAATGCTTAGACAATAATGTTTCTTCTCTTAAAGAAAGTGAAATAATCTTTTAAAAGAAAATGCATTCTTGAAAAATGATTTCTCAAATATTTCCAAAAGATTTTCTTTAGGATCTAAAAAACTGGAAAAAATACTATCTGTTCAAAGACCTCATTTCAATAAATTTGGTTTGGGAATGACTGCTGAAACCATTCCTTTAATTTATTTTCCAAAAGTGAAAGAAAGAATTAAGTAAAGACCCACAAGAGATGCTTACAAAAATCATTTTAAAAAGACTTTTGTAAAACCAGTAGGTCGTAATGCTCTCAGATGTTCAAAGTGCAATAGTGCGAGATCATTTTGAAAAAGAATGTCCTATGGTTTGGAAACCCGTTAAAAAGTTTGGGCAAAAACCGCATATCATATAACTCAAATGGACCCAATAAAATATGGGTACCAAAGAAAGTTTGAGTCTCTTTTTAAATGCATGTCACTATCAAGAAAAAGGTAAAATGGTATAGATATGGATGCTCAAGACATGGAAATTGCTTTATAAAGCTTGTTCAAGTGAATGGTGGAAAAGTCTCATTTGGAGGAAATGAAAAAGAAAAATTGTGAGATTTGGAACAAAGATTGGGAACCTCACAATAAGCAATGTTTCTTTAGTTGAAGGGCTCAACTACAATCTGCTCGTGTCGATCGGTTGTGTGATGCTGGTTTCAAAATCTACTTCCGAGAGGGTATTTGTTCAGGAACCAATAAAGACTCTACTCAGTCATTTATGGGTCGAAGACATGGAAATATCTACCTCTTGGACGTGAAACCAGATGAATCACAATGTCTAATCTCAATCCAAGACGAAGCAAGCTTATGGCACAAAAAGCTTGGGCATATTAACATGAAGCAGATAGCCAAAATCTCAGCAAAGAAGCTTGTTCGTGGTCTACCCAATTTATCATACCAAAAGTCTGATCTATGTACACCATGTATATTGGGAAATATGTAAGAAATTCTTTAAACCAATAAATCAAGTTTCCACTAACCGTGTACTACAGCTTTTGCATATGGATCTTTTTGGACCAACTAGAACACAGAGCATTGGAGGTAAGAAATACCGCCTAGTAATTGTGGATGACTACTCACGATTTACTTGGGTATATTTCTTGGCAAGTAAGTCTGAAACTTTTCTTACTTTGAAAAATTTGCTAAGAAGGTTCAAAATGAAAAGGGGTATGTTATTTCAAGTATAAAAACAGACCATGGAGGTGAATTTGAAAATCAAGATTTTACAAAATTTTGTGATGAATCTGGTTTTTAGCATTTGTTCTCCTCTCCATATACTCCAGAGCAAAACGGAGTTGTGGAAAGGAAGAATAGATCTCTTCAAGAAATGGCTAGAACTCTTTTAATTGAAAGCAATATCTCTTCACAATTTTAGGGCTGAAGCAGTTGTCAACATCATGTTATATTATCAATAGAGTTTTTCTAAGGCCTATTCTTGAAAAGGCCCCTATGAACTATTTAAAGAAAAGAAGCCTATTATTTCATATTTTCATGTGTTTGGATGCAAATGTTTTATATTGAAAAATGCAAATGATCGAGTTGGTAAGTTTGAAGAAAAGTCGATGAAGGCATCTTCCTTGGATATTCAACCACAAGCTAAAGCGTACGAGTCTACAACAAGAAGAATTAATCTATGGAATAATCAATGAATGTCAAATTCCAAGATTCTATGCAAAATGAATCTATTCGAGACTCATCTTGAAAAGACTGAACCTGCTCCAGACTCTACAAAGTCTAAATCTCAGGAAATAGCTCAGACTTTGAAGGACCAGCAACAAATGACTATTGAAGATTCAAGTGAAGGAAGTGACCATCAATCTGACAAATTAACCAGCAACTAGAAACATAAGTCCAGTCATCCCAAAGATCTTATTATTGGTGACATTAATGAAGGAATTCGCACAAGATCCAAAATGCGCGAAGAGTCTAGTGCTGTGGCTCTTATTTCTGAAATAGAACCCAAAAGCATAGATGAAGCTTTATCTGATGAAAGCTGGATTGAAGCTATGCAAGAAGAACTCAGACAATTCAGAATTAATGATGTCTGGGAGTTGACTCCTAAACCAAAAAGTAAATCTATTATTGGAGCTAAATGGGTTTTCGGGAACAAGATGGACGAGAAAGGAAAAGTCATAAGAAACAAGGCAAGACTCGTGGCCAAAGGATACATGCAAGAAGAAGGGATTGACTATGACGAGACTTACACACCAATAGTAAGGTTAGAAGCAATTCGTTTATTACTTGCATTTGCTTGTCATAAGAATTTCAGGTTATTCCAAATGGATGTCAAAAGTGCCTTCCTAAATGGATTCATCCATGAGGAAGTTTATGTGGAATAACCACCTAGGTTTGAAGACCCAAAGAAACCAGACTCAGTATTCAGACTCAAAAAGGCCTTATATGGCTTAAAACAAGCACCTCGAGCTTGGTACATCAGACTGAGTAAGTTTTTAATTCAATATGGTTTTGTTAAAGGTAAAGTAGACACTACTCTTTTTATTAAAAGAGAAAGCAAAATTTTTCTGCTTGTTCAAATATATGTCGATGATATTATCTTTAGATCTTCTAATGAAAGTCTGTGCAAGAAATTCTTTAAGACTATGCAGGATGAATTTGAAATGAGCATTATGAGTGAGTTAACCTTCTTTCTCGGGCTTCAAGTAAAACAACTGAAGGAAGGAACTTTTATTCATCAGGAAAAGTATGCAAATGATCTTGTAAAAAAGTTTGGAATGGACAATTGCAAAAAGACTGATATACCAATGTCAAGTTCCTTGAAGATAGACAAATATGAAGGAGGAAAGAAAGTCGACCAAAAGTTATACAAGAGTATCATCGGTTCACTTCTTTATTTTATTGCTTCTAGACCTGACATTTTGTTTAGTGTTTGCATTTGTGCCAGATTTCAAGCAAACCCTAAAGAATCTCATTTAAATGCTGCAAAACGTATTATCAAATATATTTCATCAACTTCAAGCTTTGGTCTCTAGTATCCAAAAGGGGGAGACTTTACTCTTCTTGGATACTCAGACGCAGACCTTGCCGAATGCAGAGTTGATAGAAAGAGCACCTCGGGTGCCTGTCAACTACTTGGAGGTAGGATAGTGTCTTGGTTTTCAAGGAAGCAGAGTACAATAGCTCTCTCTACAGCAGAAGCAGAGTATGTAGCTCTCGGAAGTTGTTGTTCACAAATTCCGTGGATAAAACAACAGCTAAGAGACTTTGGAATTGAAGATTCATGCACGGAGATTAATTACGACAACACCAGTGCAATCAATCTTACCAAAAATCCAATTCTTCACTCAAGAGCAAAGCATATAGAGATTCGACATCACTTCATTAGAGATCATGTTCAAAATGATGAAGTTTCAATTCAATTTGTTGATTCAAAGAATCAACTGGCGGATATATTCACAAAGCCTTTGGAGAAAAATCAATTTGAAACCATCCGTTCCAGACTCAACATTTTGAGGTATGAGGAAATCAAAGTCTAGAGACTCTCAGACTCAGATATACAAGACCTTGATTGTAAGTTGTTCTCTCTCTCTCTCTCTCTCTCTCTCTCATCTCATCTTGAAAATGTACGATCATCAACTATGTTGGATTATTGCTATATTTAATTGACATGACTATTGCAACGTTTCCTTTTGAAAAAGGAGTTATTTTTTAAATGACTATTTTCCGAAAAAGGCAGTTATTTTTGAAAAGGCATCTTTTCACATTCCTTTACAACGTTTTGTATTCCACCCTTTCGACTAAGTTATATACAGTCGGTTTCTCTTCGTTTTTAACTTCAAAACCCTAAAAAGCACCGATCTACCATTCCTGTTTTCTTCTCTTGTTTAATCTTCGAAAAAGTTGTCATCTTTCTTGGGAAAGTCAAGCAAGGAATCTTTCAAAGAGTGAGAAAGATGTCGTCTTCAAGAAAGTCTTCGAGGATCGCAAGCAGGGGACCACGGCGAATGAGTGAGGGGCCTACACACTTCGATCTCACCGAGGAAGAAGTGTCTCCAAATCAGCAGCAAAGCCCACAACATTCTCAGCAGCGTCATTCTCCTCCATCTAGTCCTCAAGGTGTTGATCATCAACAAGAGGAAGAAATCATTGAGGATGCAGATCCTGTAAGAGTTCAAAAGCCCACTTTTATTTATAAGCTGTATTGTGCTTTAAAAGGGACTGGTACTCCATTGAACTATGTCGATGATTTTCTTAAGGACAAAGGATATGGAAATGAATATATCTTTTTGCAAAAAATGGAAAGTTTGGGAATTGCTCGTAAAGGGGTGGCAGAAGAAACCCTTGCGAATATCCCAAGTGATCCTTGTGATTGGGGAGTTAATTCGATAAATGGGAATGATGATGACAAATTGTACAACCAATTTCAACCGAGAATGGGTGTTGCGGTAGAAAATCGAGAAAAAGGGGAGAGTTGTTTAGATCGAAGGAACAGAGGGATCTATACTCAAAATTGCTTAAGCGTGGGGTGATAAACCCTAGGAGTGTGGATTTTGATTTTCTGGATGCTGTGAATGTGAACTTGAGGGAAAAGTTCGGTTATCTTCAACTTGAAAAGTTTTGTTCTGACACCACAGAAGCTTATGCTGAATTAACTGCTTATTTCTATTTGAATCTTAGTTTTCTGGATGCGAATAGATTCTCTTTCAGTGTCAAAGATCAAGACTTTGTAGTGGATATGGATATGCTGGCAGATGTGTTAGGGGTTGAGAGAGGAAGATATCAATCGATCGAAGTTTCTATTGCTCGTGCTACATTGGAACTTGTTAAGGACAGGAGAACAGAGGAAAAGATTTCCTACTTAAGGATGCGTGCGTTCAACATTTTGCTTCACAAGATTGTGATCAATTGCCTCAGACCGAAATCAACTTCCAAGACTAATGTTTCAAGTTCAGAGGCAAAGCTAATGTATGCCATCATCACTGGGAAAATGTTTTCTCTTCCTCACACTATTATGTTCTACATGTATAGAGCAGTGATAAAGGATAGAGGTCAACTTCCTTATCCAAGTCTTGTGACGAAGTTATTCAGCCATCTGAATATTCAGCCTCCGCAAATTCTTTGTGCTCGATCGTGCGATCATATGGTGGTAAGACTGAAAATGGTGACCAAAATGCATATGAAGGAACTAAGCAAGGTGTTGGAGAAATTCAAGGAGAAGACTCCAGTCAAAACTCATCAAAGTTCTTCTGCAGCAAAAAGAAAAAGGAAGGAGCCCATGGTTGCTCCATCCAAGAAAAGAAGAGCTCTCATCGTTGAAGATCAAGATGATGAGAAAAACATCACCATTTCTGCAATGGCTTTGAAGAATCTGAGCCGTTCTGTTCCAGAGAAAGAATCAGAACAGAGGATGAAAGAAGCCGAAGAGAAAGAAGGAGAGGAGAAGGAAGAAGAAGAAAGAGATGCTGAGAAGGAAAGAGTTGAGAAAGAAGAAGAAGGAAAAGAGATCAAGAAGAAGGAGAACCTGATGAACACTCTTCTCCACCTGAAGGCATGAAAACAGGGGGAGATCAAGAGAACAAAGGAAAGTCCTCATATCCTGCTACAAGTGAGGGAGTCAGTCGCTCTCCAGCAGATCCATAGGACATTTATGCCTCTCAATTTCCTGAGGAAGGTCATGATGTTTCATCGCCTAATCTGCGTGATTATGCTGATCTACCATCATATGCATCAGATCGTGCCGAAGTAAGTACTCAGACTGATAATGCAGCAGATTTTCGCAGAATTATGGATATTCTCTTGGAGATGCGAGGTCAAATTTATGCTCTAGGATGCGAGGTTCAAAACTTGCAGAATGTAGGTCAAGCTTCTTCGGGTTCATTGAATGATCAGATCCAAGCCCTCTCTATTTAGATTCAGGCCAATGCCAAGGGTGAGGAGGTTGCACAACTGAAGGAAGACTTGAAAAGGCTGGAAGGCATCATTCAGTCAATGTGAGATTTCCAGCTTGTTCGCATTTCTAAACAATCTTGACTTTATTCCATTTTCATCTAAACCTTTTTAATGCTAACAAAAAGGGGGAGAGATGCAAGATTTGAAACTTTGACTTTTAATCATTTGGTTTGTTGGACTGTTTTGATGTTTAACTCTGTTTGACTTTATTTTTGTGTTTGGATGAAAACTGAACTTGACTTGGACTTGACTGCTTATATTAACTACTATTGATATCTTATGGATGGCTTTATTGCATACTAGACTAATCTATTTTCCGTGGCTATATCGCATACTAGATTCTAGCCATTTATCTCTATAAGATATGCATATGTGTTTGAGAAATGTTTTGCAGGTCAAAGTTGTCCAAATCTGCAGGAAAGTTTTGTCACCATCAAAAATGGGGAGATTGTTGGAGAAATCTTCTTAAAGTGTTTTGAAGCTAACAAAACGTTTCCATCCGTCTAGTCTAAAGGTTTGTAGACTTTGCTATTTAAAGTCTGAAGACCTCTAGACAGCCAGACTCAAGACTCAAAGTCTATCCTTATTGACAGTCTCTAATCTGTTGAAGAAAGGCTATCCAGAACTGGATGTTTCATTAAGGATATGACCTTATCGACTGGAGAAGATCTCTTGGCTGGATATGATATAATAGAATCCTTTGATTGATCGAGATTGATTCGAAGATTAAGGATCCGATGATTGACAAAATATTCTTGGAAGGTTCTACTTATGGAAACTGAGATCCTGATTGTGTGGGCGAACATGATTGATGGGCTATTGACATGTTCCTTTAATAGCTCGAATGATCTTCCTAATTGATTCCGTCTAACGGGTAGATTGGAGGAATTCCTTTGGTAAGTGCCAATGGGTATGATGGCATGAAGGAGTATATAAGGAAAACGTTCTAAGTTGTTCGAGGAGTGCGCGATAGAAGAATTCCAAAGTCTGAAGCTCCTTGTTGTTTTAGTCAATTCTTTTGAGTGATATCTTGTACGCAAAAGAGAATCTACATCTGTGAGAAACCTTGAGGAAGTGTGGCAGAACATCTACACTGTGGAATCAAAGAAAAGCTGTGATGTAACTTCTCTTTTGTTCATAGTGAAATCTAGTCGGTGGGCTGTCAGTACGGAAGAGTGGACGTAGGCTTGGAATAAGCCGAACCACTATAAACTTTGTATTCAATTTTCTCTTCCCTACTCTTTACTTTACTTTGATCGTACTTCATTTTGTTAATCAAAAGATGACTTCCTTTCTATCATTTGCCTAGAATCGCTTCCGTATCTCGAGAAATTATTTGTGTACGTATTCACCCCCCTCTAAGTACTTATACTAGCCATCTCAACAGCGAGGGTGATGACCAATGTGGCGATGGGTAGAGGTGTCGCTGGTGTCGAGTAAGCAGAGGTAGGGGCGCTAGCGTTCATGTGGAGGTACAGGCGCGAGCGTTCAGTCATTGTGACTGCTGCGGGAGGCGATAAGGGGACGAGCGGCAGTGGCTGGCAGAGTTGTGAGTGAGGCGGACGGGCAGCGATGGCTAGTGAAGGGTGCTCATGATGGAGATGAACAGTGCCCTTATTCCTTTTTCTTTTTTCTTTCCTGCTCTACTGGCCGCACATCACTTCTCTCCCTTTCTCACTGTTGCTGCTGTACTTTCTGCCCTCTGCACCCCTTTTATGACATTGACTTCCCCCTTAAATGAAAATAGCTTTTTTTTTTTTTTGTGTTGTTTTCCTCCAAAAGAAAGAAGGAAAAGCCCCCCATCTTTTTGTAGTGTAGCAACCTTTTTATAGGTGAGTGGAGTAGGGCTTTATTTCCTTCTTTAAATCAACATCCATGAAGATCACTTCTAAATCTTGCAAAGATGAGCTCGCAATATCTCTTTGTCACACTTGCCTTATCCGAGGATATTGAAAAATCCACTGTCATATCACCGAAAATATCAAATCTCTATTTCTCACAAGATAATTTTCGGTCATAAAAAGAAAATAATAATAACGGGCTCGGGCTTCATGGGCTTAGTCCAACTCACCAATTTAAAGCTCAGAACTACCAATTCAACCCCATCTGTCAACATTCGATGCAAATGCAATAATAATAATAATAATAATAATAATAAATGCTCCTAAAACTATATGCTATGCAATTTAATTCTAATATTTAAGGGTTAAAAATTAATCCCTAATTTTTATGCAATAAATAAATGACTAGGTTGCCAAAATTTAGGTGTCAACAGCTGCTCCTCTTTGAAGGTGAGCTTGTAGAGGTTGCCTTCAAAGACAAATTGAGACCTAAATTTTAATCATGTACATGCATTAAATGATTTTTGTTGGAAAATGAATTCCATTTTGGAATGTAATTTATATGATGCATGGAAATGCTAATGCAAATGATAAAGGAACCTACCTAGAATAACTTACCTTTAAGGAGGGTAGAGTAATTCAAGATAGTTGGTGTTACATGTCCAGGACCCGTACATTTCTACAGTTGCCCATAATAGTTACAAGGCTTTGTAAGGAGAATGCTTTTCTAGGACTCATAACTTTCTACGGTCGCCCAGTATGGCAGTATTTGGTTGTGTAGGACCTGAACCTTTCTTCGGTTGCCTTGATGAAAAAAATTGCTTTTCTAGGACTTGTACCTTTCTACGGTCGTCTATTAGAGCAATAATTATCTAGGACCCGTACCATTCTACGGTTGCCTAAACGGGAAATCACTTTCTAGGACCTATACCTTTCTACGGTCGCCTGAATGAGAAATAGCTATTCGAGGACCCGTAACTTTATGGTCACTTGTTAAAGCAACAAATATTGTTTAGGACCCGTACCATTCTTCGATTGCCTAGCATTGCGGCATGGATCATCTGACCAAGACCCGAACCTTTTTTCGGTCGCCTTAATCAAACTTCATTTGGAGAAAAACCTTTAGAGGACAGCTTGATCGAGTGTCAGTGTACTCAAGAGGGAATACTTGTGCAATGATAAGTATTTATGGTATGGATAGAGATATACTTACCTAGTAACATCTCTGATCCTCGGGGATATGTCTCCTGTAAAACATAGTCGTAGGAGAGGTAACATGCATTTGTAGTCACAAACATGCATTAATTCAAGTGAGGTTCATGTGCGGTGATTTTTATCAATCTTGCATCACCTAATTTCCATTTGGAAATATTTCAAAAGAATATTCCAATCTGAACACATGAGTGTCATGGATGTGTCAAACGAGGGATCTTTCGGTTTGAAATGATTTTTCACTCATCCTCATTAAAAGTGCCATTTCATCTTGACATTTGTTGTAGGATTTTGACAATCACTCTATCTTACCATTGTCATGCCAAATAAGGGTCTGAGCAATCTTGCAAGTGGTACGATCCTACCAATCCGAGAGGTCTTTAACGAGACCGTAATGTGGGATTGGTCAACGGCTTAACAAATGGGACATTTCGCAATTATCTTGGGGTTTACAAGTCAAGAAACATATGAAATGAGGTAGAAATTGCCTTACTCGCACTTCTTCAAGCGATGCTTTCGAACATATGAACTTTTATGTTAATTCAAGTAGCCTAATCCGAAGAGACTTTGCAAGGGACGTAACGTAGGCTTGGTTCATTGGTGAGAAACAAAAGGATTGTTAGGCTCAAAAAGTGTTTGGGGGTCAAAGTTGGTGATCATCTTGACATCTCCAATTTTCTTCTTCACCATCGAGGATTTTCTCCATGTCAACCCTCCATCGATTGTAACATCTCAGCATTTTTTAGTACCGCCTTGCTGGGGATACAACTTACTACAACCAATGTTTGATTTTTCTTTTTGGGCATTGGCATTGCTTTTACCACACTGGTTTTTCATGCCCCTTATTTTGGCAATTTTTTTTCTTTGGACTTGCACAGCCTCCAACTTTTATCAACATTCTAAACCATGTTATTTGAATGGTTGTTTTTTTTTCCTTGCCCGGTGGGGGATGATCACCAACTAGGTTTAAAATAAAATGAATTCATAGGCTCAAGTGGGCTATGCAATGGATAAAAGTGTATAGGATAAAGAAAGAACTGCTCTTCGTCATCCTAAAGCACTTTAAATTATCGTACAAGTTACACTGCGAAAGCAATTCTCGAAGATTGATGCAAGTGTGAGTAAGAAGATTCTTACCATTCATTTCAAATTTTGTCCTAGTATGGGATGATCCTTGATAGGGATAACTTAAAAAGCTTTTCATATGTCTCATTGCTTGCCCCCACCACCTTGGCTGTCATCCTCAACCCCTTGGTAGCCCTCAAGCTTCCTCAACACACTTCCTAAATGGTCCAAAATGTTGTCTCCCCCTTGTCCTACGAATTTTGAGCAATCCTCATCCAATTTGCTTCAATTCCTCTCCAATTGAACCTAAATTGGAGTCCATAAATCCAACCAAGGTGCCCACACTCAAATTCAAATTTTTCCTCGTCAATTGAACCAACTTGATGGCCAACAGTGCACTAAAAAATGGCCCTCTAATTTTCCCGGTCAAAAATGGTCTTACTTTGAATTTTTTGCCGAAATCTCGGGTTTGCAGAAAAATTTTCGGAGGATGAGTCGACATTTCTAAAATGAATTGTGACATGACAAAACTTTCAATTTTTGAAATCAGGTTTAAATTCGGGGTTAATTTCAACAGAGTGCGATTTTAGCATGACTTAACCTACCGGGTAGCTTTTAGGAATTTTAGTGCAATTGACCCATGGTCGATTATTTTTGAGCCACATTGTACATCTTTGACTCATTGGTGACTCTCTGTTGTCGTGAAAATCTCGAGATTTCAAATACGGACACATGATACAAAAATGACCGAAGAATCAGTTTAGTGCTATTCAACGAGAATTTTGCAATTAGGTAGAATCACCCACATTCTAATCACATACCTCTGTCGAACCAGCCTATCTCTGATCTTTAATCGATTGTGACAGTGCCATATTGACCCTTGCAAATTAGCACGGTCGAGCAGTCGATTTCTGATCGAATTCTCAAGTCTATTGCATTAAAATCCCCCAACATCTTCACATGATAGACTAGTTATCTCATCAATGATCAGCTTAGAGAAAATAACTATAGGTACGTTGATGAAAGCCCAACTCATTCAATTGAAAATAGAACCTTAAAATCAGGATATCACACTTTAGTCCTTTGGACGAATTTTCACACACACACACACACACTCTCTCTCACTCTCTCTCCGCATTTCCTTGCACCAGCTGAACCCTTTCATCCTCCCTATCCTTCATCTCACACCCATATCCCTCTCTTTTCTCTCTATGTTGGAGCTACTATGAACTACCTGATGCCACACGTCCTTATTGTCGCCATGGCTAAGTTGCTGTCCTCACCACCCCCACGCTATTGTCCCTTGGCTGTTTTCGCCTTGTCGTAGGCTGCCAAGCACCGACTAGCCACCATCAAGCCTCGCTGAGCCTCACTGTGAGTCGTGCCACGTGACCCCAGCCTTGTTGTGATCTATTTCGAAGGTGACCAGCCACCATCGAGCACCACATCGGCCATCTAACCCTTATCGCACCTTCACCGTCACTTGCTGATCTTGGAATCGAGAGTGAGTGTCTTTCTAGCCCTTGATGTTTTATTGATGTGATTAGTGGGTTTTGCATGATAAGTGATAATAGGGTTCTGATAGGTTTTCATGCTTTGCCAATAGTTTATTGAGATAGGTTATCATGCTTTGCTGATAGGTTATCGCGATAGATTATTATATGTTTCTAATAGGTTATTGTGATAGGATATCGTAGGCTGCGATAGGTTATCGTGATAAGCCTCTCTAATATCTTATAAGCTATGGAAATATGATAAGTGGAGATGTGGTAAGTTATTATTTTATGGTATGTGATAAGTGTTGAGTTATGATGATACGTTATAATAATGTGAAATAAGTCATTGTATAGGTTATGACAGCATGTGATAGATTATTCTAATAACTTATACACAATTATAATGATTTATCTTACCTTGATGAGAGTTTTATATGCCATGAGTCCTAATTTGATTGATGTATTGCTAGATGCTAAAGTTAAATATAGTGCATGCTCATGTACTTCTTAGAATGGAAAAATAATAAAGGTTATGGTATTCATTGATTCTAGCCAATTAATAAGCATGTGAGGTATGTGGAAAGATGACATGTTGAAGTGTTCAAGTGATGTATTTGGGTGATATGATATGAGATGCAAGTGTGACATGATGGTATGTGACTAATTAGCACATACATATGAATATATGAAATGATAGTATGATGAAGTGTTTAAAGTGCTGTTATGAGATAATATGCCATGAGATAGAAGTATGATTAATTTGATAAATGGATGATTGGCATGTGATCACGTGGCATGATAGCATGATATGGTTGTACGTAATTAGTACTGTCGCATATTATATGAGCATTACACACTCTTCCATCGATTAATGAGAAATATATGAAATGAGCTTGAGTTATGTATGTTCGTGTGATCACTTAAATACCATGATACGTATGATTATGCAGGTGATGGTTCCATCCTAATGCATATGATTATGCGAGATGATGCCCAATTAAGTTTGGATGCCCCCAGGTCAACATGATGCCGTTCGCGGATGGATTTCGGAACAAAGCTCCTTATTGGAATGCCATCCTGAGGCATATGCATATGCGGGATAATGCCATGCCTGATGCGGCGGGACAATGCCCAGTTACTCTGGATGACTGCAAACCTTCGAGTTGGCCTTGGGTCTTGAGTGGCCGTAATAATCTGGACATGGTTGTGTGAAAAGTGCATGAGTGCATATTTTGAGAAGTGATGCTATACTCTGCACATGTTTAATATAAGATTAATATATGGGTAGGTCTGGATTATTGCAAGGCATGGACGCATGATTATGTTATATTGCATGCTTTTATATTTGGCTTTTGAGAGTATGAGGTGTTTCAAGAATTATTTATATGGTCATATTGATGGCTTTGAGGAAGTGGAATAACCATTCATGTTATAGTTAAGGCAAAGTACAGGTTGCTTTGCTATTAATCTGCCATCGATAGAAAAGTTGCATGTTTAGGGCATTTCCAAGGTGAATGACCTCCCTACGCGAGGTCTAGGGAGTTCACTTATTGAGTTTATCTCACTCCTTGTTGTTTAACCTTTTTCAGGCCCTAATCATGACTAGCCAAGCCCGAGCTATGGTATTTTGAGTTGGAGGCGTACTAGGCGCGTGGGGATACCAACCTTTTCAAGTCATTTCGTAGCATAGAGGAGCTAGGCTAACCCTGAAACCTTTTGGAAGTCTAAATGACCACGCATTTTGATTGAATATGAAATGGTTTAATGAGTAACGTTGAAGTTTGGATATAAATAGCTAGTATGTTGTAATGAAGTTATGGATGCATATATGTAAATATAAGTGTGTTTGAAACTATCCCTGTTTTGTTGTGAATGGCTGGGAGATTTGTTTCTACTTTCGCTTGTATATATAAACAATAATATGAAGGGTCGGCGACGCCTCCTGGGACATCACGATTGAATAGCCAAAGTTGGTAAGGGAGGGCTACTGCACGCTCGAAGCGGGTTGGGGCGTGACAAAACCCATAAGAACAGGACTCTTTATTATTAACAGTGTTATGAGCTTATCGTATATCAAGAAGATCGAGCATTGGTGTAACGACTCTAACTCCATTTCTAGGATCATGAGCAGTAAGGGTTATTTTTGCAATGTCCCAAGAACATCGTTGACACATTTCTTTCTTCTTTTTTTCTTTTTTTTAAATCAAGACATATGGAAGCGTACATATGACATCTAGAGAACAATGTGCAAATACAAAATTACTTACAAGCCATTTTGTCACGAGCTATTATATTTACAATTACTACATGTTATTTGCTCAAAGAGCGGGGTAAACCTTAGCGTCTCTAATGAAATTGTAACTCCTCCATGCCTACAATTTTGAAAAAAACAAAAAAACAAAGGGGTGAGTTGTCACGCCCGATCCTCGAGTGTGTGCCCATCCCTCGGTGTTCAATAAATTTGTGACATCCCGGACGCGTTGTCGACCCATTCATTTTAATACGCATGCAAAAGCGAACTATTACCCCTAATAATAACCAACACGGGATAGAAAAGCATGAAGCAAATTCACAACCAAAACACTTTTATAAACACCTCGGTTTATAAACAACAGTAGACTAAAGAAAAAAGTCTACAAAAGACCGGCTCCCAAAATGAAGCTAGCCTATGACCAAGTAGTTGGACACATTCGCCGATCCTTTGGTCTCCACAGGCTCCGTGGGCATCGAGTCCTCCACAGCACCATCAGAAGGGTCAGTTGCACTCTCACCTAGAATGGCATCGACTACCATAGCGAGAATTTCAAAACCTTGGAGGGAACCCACATGGAATCCATTGAAACTGTAGCGAAACCACACTCTCAACCAATGAGGTACCCCCTGAGGTAGGCCCTCTGTAACTTAGACGGTGGTCACCACGAGTTCATAGACCCATTGACCCCCTGGGGCATGGTAGTCAAAACTCCGCTCGATAACCCTCATGGGCCAACCAAAATGTTCTAGAGGAACCGTCATCTAAGGACTTGAAAAGGTTGAGCCCACGACGGGGTGAGACAATGTCTCAGCAAGTTCACCCCCTAAACTCCGACTAGGAAGAAAATATGCCTAGAGGTAGTCTATGCACACAAGTCAGAAGACTTACCTCACCTTAGTTCCTTCTTGCATGTCAGTACAGTTCATAATCTCAACCAATCAATTCATTCCAATCAATTCAATACAATCGATACCATCTATCAATCACTCGATATGATCACTACTCACACAAGCTGAAATAGATTATAGCTCTTACAAGTTGAAAAAGATTATAGCTCTCACAAGCTGATATATAGATGGTAGCTCGCACAAGCTAATATATAGATGCTAGCTCACACAAGCTGATATATAGATGATAGCTTGCACAAGCTGATATAGTATATTACTCTCACAAGCTGACATATTAATGCTCACACAAGCTGACAATTCAATGCTCTCACAAGTTGACAATTCAATGCTCACACAAGCTAACAATGAATGCTCTCACAAGCTGACGATTCAATGTGAACTAGAAAAATTAATATTCACACTTTTAAAATCCCACGATTCGATCTATTCCTTAACACCATTTTTGGTGTCAAAACCTAACATTAGAGATTTTTCTAATCAAAATTTCACAATTTTGGAATAAATAAACAAAATCATAATTATCACTCAATTTGCACAATTTAGCAATCAATTGCATAAACTAAGCACACCATTGCAACCATCACGAAATTATGGTCACGGGCTATCCCAGTATAATTTCTGTAAAATATTAAATAATTAAATAAATACCAAAAATAAATAAATAAATACAATTAAATACCAAAAATGCAAACTTAGGCCGAATATACCTAATTAAACACCTAAACGGGCCTGCAAAATTTCTGAACCTATCTAGATAAATAGTACGATCTATCTAGTCTCTAATTATGCTATTGTAACCACCTAACATACACAATTAAATAATTAAATCACTAATCCATTCTAACTAACCACCTAAACCATATTTAGCCTGAACTAATCACTCTCTAAATAGAGTTTAGTGAGTAAACTCATCGGTGTAACGATCTGGTGAGTCCACTATGATGGCATGCGAAGACGGGCGACAAACAACCTGCGGCCACACCAAATGAAGATTGGACGGGCTTGAAAATGGGCCATAGAGCCTCAAAGCCCTTGTTGGCTTTTCGGTTCTATCCTAGGACCGAACAACTTAGAATGGCGACTGGTTGGCGTGGAAATGGTAAGGAGGTGGATCGGCGGCTGCAACTGGCAACGGCGTCTACTAGACGGCGATTTAACGACGATGTTGGAGCTTCGGCTGAGCTCCTATGGTGACTAGGGGCTCGTGGGACGGTAGCTAGGGGCGAAACAAGCAAGGCGAGGAGAAGGTGCGCATGGGGGAATGGGGGACGCGCGGCGCGAGCAGTTGGCGAGCGGTAGTCCAACGGCTTCGAGCGGGCTTGTGACAACAGAGGAGGGAGCTACTTAGTTTTCCTCTAGTTTTTTGGAGCTCAAGAAGTGATCAACAATGGGGAAACGTGGCTGGAATGAAGAAGGGGCTACTGAAGGTGGAGGGTCCCTCTTGGCCACAAAAGTCTTCTATTCTATCCATTTGCACTCAATGCAAGGCCCCCACCACCTTGCTATCATCCAAGGCTCCTTAGCAGCCCTCAAGCTTCCCCAACACACTTCCCAAATGGTCCAAAATGTTGCACCCCAAGGGACCTACGAATTTTGGAACATTTTCCCCCAAAATTAAATCGATTCCCCTCCAATTGGATCCAATTTGATGTCCATAAATCCCACCAAGGTGCCAACATCCCATTTTAAAGTTTTACTCATCAATTGAACTAACTTGAATATAAAAAACGTGACCAAAAATGGTCATCAGATTTTTCCGGTCCAAAATACCCTTACTTTGAAATTTCGCCGAAAATCAGAGTTTACAGAAAAAATTTCAAATGATGAGTCGACATTCTTAAAATGAATCGTGATATGATAGAATTTTCAATTTCTAAATTCAATTTCAAATTCGCGGTTAATTTCAATCCGGCATGATTTTAGCGTTACCTAATTTACTGGGTAGCTTTTAAGAATTTTTAGCGCGATTAACCCGTGGTTGATTATTTTCAAGCTACAATGTACATATTTAACACATTGGCGATTGTCGGTTGTCGTGAAAATCTCAAGGTTTCGAATACAAACATAAGGTACCAAAACGACAGAAAAATCGATCTAGTGCCGATCGACAAGAATTTTGCAATCAGGTGGAATCACTCACACACTAATCACATACCTTTGTCGAGTCAACCTATCTCCGGTCTCTAATCGATATTAAACTATGTCGTAATGACCCTTGCAGATTAGCACGGTTGAGTAATCGATTCTTGGTCGAATTCTCAAGTCTATTGCATTTAGATTCCTTAACGGCTTCACCTGATAGTCAGTTCAGGGAAAAAAACTATAGGCGCATCAATGAAAGCCCAACTTATCCAATCGAAAATAGAACCGGAAAATTAGAATGTCACATGAGTTGTGGACTCAGTAAATAAAACCCATTAATTTCTGGATAAGAGGATGCTCACCTATCAACAAGCAAACAACTTATTCCGAGCAATTGTTGATGGCAAATCAATAGCAAAACAAAATCTTTGTCTTGATTAGAACATGAGAAATCCTAACCACAATATGCAAGCATAAGCCAATATTCATAAGATGAGGAACTCACGCTTCACTCATATTCAAGCATAAATCAA